>OZ012680.1:150205202-151405202 GCA_963942445.1 Argyra leucocephala
GAAGTATTTTGTTCATAAACAAAATGCTGCAAATGAAATTTGTTCATAGACATTTTTGACTTAACATAACTGTAAACTTATAGTAGATTGCCAATCAGTTGTGCTACTGTTTATATTTATAACACAAAACTGCACATGTAGAAAATTTAAATTTTAATAACTCTGCACATGTAGAAAATAAAATTTTAAATTTTTCTGCACTATTTTGTTTTTGCAGTGTGTGTTTATGAAAAGCCCTACTATCAATTAAAATTTATAAAATGTGAGTAACCAATAATTTGTATGAAACTATTATTTTTTGGATGAAGTACGATATCTCGACAAAATAACCAGCTCGCCAATCCAAAATGTCGTCTTTGTTGTAATCCCTCAAAATTTTTCAAATATAAAGAAACAAAAGCAAAATAACGGAATTTTAACTGACAGTAGTGTTTTTATTTGATTTTAGTTGACATGTGTTTTTTGTCGCGAGATCCAACACATTTTTATATTTATTTTAAGATATATTTGTGAGTCTATCTATACTGATATTTCATCTCTTCAATAAAGGTTTGGTTTACTGCGATATCTTGTACCTTTTCGGATCTGGATTCAAAGATTTTCTTCACTGAAACATTTTCATTTATTCGCTCTCGATGGTCAAACCACTTAGGTATTTTGAATTTAATTGCTATGAGTATAGGTCCGCTTCATTATATACTGCTTATCCAGAGTTCAGCATTATATAATCTCCTCCATTATCCCGTCTCCATTTTCAGGACCGTTAATACAGTCTGTATTAAGCAAATTTATAAATGCAAAAAAATGGTAGGGAATATGGTAGTTAGGGCTTATATTATATATCAATATGGATATGTAAATTTTCATAAGTTAGTCAGTTTATTTACATTATTATTCTTTATGATTTATAAATACAAAAAAAATAACAAGATATCATGCATGTCATACATTTTAACTTTAAATCTTCGAATGGTTAAAAAGTATTATATTAATTATTCCAGCAATATACATTATTAAAGTATAATTAATAATCACTTATTCAAACATCAATGAAATCTTATATGCATAATGTGTTCATGCTCCTTTTGAGTTCAGATCGAAGTTTGGCATCCCACCAAGTATATACTTTACGGTGTTTTCATAGCCCATGATGATTTCATTTTATTTTCACCGAAGAAGATGTCTCTATTTTTGTATTGGTTAAATTTATATGTACAGATTTTGCTTCATTTTAACAATCAAGAATAAAAATATATACCATATCGATTTCATTAAAAATATTAACAGTTAATTTTTAATAGTTTAATAATAGAACATAAAAACTTATATTCCTTTATATTAGTTTTAATGATAATTTCTGATATCTTTTCATAGTCATACCATAACATTTTTAAATAAAATTTTATTGAAATTTGGACAATACGATGGTTGATTTGATCTTCTATGGTTAATAACTGTTTATTTTACAGTTACCTTATTAAATAAATTTCTAATTTAATATTACCAATTCATAAAAATATTAATTTATTTATTTAAAAATATGTATGTATGGATTATTATGAGAATTACAAAAACAAAAAAAGTTTTAAAGATAATATCAGTATTTTTTGTTTTGTTTCTTCCCGCAAAAGTAAACAATTTATTATTATTAATGTGCACTTCAAAAAAATATATTAAATAAATATTTTTATTGAATATTATAGTATTAATCAAATTAAGATTATAATTAAATTTAAATAATAGTAAAAGAAGAAAAAAAAAATAGTCATTATACACGTTTTAAAGCTATTTCAAAATTACAAAAAAAAAAAAATAACGTTATTTTTCGAATTTGAATGTAATAACAGTAAAATATTACGTTACTTGTACAAACATATAATAGGTACATATATATATTTGAAAATGTTTTGTATATATTTACAATACTTCAGATAATTTCATTAAAGTTTTTTTAAAGGTAAAAGAAGAATTTAATTGGTCTAGGGACGTGATGGATTGAACAATTGATAGAAATTGTTATTGTTTGATTAATGTACGAATACTATAGCTATTCTCAGTTCGGTCCGGCATTAAACAAATATTTAACTTAAAACAGAGTTTTGTATTTTCGAAAAACAATTAATTTGTCTTAGCATTAATAGCATAACATTTTTGTTACATAGGGTATATTTTTCTTTCTCTAATCTCCTTGTTGTTACCTTCGTAGAGGCACCAATGTACAACTACTGTTCTGATTTAAAATTTTCTTTTACGTACAACAGATGAAGAAGGATGGTAGTTTTGTTATATCAGCATAAATTGAAGAAATATAGTCAATATTGCCCTTGATGTACGTTGTCTTTATAATATTTTGCTTCTGCTGTTTTCCTATGCTTTTTAGCAAATCTAGTGAATTTTTAAAGATGACAAGGCAATACTTACCACCACGGCAACAATACGAATATTTTTTTCTGCTTTACAAAATAAACATTAATTTAAATTTAGAGATGTGCCTGCATTGGTCAACTAGAAACATTTCGAGTTGGATAAGTCAAAGACACAAACCAGAGAAATTTAACAATTTCTAATAAATACTCTATTTTGGGGTAGTTTTAATTGTGTTTGACGACTTACAAATAATATACTTCTAATTAAAAAAAAAAAATTGTATTTAATTATAAATAAATTCTTTTCCTAAATTGGTTTAGAACTTGGATATGTTTCTCTATAAATGATTTATTTGAAAGAATCAATAGTTATTGAAATTAGAAATAAGAAAAATTGTATAATGTAATTAATGATAATAAAAATTTGAAAGATGGACACAAAAATTAGTACATTTTTAATTTTTTTTCATTTCTTAATCAGTAGTTTTTAGCGTAATTATTTATAATTTCAATAAGCTTAACATAAAAAAATTTTTAGGTTCCTGTCACTGCTTTTTACTTTACTTTACTATGGTAGAAACTTCTACAGACATTATTAGCCTATATGTTGTTATTAATATATTAGATATCCTAGACGAAAATATCCTAAATTTCAACCTTATTTCCAATTTTTTTGAAGTTGTTTTTTTTTATATTTTTTGTTTGTACTTTTAATATATATTGAAAAGCATGCAATGTCGTATTGTGGGATCACTAACTCTATTTATTTTGTAGGAGTTGGCACATTCTCTAAAATCACCATACTTCCACATACACTGCAAATTCCTATCTCAACACCGGCGTGGAAATATAAAGACGATTCAAGGCATAGAAATACGTTCATATAGTTAAAACATCTAGCTAGAGTGTAGAATAAAGTACACTTCAGGTATTTTATGCATTATAATAAATCTGTTCGATTTGAAATGTGTCAGTATATTCCAGCAAACTGTTACTTTTACGTCAGCTCCACCTGACCTGAAAACAGTAAAAAACTTTTCGAATGTTATGAATATATTATGATAAAATGTTGTAAATTTGGAATTATACAATAGAAAAATTGCTTAAAATACTGTAAAATTAATATTGTGAAACATTTAAATTGTATATGTTCTATTCACCCCCTCTCAAACAAAGCCAATTAGAATAATTTGATGTGCTTTCATATTTTTTTAAATTCATTTTCTATTAAATTTCATAATTTTTTTAAAAAATTGAGTACTTCCGATTTAACAACAAACTCCAGTCTTTCTACAATCAAGAGTTTTACATTTAGTTTTTTAAACACTCATGTGTTATTGATACTGGGGTTAGAAAAAGATCCTTTTAATCTAATAATATTATTTCATCTCAAAATTATTTTTTTTTATATCATTATTTAATTTTTTTTTTCCAATTTAATCGATTTTATTCATTTATTTTTTTTTTTTATTTTGTTTTATTTTATTCTTTTTAATATCCTGCCATTATTTTTAAACAATCTATGTTGTAGGTGACAGAAGTTATTAGAAGTAAATAAGGTGCGCTTTTCTTTACATTAATATATATTATACGTAAGTAAAAATATATGTGTTGCATTAAATAAGAAAATTTATTTGAAAATTAATGTATATACATATACATATTTATTTACATATAATATATTCCTTTTATATAATTTCTTTGTATTAATATATCATACAGTTATGTTCTGATTGTGTATATGTGAATAAGCAGACGGCGAATGATTTGTATTTTTAGGTATTTATATGAATAAATTGTAGGACATGGCTTAGATTTCTATTCACCATATGTTCTTATTAGCTTATATTTATGCTAAAATGTTATAATTTAAATTAATTTTTTTTTTCTTACGTTCCACATTATTTACGAATATGTTTTTATAATCTTGGATATAGTCTTGAAATTGTTTATAATCAAAGTGAAAAAGGAAAAACGTAATAAAATAATAAAAAAAAAAAAAAAAAACGAATTAAAAAAAAATCGCTTAATTTATAAATTTCACACCTTAAAATGGAAAAAAAAAACTGCTTTGTTGTCATCATAATATTATGTAGGTACAGAGTATTTAGAAAAACATAAATGAATTAGGAAAATAAAATTTTGATGGGTTCTGGATGCAATATTATACAGCACTTCAAAAATTAAAAATATTAATTTTAACATCAATGGAAGCTCCCTGATTCATAAAGATGAGATGAAAAAATTAAAGAGTATAATGCTCAAATTACGGTTCTAATAATTGAGTGGAATATTAATTTAAGTCGTAATTTTAATTGCACTGAATTTATTCCCGTTCAATTTTAGTAATAATCAATTCAATTTTTACATATAATATAATAAGACATGTGTATTTGTATACATCAGGATGTTACAAAAGGATGTTAAAATATTGTCCTTTGTATTTTTTCTACATATATATTATGTATGTACATATATAATTCAATTTAAAATATGTTTAATGCATATTTTAAAATGTAAAGGACAATTTTGTAACATCCTTTTGTAACGTCCTGTACAAATAAATACACATATATATATATATATATATATTTATGGGTGTATATTTTAAAATAAAATATATATATATATTTTAAATGTGTTTGCAAAAGGAGTTCGGTACCTATATATTATTATTTTTATTATTTAGTTTGAAAGCAAAACCTATTAATCGATTTCTGATTCTAAATAAATTAAACGGAAATGAAAAAATAAGGAGAAAATAAAAATAGTAAAATAAAAAGGAAAAAAACAAAAAAATAATAAAGGTATAAAATAAGGACGAATATTACGCCATTTCATGGTTCTTTTTTTATTATTTTTTTCCTTCTAAAGTTAAAGTTACAGACTATTCATTATTCAAGGATTTCGCTGTTTTTTTTTTTTTGTTAATATATATTTTTTTTGTTGTTTTTTTGATGATTTTCAAACAGAAAATTATATAAATTAAAGTTCGAAATTGAAGAAAGTCATGTTTATTTTGGTATTAAATTTAATTTACAATATCTAGGAATCTATACTATACATACTATGGTAGATCATAAATTCAATTATTCGCGAAGGACGTTGAATGTAGGTATATTAAGGACAATTGAGCGATCGAGAGTGGTATAATTGGGGATTGTATGTATTTGCGAAAATTATATTTTAACTATATTTTGCATTATAATACATATATGTATTCAAAAAAAATGACTTATTTAATTAAATAAAATATTATATGATATAGCATGATAATTATAATTTCGTACATTTTAAATCAATCAAAAATCATAAAAAAATGATTATAAAAAATCGAATTTTATTCATTCACTTTTATTCAATATAATTATTAAGAGCTTTTATTTTACTGATTTGTTTTACTGATCTATCAATTTTACTACAATTTCAATTTGATTTGACCTAGTTGCAATGTTACAAATAGTATAGTTCCCATCTATAACCTTTGGATTTTTTCTTTCTCTATATTTTCTAAGTCAATGTGCGCACACAAGTACTAAAAGTTGTTTTATCTTAATGATAATTAAAAGTTTATGTAAACAAAATTATTTTCCATATAGAAAAATATAACTTGAATACTGATACTGCACAATCATATAAGCTATATACATTTTGAAGTTCTATTCAAAATAAAATTTACTGTTATAGAAGTAAAATTTTACTGTTGTACCATCAGTCCATCATTTTAAATAAATAAAAGAAATATATGTATATATATATATACTCTGTACGAACTTCTTAGCTCATTTTGAGAAATTTAATAAAATAAAATAAAATAAAAAAATGATTAAATAAATTTTATAACAGAAACTATATTAAACGTAAATTGTTAAAATTTGCAATTATTTGTTTTTTAGAACATTTTTTTAGCATTCATAACTTTTAAAATTAAAATTTTATGTCTCTCACTGCAGTAAAATTAAATTATTTACATTAATATATTCATTTTATGCATCTTTATAACTGCCACCTATAAGAGAATCATTTGTTTAATACGAAAAATTCAAATACAATAGTTTTTAAGGTTTTGAGTCTTATTATTGAAAGTTTTTTTTTTTTAAAGTTGAATCAAATTAGAAACGAGTGGCAAATATTACGTAAACGTAAATGTGAACGTGAATCAAATATTTTCGAACTGAATAAAAGAGTACCTGCATTTTCAATAATATACGAAAAAATATTGGACACGATTGTTGTAACGTTTCATTTACGTTTAGGCTCTGCTCTACATAATAGGTGTTATTAATCTGATTGAGCGTGTAATGTACTTATATGAAAATAGAAATATTTCAAAATTAATTTTCTGAATATCGTGGCTTCACTGTATCAATAATATGCAATTCAATCATGTAATTAATAGTTAAATATTAAAAAAAGATACACGTAAATTTGTTTCGAAGATATATTTAAGGATTGATGATATATTTTTATATATACGAGTATAATGTCTGAAAATGTTTGAGATGATTTCCAAACGATAAGACATTGATTTGCAAAAAAAAAAACTAAAAAAAAGATAAAATAAACAAAAATAAAAAATTATTAAAAATAATTTGCAAAAAATATCATTCAGTATAGATATACAAAAAAAAAAAAAAAATGACGAGAAAATTATTTCAAAATTAATTATAACGATGACAATATTTTGTTACTTTTTTGTTGGGAAAATTATATATGTTTGCATGCATGCCTGAACAAGAATTTTAAATATTTATATATTTAATGTTTTTTTTTATGAAATAGCTATTTGTTTTTTTTTTTTTTGCTTTATTTAAATTTAATAAATTTTATGAAAATATTTTCAAAATTTATGAATGTTGCACACAAATATTTATTTAGAAACAAAAATAAAAATAAAAATATTTTATTCAAATGATTTATCATATTAAAAAGTTGACAAGTTAATGATTTTTTGGGATTTAAACTAAATTGTAAAAACTGTAATTTTGAAAAATTGTATTCACTAAAATTGAATCCTTTTTTGCTTGTTTGTTTTTTTACTTTTTTGGGATATCTTGAATTATTCGACTATGTATTCAACATGTGTGGTAATAGTAAGAAGTCTCTATATGAACTATAGTGAGATATAAATTGTTTATAATGTTCATATATACGTATATCACTATACAGAATTGTGATTAGTTATGTACGTATATATGAGTGAGAATTTTTTGAATTTTTATTGTATTGTTCATATTATATATATATAATTTGTTCTGTGACCAATTCTTAAGACCTTTAGATTTTAGATCTTCAAGATTAACATGCAGTGACCAAATTTTTAAGGCATAACTTTTAAAGTGTTTTCTATTAATAATAAATCTTTCACTCATCATTTTCATCTATTGGTTCTATTGGCATCCTGACGCAACTGTTATACGAATAATTGTTGTTAATTATTTTCTTTAATTCGAGATGGCCCAGATCTCGTAAAGAAAAGGGCCAAAAGTTTTTGCATACAATTATATAATTTAATTATTTCTACTCAGAATGATCTTACATTTATCTAATTTTACCATTACTGTTTTGCAAATTTTTTAATTTAATTTATGATAATGTACTAAGGTATGTAATATGTAGCATGGTATAATAAATAAATGAATTTTAAGAACTAGCTAACTAAACTAGACATGTATGGATAATAAAATTCAATTCAATTCTTTAATTCGTTTGAAAGCGTTTCCATATAAAAATATTATTAAATCGCTTTCATAATTCAAATATTAATTAAAAATTCCAGAAACTTTCACTGGGGAAGGTTCAATACCCCTAATGGTGTATATTTGCAAATCAATATAGGGTTAGTTGATAAGATTAAACATAACATTTACAGATTGATAGCAGATTGATAATTTTTAGAATTATAGCAATCCTACATCTTCAGCAGAAATTATTATGGTAATAATACACACAGTATACAATGAGAAAAAAAATGCACTAGTCGATCTATAATAGACTTGAACACTGATATGATTTATTCCAGGTCATTGTCCATTCAACTAACATATATATTCAATATTGGTAAGTTCAATTCAGACAGGTGTAGATTATGTTTAAAAGATGAAGAATACTCCTCTCTCATTCTATTTTAATGCGACGCCGTAGTTCGCAAACGACATAATTATTTCTATAGGTATACACATCATCGCCTAATTCTGACATTAACGCAATAACAGCATAATAGCATAGATCTGCAATTTTCAACAATCAAATTGGAAAGTACGATAGATCTGATATGGTTGCGTTTTACATTAAACTCCCTACTGTGAAAAAAATTATAGATAGGTAGATATATAGATATATAATGAGTTAAGGACTTTCAAACCACCTAATGTCTATACACCAGTAGAGAAAGAAAATTTAGCTATAGTCGATATTATAGATAGGTTAATATAGACAAACAGAAGGTGGGTTATAGTAAGCTTAAAGCACACAAGTGCTTGGAAAAAAGGACATTATGTGGTTTTTCAAGATTCCCAACCACCTACGAACAAAAATATATGTATATATATATATTTTATACATATTAAAATTAATTAACGTTACAATTAAAAAAATTTTGTGGCATAGTTTTTTTTTTAATTGTAATGTTTACCAATAATTTAAAAGTGTTAGATATAAAATATATTTTTTCTTAAATATAATTAAGTGCTTAAATTTTATTATCCAATTAAAAAAATTAAATTTTAAAATTAAAAAAATAATTACAATTTCTCTAAAACAATTTTTTTTTTGGCTGTCCTCTCCATTTTCGTTTTTTATTATTTTTGTTTTTATCAATAATATTCAAAACTATAACATACAACAAATTAATAGTTTGTTATTTTTATTTTGACAAAGTTACTACAAAAAATTTAAATATCTCATTACTGAAATATTAAATTTTAAGAACAAAAACATCTCAACAATATCATTTATATGTAAATACATACATATGGATTTCCGTGAAAATAATAATACAGTATGTACATAATTTTTTCAAAATCTATTCAAAAATCTAAAAATTTTAAATGACAGCCATTAAAATTAAAAAATATATTATTTGTATAATATACGTACATATATATATATATTTTTTTGAAATTTTAAAGTAAGCAAGCAAGCAAGCGTATCCTATCCTATATTTTACGTTCTAATTTGCAAATATGTATAATAAAAAAGAACAAAAAAGTTTTTTAAAATTTCAAAATAAGAAAACAAAAAAAAATAAAAAAAAATACATTTTTAAATTTATATAGGAAAAAAATAATTTTGATGGGCCCGACAGAAATAATGAACAACACACAATATTATACAATATACAACAAAAATCATTAAATTAAAACAAAAATAAAACAACAACAAATAATGATAATTATGTATGTTTGAATATGATTGACAAGTCCCCCAAGGTAGAAAAATGTCTAGCAGTAAAAAAAAAAAAAACAACCCAAAACAAAAAAAAATTTAAATTTTCAAAAAAACAAAAAACAGGAAAACTTTGAATTACGTTCGAAAACGAAATTTAACTAAATAATATTTAAATTTTAATGAAAATATATTTAATTTTACATAAATGAATGTATCTGCAGGTTTATACAGGGTGGTTGGTGACCTATTAATCAATATAAAAGCAGTATATTGTTAAAAAAGTCAAAATAAAAAAATAAAAAACAAAAATTGTATGCAATATAAAAATCAGTGATTGGCCTACAGATTTTTATCTATACAGTTGAGTTTGGTAATCCAATTATATACCCGGAATAATCAGTAATAAAATAAAATTCAGTTGAGAGACCAGTTTTTAAATCTTCATCTTTAGTACATCTTAAAAATCGTGTGACATAACTCATATCAGAGAGCCAGTATATATATTTCGTCTCTCCTCTTTCCAATTAAACAAATTTATATAGTATATAAATACATATAGTATTTAGTTCTTATATATTAAAATAAAATAGATTAGTAACTCTAATAAAATTTCGTACCATTGAATGCTTTGAAGTAACGCAATTAGGAAGCATAAACATAGCTTTCCATTTGCACAATGAATGTCTAGGACCATTATCGATTAATAAAACAGATTTTCCAGGTACATATATCTTTTCTACGAAGTAAACTTTTTATTTCAGATTTGAAAGAATTATGGAATTATTCCTTGAAAAATATAGAAATCATCCATGCACTTCAAAATGATTTGTTCTCAACTTTCTGTTTTGTATTATAAAGTGCTTTCGTTGTTAATAATCTATGATCTACGATCAAATACATACAAAGCTAAATTCAAAATCAAACCAAAAAAAAAAATAAATTTAGCTTGTTGTTGTTGTTGCATTTAGATGTTAATGTTCTAAATCCAAATATAAATCCGATTTAGATTTGGGAAAAAACACAGCTTTGTTTTTGGTTTTTTTTTTTTATAAAAACTGTATTATGAAATACAAAATTCATGATCACCTACCCTTACCCTGTCGTCAACATAATATTTATTATGTCGATTATGTATTTGTAAAATACATTTATCAAAAAAACAATATTTTTTATAAAAATTTTAGAATTTAAGAAAATTTTAGTGGGACCATTGTACTGCAACAAAATAAATTATATAAAAAAATGAAATTTAGTAATAAATTACACCGTTAAATGAATTGTAAATAATGAAAAATATATTTTTTTTTTGTGTTGTTAACGGATGTTTAATTCGAAATGTGAGTTTTCAATCGATTTTTTTTTTTATATTCTTGACAGTCACTTACTACTGCAAGCTTATACTATAATATTTTGGTACAATATTTTTCAAATCAGGAGCTCTACCTACTGCGCCATTCATCGTGTGGATGTAATGTTGAATAAATGAATGGCGAATTTAAAATTATCTTGGATCAAATTTTATTCAGAATTTCGAAATTATGCAAAGAACTCAAATTTCTAGTCAACTTTTATTAATAATTAAAAAAAAATTAAAAGTAGCATATTTCTCCGGCCAGATTACGGAATGTGAATAAAGTACTACTATACAATTAATAGTTCAAGGGAAAACTGGGGAAAGGAATAGCCCTGACAAAAAAAAATGTCTTGGCTTAGAAACACATATAGTAAATTGGACGAGAATTTGAACTATGGGAAGGCTGCTTCCCATTACATCAAACATTTATTAAAAAAATGTAAAGCAGTCTAAGAACAGAATTTACATATAATTTCTATATTTCTGTCATTCTTTCGGAATGTTAAAATGTTATAAATTTAATTTTTTGAAGCGCGCCGATGGTTATATACATATATTACTTACATAGATGGTCAACACGGATCATGTAGATCTTGGGCAATCCATCCATATCCGTGGTTTGTTTTAAGTCTTTCATAGCTACATTTTTTATGGGTTAGTTAGTTAACCTAACGCCAACCTTCAATCTGAGAGATTTGCTTTTGTGCACTTACAATTTTGGCCTATCGTATTTAAGCGATATGGCTGTATAGGATAATTTCCGCTTGCTCAGAAACTTGACAGTTTCGAATCTGGTCAGATGTTACCCTTTCAATCCCAAACCGTCATAATAGGTTAGATTATTTATTTTGAACCATATAAATATACTACAAAATATTAGGCTCTTGATTATATACATAATATACTTCAAATATAATGCGTGAATACATTTTATTTTTTGTCTGTCACTAATATAAAATTATTTTTGTTTTTTCACACATCTCTTCTTATCTCTTTTATTTTCTGTGGTTGACTTTGCAATTTTACATATTATACAAATGCATATAGAAACTGCAATTGCATGAACTAATTTTCACGAAAGCTCTTTAATCGGAATTGGTTCGTGTTAGTCTGTCAGTTAGCTGAAGTCTATTGATATTCAAATTTAGATATTTTTGGAAGGTAAGTAATGTGTTTAAGTCGTTTCTAGATATTTTGTTTTTAAATATTAAAATTTATAAACAAAATTAATTTTGTATATATACCCTGTCATAATGTACATACATATTTCGATTTTTTAATGATACCCTGTCTTTCAATCAATATTACTTAAACGTTAATTATGATGTGAGGATAGATGAATATCAAAAACAGCATGTTTATTAAAAAGAACCAGGATTTATTTTACTTCCGTCATTTATGACAGGTTACAGGACATAGTGTGTTTAATATAAATATAAATAATTAATAAATTTTTGCTTTAATAATTATTTCCGGTTTTGAAATTTTCATTGTTTTCCCAATCTATTGACCTTAATATGAAATAATTGACGAACTCTTAATTAATTAATTTGTATAGCAATATTGTTTCACAAAGTATATATTTTGTCTAATATGGGTATTTAAATATTTAGGAGAATCCATTACTTTCTTTTCGATCTTTTTTTAGTATCCTGTTAGTGACGACAAGAGAGTTATTTGACTCGAAAAGGTGTATAAATTAAACGATGTATGTATGTCAATCGAAAAAATTCTTATAAGGACATAGTACTTAAATCTTGAAAAATATATATTGTCAAAATGGAGAGTGGTTTAAATAACACCTATAATCAAGAGAATTGATTATCAGAAAGAAAAAAACAAATAAAAGAAAAATAAAGGATCAGGGTTGTAAGAAATGTAGGTTCTTATAGAAGTTAAAGTAATACAAGAGATATGCTAGTAATTTTATTTTATTTATTTTAAGATTTAAACAAAATAATTACAGGAATAGAAAAAAATAAAAAAAAAAGTAATTTAAAAAAATATTTGAGAAGATTATATCATTTTTATCATCATCATCATTAATCATAATTACTATCATAATCAATATCATTAAAATTAAGTAAAAATCTAGTTGTATGTACTCGAATATTGTTTTTCTGTTTGTTTTTCGATGGATTGCTAAAATTGGTTTCATTTGGCACCTTTTATTTTATTGTGTATATTTTATGAAACATATTTTTTCAATTTTGAAAAAATAAAAATACAAAAATTTTCATTTAAAAAAAAAAAATAAAATAATAAAAAAAAACATTCTTTTACTGGCACATTTTTTGGCAGATTTTCGTTAAATGAAATATTTTTACAGAACATTCATTTTTTTTTTTTTCAAAATGTAACACTTGATTTTTTTTTGTTGCTGTTTTTTTTTTGTTTTATTGAACAAAATATTATAACCGTGACAGCTCGTCGAAACCATCACATATATTTTGTGATATTTAACAAGGCGTGCACTGAAAAAAATTATTAGGTTGTCATATATAAGTATGTATGTACATTTGTGTATGTCAAAGTGACGCATTATCAAAATTTTTTGTAAATTAAAAATATGTATTATATATATGTAAGTATATATATATATATATAAAATATTAAATTCTAAAAATATATTTTTAATTTGTTAATGGATTTGCTAACGTCAAATCAAATTTTGTACTCTTTTGTATATTAAATTGCACAGTTAAATATTTAATTGAAGTTTTGCATAATGTGCATAATATTTTATTAAATAAAAAAAATATTTAAAAATTTTATTATTTAAAGTTTTAATAACAATAACTTTAAATCTATATAGTTACCAATATTATTAATTGAATCTTGATTGTGTCTTAATTATTGGTAAAAATTTCACAATTAATGAAACAGTTTAAAAATTAATAATTTTTTTTTTTGAACTGGTTAGGATGTTTTATACCGTACACTATGAAGTTTTGACATACGTCATCAAACAAAACAATTTAACAGATTTTTTTTCTATTTCAAAAACGTCAATTAAATAATATTGATTCAAAGCGCAACCTACTGTCTCCACTTGCGAGTAGCAAATAAAATAGTGGGTACACTTTAGTCCCACAGACTGTATTATGAATAAAAAACAATTTTTTTCGGTGTAAATTATTTAAAAAAAATAAATTTAAACGAACTAAACAAAAGAGTATTAGTTTTTTGAGACGAACATATATTTTGTAGAATAAGTTACCGGATAAAAGAATAATGCAAATGAATATCTTAATAAATTAATTAATAAAAAAAGCGAAATATATACATACACATGTATATATATACATATAGGTAACTTGTTGTTGTTGCCATGGTAAGCATTTGAGTTAATAGACCGTTGTATAATTAAAATTTCTAGACAATTTTACATTTTATTCATCATCATTTTTTTTATTTTTTTTTTTTATTTATAATTTTTATATTTTTATTTTTGTTATTTTCAATTTAATATACATATAATATTTAAAACAATTATAATATGTGTTTTTTCTTCTATATACAATTCTGCCAGCTGTTGTTTAATACTTTTTGGTGGTATGAATTTGGTGCAGTACAATTTTTTATTAATTAACAATATTTAAATAGAGAAATTTAAATTTTTTTTTAATTTAATATTTTTTTTTCTAAAATATTTTTTAATATTAATTGTATGTAATTATTTGTATTTTTATTATTTCTTTTCTAGTTATTTTTTTTTTGTAATAAATATAACAAAAAAAAATAAAGACAAATGTTTTTTAAATATGGTTGGTAAATTTTGAAAAATTTAATTTTGAAAACATATTAACACAATTAATATTAATGTGTTGAGCATAAATTTTTGTCATAATTAATTTTTATATTTGATTTTTATTTTTTTGTTGTTGTTGTTTTTTATGTTTTGAAATTATAGTGACCACCTATTTAAAAAAAAAAAAATATAATAGATTTAAGAATTAAATAAAAAAAATTTTTAAAGAATTTTTACAAATCAAGAATATTTATTACATATACATATCTAATGATGTCCTTAGGGTTAAATTTGTTAAAATTTTTGTTAAATAGCAAAACAAAAAAAAAAACAATAATTAATGTGATATATATAAATATACAGAATTTGTAATTCAAGAAAATTGAAAAATAATAATAGAAATAATTATTGTTTGGATGACTTTAATTTTGGATGATTCTAATTTGAAAAAGCTTTATAAGATCATTCACAATTAAGTGTAGAAGTTTTGTAGGTGTAGATTTACAATGATTTGTACAACGATTTCGTGAACGTACATACATTTACGTGCAATACACTTCTACACTTGGACACCTAGTACAAGACTACACCTTCAATCTACACCTATTCGTGAATACCCTTATTATGTATTTTTTTTTTATGTTTTTTTATTATTCAGATGATCTTATTTGGTTCCTGTATGAAATATATAGTTTTCTTAGATGGGTTTAGAACTTGAATATGTTTTTCTATAATGATTTATTTCATTTATTTATTTTATTTTTTAATCGGTTTACTTTTTACGATAATATTTTGAAAAAAACTTTACATTTAAATTTTTTGGCTGCTTTTTGCTTTAATTTATCAAGGTGAAAAGTTTTACAGACATTATTAGCGTATATTAGTATTATAGAAGTATCCATACAATATATAATATAGTATCATACATTATATCAGACATTAGGTCGCAGATGAAGTTTGTAATACCCCCAATTCCATCCATAACTAGCTATCTCAGCTGTTATAGTTCGACGGCAAGTGTTGTTGGGTCTTCTTCCCCTTCTACTGCATTGGGGATTGCATTTTAGGACCAGGACCATTCTGGTTATACTTTTTGGTATGGTTGTCGCAGAGTGTAACCTATCCATTTTCATTTTAAAGGTTTTATGTATGAATAATATAAAAAATGTTGTAATTCTGACAAATTTACCACATTTTGAGCGCTCTGATTAATTTTTTTTTTTAGTGGGTTTTGATAAAAGAGAAGAAAATTCTCTTAGGTTGTGTTGCAATATGATAATTTATAGTATTTTTTCAAATTTGACCTGGACTACAGGGGTTTAAGGAAATCAGATTGGATAAATAATGTCTAATAAATATCCACTATAGCCCCAAATATATGCAAGTTGGAGCAATGTATTCTTCAGAGTTTCTGTTTTTTTAGAATTGATTTGGGTGTTGTTCTATTCGGACTACTATCTTTGTTGGCTGTCTATCTATTACAAATTGTGTATACATTTAAATTCAACTTTATTTGAAGTTATCAAAATAATCTTTCAAAATTCAATTATTATATTTTTTTTAAAGAGAAATAGATATACATATAAATTATTGACAGAAAAATAAATTTCAATTTGATTATCATGAATTTTTTAATAACTATTTATTATAAATGAAATATTTTTAAGATTAGCACCTAAAACTTTATAATATTAACTACGTTGTTAAGTTTTATGAAATAAAAAAATATTCAGGATATACATACATATTATATTTGCTGCATATATAAGTTAAAAAAATAAACATAGAAATATATATATATATATGATATACTTACATTTATAATTATTATATCTATTAATTAACATGAAATCCCCCAAGAGGGTATCATGTATAAGCCTATAAATTTTTATTAAAATTTCTATGCGTGCATCTGAGAATACAATTAATCTGTATATATATATATATATATATACATAATAATATATATCTATAAATATACTATACAATACTTGTAGTTATATTATATTTACAAAATATCTTAGATAAATATATTTTAACAGTTACTTTAAATCAACAAGACCTTCTAGAAAATATTATACTTTTTTGTATTTTTTATAGAGATTTATTACAGAACTGGTCTTAAATTACATGAAAATATTTTCAACTTAATTTGGTTGGTCATTATGAAAAAAAAAAATGATTTTGTTGGTCTTAGGAAGTAACATAGGAGGTTTTGAAGATGGTGGTATATATCTTAAATTCATTTTCTTCAAAAACAAAAATTTCTATAAACTTTAACTAAAAATACGAGTATATTTTTTTTTAGATTTGAATTTAAGATTAGACAGAATCGGATATTATTGTATGAGTAGCAATTATTTATCAAAATGAATTGTACTTGCAATTATAATTGTTTTTTAAAGAAAATTTTCATTGCTTTTAAGTTGTACCAGGGTTTCATGGCTATATTCAAATGAAATTACCACACTTCTTTAAGTAAAATGCTTCTTTTTCAAAAAGCTAATTTTTTCTTTTCTAATCGGAATTTATAATCGGAATAATTTATATAATTGCTTAGATGGCCAACAGACCATTCCTAAGGTCTGACTAATCAACGTCCTCCATTTTTTGAGTCATGGTCGGTTTCTCTCCAATTGAAGATACAATTAATTGTTTCATATCTGCCGATACTTCTCGTCGCTCAAACGAAGGTTTGGCCTAATTTTAATTTAGTTTAGTATATGTCGTCTTAGTTTGAAATGTATATTTTTAAGTATTGTATTTTACTATAATATGAATAAATGAATTAAAAATCTAAATATACTTAGTAGAGAAATCTGAAAAGGATTAAAGAACTCAATTCATAGAGGAGGTTATATTGAAAATACCTTAATGGTGGGAAATAATCTTCTATGAAAAAAAGGTTAAAAAATAAAGTAAAAAATAAAACTTATTGTCTCTATGTATATTGCATATAAATAAAAAGTCTTTAATGTTGCTATCGTTAAATGGAACTATCACTTGGCGAGTTTTTAGGCATCTTTTATACCTAAAGTAGACTAATTTGTATATCCTTTGTAACTATATTTTATATAACAATAGCATTACAAAATCCATTATCGTTAATATCATAAAGATACTTCTAAGTGATTTATTTCTATACAATACAATTTTATCGAATTATTATTATTATTACAGTCCAGCACGTCTAAATGTCCTTGAATTGGATCATACTTGCGAGTAAAAAAGTCATACCATATTAATTAAAGTAGACTAATTAAATGTCCTGAGATGCTAAAATTATTTTATATTAGCAAAAATTTATGAAATATTTTTTTTCTAATTTACTTATTTAAAAAAAACCTCTCAAAAGCTTTTGTTAAAAGGCCTACTAAATACTCTGCCCGGTACTGGTTTTGTAGAAGAAACATTTTTCTTTAGGATGCTATATTTAGAGATCTTCTTCGTTTTATTCTCGTACTTGAACTTCCTTCATTTTATTATGTTTAAA
Source organism: Argyra leucocephala (assembly GCA_963942445.1). Lineage (NCBI taxonomy): Eukaryota > Metazoa > Arthropoda > Insecta > Diptera > Dolichopodidae > Argyra > Argyra leucocephala. The sequence continues at coordinate 150,223,556 of OZ012680.1, forward strand.
TCTTCTTATTTGATTTATATTTATGTATGAATTATATTGAGACTTAAAGTGAACTAAATAAGTTGTTGAATATTGTTAGGAGTCCTTTTTTCTTTTATTTTTGAAGACAAAATAACTTAATATAAATTTCGATTTCAGTTTTGATAATATAAAATTTAAGGCGATTAATTGTTGTGCTTTTTTGTTCTTTTCCTTGTTATTTTCAAAACTCTATTATTTTTGAAAACTGTAAATTCAAAAAAAAAAATAAAACAACAACAAAAATAATATATGTAAGTATAAGAACATACTAATATTAGTATGGATTTATTCTTATGCGTATTCATATGTATTTATCCTGAATTTTGAAAGATATCTATCTAAATTTTAAATACAACATACGTAGATATAAATTCAATTCAATATCATATGTATATCTTAAATACAGGGTGACTTTTTGATATTTATTTATTTATTTAATCAGATATCTATGATAGTTGCATTGCAATTGCATAATACATTTATTTTTCGTAATATATTTGTCTGTCTGTCCGTAACGCTTCATTACTACTGCCTGTTACTTGAAATTAAAAAAAATATTTTTTTTTTTAAATATTGACAATACATACGGTTAATAAAAAAAAATAAGAAGTTGGATGATGTAATTTCGATTGAATCTCAATCCATTCTAACGATAGAATTTGACTTAACTGCGTTAATCGCGTACAGTGTATAATGTTTTACAATGAATATTATAATTTAGTGGAATTAATAATAATAGATAAACAATGACAATTATTATGCTACGTGGGAATGGTGTAGTAAGAGTAAGTGGATAATATTTAACTTTCTAACACAAAAAATCGTTTTTACAAATATTTCGCCCTATGGGGGGTTGCGGGGTTACGTGACAATGATGATGATGAATTTTTTACTATAGATTTTGTTTTAAGTATAATTATCACAAACATTTTCAAATTAATATTCAGCATTTTCAAACCTTTCTAACCGTTTGTTTCCGGATGATTTGAACTGGTTTTTATGTGGTGGGTATCAAGTAATTTTGACATCTCCGTTTCGAGGAGAATTTGTGCCACTGTTCGTGGTTATATGAGTAGGACGACAGAACCTTGGTATGTAGTTTTCTGTGAAGGTCTTTACAATGGTTGGAGCTAAGATGTTTGACATTGTATACAATTCTGGCCAACGCGGGAAACGGTCAACGGAAATGTCTTTCGGGAAATAGTAATGGACCCACGATGTCAATATGAATGCGTTTGAACCTTTCTGTAACCAGATTGATTCTTTCATACAGTGAAACGGTGTTTCGATTAATTTTGGACTTTTAGCACTTTCAGTTTTGTTGCCTAAGTTCTCCAAATAACTGTAGATCATATTATGTATATCACCCTGGCTACTTGCGAGCAATATTATGATTCTACACTAATGATATTATTATTATAGTTTTTTTTTTGTATTGAAACATCCTGTATATGACCTTTTTTGATATTTAAGTTGTTTGTTTATAGTTTCATTCAAGGATATAGGATAAAGGTATATCGATAATTTTTAATGTGTATCATTATTGCTAGTTCTATCAATTTAAATGTAACATTCAAAATAAAAAGGAATATTTTTTTTTTGTTTACCTCAATATTAGAACAATATAATATACATGTATATTTATATAAATATCCTTGAATATTTTAGAGAAGGTTTTTTGTTATAAGAGGGCTATGGGGGGCATGAGGAAAAATAATATTTCTTTATGATTATAATTTTTTTGTTTCATATTAGATTTCTAAATTTTTTGCTGTAATTTTGTGGTTTATTAGAATTACCTTTTTGAAAACAAGTTGAATATTTATAACTTGTTTACAATTTCAGATAAATATCATATAATATACAAACACATACAAACCAATTCAGTTTAAATTAAGTAATTTAGAATTTCTTTATAGATTTTAAAGTATAATTTTTAAAAATTTTTAAAACGCAAACTAAATGAAATATTTAAAATTAGCAAATTTAAAAAAAATTGGAAAGAAAAATCTAGCAATAAAATTGAAAACTAGATGTTAAATTTGCTTAGAATGAAATAAAAAACAAATAGAAAATAAAATGAAAAGTAAGTAGGGATTATTGATCACGTTGAACATCGCTATTTTCCACCCATTAGATAATATCAAGATACTTCTTCTTTTAAATCCCTTTCAGTTTTAGGATATTAGACAAAGCAGAGCTGGTGTTAATATGGTGTTAATATGTTATTTTGAGCATATAACTTTTCTTGAATCGATGTTTACAAAATAGATGATTGATTATTATACTATTGCTGTTCTACTTAATATTTTCCGGGACAACTCCATTTCAATTGATGGAAAAAATAAATTTTATTTCGAATTTGATTTGAATTCGAGCTTATTCGATCGTTGGGCTTACGTGGTCGAATAGGGGGATATAGGTTTTATTGGGTCTTTATAGTGGACTGCTGTTGACAAGTTTTTTATTAAACTATATAGAAGCTGTGTACGCCCAGGGTAAGTGTAGTGTACAATACAGTGTTAGTACAGTACAGACACGTGTCACATTATATTATATAGAAAATGAATGAATAAATAAATAGAAGTTAATTTCATATTTTTGTAGAACTTTTTTGAAAAATACATAAAATATTACTGAAAGTAGCACGTACTCACATTTAATTTTTGATATCTTCTCAAATATAATTTTCAATTTCTTAAATTTTATAAAATTTACTTTTTCGGGGCTAATAAAATTATTGACCTATGAACCATAAAAATGATTGTTTGTATAAATGAAAATATTTAATTCTTTAAAAAAAAAGTTTTTTTTTATAGAAATTTTAAAGTTAACAAATAACAAAACCGACAACAACAACAACAACAACAACAACTAAGAAATGGAGGAATTGTACACGAAAATTATTTTAACATCATTTTTAAGGATGTTTTTTTTATTGTTGTTGTTCTTATTTTGTTTTCTTTTTCAATCATGCGAGACAAAGGATTCTATTTTGTTTTTTTTTTTTTTTTAAATTGGAAAGGTTTTTCAAGAAAATTGGAAATATAAAAAATAAGTTTTATTTGGTTTATTTCTCTCTTCTATATATTATTGTTTTTCTTATTGATCCTTTTCTGTTAAAGTTCAAAAGGATTTTGCACTCTACTGGAACAAAGTATAGGTTCGCCTACACAAAGTAAAGTATATACATATATAATATATATATGTATAATATATATATATGTATAACATATATCTATATATATTTTTTTTAAATAAACATTTTTTTCAAGACTTATTTTAAAACATTATAATTTTGGTTAAATTTTAGTTCAATTATCGAATAATATGTACACAATATATCCTTATTTATTTTGTTTTTAATCCTTTGGCGATAATTTTAAATAAATTTGTACATAAAAATTCGTTATCTCATAAAATTTTAAAATCACCACCACATATTTTATTGATATTCATATCTTATTGAATTCGATAAATCAAAAATATAAAATGTGTAAAAGAAAAATATATATCCGAAAATATTACCATAAACTTATGTGCATCTTTAAAATAAAAAAAAAAATAATAAAATAAACAATAAAAAATTAAATGAAGGAAACAAAAATAAAAAAAAAAAAAAAACACGGACACATTTTTTTTTGTGTTTTATTAAAAGAAAGGTCCCGAATCGTTCATGCACATTTCGAAATGATTAATGCTTACTGTGTTGATAAAAAGAACAAGAACAACAACAATAAAAGAAATTGAAACAATATTAAAAAAAAGAGAGAAAAGAAAAAACAAAGAAGTAACAGAACAACTAAAAATAAAATAAAAGGAATTGAAAGTTGTCTGGGGAAACACTTTAAAGGATAAAATATAGTCGATATCCTTTTTGCATGGTTTTATTTTTTTTTTCTTTACTTTTTTCGTTTTGGTTTTGAATTTTTTATTTTATTTTTACTTGGAAACGTTGTCTATATACAACGCAGATACATATAGGCTTCAATATGAGGACAGTTCAATATTTATATAGGTATGTTTACAGTAAAGTCTTGATCATCATGGTCAATTTTCAAAGTCTGGAACTTATAGACAGAAATAACCAAAAAAAAATTTACGATTTTATTGGTATCCAGGATATCCATCAGGTATAGGTATGCAATACGAATACATTTTGTATGAAAAATCAATTCGTGATGTCAAAAATACTTGGGTATATTGATTGTAGGAAAAATGAAGTTATTTTCAATAGCTTCAAAGAGGCAGTTAAAATACAAGATGCGTTTTTAATCAAAAAATGGTTTAACTTGAAAATGTCTATAGAGTTCCAATGAATCTGAATTTGACTACTATACGTCACTATAGGTAAATTCCATTAAAGTATAGTACAATTGTACACACAATTACATTATAACAAATATAATAATTATGTATAATACAAATAAAAATTTTATTTAAGTATAAAATTTATTTTATTTTTATAAGTTTAATATTGCATTCATATTGTAATCATTAGTATAAGTTTTTATAATTGTGAATGGACAAAATAAATAAATACAAAAATTACTCTGAATTTCTCTTCAATCAAAATTGTAATACATGCCCGGGTTTTTTATTATAAACAGAAAGGTTAAGTCATATAACTTATAATGTATAAGTGTATTATGTTATTACTATAAGTTTATTTTTAGCACTTATATAGGATATTTTATTGTCAGATCAACCATATATACTATATAAACTATTTGCAGTTTAAAATTTTTAATTTTGTTATGCAAAATATATTCAGTTTTTTATTATATAAAATATTACAAATATTTTTTCAAAATATATTAATCATTTTTAAATATGGAATGTTTGATATAATATTTCGGGAACAAAGTTCTAAGGCTTCTACTTATTTTACTTCTATTTATTCTGCATAAAAAGTTTTTTTTTATAGAAATTTTAAAGTTAACAAATAACAAAACCGACAACAACAACTAAGATATGGAGGAATTGTATAAGATATTTTTATCACATAGTTTGATTTCAAATTACAAACAAGGATATTTATGAGCTGTATATTATAAATGTATTTCGATTTTACTTTTAACTTCACCCACAATATATACATATACCCAATTTGGGTATTTTTTTTTTTATTAAAAAATCGTCTTGCAATTCTATATAAATGTTTGGTATTAATCAAATCGCCATTTAGATTTTGGTTTACCTTTCGACTTTATATTGTGATATTTGTTACATAGAAATTTTGTTTTTGTATTTGCAACAATTTCAATAAAGTAGCAGTTTTTTTTTGTTTTTAAATTAAACTCAATATCTATAAATAAATATCTCAATAGATCATTTGGAATTTGTTTTCTAGTTGCATGTACATTAAATGTTTTAGAATGTCTATATTATTATCTTATACGAAATAAATCAAAATGGTGTGTTACGAAATGACATACAATGAGATTCACATGTATACAATTATGTTTGTTTTTTTTTTTTTTAGATATGTATATGTGTTATATATATTTTAACAATGTTATAAGAATTCACATCTTGTTACCAAAAATAAAGAACGAAATTTAAATTTTTATTAACAATTTAAATTCAACTGAAAATCAATTGGTATTATGAATTTGTTATAACATTAATTATTCATTTTAGTTTTAAATTTAATAGAATTTAAATTAAATTATTATTTATTTATGGTTATTTGATTTTATTTTTAAATTTTAACTTATTTTATTATTTTTGATAATCAGATTTGTTTTTAGTGATATATTTAATCATTTATTTTTTTATTGTGCAATTATCGATATTTCGGAAGCAACTTACTTCCTTCATCAATTTAAGAGGTTTTAGATCTTAATCAAAAGAGGAACTGGGTCAATAAATTGGTAGTGTAAAGTAGCAAAACATATATAGTCCTATAATACAAGATGAATTTAAACGTTTATGTACTAAAGTATTTACATTCATAATCATACTTTCCATGGACTTTTCTCAGCATTACAATAATTTCTTTATTTAAATAGATATAAAATTTTAAATCAGTATAATATCTTTACTTTATACGGTACTTTATATATTCAATTCTATTTTGTATTTTGAAGCTAAAACAAAATTGAAATAAAACTAAATTCCTGTTATTGGACTTAATATTATTTATTATAATAGAATAGTTTAAATAACAGAGTGTTAATCAAAATTAATTTTATAAATTTAACCCAAAAATCATTTTATGATAGCTTAATGCTCTATTATCCAAACTTCAAGTTTAAAAAAAAAATAGAAAGCATCTAAAGTTATTTAACAATATTAAATTGAAAACAGAATTTAAACAAAAATTTTTATATACATACACTTTTAAACACTTGAAAAACTTTAAATAATTTTGTGAGTATAAAAATCATAATTTTTTTTATTTAATTATACTCGTACATAATAAAACTAATCACTAATTTTAACATTGCTACAAATTTTATTAACTTACATTTAATTAATTTATAATTAAACTCTTTACTTTTGTTATATTATTTTATTACACATTTACACTTGCTATAAATTAAATTTTAATTAAACTAAATTAAACTATATATGATAAAACATTTACATATTATACATAATAAATATAAATAAAAAAGAAAAAATTAAATTTATATAAAACCTTAAAATGAGAGAAATCTCTTTAGGTATTTAATGGTTGAAAATAAATAAATAAATAAATAAATAAATATACAATTCTTATGAAATAGCAAAATTCCTATAATTTTATGTTATTATTATTCTCAAAAACTTTTTTCAACTTTAAAACAAAACAAAACACAGAAAAAAATGAATAAAGGAAAATATTGCAGTAAAGGACATCAAAAAATTAAATTCAAAAATACAAAAAAAAATCAAAAAACAAAAGGAACAGTAAAAAAAAAATTCAAAACAAAAAACAAATCATTTTTAACAAAAGTGCGAAAAATTCTCAATTTTAAATTATAAAAAGGATAAATATATCCTTAAGGTGTATGAAAATTTTGCTGTTGACTATATATTACTATATTTTTTCTTTTTTATTTATACATATACATAAATATATATTTACTTATATTACTGTTATATTTTGATGTATTTGTTGTTTTCTGTTGACTTTATTGTAAATTAAAAAGAAAAATTCTCATATCATCTTCTTCAAATATTTTGTACATAAAATATACATGTATATGCATGTATTAAATTTAAATATAAAAAAATGAACACGTGGTGGCGCATGACAATCACAATTTTTTATTATTCACTTGTATGATTGTTAAAAAAAAGAAAATTTTTTTTATACAAACTTTTCTCATTTTCATTACAATAACAACAATAACAACAAGAACAAATAAATTAACATTTATCAGTTTTAATTTGTTGCTCGCTCTATTACATTACTACTACTACTACTATAATAATACTATTGGTACTAACCTACCACCAAGTAAACCACTACAATTATTCTGATTTACTGTGAAAATTAATTGTTTAATATCAACAATTTTCATTAAATGTTCTCTCATTTTCATTTCTTACTCCTCATATATTCTGAAAAAGAGCATTTTATTTTTCATGATGAGTTTTTCAAATCTCCTAAGCTTTATAGTTCTCTTATCACAGTTGAGAGAGAATTATTTCTGCAAATAACAAAAAAAAAAAAAACAAAAACAAACTTTAAAGAAATTAGAAGGTGGGGTTAAATGGAAAATTTTTAAGAAAATCTTTTGAGTGTAAAATTTAATAAGAATGAAATGAGTGAAATGAGCCAAATTATTTCTAATTACATATTTACATATATAATTTTGTATACATATGTTTGAGTATAAAATGCATTCATTGCATTTACATACCTTATACTGTAATGTAAGATGTTTCATTTATTTATGTAAATTAATTTAATGAGTTAATAGCAACGTTTGCTGATATGATTGTTAACTGTTGTGATAGTGTTTAGATATTGCAAAACAAGTAACTATTCGAGAGCAAAATTTTAATCTTTATTTAAGAATTTCGTGGAGATTTTAAATTTAATAGTTGAAATTTTAGTAGAATATTATTGACAAACATCTATGAAACACGTAGTATTTTTTTTTTCTGACCATTTTTTTGTAAAACATTTTTTCGCCATCATTCAAAAAATGTTATTATATTATAATTATAATAAATAATTTATTCATTTTCTATTCAATTTCATTATTTTGAACAATTCATAAAATTATAATGATAATTATACATACATATATATATTAAATACATATAATATTATCTATATTTTTGTCTGTTATATAGATAAGGTGTTCGAGAATCAGCAGTCAATAAGACTATATGTAAACAAATATATAGACGGCAGACAAACTAACAAAAACTAACTACTTATTATTTTTCACAGGGTGATATATATATGGGTTTTAGTTATTCAAAATGTATTATGTGGGATGAAGATCAGCTTTTTTTCAGATCAGATAGTCTCAGCTTTTTTTTCAGTGAATATTTAACAAGTTTTAATTGATTTGAATTTGAGTTAGAAAAGAATTGATAAAAAACTGCTTCTGGGAGATAGTTTGTTTGAGCATATTTATATATGTTAATATATTATATACATAGTGTGGTTTTTTAACGTGATATTCTAAGTCATAAATATTACAGATTTCTATTAAAAATATTTTAGCAAGTTTCATTTATTTTATAAAAGTTCTATAGAACCATGCTCAGGATCCAACACCAATTTTATTTTCTTATTTTAGAGGATTAGTTTTGCTTCAATAAAAATATATTTTATTTTTACATATTTACATTTTTACTTTACAATAAAATGTAACTCGTTTAGAGAATAACAAATCACAGCTTTCAAAAACTCTACATGAGAAATAATAAGAGAATGTGATAATGCAGTGGAAGATTTTGTTTCATTTAATTATAATATATTTGATATATCCTGTATCAACTATACCCGATATCTCAAGTGTCAAGTATCTGATAAGTATCAACGATCTTTGAGTTAAGTATTTTAATGACTGAACTGAACTGATAATTATTTATTTATTTGTTATAATTGATTGACCACACTATAAATGATGCCCAATTATAGCAATTCCATCAGAGGATTTTGGCTGAAAATGTTCAGATCAACCGTCAAAACGGTTTTTTATGTTTTTTTTTCAATGTTTTTGACAGTAGCTGAGGTAGAATTACCTTTTTCCGGTCCTGCAAGTTTTTACTTCATATTTTGATTGTTGGAGTACTTGCTGTATTTCACATTAGCGATGTTTTGACTATAATAAATGAATCTCTGTAGCTTTTTTTTAATTATTTAGCAATTTCATGTGGCAAAAAAAGCATTCATGTTCCAATTTGGAATTATTTAATTGATAACAATACGCTTTTTAATTTGTTTAAATCATTTTCAACCCTCACAAAATATCGTTAAAACAGTAAATTTGTTTCAGCAGCACGATACTATTCATAAAAATTGATGATTATGATTACATTTACGTAACGATGTTTGCAAAAAGTTGATCGAAAAATATGAAATTTTACTTTATCCTATATATATATGTTTTTCCTGATTCACCCTATATAAGTACTCGTATTATAATATTATGTACAATTCGTATATGTAAAATTAAAGAATATGTAAATAATACATAAAAATTAATTATAAACTAACAATGCTGGTATATCATTAGACTTAGTATTGAATTATAATGTTTATTATTTTTGGTCTTGTAATAATGGTAGTATTATAGTACATAATATTATAATAGTAATACTAATAATAGTTATAAGTTTCATGTTCCTAAATTAATTTTATTCAAATAAATCATAATTTAACTTAAAAAAAAATCTAAATATCCTTGCGTACAATATGTATATTATGTACATATGTAATTTATCATAATATTTGAACGATTTCTACGGTAAATATTCTCAAAATATTCTCAAGTGATTAAGAACAAAATAAAAAAAAAAAAACAACACAAAAGAGGTGGGACATTTCAATGTGGCTGAAACATTTAAGTTATTTTTCTTTATACAAAATTTTTTTTCTATTAATAAATAAATATACATACATACATACACATTAAATAAAATAAAATTTATTATTTTTATTTACCACCCCAAAAATAATAATAATAACAATAAAATATTAATAATAATGAATTTAGTGGAAAATATAAAGACAATAATAACAAAAACAAAAAAAAACAAAAACAAAAAATCATAATAATAAGAGCCAATCATCCTCTATAGAATATCAGTTTTATGAGATATCCTTTAAGTAAATTACATATGTATGTACATTTAATCATTAAATTCGTTTATTTATTTTCTCTTTAATATTATTATTTAAAATATTTAATTTTAAATTATTTGATAGTTTTCTTATTATTTTAAATTGATGTTCTCGATCGTTAAAAATTTCACCTTTAAAATTGATTTTTATTATTCTTGTAATTAGAATTTTTAAATATATATATATATATATATTATTAGATAGATACATATACATCTATGTATAGTTTTTTTTTTTTTTTGAAAAATTGACATATTTTTAATATGATGGCGTCCTCTCTTAATGGCATCTAATTAAATTTGTGAAATTATAAATGATTTCAAAATAATAAAAATTTGTTTTGATTATTGTAGTTTTAGCAAATTTTTAATAGTCTACTTGTAAATTTTATTATGTGACATGAATTTAGGATCTTCCCCTATGTAAACACTTTTGATTTAAATAATTTGAATTTTTTTATTTGAAATTTTATAATATCGTTAATAAAATTTTCCGTTATTTGGGAACGACCTTGTTTATATTTTTATTTAATTAGTAATTTGAGGATTTTGTAATATGAAGTATAATAATTCCGTTAGTTAGGTTGTGCTAAATGTATTGACAAAAATGTTTTGGTTAAGAATATGCTTTTTTAAGATATGGAAGAATGTTGTAAAGTGAGTCGCCTCTGTCGGTGGAATAGAAAGTGAATTCAGTGCTTTCATGATGGAGGTACCAAAATGAAGATGTAAAATGAGCCTGTTCGAAGACATTTAGAATATGTATACATAAAAATGTAATATTAGGTATATTTTAAATATTTTGTTAAAGTTACAATATCCTTACATATTTATGAAATGAATGTTATTAGTGTTGATTGAAGTTTTGTAATTAATTTGATTAGTCAGAAGCACTGATGAAAGAAGTAAGTTGCTTCTGAAATATCAATATTATTGAACAATCGATGCTTTCAAAATATCGATATTTGCAATTGCACAATTATTTTTGCAAACTAAATTGTTACTTAAAGAAAATTTGACTCTCAAATATAAAAATTTTATATTTAGAGCAATATAATTTTTATTCTATTTAAATTTGCAAAATTAAAACAACATTTTTATGTTCATGTAGAAACTAGCAAATACCTTAAAATATCATCCTTTCGAATTATAATTTTGAGTTCGTATGTGAAATTTTAAATGTTTGCCTAAATTATCACCCTTGAAAATGATTGCTATGACATAAAATGAAATCAAGGCAGCAAATAGATAATTGTTTGATTTAAAATATGTTCTGCCATACAATTTAAAAACACATAAATGCCAATTTAAATAGTAACAAAACAACAATTTGACCAGTTATAATTTATAGTTAAGGAATGTTAAAGTTGGAAAAATTAAATGAAAACAACCTGGAACAATTGGGAAAAGAAGAGAATTAGAAATATATTTTTCACCTTGAAGCAACTCATAGATGGTTCCTATTCCTATATAATTTGTATCAGTGAAGAATGGAGAAGGTTGTACGAAAAAAAAAAATATAGTATCAGGAATAAAATTTCAACATCATAGATGTCTGGGATAGTTAAAGACTTATGTGTAAAATTTTGGATAACCATACCACTATGGTGTTAAGCGTGAAGTGGTAAAACCAGAGTATGTTGATTTAATAATGTTATAATTAAAATTAAGAAGCTAGGTATAAGATGTTATTGAAATATCTGAAGAAGAACTTTCGAAGAAAACAAGGCTCAAAATGATATTTAGCCCACAGAGATACAAATGTCTGACGACTGAATTATTAAATAAAAATAATAATCACTACTATCAAACAATTGTATATAATTTTATATAGACTTGTATATTACCACACCACTACTATTGTCAATTAAAATTTTGAATTAAGAAATCTTATTAAGAATTAAGAAATAAAAATTAGTTCTCATCTATGATCCAAATAAAAATGTTGTTTAACTTCCTTACCATGATCATCCAATCCAAACCAAATACCATCATCATCATCATTGATCATCATTCAATCCAAACCAGTACAGGATTTAATCCAACCAGAGCCCAAGAATTTTACAAATGCCGAGAATGACGTCATAATATCTTCACAGATGCATATACATGTATTTTAACTCAAGTAATATTTAAATAACAAATAATGTAGCTAATCAAAATGTTGCATATATATAAAATTGTTATATGAAATAGGAAATTCCATTTGGATGTCTTATGATATAACCAAATATAAAATAAAAAAACATGTGATGCGTTTCTCAAAAACAAAAACAAAAATAAAAAAAATATATATATAAATTATATTTTATTTCTATACAAAATGAAATATTTGAAATCACTTTGAACATATAATTTATTGTAAATATTATAAATGTAATTATTATTAACAAAAAAAAAAAGAAAAAAGTTATAATAAAAATGAAAAATATTGAATAAATTATTAAATTATTGAAATAAAATATAAAAGAATTTTTAATTGAGTTTAAATAAATATATTTTGTGTATGTATAAATCAAAAACAATAATTTTTAATAAAGGAATTAATAAAAAAAAAACAAAAAAAATAGTCATATTAAAAATAGGTATACCATAAATAAAAAATAATGAATTAAAATTGAGTGTTAAAATTTGATTTATTTTTATTTTTTGTTGTTTTTTTGTTTTTTTAAATCATAAAAATGTTTTTTTGTTGTTTTTATTTTAAATCGAAATAAAAAAAATTTCACTCATATAGTATATTTGAAAAATAGAAACTATGTATTATTTGTATAAAATATACTTAACTATAAAAACAATATAATTTTACTCACATAAAAATTAATTAAAGAGCAGAATAGAATGTATAGTTGTTGTTGTCGTTGTCGTCTCTCGCTATTAAAAGTCAAATGAAAATTTAAAAACATGTCTTTAATATTTTATGATTACAATATGTCGTACCTGCCGTTGTCATTTCGTATCACAACAACAAAAACAAATCACAAAAAAAGCGTACCACTCATATGAAATTTTCAATTGTTGGAAAACCTATCTTTAGTTTTTTTTTGCTATTCTCTCAGAATAAGCTTAAATACTTACTAAAAGGTGTAAGGCCCTCGGAATGTGAATCTATACATGACAAATAACACATATAAATAATATAAAGTTATTTGAATGTAGTATATATACTATACTGTTACTAAAATTGACGTATCTGACCGAACATTGGTTTTGAGATAAACTAATTTAAAGTAGAATTTCGGAGATAATTTTACACTACAATATTTTTATCTTACCTTGCAATTTATGTTTTTCTCCACAGTAATCTTATAATATAAAATATGTTAAAGAGAGTTTTTAACATTGTGTTTAATAAGTGTATTAATATATTACTACATTACTTTAAGTTTGATTAGCATATAGGTAAAATTTTTCGTATCAAACAATCGTATTCAACTTCTATGGTTTCAGAGAGTGTCAACAAAATGACTTATATGTTATAAAAAAGATGAAAATTCAAATAAAATTTTACTATCAAAATAAGTTCTCAAATAAAAGTACTTTTGTCGTTTTATTAGTTAAGATTCGTTTTATTAGTTAAGCAATTTTTACACAAATATAGAAGTTTCTCTTTAAGGTGTCAAAACTGCTTCTAAATTAAGAAGTGTCAAAATTTAGATATGTCGAGTTGAGTTGAAATGACAGTATAGAATTTTTTTTTATAATTTGACAGAACTGTTATTATTTAATATTCTACCGTTATTTAAATATGAAATTTTTTTTTCAAATAAAATACAAATATAATAAAAATTATAAATTCGACTCACTTTTAAATATTAATTGAGAATAAAAATTGATATCACTCATTTATCTTAATTTTAAAAATACATTCATACATATTCAAAAAGCAAAATTTATTACACATTTTTATATTTCTTATTTTTTTATTTTTCAATTTATTTACTTTATTAAGATTTTACATTAAATTTTCTTAACATATTTTGTTTTGTTTAGTTCTTGCTGTTTTTTTTTTGCCTGTTGTGCAAAGCTTTCATTTAAATATCCGTCAAAACATTTAAAATTTAATTCACAGCTGATTTTTCTTTTCTGTTGCTTATTTTTGTTTTTTGTTTTTTTTTTTATTAATTCTTTACCTGTTATTAAAATCACTCAAATAAAAAAATGTATATAAAAATAAAACTAAAAACCATATTCATGTATACATAATATTCAATGAGATAACATTAATGTAAATTTTTATACCTACATATTTATTTATACGTTAGTCAATATATTCTTTTATAAAATATGTAAATTAAATGTATATGTGAATAATGTTTGTACCGTTACTATGTATGTACATGTATATCATATTATACCGTTTACTTAATATGAATGTTTGTATGGTATTTTAAGTTGTGCAAAATTTTTATTACAAATTCAAATACATACTCACATACATACATACATACATACATTTTTTTTACATCACATTAACATTTTTCCTTTCATTTTCATTCAACAATAAAAATTCCATTTTTAATAGTGCGGTTTTTAAGCTTTTCTTTTTTTTTTTTGTTTTTTTTTGAGTATATAAATTATATGATGGTACATTAGTACATATTGTTTTTGCTTGTGAGATATTTTGTTGTTGTTTGTTAGATTATTGTTAGTATTGTTATTATAATATTGTTAGTTTTTGTTGTTGAGACTTTGAGAGTTTGGTTTTTTATAGAATTAAAAATAAAATGAGTCATTTTGAGGTAAAACATCAAAAAAATTTTTTTTTGTTTGAAATGGTTTTTTTCTAAAAGCTTTCATTTGTTTTTACATTTGTTAATTTTTTTGTTTTAGTAAGAGAATTTTTTTGCTCTCTGCTGCACATATAATATTATCTCATTTTATTTTATTTGATAACATAATGTACTCTATTTTTCTGTTAGAGAAAATCTCAATTTAAGTACATTATGTTGAATGTGTTAATATGAATGAGTATAACAGTATACTATTTTATGCAATGTAATTTTCCTCACAATTTTTCTTTATTCTGTGATTTTTTGAAAATGTTATTTTTGTAATAAAAATGTTGTTTGCATGTTTGTAACTTTATTCGTATAACATAACATAACATAATATTTAAAAAATTAAATACAGTATGCAGTACTGTATACTTTAAGAAAAATGTATTATTTTTAATAAATGAGTAGATATAGTATATATGCATTTAATTATATGTTGTAAAATTTGAACTTAACATAAAAGTTAACATAAAAGAAAAATAATAAAGAAATGTAAGAAAACAATATAAATAAAATAAAAAAACAGAACAGAGATTTTCTTTTAATGTGTGTGTGTTACTTTTCAACTGTCCTGTGCTGTTGTTGGTTAAAGTTTTTTTTTGTTTTTGTTAGTTGGTCGCGATCTTTCAACGAGTTAAGAGTATATCTCGTCTTTATATAAAAACAAAAAAATATATTTTTTTTTGTTTAAAATAAGAAAAATACTAATTATCATTTGTATTTATTATTATTCCTATTTTATTATTATTGTTATATACAGCATTATATAAATATATATTTTTTTTTTGTATAGATATATAGGTATATATCTATACAAAAAACTAAATTTTATTTTTATTTGCCAAAATCATATTTAAAGTTTTTCAAACAAAATAAAAAATAAACAAAACAAGAAACAAAATAAAAAAAAATAATTTTGTAAATAATTTAAAAATTTTAAATAATTTTCTTAGTGATTATTTTATATTTGGCATAATTTTCTTTGAAATAATTTCTAATATTTGTTAAAATAATTTGTTTTAAATTTTTTTAGTACTTTATTTTTGAAATATTCTTTAAAAAATTCGTGCGCGTTTTAAATTTATATTTTTTAAATAATCAAAAAAAATTTAAATTAATTAAATAAATAAAATATAAAATTAATGAAAAATAATCTAAATAATAATATATTATAAATATGTATATATCTATAGGAAAATCAGGAAAAACAAACAAAGCAAATCAAAATAAAGAAATAACAAAAACATGTGAAAAAGTCTCTTACAAGTGAGTTCATATCATAGAAAAAGAAAATAAGACTATAACAAAAAATATATATATATATATATATATGTATGTATGTATATATATATTTAAAATTTGAAAAGAAAAATCTTATATTATTTAAATAAAAAATTTAATAAAAAATCAAATAAAATCTAAACAAAATTCGCTGATATTAATTTAAGTTCAATTTTAATTTCGATTATATAAAATTCAAATAAAAACAAAAAAAAAAAATCTAAATAAATGTAAATATACAGATCTATATATATATATATATATATATATAGCTATATATACATGTACTTGTGCTTTGATTAAATAAACATTTATTTAACAAGAAAAAAAAAGAAAAACGTGAAAATATTTACTTACATTTTATGTAAATGATACTCTCTCCTGTATTTGCATATATACAATACATTACATATATTATGTTACTATACATTATATACAAATTTTAAGGATCAAATTTAAATAAATAAAAGGATATTAATTATTTTATATAAAAAACAAAAAAAAAATTCATTTATATAGTTACCTAATATAATAAAATATTATATATAATTACATTTTTATTCAAAATTTATACTGGTATTAGGTACACATGTAAATTTAAATTACATAAATAATATAATATATAAAGGAAATTAATAAATAATAAATTTATAAAGAACTACACAAGGAAAAACAAACAAAATTAAATAAATAAACAGGTTAGTATATAAAAAAATTAAATTAAACAAACAAAATAAGTACATAATATATTTAATAATATGTATTTAATAAATTCAATCAAATAAGAAAAATTTCTTTACTAAATATGCCAAATTTTAATTAAAAAAAAAAAAATGAAATCGACAAATGTGAGAAAAACATTGTAATTTGCGATGTAGTAAAAATTGTTTTAATCTCAAATCGAATATTATGTATTCAATATACTTTTTTACTGTACTTGAAAGTATCGGCACAGCTCCAGATATTGAAATATTATTACTTTTAAACTAGTTCAAAGTTATGAATCGTTATGAATCGTTATTATTTTCATAAAATTAGTTGATTAGAATTGCTTGCGTTATCTATAACCCATCATAAGTGAAAAATTTTATCTCCCAAGGGGTTTGAACCCGCAAGTTTTGTTTAAATTTAATTGTTGAAAACAGTCGAATATTTTCCTTTGAATTTTAATTTAAAGTTTTCTTGAACCAAGTACAGAACACTGAACAATTCTACAAGTAGTAAATGATATATATGCATATCTGTATGATATCAGCGTATTTAGTAAAAGTTCAATAATTCAACAAATTCTACTACTTATAACGCTAAAAAATAATTTTTTCTTAGAACTATCGTTAGATTGAATTTCTTTGTCATCTCCTATACCGATTACATTAGAGAGATCTTTCATATTATTTATCAATAATTTATTTTAAACAATAAATGTTTATTTTAAAAAAAATTAAAACAGTTCAATTTTTACATTTCATAATTTTAATATATTTAAAAATGTCCTCTGTTCTATGCTTCAGGGGTTTTATTTATTTTATTTATTTCTAAATTTCGAAAGATCAGTCAGTCCGTGTTGTTTTTTTTATCGCAAATATTTTCCTTTATTCGTAATTTTTCCACAAAATTAATTTATAATATAAAAATAATTATGTAGATTGATTAATGTGTTCAGAATAATAAATCTTTATAGAATAATGAATTTGTATATAAATAGAAGGTAAAATTTTAAAATACATTTATTAGTATTGATAAGTGAAGATCGATGTAAATATATTTTTTCAATAATAAAATTAAAAACTCTAAGTATGTGTGTACTTGTTTTTTTAATTTTTTCTTTAAGTTTACAAGAACAGTCGAAAAATATATTATTCTGATTCTGATAAAAAAAAGAATACATTAAGTTAAAATTTATTGAGTCTTATTGAACCGATATCACACAACAATATTTAAAAATTATATTTTTTTTATAAAATTTATCTTTGATAACAATACCTCTGATATTTGTTTTAAACGAAACAATCAATTTATTTTGTTCAAAGCTGATCAAAGTTCTATCACTCTATTGCAAAAATGTTGGCTCCCATCTTGTTTGTATTTTAAAACAGTACTGGCATAATGATTTTCTATTCCTTTTCTCTCATTTTACCTATAGGTTTCAAAGAGATGATAAATAAAATAAAAATTTTATAGATTGTAATATTGCCTATAGTCTTTAATACCACACATTTTATTTAAAGATGGTTCACCTTTAAATAAAATGTGGTATATGCTATTACTATATATAAAAATTTTGATTTTATTTCTCATCTACTGAACTTTTATGTAATAGAGCTAGTATAGTGTTATTTATTAAATATTATATTTCAATTTAGATACATTCTATACCTTATATATATACTATATAAATTATAAAAGATTCAAAAGAGTTCAGAAATATCTGTAAATAATAAAAAAAATTGACTTTAATCAATTATTTTCGATTCATTGTCTAGAAAAGTTTATGTTACAAAAAATTTACTTCCACTTGTCATCACAGTTTCCATGTTTGCTTCTTAAATTTGTTTTTTAATTTACATTAGTTGCTTTCATTTATACTTTTTTATATTTTTTCTTTAAGAACTTGTTAACGTTTTGCTGTAACTTAAAATGAAAATGGTTCTCTAGTAGTCTAGTATAAATTAAAATTATTTCCTTTAAAATAGCAAGGGAAAATAGTATACGTTTGAAAATTGATTAAAGTAAGAATTGTATAAAACTTGAATTATCAAGATGGATATTTTACAAAATTAAATTTTTTATAAACTGCAGAATCTTATATAGCAATTTATTATTATTAAAACAGCCAATTGTATAAATAGACACAGGACCTACATGGTAATTTGATTGAATATGATGTGGAGTCTATAGGTTAAACATTTTTTAAATAATAAAATTATAAACTCTAGATATATGTTTCAATAAGTTTAATTAGAATATTTTGATAAATTTCGATTGTTGTGCACCACCATCATGAGATAACTATAACATATATGTACCATTTTAGTTTTCTGATGGTTTTGTATCGACTGAAATCGATTAAGATATTAAGTAAATTTAGTAATATCTACCTAGAATTTCTAATTTTATTATATGAACAAAATTTTTAATTTTATTTTATTAATTAAGTTGATTTTTTATATATTAATCATATTTATTATATATGAACATTGGTAATATATTAATAGCATAGCCTAATGTTATGTATACAAAAATATTATAGTCATACTAATAATAATAGTAATAATAAAAAAATCCACCTGAACTGGTTTAAGAATTAGTGAAAATAAAATAAAATTTTTGAAATGTAATAAATACAAAAAAATGGATTAAAAGAATATGAAATAAAAAAACAATGTTCATAAAAAATAATCTAGATAGATAGAAGGAAGATCAGAATGGAATAGGATAAAGTCATCTGATGATGGTGTAATAACAGAAATGTATTAAAATATTTAGTCAAATTATTGAAAGATATTTAAAGGATATTTTATCTTTATTTGTAATAATGTTTCATCTAGAGCCTACAGTATATTCTATAAAATATATAAAATGAATTGTTTGTTGTCATACAACAAAAAAAACAAGAAAAATCAATTCTGAACATTTCGTAATAAATTTCACAGTCATACGTATATATGTATAGATGACAGTTATATTAAATATAAAATTAACCAGTTATTTATCCATTCGATCTATATTAAAACGATTAACCTGAATTTTAAATCAACCGTACGGTTATTTTTTATATACAGTAAAACACGGTTATAGTTATTCCCTAAATTTTAGTAATATTTGTGACTTCAACAGTGTTGTGACTATAGGCGTAGCAAAAAAAAAAAAAAAAAAATTGCATCTTTATAAACAAAATTTAATGAAATACCTTTCGTATGACAATTTTAAAATTTATTTTCTTCATAAATAGCAATTTTGTTATATAATCACAAAATATATACATATATTTGTAATAAAGAACAAAAAAAAGATAATACATAAATTATTTTCTTCTAAAGATTTGGACAAATTTTTTATTTAAATTTTTACTTAACTTTTTTGGTTTTCAATACATATTTCACTTTTGACTTATATTTTTGCCATATTGAAAAAATTGGCGTTATATTTTAATATGACTTATTATGACTATAAACGACATCTTTGGTATTAAGTTGATTACTTTCTTTTTAAAATCAATTGTTGACTATATAAAGAACATATAATATAACATACATATAATATATATTCTGTTATAGCAAACATTTAAAAATATTATAAATTAGCAAAACGTTTATAATATAACCTGAATTGTGACTTACAAACGTTTTTGATTATAAACGAATTAAAATAGAGAATAAAAATATTAAAAAAAAAGGTGATGACAGTAAAATTGTTGACTAAAAGCGAATTGTGCCTACAACCTATATAACCGATTTTTACTGTAGTACAAATGCTATCTAATCTCCTCTGACTATTTTCTTATATAAATTTAGTTTTTTTTTTTCTTTAAAGTTACTATAAAATTACTCTTTATAGGTCTTATACCTATTTGGCTAACATCTGCTGGTTTGGCTGACTTTAATTTAATTTATTATTATTTTTTTGTTGTGTTTTGAAAGAATGGAATCAATAAGTAGGTACTCGGGAAATTTCAATTTATATATTGATTTATATTCCAATTGTACCTTTTCCTATTTAATAAGATATACAGTTATTTAATATTTTTTTTTGTTTGCAATTTTTTTAATATACATATTATGTACAAATTTTATTTAAAAGTAAAGAAATAAAAAAAGACAAGGATATTTTCTGGGAAACATGTTGCTTTTGAAACATTTGTTGCTCCTATTGAAAATAAAATTTATTTCTATATATATTTACTATATATATATATATTTATATATATTTATGATAAATATATATGTATATAAATATACACATACATGTAGATATTTATATAATATAAACTGCGAAATATAAAAATATAAATGAAAAACAAAAAAAAATATCATATAAAAAGGATGTCATCATATGAATCGTCGTCGTCGTCGTCGTCGTCGTCGTTATTTATACTTTTCTTCTTCTTCTTCTCATATAGTCGATTTTTTATTATATTTTTTTTTCTTTTTCTTAACTTCAGAATTTTCTTTTATATTAGTCTCCTTTTTTGTTTTTTTGTTTTTCGTATTTTTTATAAATGTCCATTTAAAAGTTTCCAAATGAATAATAGTATAAATTTTGTAAAATAAGAAAAATTGACATTTTTTTTTTGAAAATTGTGATGCTTTCTTTGACAAAGAAACCAATTTTACATATACACAAATTAAAAATTAATAGAAAATTTTCTTTTCAGAGCTTTCTTTGGTTTATATTTGATTACAATACGAAATATTAATTTTTTTTTTGTTTAATTATATTTTTGTTATTTTTTAATTAATTAATTTTTAAAAAGGAAAACTTAAAAGTTTTATTTAAAAATTGAATTAAAAATTCCAGAGGATGATAGGAAAGAGTGGAAAATAAAAAAAAATATGAAAAATTAAATTGATCAGAAAATTTGTTACATACAAAATGAAGAGTCAAATTAAAGTAAAAGTAGAACAGGAATTAATGATTGTAACCCGGAAACTATGATTTAAATATAATTATAGAAAAGGGGAAAATTACAATTTTTAATGAATGATCGTGGGAATTCATACAAAAAAAAAAAACCATTAAATAAAGAAAAAAATTGTGACACTATTACACTATTTAGTTGAATAGGAACAGATTTATGTGCTTGTATTTGAATTAAAAGAAGTTGTACTATATTGTCAACAGGACCATAAATTATTCTACATAGTTTAACAGTTATAATTTCCTGAACTATTTTTATTATAATTTATAGAATTATATTATATTTTTTACACTATTACGCATATATTTGTAATATTTCTTTCTAATTCAAATCGACACCTTAGTTTCCTTTAAATTCTACTTTTGATTTCATTTAAATTTTATATCCTTTGAAAGGATATTTTAAAAGAGAAAGGATATTGTTTTCTTTAGTTTTAAAACATTTGTTTTATTATTATTTTAATGCTATTTTGACATTTTATATAAAATTCGGGATGTAGCTTAGATAGCAAAATCTATTTTACAAACCGATATTTGATCTGAAGCTTTTTTGTATATCGTAATATAATTTTTGGCAAAATATTCTTTTAATTAAAATAGCTATTATTGGACACTTTGTAAAAAACCTAATGACAAAACATTTTGATAACAATTTTTTAATTTTTAAAAGAATTTTTCGGTTTTCGGAAAAGTTGTCGTCTACATTTTCGTGCAGTTAAAAAAAGGTGAATTATAATAAAATCGGGCAGGGCCCGAAAAAAAAATGTTTTAAAATTTTTCTCGGCTACATTTTTCTATCGTCAGGAATTGTAGAACTCTCATAAAGTTAAACTTCGCTTTTAAAATGATCTACCGTCTATATTTTCGTACGATCAAGAAAGTCAGAATTGCAATAAACTGCAAATAATTTTGTTTATAAAGCCCGTTTTAAGGTCTTTAAGTTATTTTTGAAGTTTTTTCCCGAATCATCCTGCATTTTTTTATTTTTTTGATTTTGGGAAAAAAATTATATAAATAAACCATTTCTACAATAATTCCGCATAAGTATTTTCCATCAGATACTCAAAAGGAAACCGTATGATTTTGATCGAAACCAACACACACAACACACATATACTTGTTGAAATCGGTGATACCTACCACATCGTCGAAAAATATTTTTTTTTTATTGCGATGCTGCTTTTGAATAACGTAATGCATTTGACTCTGGATAAACACCGAAACAGGTTGATGATGAGCACAAAAACAACAGAATTGTGGACCCATTTTATTAAATGAATATTGGCCTCTTTTATTTGTATTGAATTACAAAAACCTCTTGCCTTTTCGATTTTCGAACAACGATTTTCACAAATTGTACGTGTTGCATTGTATGTCACGAGATTTTAAATAAATCGAAATAGCAAAATTTATGAATAAATTGTCGAAATAGAAGGAAAATGGAAGACTTTTATATAACCGTAAAAATCAAATATATGGAAAAATCAAATGGATAAAAGAAAAAACACAGGTCTCTAAGAGTCCTAGTGTGTTCATATAAAACCAAAATTACAAAAGTAACGGTTTTTGTCACAATGAAGTTAGTATAGATTGAAAGCTAAATACGTGTATTAAAATTTTTATAAACAAATTTGTTTACTTGCAACATGTGATTTACTACACTAATAGTATCTGTGATCATATGATCACGGTATAGGAATCGGGTTTTAAATAACAATTTCGTAAATAGTTTTTTGCTAAATGTCGTCTCTGTTGTCAAAAAGCATTTTTTCAAAGGTTTTATTTTGTAAAAAAAATCTTTCTTGTTAATTGGTTCTATACTAAGTGATCTTTTGCGAAATGGGTTTAGGCTAACTATTATAGATCAATGATATGCAAGTTTTCACAACTGTTTTTTTTTTTTTTTTGCTTTACTTACAACTTAATGTCGAATCATTTTTCGGTGTAGCTTAAAGAATTATGACACAGTAATGAGGAAAACTTTGAATCAAGGATTAATTCAATACTATAAGAGCAAATTGTTATCCTGTTTATTAATTATTAGGTTAAAATAAAAACGGGGTATTCTTGTTATTGTTTATTTAAGAACAGAAAAATGTAATAAATTGTAACTATATATATATATACATATAAATTGACAGATAATAATTGTAAGTAACGCTAGCAATGACATTTATAGATTTAAACTTGATGCTGATGTTGTTTTGTGTTGTTATAATGTGTATATCCTTACATGTTGCATTCAATTCGTCTTTGACATTTTTATTCAACATTAATTTATGTACATATGCAATTATGTGTTTTAAAATACATTTTATAATTTATATTTTTTCTTATGGGTGCTTTGGTGTATTAGTTAGACGTGATATTTTCATATTTTACTTCTTTCTATAGATTTAGTTTCAGATGTCAAGAGCTATATTTTAATTAAATATTTCTAATAATTTTTAGATATACTATCGGCATATAAGTAATATTAGTTTGAAATTTATCTCAAATTTATTTTAAAAAAAAATCTATAGATTTCAAATATGTTGTTAATGAATTTCCAATTTCTTATCTCTAAATTATTTTATTAAATTTTTCTAGTTGAATTATTCTATTCAATTATATTTATTTAATATTAATTTATTTTCTTATATTAAATATAAATTTGTCTAAAATTGTTTTTAATGATCATTATCTTTCTATAATAAGATATGTCTTAAAATGAAGTAAATAATTTGATGAGTGATTAATTAACTGTAAAATTCAAATTTATTTTTTAATGAGACCAATTTAATCGGAATTTTTATTGTAAAGATAACAAAATTTTAAATTAAATAATGTAAAGAAATAATTGAAATTTGATATTTCGTAACAACTTATAAGCAATTGGTTTGAGAAATTAATTAGGTAATTCGATAACAATACAAAATATAATTCAATTTTTATTTTTTATTTATACGATTTATTTGAGATGAGTCTTAAAATTTGTATGAAATTTTTTGCATACAACTATAATGTATTATGATGTATATTATATACCTACTTTTATATTAATTCGTCAGTATCTATTGGAATAGTTGTTTTTTTTTGTTTAGATATTTTTTTACCACTTACGAACAAAAACAAATCCAATGTTGATAAGAGTTGATTAAAATTAGTCAACATTTTTTATACGAATTTATAAATTATTTAGAATTACTTTATTTTATTTTAAACAATTTATTTATTTTATTAAATTTAGTATAAATAGTTGATAATAAAAATAAATATACAATATAATAAATATAAAAATAAAAAAACGAAATTATACTATTATTAAGGCGATGTTAATCTGCAATAGATGTAGTTTTCCACATTTAATTTAGTAGATACGTCATAAAAATTCTATAGCTATGTAACTCTGTATAAAAACTGTTCTGGTGGTTATCATCCCATTAGACTTGCAATTATATAAAAAAGTCTATATTCTGTTTTTTTGTAATTTCTTTACCTTATCCATGATCTTAAGAAAATTATTGAAATTTCCATAATAATTATTTCGTTGCAAATTATAATATTTTAAAATCTTTTAATTGGTTTTAATGCTCAATATTTATTTATTTATTTATAAAAGTAGGATCTGTAGATAAATCTTCAGTCCAACTACAGGTCATTTTCCCTTTCGAAATGCAGCCTTTTATATATTTATTATTTGGTACATATGTAAATATTGTATATAATATTATTGTTTTGATCAATATTTTACTAAAATTAATTAACTGAAGCACTTTATTATAATTAATTAAGTAGTGAGAATGATTAAAAAACAAAAAAATTAACTTACATTAAATTTAGTAGTTGAGTAATTCTAAAATTATTATAAAAATTGTATGTTACATAATATCATACTGATTTAGTATTAAAAAATATTATAAATAAATATTAGAAAATTTGAAAATAATCTAAAGAAGTGTTACATTAAAATATTAATCTTCAATGTTATGCATAACAACAAACATAAAAATAATTAAAAATTCAATATGCTATACTAAACAAATTTTATTATTTAATTTAAATTTTTTAATTCAAATGCGAATTAAATACAAATTCTATTTTTTATTTCATTCAATTTAAAATTCAATTTCCTGTCAGTAAAACCTGGATTCATAAAATATTATATTAAAATAAATAATTTTTCATGGAATAATTACCCATATAAATTTTTATGTTATTTTTAGACATTAAAACAATTTATTCTATTAAAAATTTTCAATTAGGTTGTCTGAACTTTTATTTAACAAAATTAAGTCACATTTTTGATATACGAGTACATTATGCAAGTGAAATGAAAAATATTTGAAGAAAATGAATAGGGAAGAAATGTAATGAGCTGAGAAAATATTCCTATATTGAAAAAGCACCTCAGGGTAAACACATTGCATAACTTGCATAAAAAAGTGTTCTAAAGCATTGAATAAAACTAATTATATATATGTAATATGTATATTAGTTTATGATGCGCATATATTAACTTAATATCTATTTTATGTACAAGGTGTAGGTACTCAGCCAAATTCAGTGGAATAATGTACCCGAGTTAAAGGTATTCCGTGAATTGGGTGATATAGATAGTTAAAATAAATAAATAATAAATCAATAAATAAAAAATGAGATATTTTGTTTTCTTCTCTTTTTTTTAAACAATCTATTCGATTGAACAGAACCATAATTTAAATAAAATTTTCTTGATTTTGTTTTAAATGAGTAAATTATTTATTTTTCAAACTATTTACATTGCTTTTTATAACTAATTTAGTATTACAAATTTCTTAACTTTATATTATATTTATTTATATTATATAGTTAGTAATATTATAAATTATAAGAATAAATACATTATAAATAGAAAGTTAAATCTTTCACTACCAAATTATAATACAATTTAAAAAAATGTGTAATTACTTTCTTACCATGAAAATAATGAAAATAAAATTGATCTAATAAATTAATCGAAATAAAATGAGTTTCGTTTAAACTTTCATCCGTTATTATGGACGTAAGTAGTGAAAGAGTTAAGCAAAACTTAAGTAAATCATAATCAAATAGGTGTGCATATATTTGTAAATTGAAAAATACAAATTGTATATATAGAAGTTAAAGTTTTGTAAATAATAATAACAAACCAAATAAATAAAAATAACTAAGCCGATAGTCCAAGTACCTAGATCTTACAAATAAATTGATTGTAATTTTAATTTTAATAAATGTAAATATAATAAATTAAAAAATAAAAATAACAATTATTTGATAGAATTGTAAAATAAAAAAAAAAAAAATATTCGGTTATTCTTAACAGAAATTCAAAACATTATCAGTGCCTTAGTTACAACGAGTAATATTTGAGTACAAAAAAAAAGTAAAAAAAAAAATGTATAGTTACTTAAAATTAAACTTTAAATTTCTTTCAAAACAAAAAAAAACAACAAAATTTAATGTGTTAATTTCTGTTAATTTTTCAATAAACATTTCAGAACATGTTATTATTTTGTTTTTGAATTTGTTTTTTAAATTTATTACACTTTTTTCACAAAATTTTGTTTATTTTTTTTTATTTTATTTCTGTTTTTTTTTTAACTACAAGTATGTTAATTAAAATTAAGAGAATTTACTCTAGAAATTTTACAAAAAAAATTATTTTACTTTAATTTCGATAAATATTTAAAATCTTGATTTCAAATCTTAATTACATTTCATGTCATTATATTGTATATATATATAACAATAAATATATACTCGTATATATAATATGCTAATAAAATAATGTATATAAGAAAAATTAAATAAAATTTTTACAAATTATGTCATAATAATATAGGAGTTTTTAGAATACATATACATTATTATATACATGCACATTTACAACTTTTATGAGTAATATATTAAATTTAAGTACAATATTTAGCTCAAGTTCGAATTTAATGAGCGCGCATTAACTCAAGTTTCTATTACAATTACTTTTAATTTTTTTTGTTATTATTATTTTTACTTGAAAATATAATGAAGCTTATATAGTTATTTTTAAAGTAAATTTTAAGATTTTAAGATACATTTTAAAAATTGTTTTGGTTTTTTTTCTTTTTTTTTTTTGTTATAAGATATTAATAATTATGTAAATATATTTGTATTTATGTATTAAATTGCTACTGTGCAAATCTATTTAATGAGTTCAAATTTGATTTTTATTAAAATATTGGTTTAATTTATATAATGGTGAACGCACATTAATATTAATACAATACAGTTATTACTAAAATTATTAAACTATTTTGTATTAATTGTATTAACATTTGAAATTTTTATATACGTTTTACCTATGCATCAAAATTATTTATTTCCTAAATAATGTTATAATATTTAAGGAATGGTCATAATTTTAATAATTCTATTTTAATTTTTTTTATGTTCATAATAATGTAGTTAGTACAAGCATTAAGCCTGCAAATTACTAAACAAAAAGCTGAGTTACAAGAAACTTAATTTAGTATAGATAAAACAATTCTGGTATAAAAACTTAATTGCTGTACACAGAGGTTCTTGGCATTAACAATCACATATAATAAGCTTTTATTTATTGAATTTGTTGTAGGATTTGTTTTAGCTTATTTACGATTTAGAATTAGCTGATTACTCGCAAATATTGAAAATTAAATTTATAGTAAAGTATACTTAAAGTAAAGTATATTAGTATGTATATTAGTATGATAATTCTGATGATCAGTGATAACTAAAATTTATTTCTGAGAATAATTTTTAATTCTAATAATCTATGAATGATTGTTTTCAACATGCCTAAAAAATAGTTTTTTTTCATTATTCAATTTTTGTTGATATATGTAGTGAGTAGATCTGACCTCACGTCTCTAATACTGATTCAACTGATTATGTTTTTTTGTTTGAAGAATAATTTTTATGAATAATCGTAGTATTATTAAACGGAATGAAGTATGACTTTTCTATGTAAGTTTCATCATTTTCCTTGAAAATAAATAAAATTAGTTATTGGTAAAAACAACCATATGGGTTACCGGCTGTATAATTGATTTTTATGTTGTAAGTTTGAACCGCCTTGATAGTACTTTTGATCGCAGTAGCTTCTTTTTTAAATTTAATGTTGGCAGGCAACATATTTTGTCAATTCGAATTACATACTGTTGCGAGTTAGCTGAATTCAATAACATCTTCAATCTTTATTCTACCACTGTTATGTTTTGTGAATATATTATATTATTTTATAATATACATTGTATATTTTGTTCGTTTACTTTGTAGAAATATGAAGAAATAGATGGTGAACAGATTTTTGTGAACAAAACTAATAAATAAATATTTTCATATAAAAAAATTAGAAATCATTTTTGCTGTACAAAATTATATTAAAGAAAAACAAAAACTAGTATAAACTAAAAAATAAAGTGAATTTAAATAAATGTTATGGACTGTTATTTTGCTCACAAAACAAAAAAAAAGATATGTTTTGATATCAAATGAAAAAAAAAAATTAATAAATGAAATTATTATAATTAACAAAATATATTAACATCAATTAAAAAAATTTTTAAAATTCGAACAATGAAATTAAAATGAAAAATTTTATAATATTTTATATAGGTGAGTCTTAAAAAATATAGTTTGATTTCCGTCATAAAATGATTTTTGAAATATTGCAATAAAGAATTAACTTATTTACTTTAATACTTATTTATTACGTAATAATATTAACTAATTTTTTTCTATTATTACCTATATTTTTCTATTTCTTTTCAATTTTTTTTTTTTCGTACAGAATATAATTAATCAACATTTTTAGTGATTTGAATTCAATTGAATTTAATTCAAATCAGTTCAGTTTGACTTAACTGAAACAAAAACTATATATATTATTTTGTATAAAGTTCCTCTTTTGTATAAGCATTATATTTTTTCTATTTTTATTCTGATTTTGTTTTGTGGTTTTTTTGTTTTTGATGCTAGATGACAGGTTGGTTATAAATGAATGATTTTATATTCTTTATATTATCTTAAAAAGTACATAAATCTTTTGATTAATTCTATTTTAAAAATCAATCATATTACAATTTATTTTTACTAATAATTTTTAATAAATGGTTTTATGATATAATTAATAAAAGTTTTTGTTTTCGCGTTTTACTTTTTTTTTTTAGCATTTGTATAAATTGAAGAAAGAATTTTTTAAGAATAATTGTGACAATAATCGCGTGGTATGCATGCCTCTGGGTGATTTGTGCAAAAAAAAAAAAATGTTGTTATTTGATGATATTTGATTGTCTATATTTAATCAATTTTAATTTTAATTAGACCCATAAAGATATATTCATATTACGTTCTAAATAATGTTATGATTTTTTGCTTTATTTGTTCTGTACTGTAAAATTGTCTTTAGATATTGCTTTGTAAAATTTCATACTTAACACATTTATTTTGTTTTGTGTACTCTAAAATTGTTTATTTTTCTAGTTAGGCATGACGTTATCAAATTTCTAATTTTTCACATTAATTCTATTTTCTGGGACATTTGTTTTCTTTTTTTCTATTCGAAGGATGGGTGTATTACGATCTAAAAATATATTTTTATCTAAATATATATAATTATCGATTTTTTTTTGCTTTAATGCGCTAATCATATTTAAGTTTTATATTGTCAAGTTTCACTTATTATTTTCTTGTAATACATTATCGCTTGCATTGTCCTTCAATATATTGTGTATTAGTTTTTTGATCAATTTCATTAAAATTAATGTTTTTTTGTTTTAAAATGTATTTTAACTTTTACTATTGGGATATCCAGTCATGTCGACTTAACTTATAAAAATATAGTAGTTCTTGTTCTCAGTAAAAAATTATTGATGTAGCCTTGATAATACCTTGACATGACCTTGGGTGGAAAACTTTTGTTGAAAAAGTAAAACTTCATTGAAAATACAGAGATATCGATGTTGGCTAATTGACCGAAATTCTACGGTCTCATAAGAAAATGTTGATATATGTATAATCAAATATTGAAGGTAGTTTGGGCATACGGTATTGAAATATGAGAATTTACTAAACAAACTCATGTTCAAAGTATTCAAACCCAACATTTGACTACCCAACATGATTAATATTCCATGGTATGTTCACAATACTGGTATTCATCGAGATCTGAAAATCTGATTTATAAAAGACGAATTCGGAAAGGACATAAAACTCGTCTAATTCAAAATGTCAATATCGAAGTTTCGAACTTAATTGAAAATCAAAATAACGTTAAAAATGATGTTAAAAGATTAAAATGAATAAAACCATTTTTGATTAGGTTAAAACATTTTCTCTATCCAAATCTTATTAAATTTTGGTAGATCAAAAAGTTTGTGAGACTAGTTTTAATGTTGCAATAATGATAGAAACTTTTAGTGGTTAAAGTACAATAGTCCTTTAAACTGCACTCTCCAGTAAAATGCAGTCCCAGAAAAAAAAATTATTGTTATTAGGATGATTTTAAAATTGAAATTTTGTTCATGTAGATTACATTGCTCTGTTCATGTAGCTTTAATATATTCTTTTATTTTCTATTGTAAATACTTATATACATATATATGGATAGTTAACAAAGTAGACAATATTACTATATCCCTATACAATTAAATTCAAGAAGCCCAGGATTAATTGAAATACAAACGGCTTGTAAAATTTGATTGAAACAATTATGTTGCTTTTTCTGTTATAATGGAGGTTATATAAAGTTTTCTTTAATATACAAGGGCTTTTCATAAACACATAACTACTGCAAAAACAAAATACTTCTGAAAAAAATATTTTTGATAACTAGAGTTATTAAAATTTTAATTTTCCACATTGCAGTTTTGTGTTATAAATAAAAACAGCAACACAACTGATTGTCATGCGCTGTTTACTATAATTTTGCAGTTTTCCTGCTAAGTTAGAAACGTTTACTTCATTTGCAGTATTTTGTTTATGAACACAATACTTGTCAATATAGGCAATATTGCCAATATTGCTTGTTTATGAAAACCCACTATAATAATAATATCATAAAAGTTACGTAATAATAATATCGTAAAGTTACCATGTTGAGTATGATTATGTTGTTTTTTTTATATAAATACAATATCCTTATAGGTTCTGGTATTCAATGAATTACACTCCTTGTATATTAATCTGAAATTTCTTCATTTATAAAATGAAAATTTAATTTATAAAAATCAATCAGTTTCTCTCTCTTATTCCTTTTCATCGTATACATTATGTCATAAATTTATATTTAATACTCATAAAATAACCAATAATTAAAAAAAATAAAAAATATATTTTTATTATTAATCCTAGGATAATAATAATATTAATTAATAATTAATCTTGCTTAATGAATACATCTTATTTAATTTTTTATTAAATCATAATCTAATGTACATACCCTATACACATACTATACAAACAATATGTATTATAGCAAGATAATGTACACCATTATATTCCCTATTAAATCCGCCACTAATGAGCAATACTCGTTAAATGTCAAATGTCAAATGAAAATTTTTAAATTCTTTTATTTCTTTTTTTATTTTTTTTATTTAAGACAACCTATTGATTTTTTGACAGTTTAAGGTTAAATTAAATTGATTATAAATGTACTTACATATATATAATATAATAATGTATATATATGTCTTATATACTTATATTATAATTATAATATATACTATATATGATATTCACCTGTATAGTCTATTTCATCTTAATACTTGTGGTGTGTATTTATAATGGTTATAAAAGAAAAGATATATTTTTTCACATCACAGGTTTCTATATAAGTGTATCAGTTCATTCATTCATTATAAAATTACGGTAATATCTCACCAGAGGGCTTTTAAGCAACGCGTATTTAATGTTTATTTACGATTTTATTTTATATTTAGTTTTTTTTTTTGTCGTTTTTTGTGGGTTGAAAATATTGTTACCAGATTGGAAATGCTGGTATTTAGTGAAAATGTAGTTAGAAAAAGATGATGTACCATTTTTTGTTATGTTTGACAAAGTCTATCACCTATTTTGGCTCTATATGATCTGGCGGATTTGTTAATCAAGTAGTATCTTAATATTATAAATATAACAGAGGAGGGTAGATAAACAAAGAAGAAATTTTCAAAAAACTTAAAACATTATTTCAAATCCTGGACCTCCTGGAAACCACCAATCATTACGGGTACATAAAATTTTTAAAAATATTTTTTTTTTTTTTCAAATAATCAATATTTGATTGGTTTTGATTCATCTTTTAATTTAATTTAAAAGAATTTATTTTAAATTAAATCAAATAAACTCTGCTTCTTTATGATTTTGAGGCAGCTCGCAGTAGTATTGAATGTTAAAATACTTTAGGAAGTCTCAGTTAAATTATACAATCAATATAATATTAAAAAAATGTTATTTAAAGAAGAATTTTGTTTTTATTATAGTAAAAAATATTCAATTTTCGTATTCGTGGTAATACTGGGCAAAGAAACATTTTTTTATTTTATAATATTATTTTTTCTTTTTCTTTATTGTATTTTTAGTTCTTTTTGTAATATTAAAATTGATTTTATTTGTTAATTCAATTCTGCAACCTGTTAAATTTACAACAAAAAACAAAAATTAACGCATGATTAGATTCATTACAAGCTGATTTAGGGCAATTTTGTTTTAACTTTTGTTTAATTCCGATGTCTGAAATCCAATAAAATAAAGAAAAAAAAAAAAAATTACAAATTCAACAAAAAAAAAAAAAAATAACAACAATAAATAATAAAAAAAAAAAATGTTTTCATCATTAATTTTACAGGGTGTGTACATCTCATTAAAATTGATTTTTTATTTTTATTTATTTTTGTGGTATGGAAATATTACCATTAATAAGTTGAGCTTCATTGAAAGTGAATTTTTTATTTTTTACTTTTTTCTTTTCATTTTTTTTTTTTGTGTTGAATTTAACAAATTGTTGTCATAAATAAATCGTCGTTAATCGCATTTGGATATTTGATAGATGATTATGTGTTATTGATGTGCTTGAATGTGTGTCAGTATATGTTTAGAAATATTTTTTTTTACTCCCACTACCATCACCACCACGATTATTACTACCTATGTGTTTCATTTTGTTTAGATTTTCTGTTCATTTCAAGTATAATGAGAATTTGAAAATTTAGAAAATTACAAAATTTCATTTGAATGAATTCTGTTAAATTAAATCTCTTATTAAAAACTCTCTTCAATTGTGATAGTAATGATGTTGAGGATGATGATGATGATTATGATGTTGATGAAGAAAATGAGGATAAAAGCGATTATGATTATGTTTGTGGTGAAAAGATGAAGATGGAGCTGATGATTGTGATAATGATGATGATGATGCTGATGATAATAATAATGACGATGATGGAGTAAAAAAGTAGAAATTAAGGAATGGTAATTGAAAAAAAAAAATTAAAAATAAACAAAATGAACATTAAACGATTCAAAAATGTATTTCTTCCTTATTTGGTTGGTAATGGTTGGTTTAGAATTGAATTCTAATCAACCATAATTATATTGAATTATACCAATATGGTGTATATGTGGTTTAATATGGATGATATAATATTGAGAATTTAGATTGCTACTATTTAAGGTGGATTTATAACAGTGTTGTATACAGTTGCAATGAATTTTTCAAAGTTGAAATTTTTTGTTTTAAAAATATTTTAATTTATTTGAAAACTTGTCAGGCCATTATTATATTTTGTTTCTTATAGAAGAACATGAGATATAGAGTACGATTTAGTTCGGATTTTAATATGGGATTGTGTTTTTTATGATTTTTCTTTAATTTTTGAAATCACTATAGTTTTTCACAACGCTATTCAACTATACTTTTTGCTAATCTAACTAATACAATCGGTTAGAAGCCTATCAGTAGAAGAAATTCATTTTATTTCCTGTAGGACTTACACGTGACTAAGTTTTACCGGAACTTTGCAATTAGGATTGCAATTTTTTTTTCTTCACTACTACCCCTACTACACTACAGAGTGAAGTACATTTTTATTAATTTGTGGTCGTTTTGTAATATTGATTATAATAATTAGATTAGTAAATAGCATTATATAGGAAGACTTAAAAGATTTTATATGCTTTAGAATATAAAATGTATTATAAATTTAAATGTAATTGTAAATTGTAAGTTGAATTTTAATATTGTGTAGTACATATAGTAAAGCACAACAAAAAAAATATATATTGCCAGCATTGGTAAGCATAATAATTTATTTAATTTGTAAAATTAGTAGTTAGTACTAGTACAAAAGGGTTCAGGTTATCTAAATAAAAAAAAACGAAAAAAACCAAGTTTTAAAATTTAGGATAAAAATTTGCATTCGCAAGAAACCGTATTCAAGATTTGCATATTTATTGAATTTTTGCAACAAATTTATTATTTAATTTTTAACTATATAACTTTACAACAATATAACGAAATTTAGGAAGTGAAGGATTGTAATTTTTAAGTTGATGATAATTACATGAGAAAAATACATACTTTTTGTATTGAATAATAATTACAAATCACTACAAATTCTTAATAAAGTCCTTAATTTCTTAAAAAGGAAGAAAAAATTGTTCTATTTTTTTTCTTATAGTTACAAATCAATTTTGTTATTTCTATTATTTTGTTAAGGTAACTGATCTGGTTGTAGAGCAGAACTTTTTTACATTATTCTAGACATCTTAAAATAATCTAAATTTATTTTAATAAGGATAAAACCACGATGAAATAATACCTGACTAAAATTTTTTATGTGTTTATAAGTAACAGATGAAAAACGAAAGGAAAAACTTAAAATAACGAAAAAATATAGAAGAAAAACCAGAACTTGGTTTTCTTTTTTTTTTTTAGTTAACCGAGACCAGAATGAATTTTTTTTTATTTTAATTGTTTTTATTTTTTTTTTGGTTAACAATGAGAAAAGTTTTTGTATTTGACGCTCTCATTGATTTTTATTTTGATTGTTGTTGTACTATGCCGTTTTTTAAGGTCCTTTCTTCTATATTTGAGAAAGTCTTTTCTTTTATTTCGATGTAATTTTTTTCATTATTTTATATATTATATATTATGTATATATATATATATATATATATATATATATATATATATATATATATATATTATATATACATATATGTATATATATTTCTTCACAGATTTTTTTTTGTTTTTAATTCTTTTGCTATAAAATTGTTGTATGTTTTGTAGTTTTGTATTACAAAAATAAAAAAAAATTATCCTTCATTTTTTTTGATTATAAAGCTTTGTTGTTGTTATTGTACATTCCTATTTTTATCTATATATATAGATCTATATTACATGATTATATTCATACATGGTTGCATACATTTGGAAGAATATACATTTATTCACCTTTTTTCTTGTATATAATATACACATGTACATATATTGGAGATATACTTCAGGCTGTTATCAAAATGTGCCCTTTAGGTATTTATTTATGTGTTGCTGTTGTGTTCCTTGTTTTTTTTTTATTTTTCCTCACATCATCATCGTCACCATGATCATCTTCTTTAATATTGATTTTATTTTCTATATTTACTAGTACCTAGTTTTTTGTTTTTGTTGTTTTTTTGTTTTGTAGTTTAGATCCCAATTTTCAGACTTAGACAGGTTGTTTTTTTATGTTTTGTTTATTTTTTGATTCCTCCCATTTGTAGTTTATTTTTGTTGCTGTTTTTTTTTTCTTGATAGAGAAAATGAAAAGAGTTTTGACAATAATAATAAAAAGGAAAACCTTTGGAACATGATAAAATATATGATGACGAATTATACATCATATATAGTGTGAGTTATATTTTTTATGTTACGTGTATGTATTCATACCAGCTTTATATAGATTTAATATGAATAAATATGTGCGAACATTTAAATTTTGGATAATAATAATGTAGGATGTGTACATATATGTGTATATATAAAAAAATCGAACTTGTAGTATTACTATGTATTTACATTTTTTTGTTAGCTTCTACATTATTTACTTATCGACTATGATAAATTTTCTGACGTACATAATCACAAAATAAAATTGATCAGATTTTTGCAATCTAAAAGAAGAAGTGTAAAGTTAAAACTTTGCATAATTAAATATTGCTCGACTAAAGAGATGATTTTAATAGAAGAAGAGACTCATAAAATATCCATGTAAAAAAATATCAAAACTTGTAAATACGATAAAACAATTTCGTTTAGTATAATCAGGCTAAATAAATTCGGATTTATTGATTGAATTAGAATGAATAATTGTATTGATTGGTAATGTTAAAATTAAAAATGTTATGTTTCTATCCACATACATTACTAATTAATTAGATACGTTGTACCTTCCGTTGAAGTACATGATTTGTTGTCAAATTTGGTATAATTTGAATAAATTGTAATTTCAGAAATTTTAATAGAATTAAGTATTTTGGATTATTAGTAAAAATTGGACTCTCTAGGTATTTTTGGAAACTCGATGTAAGTTTAATTAATATCTTGGTCAATTTCGGTTATTACACCATCTTATTTCGAATTCTTATTATTAAAACTGTTTCACTTACAGCATATTTGGTAAAATATATTTCGGATTTGTCAAAAGATATTTGGATATTAGATCCATTAATACCACATATTTACAAATTATTAGAATTAAAATTATTGTAATTGTCATGTTAAACAAACTAACTTAAATAATTCTTAATAGATTATATTACATTAAACAATATAGTAATTTAGTGCGAATGAGGAATATACATTAAAATTTTTAAGCAGATTAATTCTACAATTATTTGAAAATTTGTTCCAAAATTTTGAATCATGGTATAAGTAGTCCATATACAATATACATTGTTGAAGTTCAGAAATTCAATCAATTTGACTATTATTTAATTAGATCCTAAATCAATAGAAAATATAACCTTTCTCAATAGTCTTTTCAATTCAACATAGTTATACTATAATTATTATTTTTACAAAATTAAAAAAAAAACAAAAAAGTATTAAATGTGTCACATTAAAATACTTCAGTTAAATAGAGAACAACTGGTCACTTTAATACGTATTGCATGTACATAAATATACGTAGGGGTCTTTATTAAATCGAGATATTTATATAATACGGTGGAGAACTTATTTTATTTTTTATGTTTTTGTTACAATTTCTATCATTTATTTTAGAGTGGAAATTTTTGTTTTTGTTGTTGTTATTATTGTTTTATTGGTAGGTTGTTTTTCCTTTACAGAATGACTTGATCACAAAATTTTCTATATAGCTATACGTGATATGTTCGTAAATTGTAAAATTTTCCATAGACTATATGTATTTTATATTATAATGATTACCATAATAAATATATATATATAATATATATAAAATATACATAATATATAAAGCTTCAAAATAATTTGATCAATATTGAAAGTCTAAAAAGAGGAAAAATTTACAAATTGATATTTGTGAAAACTTATAATTTTATTTTATGTTTCTGTCAAAAAAACAAAATAACAGTAATATAGTGAAAAATAAAAAATAATAATAATAACGATATTGAATTTTGATTAATAGGTTTCTTTTCCTTTTTGGAATTACCCATTCACCATGGAATTTGAAGTTAGGAAATTTCATGTGAAATAACATTTTGTTTTTGTATTATTTTAGGGGAAAATAAATGAATTTTGGTCCTTTAAAAGAAAAAAATTAAAAACACAATAACACAGTTTACTCAAATATAAAAAAAAAAAACAATTAAATTAAAATTTAAAATTGATATTTTTTTTAAGTTAAGATGACATTATGTCCAAATAGATTTAATTCAATAAAAGAACCACTTGTTTTTATAGATTAAAATTTTACTACACACTCTTACTTATATACCATACTTTAGATTCGAGTTTAATAAACTGGATTACAGAGAACAACAGGTCTCTTCAATTATGAGAATTCTGAACTTGCCATATTTGTATTTTTAATGAGAATTTCAATTTATTTTTTGCAATATGTAATTGCAATTGTAGTGTAATAAATTGCAAAAATGGTAGTGTATCTAGAAACAAAACAAAAAAAAAATTATTTTATACCTTTAATTGGAGGACATGATTCATATTTTTTGTTTTTTTTTGTTTTTTCAAAATTTTTATTCTTATTGCTGTTAATGTCACTGTTGCAAAATATACATATACCTTGTTTAAGAACCAGTTTTCATTTATTTTCTACCTTTGTTGATTAATATTTTTTTAAATTCCGTGGGCTGATTATATACATATAATATACTTATATACTATTTTAGGTAATAGAAATTGTAATTACAATTTATAAATTTATATAAAAATGTAATTTTTTTTTTGTTGTTTTTACATTGAATTGTTCTTTTCTGTTTTTGCTATTGTTCATGTTTTTGTTGCTTTTAATATGAGAGTTTTAGTTGAAAAATATTTTTTTGAAATTCTGATTAATTTTTTCGGTAGAATGAATTAAAAAGTAAAAATGTGAATTAATTTTGAAAAATTTCTGAAATATACTTGGGAAAATATTTGAATACATACATACTACATTGTATTATTATAAATATAAAGTATATGTAAATAATAGTTACTTAGTGTTTTTAAGTAATTTTCGCCGATAATATTTTTATTCGAATAATTTTTGAGTTGATTACATTTTTTTTTAAAAATATTATTTATTTATTTGAACATGAAATATTGTAGAGTTGTAAAATAATATATTACCTATTTGTAATCAATTAATTATTACAATTATTATTACGTATAATTAGCGTTCTCAATTAATTTCAAAGCAAAATTTAAAAAATATTTTTATAATAACCTAAGCCGGATTTGAATCTGGGAATTTTTAATTAATGGTTACAAGACATAACAAGAAGAAATGAAAATTTTGCAATTAAAATAATGCATTATTTTATAAAATTACTTTTAATAAATACTTTTGAAATATCATTTATTACACATTACTGTATAAAATATATTAAGTAATCCATTAAATATATGTAATGAGTTCTATATAAATATTTTGTCTTTTTTTTCTTTATAGTTGTCTTTTTAGTATACTATTTAGTGTAGTATTATTCAATATTATATTATGGTCTTAATTAGCATTATTTGAATTTGGTTACACTTTTTTTTTTAAATTATTTACTGTATTGTTCAAATTAGAATAACAAATAATTCAGTAATCTAAAGAAATTATTAAATAATATAATGTATTATTTGAATGCTATTCTTTTAATTTTGAAGTAACATTACAAATATTGCTAATATGATAGTTAAAATAATAAATTATTTTAATGGTAATGATTTTTTAAAGAACATTGTTAATGCTAGGTAATTTTTAAGGTAATTAATTTATTTTACATTATTTTACGTATTTCGATACGTGATACGTATTTTTACAACTTCATATTACTCTAAAGTCAGTACAGTCATGAGTATATAAATAATATATTAATTATGTTACTTTATAATTTTAGTAAGTAGTGGTAGGTATAATTTATAACACAACACTTTCAATGACATCACAAAAGTATATTTCAATTTGTCATAGAAATACATATTATTTAAATTTTAATTAAAATTAATAATTTTTTAGTTTTAAATATTTTTAATTGTAGCTGTACAAAAACATTAATAGGTTAATTATGAATAGTGACATTTATTGTTGGAATCATAAGTATGAAATAACTATTAAATGTATATTTTAAGTATGTATGTATATTGTTATACAAGAAAGTAGTTTTAATGTACTTTTATCTTGTTTGATTTAGATGTCAATATTTTATTGGTGGTAATTATAAAATAAATTAATTTACACTTAATACCCAATTAGAAAATGTCTTTTGACTAAGTCATCATGTCTCGTTTTTTGTTTTTTTAAATGTTTGTGCACCCAAATGTTTGTAATTAAAGTGACTCATTTAATCGTGTTGAATATTTTCAAATTTTAACTTGTCCCAATGTAAGTAACAAGTCGATTTTAATAGATGATATAATTTGCAACAGATAACATAAACGAATTTTACTTAGTAATATGCAGTTATTACGTAAATTATTATAAAATTTAATTTTACTGTAAAAGTAATAATAAAAACTTTACTGTATGTATTTTTATTTCGGAAGTGTTTAACTTCTAATACTTATTTGTATGTACTTAATTTAAAAATTTGATTTGTATTTTTTAAACAAATATAAAATGATAAAAATTTAATTTTGTCACAAGTAAATTAATTTAGATTGTATTGAAATATTCAAATTAAAAAATTAATAAAGTAATTGAATTGTATTATAAAGTAATGTCTATTTACTAAAATAATTCTGCATTCGAAATTAATTTAGAAGTCGGTATACTGTTATTATGAATAATGTAAATTTTTGGGTTATTAAATTTACTTTTATTATAATACACATTTATTTATAATATTTATAATATTGTTAACAAGTAATTTATAATTACT
Organism: Argyra leucocephala; assembly: GCA_963942445.1. Classification (NCBI taxonomy): domain Eukaryota; kingdom Metazoa; phylum Arthropoda; class Insecta; order Diptera; family Dolichopodidae; genus Argyra; species Argyra leucocephala. The sequence goes on from OZ012680.1 coordinate 150,265,144, forward strand.
ATGTGTCAACTAATGAAATTAAATAATAATAATGTAAATAACTAAATTGTATTTAATTCATTACATCATACAATTAATTTCAATATTACACTTTTTAATATCCATATATATACATATATATATATATACTGTAAATTCACAAATAATATTATTAAAAGTCATTGTCATATTTTTTAATTTTCTGCATCGTATTTCTTTTTTTTTTTTTTTTTTACATTTATTTGACTTGAAATCAGTAATTTTTTAAACAGAATCAAAAATATAGATTTATAAACAAGTTACTTTAATTGATTACAAAAGTTTTAATTTATTAAAAAGAAAAAAAAAAAAAATAAAATTACAGAAACAGAGAAATAAAAATAAAAGAAAAAGAAAATGGAAAGGTGGTAATTATGTAACGTAACTGAGAAAACTGAGACTGGAAATACGCTAAAAGAAAAGAAAAAAAAAGACAAAACAGAAACTTGAAATTTTTAAGGTTATTTTATTATTTCTACTTTATACTCGTTTTAGTGCGATGTGGTGTGGTGTCCTTCTTTTTATTATTTGTTGTTGTTTCCACCTTCAAAATCAACTTTTTTTTTTGTTTTTTTTTTACAATTTTTTTTTTTTGTTTTCAATTTTTCTTCATTACTTGTACCTTTTACCTTAATGATATCTTGTATTGTGTTTCCTACTATATATAAATATATGATTGTATATGATTGTATCTAAATGCATTTTTGAAATGTACATCATGATTACATTCAGTAGTTAGTTGTTGTTGTTCAGTACGCTGTGTTGTTTTTAACTAAAATGCACTCAGGTGTTCAAACAAATTAAAACTTTATTTCGCTTAATGCATGTATATTGTATTTATATATGTATTTATACATTTGTATCTATCTATCTATCTATATATGAATTGGTTATGATGCATGCGCTGCACTCGAATATACGCTTACACGGATATCCATATTTATATATATATATATAATGTATAAATTAATTTAGTGCATATATCATTAAGTATTAAGACGTCGAAATCATTACCGTTGCTGTTTTTTGTTGTTGTTTTTTATTATTGTTTTTGTTGTTTCGAATTAAGCCGCACAAAATTCAATGATATAATAATAAATACCGGTTACTTATGACATACATTACCGTTACTAGTATATGTTTCTGTCTAACCAGAGGTGATATCTGAAATGTTGAATATATATAGTTGGTATACAGTTCAAAGAATATTTGTGTGATACAGATTTTTTTTTTAATTATTTATTTATCTATAGAGAACCTAACATCTCTTAAATAAGTATGTGGGTAATACTGGACTAATCGTATATTTTAGCTATACCTTAGCAATTTTAGAATGTTTCAAAATTTATTTTTATTTTTTTTTGTTTGCTAAGAGTTACGGAGTGTTTCGAAATTGTATTAAATCAGTTCTTTCAGAGTATAACTATCCAGGTATATTAATTTATAAAAATGTTATATTTCGTTTTAAGAGAGGAAAATAAATAAAATTATTAAATCTAAAACTAAAACAAAAATACAAAAACAATCAAAACTATTTCGTTTCTAATTTGAGTTACGAATGTTCTGAATTTTCAATTTTAATGCTTTTAAAAACTTTATTGACGAAATGTGAGGCTTTTGTTTTTAACAATTTTTTTTGTTTAGGAATAATGAATTAATAGTAAGAAAAAACAATGTGGTCTTATCCAGATCCAGTGTCAGTGAATGGTTGGCCTTAATTTTTCTTAATATGTTTGTTATTTATAAATAGAAGCTCGATGATTGGGGTCCAGTATCTGAAGACGGATGATGGTCCATATCATCAGCCTTTCAATTTTATTTTTAATAAAATTTCGTAAGTAACTGAAGAAAAACCAGCTACAAAAATTATGCACTTACGTACGACTATTGTTTATTTATATAACTGTAATCGTACCTTTTCGAAATAGCTAAATATCTCACCTCTGCAGTTTTTTTAGTGTACAATTAAAGTTAGTAAATTTTGCTTTATTTTTAAGGGTACATAAAATTTAATTTTTTTATTTTACTCTTTTTTCGTTTTTGTAATTATGTTGAAAATTTATTTCAGAATTAAAATTTATTACAAGAAAAATAAAATTACAACAAAAAAAAAAAAAAGAATTGAACAAAATAAAAAAATATATGAGAGTTACTGTGTGTACTTAAAACAAGTTTTTTCGTTTTTTTAAATTTTGTTTATTTTTATTTTTCTTCATTTTGTTTTTGCTTTATTAAAGATGTTGTGCTCTAAATTGCGAGATTTAAGTAATAAAATTTAAAAAAAAAAATGAAAAAAATATATATTTTTTATACTTTCACTTTTTTTGGGATTTTTGTCTCTTTTTTTTTATTTGTTCTGCATTGTCTGACATATTGACTTTTCATTTTTTCATTTCTCTTATGATAATTAATTATACATATAGGTACATACAGTTTGTTGGTTAGACAGATTTACCATCTACAAAAATGACATTCTTTAGAAATACGAATTAAAGATTTACAAAAAAAAAAAAACGCTTGTTTTAACAATAACAGTTCTATAACAAATACATAGTTTTACGTTAGGTAGTTACGTTTTCTTTAACATTGTAAGTTCTAATTAAACGATTTGAAAAAAAAAAGATTGATCTGGTTTCGACGAGTTATCGAGTTGTATTTAACTGATTCAAAATAATCGAAGGGATCCGAATTACTTGAAATAGTATTTATTTTTCTTTATCAGTGGACCTGTTGATAAATCTGCAGGCCAAGTACATATTCTTTTTCCTTGCAGAATATAGGATATTTATTTTGATTTGTGTTTGTTTTTTTTTTAAATCTTATTTTCTTATCTTAGTTAGTTGATGCCATTTTGCATTCTTTATTAAAATAGCCCACGTTGGCATTGTTGGGTACTATAAGATTAAATGATTTAATAATTATTTCAATTCGTTTTCTACTTTGTCTAATTTTCTTCGTATGACTTTTTTTTTGTTTTTTTGTACTATGAAAATGTTTTTATATAAAATTCGATGGGTCACTAACTTGTTCGAATTTATTTTATAATGTAACCTACTCAACAATTTTTTTTTTAGCTTTATCAGTTCAAAATCAAAATGTATGTGTATTTAACTGCATTTCATTCATCAGCAGAAGGTTCACTAACTTTTAAACTTTCATTTAACAAAATTTTATTAAAAATAGCAAAGTCAGCATTTTTATTTTTATGGAAAAATTTTATTTGATTTTATTTGATGAGTTATTTTGTTTTATGATACTATTACGAAAGTAAATGTCATAACAATTTTATTATTTTGACTTTATATGTACAAATTTGGTATTTATTAAATTCTTGAGAATATTCTACGAATTTTATTATTGAATTGCGGATATTTGCGGACGAATTCGACAATAATAATAAATAATTGTTAAGCTGAAATTTAGATTAAATTATGCTTTCTTCCTTATTTTTAAGATTCTCTATAAGTCTAGATAATATTTTTTTATTATTAGAATATAATTCAATCGAAATATATTTTCTGTATATAATTCAAATCGGTGAAATTTGTAGTTAATCAGTTTCTCTTGTTTATAGCTCAAAACAAATATAATATAATGGGATGTATAAAAGTATGAATTTGAAAAAAAAAAAAATAAATGAAAAATTATTATGAAAAAACTGCACAAAACTTTTATATTATGATGAAGATTAACAGAAGGTAACACTGATTACCTACTATGTATTAAAATGAAAACAAAAAAAAAAAAAAACAAAATTAATTTATGATAATTTTATGCATGTAAACTTGAATTTCAATCAATGTCAATTTTTGATTATATTCTCTTTTTCTATCTCTTTCTCTCTAAATATATTATTTTCTTTTGTTTTTGTTGTTTTTTTCTGTTTGTATGTTTTTTTTTTGTTTTTCAATTTGTAATTTCATTTGAACTTCAACTTACTCATTCTTTGCCGAAATTATCGAAAAAATATGCTTTTTTTTTGTGTTTTGTAGTTTTTTCATTTTTTTTTCTCAATTTTATTTTGTTGTTTTTTTGAAAAAAAAACTTGCATTTTTATGAATCTTAAAAAAAAAATCTTGAAAAAAAGTTGACAATGAAATTAAGTCGGTTGATGTTGATTTTGAACTAGTTTACATAATTTTTATTATATTTCGATATGGGCTCGTATATTTTGTATGTATTTTGTTTTTGTACAGTCACTTGTAAAAATTAATAAACATATTTTATGGTAATTAAAAATTATTTAAGTTAAATTAATAGATTTTATAATTATTTTTTTTTTTGTATTAAAAAAATAAAAAAGGAATGAAAATTATAATGTTTATAAATTCGCTGAATTTATTCTCAGTAAAACTATGATAGACTTCTTACAATGACTGCAAATACATTCGAAATATACAATGATTATAAATATACATACAATAAGGATTGGATATCCAGAGTAAACATTTTTGTAATATTGGGTTTTCATAAATACAGAGTCGACATTTATTAATAGAAAATTGTACCACGAAATTCAAAAGTGTAATAACAAAATCGTTTTAATTGGAATTGCAAGTATGGATATAATTTACAGATAGTTCGATTATTCAGTGATGTAATGTTACATCGTGTTAAGATGAAAATGAAATTAATTTTGCTAGACAAGATGTAGATTTTGATTTACAAATTTTAGAAATTAGATCAGAACAAGATATTATGTAAATAATTCTTCATTCAGCAGCATACAGAAAAAATACTTTACGCTTACCAAAGTTATGCCTAAATCAAAATTCGGAACCATCTACTTCAAATAGAATGTTTGTAACTGGATTTGGGTTCATCACGATGAGCTCTGTAAGCACGTAGAAAAATATTTTGTTGATATTAATCCATCATCCAAGCTTATAGTATTGTATAATAATTCTATTGTGATTAATTAAATAAAAAACCAGGGAGACCCGAATTTAAAAATTTTCAAGTTATTTTGCTTGTTTTACACAACTAAGTTGTGCTTTTTTGTTTAGAAAAACAACAGGATATAAGTCAGTGTAACTACCGCAGATAAACACATTTTTATTTCGCTTTTACGATGGACTTCCTTATGTTTTTATATTGTTTTGATATTTTTGTTTTTGTTTTTTTCTTTATTACGATGACGTTAGTGCAATAATCATTAAATAACTTGTATCATCTTAACTTTCATTTTTTCAGTTACATATTAAATAAAATAATATAGACAAGTAATATCCAGCAAACGACCAGTCTTTATAATATATCCACACAATTCTTGTTACCTTGACCGAATTTTTTTTTTTATTTTTATTATTATTATTTATAATTTAATAACTAACTTGATTTCTTATTAAATTTATTCCTCTTAAGTTAAATTTAAAACAAAAAAAAAAAACTTTCCCAAATATGAAATTTTCTATAATTTTTTTTGATACTCTGTTTGTTGGTAGATGCAGTACATTCGATCGATTTCCAACCGAAAAAAAAAACCACCTTGCTTAAAAAATATATTTTATAAATTCTTTAAGTCCTTAATTAAAAAAAAAAAAAATATAACACCCAACAATACTCTTGTACATAAAAATTACTTGTCTGCAAAATTTTTCAATAAAATTTCCAGAGATTTTCAATGTTACAATAGTGTTATGTAAAAATTTCACTTGCATAATAAGAATTGAAATATTTAAGCTAGGCTTACCCAGATATGTAAATTTTTTTTTGTGTTTTTTTTTTATTTTCATTTTTATTTTGAATTAAAACAAAACAAAATACAAGAAAAATGTAAGATGAGAAAAAACAAAAATGATGATGCTGATATTGATAATCATGATAATAATGATGGTCATTATAATTATTAGATAGTGAATTTAGATAGTAAGTAAGTATGGCAGTAAATAGATTTTATGATCACATAAATTTAGAAAAATTATAGAAATTGAGAATGTTTTTTTTTGTTTTGTTTTTGTTTTTAAAAAGAGAAAATATAAATGTTTTTTTTTTTTTAAGTTAAGTTAAGAGAACTTATAATGTAAAATGTAAATGCGTATGTTTTTCATAATATGTATTATGGAAAATTCAATTTAAAAAGTATGTAAATATCATTTTTGTTCTTTTATAAGAAGAAGATGGAGAAAGAAAGTTATGTATAGTATTTTTATTGCATAAGGAGGAGTGAAAAAAAATTATTTTTTATTTAGATATTTTGATAGGATGAACATTTTGACCTTCATTAGAAAAAACAAATTTTCAGGAATTCATATTATATTATATAAATGTATATTATATATACATTATGCATAAATGTTTATACATTATAATACATAAATGTATGTATATAGGAAATTATGGAAAATTTTGTTTTTAACAAAAACAAAAAAAAAAAAAAAACAAATAAAATAAATAAATAAAAAAGAATATGTTTAAGGAAAATATTATTTACACTTGTTGTTTGTTATATTTTCTTTTATTATTACAAAAAATGGAATTTTAATTAAATTAAATTACAACAGGATGTTGACTTCTATTCGAAATTGAAATAAAAAAATAAATGTTTTTTGTTGTTGTTTTTTTTTATTAACTGTATAACAATAATATGAAACAATAATGTCAACATTGTAAATTGTTTTAAAAATATCGCTAGAAACCTAATAACGAAATTGATATTAAAACTTGATTGTGTGAGAAATTATCAAATGTGTAGAATTCGATGAGTTTAGACTTCAGATCTTAAATACATATAGATAGAACAAAATAAAATCTTTTGAAAAATATGAATTTTTTCTGTATAATATTATGAAAAATTTGATTTCCGCGCTATGCACTACGGGTTACAGAACAATGATGATATTATGTAAAATGAAAAGCTTTGTATATTATGTAAAATCTGAAATGTAATTTCTGATATGGAAGAATTTAAATCGGAATATCCCAGATATATACAGATAAAGTTAGACAAATTTTTAATTCTATAATTTCTAGATTAGGGAATAAAAAGTTAAAAAGTTTGTCACATGCACTGATGAAGGAAGTGTGTTGATTCCGAAATATCGGTATTTGCAATCAAATATTAAAATAATGATTAGTAAATCGAAATTTGATAACAATTAAATTATTTAGCTTAACTGCTTTTACTGCTAGAGACTTTGGTAATCACATACAATATTTGTTCGAAAAAAATAAAAAAAAAAAATAAATAGAAAAAGCTAAAAAAAACTAACTAAAAATTTATTCTGATTAAAATAAAAAAAATAAAATTAATAACTATGCATAATTTAAGTGTGAAAAACTATATTGTTCTGCTTCATAATAGCACATTTTCAATTTATTTTTAGGAATAAACAAATTGTATTCCAAATTAATTTAAAAGAAAAATTAAAAAAAAAAAGCATTTTGTGAAATTCGAGTCCTAGATCTTCTAATTAATAGCCAGATGACATAACACCTACATCGGTCAAGATTCGGTCTTACTTTACATTTATTCATATTATCTTATTTACTAAAGTACAAAAAAAAATTTTTCAAAAAACATTAAAAATATTATGTAATTTTTATGATGACGATTCATTGACTTTTAGACGATGATTTCAGGGAGCATCATTGTCCTTAAAACTTTTTAGTTTAACTTAGTTTGTAATTATGTAATTGTATAAAGTAAAATTTAATAATTTCACTTAAAGAGAATCTTATTTATATTTCTAATGGTTTTCCCGTGTTTTTTTTTATATATTTAGTTTTTATAATTAATGCTGGTGATAAGATACTAATTTTGACGTACTATGAAAGATTTGGAAGATATTTTTCAATGCAATTTTTCAATAATTTCAATATTTTAATTTTTTGTTATAGGTACTCATAGTTCTATACCATAATATGTCAATATTGACATTAAAATAGTTTTGTATTTTAAGATACTTTTACTTTTCTGTAGACAAAGGGCCTACTTTTCTGTATTAGGGCCTAAATAGGCAATATTATATAAAAAAAATTCATTCACCGTTATGGTTAGGTTAGAGTAATTATACCCTTCTAACTTTAATATTCATAACTTATTATATGATATCATATGATTTTGTATGCCAACATGACATTTTATTTAACCAACTATATAATAATTGTATGCCATCATTCGTTGTCTTTCCAAAATCATTCGTTAAGTCATAAGCATGCTAGCAAATTCGTTAATAGACACCATAGTCTTATTATGAACTTGTGTTTGTTAATTTCATTTATAATTTTGATGAAAGCCGAATTTATATTGCTTATAAAATTTTCGGCCCAATTCTTCAATAACACTAAGTAATAAATGTATACCTTGGGGTTAAAAAGAGCTTACTTTACTTAGTTAATTTTACGCTTCGTGTAACTAACATAACGTACATATTAAAAGTAACATAATCCAACTTTAATTTAAATTTATCAAGTTTTTACCTAATTTTGTATATTGGTTTAATTTTCCTACCATAGTGGCTAAGCTCAAATTTTTATTTAGTTTGAGTATTGCAAAAAAAAGAACAAAAGATTTTTGTTTACACAAAAAAAAACAAAGATAGTTTGCATTCCAAATTTTACTCCATTATTACATGAAATTTCCATTTCGCAAAAAAAATTTCAGTTTTTATTCAAAAGCTGCCCAAAAGTTATTCTCAATTAAAATTTTTCGTATATTATAGTATAATCATTTATCTCAACTATTCAAAATAAAATTTATTCCATTAAATTTTTATTTTCTTTAAATTGAATATAACTAAAAAAAAAAAACAAAACAAAAAAAAACATATATATACAAACATTCAAAACAGAATTCTGGTTTTTCAATAAAAATCTAAAAAAAAAACGAAAACAACAAAACCTTTACGGAATGCTTTACAAATATAAATATACATAGTTAAACATAAAAACATATGCATACCTATATATATATGTATATATTTATATATATATAAATATAAATTTATTTAAATGTGAATTTTATGAAGAATTTTTTTTTTTATCTAAATAATTGAAAGAAAAACCGCAGTGAAAGTGAAATTGTAAAAGGAGACTGAAAAAAGAAAAAAATAAGAACAAAAAAGAAAATTAGAAAAAATTTAAGATCTAGATTCTAGATTCTAAGTACATATTTTTAGTTAATAAAAATAAATATTCCAATTTTTTTTTTTTTTGGGATTTTTTTTTAATACATATTATTTTTGTTTATTTGTGTATGTACGTTTGTAATTTTTTTTTCCAAATATATATATATACCATTATATTTCAATAGATATATATATCTACATACAGGAGAGTCTAGATTTATGTCGTGATTAATTTTGTTCTGAAAAAAAAGGATAAAGTTAAATCGAGATATTATATTTAATAATTTCATCACAATTATACCGTTATACAATATATTTTGTAATATTTTTATAATCACGTTTCATAAAATCAACTTTCATTCTTTGAATAGAGAGTGGCTACAATCGAAATTAAGTCTTGACCTACTTTAAATTTTTACGTTTTGGTATCTATATACTTTAAGTTTTATTTAATACGTTATTTTTTGTTTATTGTTTTGCAATTTTTGTTTTTTAATATAACGAAGTAATCATGGGTTCTGTTGTAGTTGTAGACATATGTGTAACAAAGTACTTTAATTTCAGTTTCACTGGTATACAGTGAAAAAAACTAACATTACTTAGCATATTGCCTCATTTGTTTTAGAATTCTAAGTAGATCTAACAATGTACATGACGAAATTGAGAACATTGTGTTGGCAACATAATGTACTTTGTTTTCAATTCTGATCACTCTAAACACACTGCCTGTGAAATGAACATCAAATCAAAATGTCCAAATGTTATACTCATTTGTTTTAGAAAAATTTAATATGGACATTTTTCGTAAATAATTTATTTTTTAAAATTATTTATTATTTTCACCGTGTCGTGAAAATGAGTCGTGGATACACTGTTAAATTTATTACCGATCATGAGACAATGTAAAACATTTTTTTTTTTACATTTAAGATCATACGTCAATGTGTTGGTGACGTTATTTATACATTTATGATGTCACGGCTAATCATGAATATAAAAAATCTAAATCTAAATATGTTTTCATGTACAATTATCATCATCATTGTCCTGTAACCCCATCTGTGGGGTATAAAAATGGATAAGAGGGTATTAAATGGCAAAAATTAATTCTCTGCAAGAAATATAGAATTTCTATTTTTTTTTTTATTTATTTTATTTATTTATTTATTTCCAAAAATCTCAAAAATTTGTTAATTCTTTTCTGGTATTTGTTTAATTAAAGGAAATGAACGTTTTTTGATTTATTTTTTCTGAATTATTATTGTAAAAGTCATTAGGTATGATTAATCATCAGTAAATATGAGTAATTTTATTCTTTTTTTTAATTATAGTGTAAAAAATTGGTAAAATAATTTTAAAAATTTTTCCTAACCCGCTTGCATATTCATCAAATGTTTACTAATTTCATTTCTATCATTATAATAATGTATTACCATATATCGAGGTTTTCCTGTACAAATAGTATGCCAAGTAAAATATAAGTGAATATAAGTGTAATTTTGTTTTGTATGTTTTTGTTTTGTTTTTTGTTTTGATGTGGGTTCCAATTTAGGTGTTCTCTATTCCAAACAAAAAACAAATAAAAAAAAATCTCATCATTAAATCTCATATTTTCGTTACTGCTGTTCAGATATTCTACTCTACTCTCTGATGCTCTGTAAATGTAAATTATGTTGAGGTTTGTGTTCTAGATTTCAAGATTTAAAAAAAAAAAAAAAAAAAAAAACGAAAAATAAAAAAGTAAAAAACTAAAAACAAAAATATTTTTTTATTTTTCTCTTCTATTATTTATTTCTCAGTTATTTCTAAGGATGGCACTACTATGGTATGTAAGTAGTATCAGTGATAACAGTAGGAGTATAGTATGATACCAAGCAATGAATCTATATGTAATTTACATTGAAATTTAATATGTATATATATATGTATATATGCATATTTATTTGAAAGACATTTCAACTCAACTTACGTTAAAAAAGTATAAAAAAATCCTATTTTTCTGTTTTTGAAGCATTTTCGTTTTTATTTTCATCTTTTTTTTCTTTTCTAATGTTTTCTCTTTTTTTGTTTTGTTTTAATTTTTGTGTGTTGATTGGGATATGAAATAAGATAAAATAGGATTTTGTTTTTATATAGAAAAGAAAACCAGAAAAAATGAGATTTTATTTTTAAGAATAAATAGGAAAATATTTCCTGTGTCGTTGTCGACGAAAAACAAAAAAAAAAAACAAAAAAAACACAAAAAAATGATAAAGATGAGAAAAAGAAAATGGAAAATCTAAATGTGGTGTTTAAAACCGAATCAATTCTAGGATATTTTGGGATAGGTTAAATTGAAATTATATATTATAGTTACATCGATACGATAATACATAATAATATTATAGGAGTCCTTGAATTTCACTATTAATTTTTTTTTTTTTTTTATCTTCATTTTATAATTTTTCCTCTAGTAGACAGACTGTCATTAGAAATCAATTGCTGTTTCAATTAAATTAAATAGATTATTTCTTATATTTCAGATATATATATATATATAATGTATATGTATATTTCTTATATTGCATATATATATATATATATATATATATATATATATATATATATATATATATATATACATATACATTATACATATATATATATGTATATATGATTACGACAATTGCTTTCATTTAAATAGTATCATTAAATAGTAATTGAATAACAGTATGTACATATATAAAAAAAAATATTATTATTATTTGATTCAATGAGATTTCATTTAATATTTAAAATGTGAAGGAATTTAATATTAGCTATACCTATGGTCTTAAGAAAGATCGTTGCTATGAAAGTCATAAAAATGTTATTGCAAATTGATACAAACAGCGAAATTCTGAATCGTTATTAATTTTTAAATAAAAATGAAATGTTTCCATGTAGATATTCATATATATTTCAAAATTATAAATATATTCAGAACACTTGGACAATATGTCATTGCAAAATGACAAAATATGGATACAAAAATTGATAAGTTCATCATTGATGTGTAATATAGCTCATCAATTTATATTGACAATATATGGAGAATAAAATTAATGAAAATATTGATGTTTAACTAAGGTGCCTTTAGTTAATAAAAAAATTCGAAAATTCTAAATTTTAACTGTACGCAACAATATAACAGTTAAATTTTCCTTAATTTGCCCTATTCGTATGCCAATTTTGAGATTCCCATACTGTGATATGAGCACTTTAACAGCTTTTTGTCTTATAGGTTTTAAACAATCACATAAAATTATTTTGTGAATATTTTTTGACAACATACATGCCCATGCACAGCTGGTTCGTACACGGTAATTTCTGATTAATATCGCCAGATGTTTACACATAAAACATACATTCCATCGAAAACCAGAATAATCTATTATTCAATACATTTTCTATGAAAAATTAGTATAATATGTTGTTGTCAAAGTCAAGTAATGCTAATATTTTGATTAGAATATTATTTTTCTTTAATTTGAAATTTATTTATATTATTTAATTTTTATAAATAATATTTATTTTTAAAATAAATTTTATATTTAACTCTGCATGCTCTGTTTTTGATTATATTAGGACTCACCGAAAAACTTTTTTATTCATATACAAAATCAGGCATGTTGGTGAAGGTATATCAATATAAACATTTTTGTTTTCAAATGCTTCAACGAGGCGCTGTAAATAAATGAATTAAACCTATTTTGTCAAAAATTTATGAAAAATAGTATAGCTTGAAATTATCTAAATTTTCAATGAATTCGGACGCATTATTTCGAAATAATATTCAATCAAAATTTGAATACATATTCGGATATGTGGTTATAGACAGAATTTTATTTGATATATCAGAAAATATTGATAATAATTTCACTTTCTGTAATAAATTGCTGTATCATACTTAATGTACGAAAATGTAATTCTATACCGAAGTTATTGGCATCAGTATAGAAAAAAAAATATAAAAAAAATTATTTTGTATACCACTTTACCACCAGTATTCCATATTCAGTTAAAAATTATGTAAATTTGATTACTATTCAATTTTCGTATATTTTTTATTTTTGTTTTTTTAAATCTAATTATATTAAATATCCCGCTTTTGAAATTTTTTTTTATTTTTTTTTTTTTATTAAATAATTCAATTTAAGATTTTATGATATTTTGAAAATTATATAATAAAAAAAAAAATAATGCGTATACATATAAAAATAATTCTTTTAAAATTTGTAAAATTTATTATTACATTATTAAAATTTTACTGTTATCCAGTATACTTCTAATAACAGGAAATTTTTTTCAGATTTATTTCAAAAAACGGTGCTTATAAATAATTTAATAATTTTAACAATATTTTTTGCTGCTGAAAGTTTTTAACTGTAATTAAAACATATAAGTACATTAAACACACGGAATAATTAACAACAAAATTTTAAATTTAATAATATTTAATAGCAATACGTTGTAGGAGTTGTTTCGTTCATCACAACACTACTTGAACTTATCAGTAGGTATTTGCAGTACAATTCCTGATTTTTGTTTTGATTGATTTTATAACTTATTTATAAATGTTATTAATACATCTGTGAGTTATAAAACTTGACTAAAATCTTAACGTAAAAATTATTTTATAATAAAATAATGGGACAGATTCCCGCCCAAAATTGATAATCTAATCTAATCTAATAATATAATAATATCAGTAATATTAGTACCAAGCAAACATTTCGCTTTATCAGTTGCAACTCGAAATACAGATTATGTGCATTTATTATACCATTGGGTTAAATTATTTTATCAAAAAATTGTTTTTATTCCGGTACCTCGTTTCCTTTAATTTTACCTTCGAGTATATTTTTTTGATTAGTTCACTCTGCACAAAACAAATAATAATTTCATTTCAATTATTCTGAACTTCATATTTTCGATTTCATTCTTATATAATTTTCTAATCTATTCTTGTATTATTTTCTAACTTTAATTTGACTATTTATTAAAAAAAAAAAAAAAACAAATAACAAAATAAAAAAACGACTCCCAAGTGGTATTACAAACGATCAATTAATTTTCTTACTATCATCTAACAAATCATTTTTATACTTTATTATAATCATACAAATAATTTATCATATATAAAAGAAAATTAGAGCTAAGTATAAAGAAAGAAGGAATAAGAAAAGAAGGAAAACAAGAAAATTAGATGAATTCTAGATGGAATTCCCTATGAATACCCTTACAAGCACATTCATACATATATATATATATATATATACATAAAATATTGTATAATAAAAGAAAAATGGGACGCATTTCATTAAATTTTTTCTTTAAGAACATTTAAAAAATATTTCTGGATTACAAAAAAAGAAAAAAAAGAAATAAACAAAAAAAAAAAACAAAATCAGTTATTGAAATAATTTTATAAAAGGATTTAAGTAGATATGGTTGTGGTAGTAATAGGAGATTTGAAGGTAAAAAATTATTATTGAGAATGAAAATGTAGTACCTACCTAATATAAAGAAAGAAATTAATGGATAAAATTTGTACATGGATATTTTAAGGATATATAATAAAAAGAAAATATAAAACAAAAGATTTTTTTTTTTTTTTTCGAAATAATAAAGAAAGCACTGAGTAGTTTTCTTTCAATTAATGGTTTTAAAAATTTTTTTTTTGTTTTTTTTTATATTTTTTTTTTAATTTTTTGTTTTAACAATAATCTGTGAATTTTAAATACATTTTTTAAGTAAATTTTTTTTAAGTATGTTACATTTAAAGAGAAAAAAAATTTGTAACTATTGTTTTAAGTATATATTTTATAATCCATCAACTAACAACAATTTTCTTTCTTTTGTCATTTATTAAGATTTCTTTTTATTATTCTAATTTTAAAAAAACTATTAAAAAAGGAAAATTTTGGATACTAAAAAAAAAAACGATATTAAAGGAGCATTTCCATAAAATTAATTTGCATTTTCAACTATAATTTTATGTTTTTAATAAAATAAATGTGGTAAGCCCAAATTTAACTCAACTCTGAGTTAAAAATCGTTTCCTTTATTAGACAAGTGACACTAATACAAGTGACACAAGTGATACTAAGAAATTCATTTTATGAATATGTAGTGATTATTAAGACTGAATCATAGTCTCAGAACCAAAAATATCTGAGCTACGTCGAAATCTTATACTGCCAAAGTGGTAAAGACAATTGCAATTTTTTTGTATTTATTTTTTTATGCTTAATACAAATATAATACAATATACATAAGTGTACAAAAGAAAACAAACAAAATATAATTATAAACTTGATCTTATTCTAGATCTTAATATAAAAATTTACAATTATACAATTTTATACTTTAATTTCCTTACTATAATCTAACAAATCATTTTTATACTTTTAAAATTATAAATTTATACTAAAATAAGATAAGATGTGCAATTCAAAACAAAATCCTACATTTATGCCTAATTAAAAACCAATTAAAGCCAATTATAGTCCTGGAAGGTTGTGCTTGTTTGTAAATCACTCTTATGTATAATTTTAATTATATTCAATAAACAAAAAATATCTATTATAATATTTTAATAATAATAAAAATCATTTAGAGAAATTCTGAATGAAATGTTTGAGTAGAAATTATTTTAGAATATATAATTTTAGTATATATATATATATACTACTCTACTACAAAAAATTTGGCCTTGTTTATATTTTAAATCCACCTCAGTACTGGTATAATGATTTTTTTCAAATCATTTATAGATAATAATTTACCTATACAAGATTTTTTATTGTAACGTTTTTGCAATATAGTAGTACGTATCTACATACATATATGTATGTACATATGATGCAAAGAATAATGCAATTTCAAAAAATATCTTACTCGTATTTTTTTTAGCTTTCACTTCTATTTAAAACTCTGATAATATAAGCAATCACAATATGTGGTGATAATAGATAAATTAAAAGCTTAAAATGAGAAGATACAAATTAGAATCAAATTGAGAATGACAGGTTAAAATTGGAAATGGAAAATTCCGGAAGTATTATAAAGAATTGAAAAGTAGAAAAGCAAATGTGAAATTTAAATCATATTAAAAAACATACTAGATTTCAAGAATTTTAAAATTGTAATTTAAAATGAACGTTATAAATATTGGAAATTTTAATCCTTCCGATAAGATTAATTTCTAAGCTTGTGAATGTGTAGTTATAGCTACATAATATATAGTGTAGATATATAGTATATTATTTATAAATAGTTTTGTTAGTATGTCTTTCTGATTGAAAAATATTACATTTGCTGCATATGGAAATCCTTAATGTTGACATGTAACAAATTCTTGAGCCACAACAGATTTTCAATAAAACCAAGAATTTATATATTTTTATTTATTTATATTTACATTTATTACTATTAAAATTACATTTCTAAGCTACTTGGGTTATCGGTTTGATACAGATATATATATAAAAATTTATCTGAATGTTAATTTTGTTTTAATTATTTATTTATTAGTCTGTTTAAAGTAGCTTAAAGTTCATACAGATTTCAAACTATTTGTCGAAATTGAATCTGCGTTTAACATAATTTTCAATTTTTCTAAATTTTATGTACTAAAATTACAACACTATATATATATATAATTTTCAATCATTCATCATCCTACAGTAAATATTTTATACAGTAAGAGTATACTTTTTGAGTCATCATCCTACAAGACATTCTTTTCCTACTCATAATTAAACAAAACAAAAAAATTTTATTTAATTTTTTAAATTACATCACATTTAGCCTTGATTCCTAGGTTAAATTTTTTTCAGTTATAAATCTACTTGTTGACCAACTCTTTGATATTTTCGAAATACATATTTCTGAGAATAATAATTTTTAGTTATTAGCCAGAACATAGAAGAAGGCTTGTATTATTTTTGTTGCATTTAAAAAGAGAACATAAAAAAAAAAAAATATTTTTTTCTTATTTTTAGTTGTCGTTGTTGTTGATGTTGTTCAACAACATGAAAAAGGATAATGACGGTGATTAAAAGGTGAAAAATAGAAATTAAATACTTATGTTTGTAATATGGCATAAAATGAAAAAAAAGACAAGAATAAAAAAAATAATTTTTAAAAGAATTTTTGCTTTTTGTTTTGTTTTTTTTTTTTTTAAATATCTCAGAGTCGTCAATGTTATAATTAACTTAAAACAAAGTTGTTCAAATTAAGTTGCTTTTATTTTTTGCTTTTTAATTTTTTTTTTTTGTAAATGATGAATTCTTTGTATTTAAATTTTTTTTTTTCGAAATATTTTAAATTCACAAATTCGTATTTTAGTTTAATAAGATTAAAAAAAAAAAAAAACAAAATGGATGAAAAAGTGAAAGGAAATGAAAGAATGATAATTGTTTCGTAATCTGTTGCACATTTAAAATGTTGTTTTAATATACATTTTTGTGTCCAGAAAGTTAACTTTAAAAAATAAATCGACTGAGTACGCAAATTATTGAACAGAAGGGTTTTTTAAAAGCTTTTGCTGTATTTTTGAGCAGCGTTTTTCTGTAACCAATATAAGTCTTTATCAATTTCAGATAATTCCAATCAATTTTACTTTAGATATTTTAATACAGAATATCTTTATTTTCCTTCTACTTTTTGAAATTCGTCATTCATTCAATCGTATTAAATTATTTTTATTTAATCAAAAACGAATCATTTTTGCAAACAGGTACATTAAATAGATGAATATACAACTTGTGTTTATTACTTCTGCAATGACTATACAACATCTTTGAAATGTTCACCAGTTAACCATTTTAGTAGTTTTTATATTTTTTAAAGTTGTATTCAGTTGACAAATATATGCAAAACAAATTTTATTAGATCAATTTTGATCTATGTCATGCAAATTTAAGCTATTTAAATTCTATGTTTTTTACGTAATTTAAATTCGTAACCAAAACTCAAAATAACTGTGATAATATATAAAAAAAAATACATAGTTAACATTTTCTATAATTCAAACTAAATTGATAGTTGATGCACTGCGTTATATGAAGTCGAATTATTCTTGAAAAACTCAAGTATTATTGTCGCACTGTAGCTTCGGAAATCATAGGGTTGAAAAATCACTAAATGTTATGATTCATTTTTTTTCTCTATACACTATTTAATAAAACTTCATTACAAAATATGAAATTTATAAGAAAAAAAAAAACTGGTTAATAAAAAAATATCCAAAACGGAAGTAAAAATTTGTACGCACAACGCCTCTTAGCAATATTTTTATAGTCTCTCTCACTCTAATTCATAACTTTTAAATCATTTATCTTAAATTTGTTTTCAGTATGATGAGTTACTATGCTACCACCAACCACGAACATTATCATCATCATCATCACTTTAAAATAACTCGAAATATTTGACGCTCATTTTAATTTGTTCACCTTTGAAAATTGTTGTTGTAACTTGCAAATCATTAAACATTTTGATTTTAATACAATAATCTACTAAATTCTATATAATATATATTATATACATACAACATAACGTTTACATATTATATATATTTAAGCGACAATGATATATGATAATTTTTAGAGTAAAAAAAAAAAACAACAACAAAAAATTTAACAATAAATATTAAATTTTGTTTTTTTTTTGTATAGTTTACTTTCCCACAAATTTTATCAAAAAAACGTTTTCCACCCACAATACTTTTTAATCAAATTTTTATAATACAATATAATGATGAAATTATTTGAATACAAAAAGAAAATCAGAAACAAAAAAAAAAAAAAAAAAAAAAAAAATCGGCAATGGAACTAACCTACATTTCCATTTTCACATAACGCATAATCAGCATATATTTAGGCGGTTTTAAAATAAAATTACTCAAGTGATGATCAGGCATTTAAAATTCATTTTTTTTTTTTTTGTTATTACTATAAGTAAATAAAACTATAATTAATATTTAAAATTAATTTAATTTTAATTTAATTATTTACCATTGATATTGCAGTAATAATTAATTTTGCAATTTTGTATTTTGTTTTAAATTTTTCTATTATGTAATTATTTTTTTTTTTTATTGAATTCGCCGCAGACTATGTTATTAGACATGCATTCAAGGACGTGTATTATGGAAAATCTATATACATAGTAATTTAACAATTTTCACAGTCTATTGAATTTAAGAAAAATTTGTTTGTGTATAACTATATAATATTATATATGCAATGCTGGATAATACTCCAGTAAAAGTATTTGAATACCGGTAAAAAATATTTTTTCTTTTATTCAAATAAAATTATTTGATTCTGATGATTTTCCTCAAACAGAAATTATTAAAGAAAATTGAATTTGAAAGACTTTTCTAGAGTAAAAGTATAAGTATTTGAAGACTTGATTATCGCAAATAGTTTTGCTTAACTTGATTGCTCAAATACTTTACTGTTGATTGAAATTAATTTTGTATATATTGTGATTTATTCAGCCAGCTTTTTATTATTTAGGTATGGTTCTGTGTTATTTTGATAAGTTGCATCAAGGATTTTAGATTTTGAATTTAGAAATGCCAGAAATAAGCAATGAGATTTTTTGTAAAATATGTTATGTATATATACAAACATGTAGAGTAGAAATGTTAATACAATTAAATTGAATGAATCTACAAGTTGATCTAATCTATAAGATATAATATCTACAAATCTGCAAGGTAACAGTTGAATGCCCAATTTCTGTATTCAAAACAAAATATGTAAAATGTCTAGAATAGAACAAGCAAAATCCTAAAAACAACTTGTTATATAAAGGATCAGTTTTTTTTTAAAGTCTCCCGGACGAATTAAAATTGGAAAGAAGCTTTGTAAAATTTATTGTACTTTTAGAACAAGTTAAAAAAATTAATTTAGTTTGAATATTTAAATTTTGTTTATTAATTTTTGTATATACGAGTAATTTTTACTAAACTTAAATAACTGAAATAAAAATCATTCACATATTAAATCATAAAAAAAATCACAAAAATTCTACTATTGTTCAATTTTTTATTATTTTTTTTTATTTTTATGATTACAGCAAAACTTCCTACTATGTATGTATTTTATACCTAGACCTAATTATAAATTTATATCTCAATATTTATACTTCTTTTGTATAACTGTATTCAAACCTGTAAAATTTAAATTAAATTGTCCCCTCTGTAAAAGCTTAATTTTGAAAATATAAACTATTTTCTAGATCATCATCGAAATACGGCTTATTTCTGCTTACTGCGATGTTGTTTATTAATTTGCTAATACCCCACAACAAAATCTAGACTTATTTATTCGTTAACTTCGCTGTCACAGACATTGTTTGCCGAATTTTATTTTTATTGATAAATCGAAATTTAATTTTTAACTTCTAAATGAAAATATAAATTAAATATTTTAACTCTTACACTTCTATTCTGTGTACGATGTAGCTAAAATACGCTTAATTAAATTAAAAAAAAAAAAAATGTTACGACTCATTTTCAAACGAAATTTAGTGCAACTCAAATTTTTCTATTTTATACAGAGTGGTACGTAAGTATATTATTACGACCATGACTGAAAATAGTTGAATTTACAAGGCCACGATCATTCACTAAACTAGTACGTAAAACTTTTTATGCATAATCCATCAAATAACTTCACAAAATAAAAAAAATAAAATAATAAAAAAAAAATATAATACTTAAATATTTTCAAGAAAAATTAATAGAAAAAAAAAATCAGAAAAACAACAAAAAAATAAATTCATCTTTTATGTTATTAAATTAAAAGTCTGCTGCCAAATTTTATTAGTTATTATGTCTAAACGAATGAATATTGAACACCCGCAGTTGTCTCGTAAAAACAAGAAAGACGAGACAAAAGTAAAATAAAAAAAAAAAGAAAATATTTAGCAAGCGATTTTCCTTAATTTTTCATACAAAAAAAGTCACAAAAAACTTAAATTTTAGTTTCCGAATAATATTTTAGAATATTAATGAAACATTAAGGAAACTCATAAATTATTCAATATTTGATTTAAATTAATTGATCTATTGACTAAATTCATTTTTGCGATACAAATTTTTTTCTATTCTATTGCGAAATTCAATTTCGCAATAGATTAAAATATAAGTAAATTGATGAAAATGGAGTGGAGTGTAAATATTAAAAATTATTTAAATATTGTAAATTATAAAATATCATTTTTTATATTTGAATTTAAAACTAGGTATATACGATTAATTTAAAATTTTATTGAAAATTATGTTTAATCTATTACACGGTATATAATAAGTATAGTTTCAATTATATTTATAATTGAATATTATGTAGCTTCAATAATATGTTGACATGATCGTTAAAAATAAATCATTGTCTTATTTTTTATTATTATCGTAATGATTTATTTTTAGTAATTTATGTAGGTTCTTGACAAAATTTGACACTTTGCAATCAATTTATTTTTTATATTTAGTTTTAAGATATAGATTTTAATTCGTAATGATAAATTTAAATTTCAGGTATTGATATTGAAAATTAAATTTTATTTTTTCGATTCAAACCGATTTTTTGGACGCTTCAATAATTAACTTGCTCTTTTATTATGTATTACACAATGCTATTATTTAAATTTTTTCAATTGGATTGATTTTTTTTTTAGGTCAAATTTTTTAATAAAATAAAACTGATTAATGTGAACAGAAATTCGATTTCAATTAAAATATATTATTCAATTTTTGTGGATTTTGATATCAATTGTCAACTATGCTATGTTACAAATGGAACTATGTAAGGAGACAGTTTATTAATTGAAATTATGCTCTCAAATAGAGAAGAAAACCCCTACTAATTCGGAAGGGATAAGTAAACACTGAGAATAAAAGTATTGAATAAATATAGGTGAAGATTAAACAATTGGAGCCCAAAATAGAGAACATTGTTGGAGTTATGAAAAAATTCTATATTCGCAAAACGAATAAAAAAATGTTATTAATTAAATGAAGTTCTGAATTTCGAATTCTGGCTAGTATTGCTTAAATTAAGTGTGACCGGATTAAATCAAATGAAAAAAAAAAAATTCAAAATTTAAATTATGGTTATGATGATGACTATGTTGTGATTATGGAATTTTCTATAGTTCTTAAATCATAGACAGAAATTGATTTAATAACTTTATCATGAAAGTTTTCTTTTGTTTCATTTTTATTTTTTGTTATTTTTTTTATTTTGGTTGTTAAAGAAAATTCACGACGTATTATTATTATAGTGTTGTATATAAATAAATTTATTTTATTATAACATAACAGGTTGCTCATTTTTTGTTGGTTAGATATTAATAAAATTATATTTCTTCTATATAATGTCTTATTCATCAAAAAAATATTTTTTCTTGTTTTTTGATTATTTTTTTTGTCTAGATTTTTATTAGAATACAGCACCGTTTATAACCTTTGAACAGAAGAAAAATTATTAAATGAAAGTTAATCCTTTTTTTTTTATTGTATATAGTTTGTTGTTTTTTCATTTTTTATTTTGTGTTTTTTATTGTATTTGGCTTTTTGTTTTGTGAAATATAATCGTAAATATATGTATGTATAGTATATATAAGTATTTTTGTATTTAAATATCGATATAGACGAAATTGAAATTCGTTAAATTGGTTTCTTTCGTGTAGATTTTCATCGTATTTTAAAATTAATTGTTTATGGTATTTGATTTTTTGTTTATTTCGAAGGAAATGAAAATAAAATTATAAAAGTTTTCTTTAATTTTCATGTTTTTTTTTTGTGTTCATTTGCGATTTTTAGAAATTTTTTAGAATGGTAGAAATTATTAATTTAGTTGTAATTAATAAGAACATTTAGTTTTATTATTAAATATTATAATTAATTAATTTAATATATAGTTTAATCCTATATATAGCTTATGTTGCAAATCAAATTTATATTCGATTTAAATTTATTACAGACAAATATATTGCTTTCATATATATGTGATATTTTAAGTCTATTTTAGGTCTCAAATGATTTGTGTTGATTCAATACATATTTTCTAGGGAATGGTGCAGTATTATGCTCTTATCACATATGATCAGTAAGCACGAAGTTGTGATTTTGCTTCCAGTTCCAGACAGAACTTTTTTTCCAAATTTATATTTTTCAGTGTACTCTATTTAAGATATCTTTTGCTAGGTTGTGAATTAATTATCAGTTAGAAACTATTGAGTTTGAATGCGGTACATAGACATTATACAGGTATCATGAGCGCTTGTAAAGTTTTTATTTATTTTTAATAAATTATTAAAAGTCATAAGCTTATTAATCCAAATTTTTATATCAAGATTTGATAACATTGATTATGAATATCATATTCGAACAAATCTTAATCCTAGCCCTAGAAACTTAGGTCACTAAAGAAATAATATAATTTTTTTTTTTAATATAGAAGAGTAATAAATTAAATTTGTTAGAGTAAAACTGTAGATTTAAGCTACGATGATATGTTTGAACTGCACTATGAACTCCTGATATATATCTAGGAAGTGTAACAAAATCTTACGTCTTCAAATTTTGCTGTTTAAAATATTGCTTTGTTATAATATTGTTTAACAAATTTTTTTTATTTCATTGGCTGATAATATGTGTTCGGCCGACTTTCCAAACAAAAAAAAATTTTTACTACAACCTAACCTGTCATTTCGAAATACATGTATATATCTAGAATAAAAGAAAATCCGGTATTTGTTAAATTAAAATTTTGTCACAATATCAATGATACCACTTCTTTCCTAAAGAACAAGTAATGATGTTAATAATTTTCGTTTACGTAAAATTTTCATATTTGATATTGGTAGTTTGTTGCATTCTATTGCACACAAAATATAATTGGAGTCATTCCCAATTGAATGCATATCTATATATATTTTCAGAAGTGTCAAACTTGTTGTAAAATTTTATATTTTAAATAAACATTTTTAATGTATATAAATTACAAAAAAAAAATATATATTTTTTTTAAAAATATAAACATGTGAAAAAAATATATATATTGAAAAAGTAACATCATGTGCGACCTAATTTCATAATACATCAACATTATTTTAGAAATGTCTGATTTTTAGTTTTGGGAGATGCTTTGTATATATACAAATAACACTTAAAACTAATCTAATAATGAAATTTTAAATTTTATTGTTATCCATCAAGAATTCATCAACAAAATTGAAATTTTTTTTTTGTTTGAATTTTTAATTTTAACAAAATTTTTTGCGTTTCAAATTAGTTTTTTGAGTTTTTTGATATTTTTTGTCTTTTTGCTTCGTCGAATTTGTGGTTAGATCAATTAATATAATATGAAAGAGAGAGAAAAAATTGCAAACAGTTGTTTTAATTTCCAAATGAAATAAATCTTTTTTTTTTTCAAACAAAAACAGAAACAGAAAAATAATCATAATAAAAATTATAAGAACAAAAGTATCTCAAAGATATTATAGGTATTTAATATAAATAAATTTGATACAAAAGTATATCTCCATTGAGCAAATAATAATATTATAATAGTTTCGCATACCGAGAGAACAAGATATTGTAAAAGATATTTTAAATATTAAGAAGATATCTGAATTGAAGGTGGCGACGGGAGAAATGAATATGACATGACAGTGATATCAGTGATAGTAGTGGTACTCATAGTGGCAATAATATTGAAAAAAAAAAATGTACATAAAATGTACAATTGTATATCATTATTCCTGTACAATATATATATATATATATATATATATATTATATAATATATATTTTTGTGTATAATTTGAAATCATTAACCTAACAATAGAATAAAAATTATAAAAGAAATCTGGGTTCTTTAAATAAAAAAGAAAAACGAAAAAAAAAAAATAAATAAGTAAAAGAAAATCTTTAAAATAGAATTATTTTGACATGAAAAATTAAAAATTTTCCCAAAAAAAAAACAAAAACAATAAAAGAAAATAAAAATACTAAAACTAATAAGACGTTTTGTTATTGTCGACCTTACAATAATTGAATTCAAATTTTTTCCTTTAAATTCTATGGGGTTATATTAAGAAATACCTTAAAGTAAGTATTGAGTACAATAAAATGAGGAAAATTCTGGGTGAACTTTGATTTTTTTATGAAAATATTTTATAATATAAACAAAAGGAAAATCTTTTTTTAAGCAATATTACTTCCGAAGTTTGTTAATTAATTTTTCTATGTTCTTTAAATATTTTTGGTATGATTTTTGTCATTATCCAATATTAGCGATGGTACTTTATCTGTACTAATTGTTTCATTGAAAAACTTAAATTGTATTGATATATTATTTTATCGATTCAAACATTTTTTTTTATTAAACTGTTGAGCCTGAAAGATATTTTTTTTGATTAATCAATTTTCAAATTTTTTATTAAGTTAAGTACATATATCTATCTAAATTTAGTATGTAAGTAAGGTTTTTTTTTTTACATTCTTGACAGTAACTTAGGTTGAATACCCTTTTCGTGCTTAATTAAGTACGGTACTGCAATTTTACACTAAAATATCTAAAATATTTCGAGATAAATATATTTATTTAACAAATTACTGGCTTATCAACTCATTAAATGTGGAAAGCTACTGCTATAGTTATTAATTAAATTACTTTCTTCAACTAAATTTTTCAAATATTTTCTTTGACTTTGGCCAAATAAATAACACCATTGTTCCGCATATATTAATGATTTGTTGAATACGCAACTACACTTTTTCATTCATTTTGATATAAGTCACTCTGTGAAAGTCCATTCATGGAGCATGGAACAGAAAACTACAATATTGAAGGAGGTCTAATTGCTCTGACAATAGTAGGACTTTTCATAAACACAACCTGCTAAATACTGTAGACAAAAAATCTTTTTTTTTTGACAGATTTGCTAAAATTGCAGTTTTCTTGCTTAATTAGAAATGTTTAGAAGCAATTTCACTTGCAACGTTTTTTTTATGAACAAAATACTTCTCATTTGAAACATGATACTTGTCACAAAATCCTTGTCCCAAAATAATTGAATAAGTACTTGTCAATATAAACAATATTGCCAGTATTGCTTGTTTATTAAAATCACTAGTACAATCTTTCCACATTTAAATATTTAATTATCAGTAAAGTAACTAAATTAATCAATACTTTTTATTTAATAAAAATTGCAGGACCGTATTTTAATGTAAAAAAAATAAATTTGACCTAATAAGTTACTGGACTACAAAATAACAAAAAAAAAAATTATCATTAGAAAATTTAATATCATGTACTATCAATATTTTTTTATATACATTAAAAAAAATTTAAATTCGATTTTTTTTTTACTTGAAATTTCTAAATACGAGATTACCCCACTCAATTAACGTACATATATTAAAAATAACCACATAAAAAATTAAAAACAAATTTTTATATTTTTTTTCTCTTCCTAAATTAATGTGTTATACACTAAAGTATATATTTTAATTAAATTGCAATTTATTTTATTAGTAAATTTTTAATAATAATAATAATATATTAAATTAATGACCATTTATTATTTGTACTGTAAGAAAATTACTATTGTGTGTGTTTTGTGTGAATAATTAATTCTAAATGAAAATTTGTTTGTTTATATTTAAATAAAAAAAAAGAAAAAAACTTTTAGTTTTTTTTTCTTTTAATTAAACCGAATTATTTTTAGTGGAAATTTTATATGTATATATAATATAGTATTTATTATATAAATTTTATATGTGGAAATTTTATACAGAGAAAAATTTTCATTGAATTTTTTCACGGTAAATAAAAAACAATAATAAACGACATCTGAATTTATTCAAATTAGAAAAGCGTGTTTATCTGCCAAAAACGAAAAAAAGAAAACAGATTTGTGGTTTTACAGTCACTTGAAATATACCATTACGAATCGAAATAAAATTCTAGAAACAATAATTTACGATAACCAAATCAAATCCTTATTAACAACTTAAATTGCTTAATTTGTTTTGAAAACTTTAAAAAATTTATTTGGTACAAATTGTATACATGCTTAATTTGTTTAATGAATTTTTTATTTATTTTATGACGTTTTATAGTTAAAAAATGTAATTAAAAAATTACATTTAATGATAATTAGTAAACACATCCCCTTTGATAGTAGAGAAAAAAAAGCCATAGAACAGAAAAGAAAACCAGCACCGTCATCCCAAAATTATTTTATTTGGTTTTAAGTAATTTTGTTCCTTTTGTTTGATACATAGTAGTTTTTGTAGTATAAACAATAATGGTCGATGTACATTTTCCACATACATAGATTATTACTAATTATACAGCATATGATGACAGAGCATATAAGTAGAATCAACAAAATTTGATCACTAAACTTGATTAGATTGTGATTTTTTTTTTGCGGAGGTGGCCCTAATATGTCAGATTCGACATGTAGGCTTTTAGCCCTTTGTGGCCTAGAATGTGATTACTTTACTCCGAATTTTTTTCATTGATTCTTGTTCTGATTAAGGATGTGCTTACTTTTTAATTGTACTTCGATTTGATGTTATTTTTTTTTATTAAACATGATGTTACTATGCTTTTGTGAATACAATTCCATTCCAAATTCGGTTTTGTAATTTATTTATTTATACTATTATGAGGTAAAACAGCTTACAATTCAAATGCTACATTAAATTTAAAGTATAATTAAATATAATACGTTCATTTCAAATTACAGTTTCGGTGTATTTAATGATTATACTGTAAAAGGGCAGTTAAACTCTTTGAAACAACGTTTTGTGAAGTTCAACATTAAACTAGCCTTAATAATAATGACGTTTTCGGAATGGAACTTATAGATATATCAAAATATATTGCTAGGTCTTTAATTGAGTTAATAAAATAAAAAATACTAGATAATTATTTAACAATATTTCTGATACATATTTATTATGATTTGATTACAAATGTAACTATTAAGTTACAAATCAAAGGAAAGTTTTTGTATTTTTGTTTTTAAATACAATGAAGTTTTAGCTCAATTTTTACCGATTAATTATAATTCTTTCTTCTTTAAAAACATTTTCAGATATGTTTTAGATATGTTTTCATCTCTTTAATCATTAAAATCTAAATATATAATTTTCATTATTTATTTTTAGATATTTCAATATACAACATTACCGCATTCTTTCAGTTTAAAATTTCTATCTTTAACCGATTATTTTCAAGTAGTGAGTAATATTATTTTAACGGCCTTCTATAACTTATTTTGTTAACAAAAAATTGCTCATATACAACCTTTGAATTTAAATCTCTATACAAATAACTAACCTTCTTTAATTCTTTAAATTATATCCTTCAATTTTTATGGATCATTCAATTTACAGTATATACAACAGACCTATGATGTTATATCTAATAACAATCTATTAATTTATACAATGATAACCTCATTCAAAATGTACCAAAGGTAATTGGATAAACTTAATTATTACATTAAAATACAAAAAAAAAAAAAAACAGAAAAACATCGAAAAAAAAGTAAAGAAATAATTGTAATCCTTTACACAAAAACAAAAAATAATAAATAAAAACACAGAATATCTCAATTAAATTGTTTAACATCAGTGATGATGGTTGATGATGGTGATATGATGTTATTGGTATAAAAACAGATAATACTGATGGTTAACAATAATAAATTTTAATTATAATTATTTAAGATCTGTATTTTAATAATTAATTCATTTCAATTTATTTATTTATTAAGTATTAATATTTTACAATAATCCTAAAGTAATTTTTTAATAAATGTATGTATATATATATATACATATATATATACACGTATAAATTTAATTAATACTTTCAAAAAATTATTTTTAAAGATATTATAATAACGGTGGTAAAAAGATAATTGAAAGTAGAGATTTTAATTAAAAATTAATGTTTATATTTTCTAGTGATGATTATGATGATGTAAAATGTTGATGTTGATGACTGATAATGATGACTGATTATTTTTTTGTTACTTATTAATTAAATGGGAATATTTTGACTTTTATTTTATAATTTTTGTTTTTGCAAACTTTTCAAGTAATTACAAAATAACAAAATTACAGAAAAAAAAAATGAAAATAAATTTTTCATTAAAAATTTTCCACTATTATTAATTTTATTTTAAAATCGATTTTCAAAAGAAAAAAATTTTGTTTTGCCTTTTCAAACAAAAAGTTGTGAAATTTTCAAGTCCTTAAGTTCTTTATTTGGTTTTTTTTTTTGTTAGTTTTCCCTTTTTTTTGTTTATTTTTTTTTTTTTTACTTAATTTATTTATTTTACTGTTAAAGGATAATTTGAACATTAAAAAAAATGTTGACTCCTCCAGAACAGAACCAGAAAAAAAAGGATAAAGAATTTTGTTATTTTCCGCGTTCTTTTGAATATATTTTCGGAATTCTTCGTTTAATTTTTTAAATTTTTATTTTTTTTTTTATTTTGTGAATATGTATAGTATTTTATTTGGGTTTGAAGTGTAGTGTTGCAAGACTATTGAAATTTTTAGTCCTGTTTAGGTAATAGGAAAAAATATGAAAAATAATATATTCGGTTTGTGGAATTGAATGTCTAAATGGAATACATATTTTAAGAAAGAAGAAAAAGGGTTTGTTTATTTTATTGATTTTGAATGCAATTAAAAATTAGAACAAAATGATATTTTTCAACAATATTTTTTCATTAGTATTGAATTTTTCAATGATAATGTAAATTGAATGATAATACTGAAATGCCTATATCTGACCTATGGTGACCTAACTAATATTGATTAAAAAAATAAATTTATCCTAACTAATGATGTTAAAAAAATGTTTAATGCGAATATGTTACTACAAGAAATGTAGCAATCTTTTGTCTACTAATAAACCTTTCTAATCTGATGGTATAAAAGTTATATTTATTTATTGATCAGTGTAAATGCAGATAAATCTGCAGGCCAACTACAGCTCCGTTTTCGATTTCGAAATTTGGGCTTTTTTAACAATATATAAACTAAATACATTTCATTTAAACATATAATGGTACAAAACTTTAGAGCCAGCTTATACTATAAAATTAAACAATATTATACATATATATACATACACTTATATATATTGTTTTTTTAAATTTAGAAATAAAATCTTTAAATCACCTGGCAATACCTATTTTATGTAAATATTATGTTTTTTTTTTTCATTTGACTCTCAAACGAAGAGTTTTTCCTTATTTAATTTTCATATGAAATTTTATTTTTTGTTTATTTGTTGTTGTTGTTAATATTTTTTTTAAACAGAAGGTTGTGGTGCTTTAACCTTGTAAATTTGTTAAAAATGTTTTTTTTTTTTTTTATTAAGGATTCATTTTAAAGCTATACAATTCTATTGTATTATAAAACCTAAGGGGGGGAATATATATTTAAAATTTCAAATTTATTTCAAATTTGATATAACATGAATAAAAAGACCTTTAATAGAACTTTTAAAAGTTTTATTTTTGTTATTGTTTTCAAAGGTGAAAATCGGTAACTGTAAGAGTGAAATAATTTTCATAATCCTTATTAGGATTTATTGAAAAAAATAATGTTTTTTTTTTTTGTTTTTATTGTTGGTTTTTTTTTTAAGTTATTATACGAATTAAATTTCAGTAGTTTAGTCTCATAAAATGGAAATTTAATTTAAAAAATGGGGTTTAAAAAAGTTCAACTTGTAGTTCATAGAAAAGGTAAAAAAAAAAAAAAATGAAATAATATTTTTAAGGTAGCTGTTTTTAAATAAATTTTTATATATGTATTTTATTATGTGTCTTTAATATATTGAGTAAAATATAAATGAATACGATTAGTAACATTGCATTAATTTAAAAATATTTAACTTAGAAATTCTATAGAAATTTTATAATATTTTCTTTATTGTTTTGATAAAATTATTCATTAACTTTTTGCTTGTTAATTTTATATACGAAAGCATAATAGTTCCCTTAATCAAATATTTGAATAGTGTCCCGTATCAAAAAATAAAATATTGTTACAGGAAAAAAAAAAAACTAATATTTACTTAACAAAAAAAAAAAAAAATAAAAAAAAAAAAAAAAAATATTCCAAAATACTTGGAAGAATTAGATTAGAACTAATATTTTCTGCTTCTAAAAACAATATTTCTAATTACAAAAACAAAACAACTCTTAAATTTACTCTTTATTAATAAAATAAAAATCTGAATAAATGTACATTATTTTGTTTGTATTGTATATGATTACTCGTATGTATGTGTATAGTCAAAATTAAATTTAAAAATAATTTTCTTTCTTTTCTTATTTCATTTATAAATGCCCTAGTTGTCTTTTAACCTCAAAGAGGGAATTGAGAAACGAAATTTTTCAAAAACATATATATATATACATAATATATATATGCATCAAATTTTTTAAAGAGAAAAAATTAAATCTAATAAATGCAAATATATTTAAAGATTCTTATCAGATTTACTCTTGCATATATGTAGAAGATGATGACAATATTTTGTTTTTTGTATTATTTTTTTATTTTACTGTTATTAACTTAAAGTACTTGTATTATATATATATATATATATATATGCACATATATAATATGTATATAAATTTCCCATACTATTGTGAAATATATGGTCCCTATATACCATCAGTTCAGTTATATAAAAATTTCCATTTTAAAAAGTTATTAAAATACTGAGGACAAATTTTGTTTTTGTTAGAGTTACCGTTGTTATTTGTGTTGTTATAAGTCTAGACAGAGTCGGTTCCATGTATTGCTAAATACGATTTTTCAGTTGAGGTACTCTTATTTCAAAATAAAATAATTTAAATAATTTAATTAAAAATATTTTTAACAGTTACACTAAGCAATCTACTAAACAACTTTTTTAATTACGTTAACGATTTTGTACAGTTATAATATGGCTTTGTATTACTCGTAGAATAATAAAGTAAAGTTAAAGATGAAGTTTAATTTTAATAATAATAACAACTATGTACTTAATTTATTATTTATTTATTTAGTTAATTTAACTATTTATAATTATATAATTCAGTATTATACAATGTATTATTACGTAAATTTGAGAGAGAAATGTTCATAATTAAGAGTTTTTTTTAGTTCGAATTTAAGATTGTAAACACCTCTATGTCGATACAGTATTATAACTACAAAGTAAAATCCAAATTCAAATCCAACAAAATATGGATTAAGATGGATTTATGGAATAAAAGTCGAGTTTCCTTTCACTAATCATTTGTATTTATTTTGCTATAAGTCTCAAAGCACTAATGAAGGAAGTAAGTTGCTTCCGAAATATCGATATTTGTAAAATAAATACAAATGATTAGTGAAAGGAAATCACTAAAAACAAATCTGATTATCAAAAACAATTATGAAGATTGTTGTTGTTGTATTTATATTTTATTATTTTAAATCCAAATCCGAGTCTGATTTGGATTTGTGAAAAAAAACACAGCTAATGTTTTGTTTGAAAATTGTCTATAATGTTTTGGATCGATTTTGATGTTCGTTTGTGAGTGGCACGTTTGTCCTGAGGTATTGTGTGGTACTGTATGATTTAAGATAGGTAATATAGATGTTTAAGTTAGAACAATTAGAGTTTTTAATTACTTTCTTATCTAATAAAATTAAGATTAATTATGTTTCGTGATTCACATTTCAATTTGACCAAACAATGTTGTCATAATTCGAAAGTTTATCTATTTATTTGTAAGATTAATAATTTAGTTAAATATATGAATTTACAATTACAGTATATTAATAATTCAGAATTGCTGAGGACAATAATTCTTTGATCAAAAAAAGTGAGTCAACAGAAGTTAAATGTTGAATTAAACAAAAAAAAAATTTCAAATGAAAATTTTCGATTATTTTGCTTTTCAACTAACAAGCTTTAAGAATTTATTTTATTTTTGTTATCACAATATTCAGAGTAACTGAACAATTTGTTACTCTGAATATCGAATTCCAGAATCATATGAAGGATTATAATACTTTTTATTTAATTATATTTTTCAATACTTTTAATTTCAAATGTTGTTAACCTAGAAAGATTTGCAAAAAAGGTAGGGTATAAAAGCTAAACTATTAGCCAACATCTCGATGGCAAATAGATCTAAACAAGTCTTATCTATGTAACATAATAATATAGTAAATATGCCAGAACCGACCCTCATTATATACATTTATATTGGTGTTTACTGATACTAAAAATAACAAAAAAAAAAAATAAAATTACAAAAATCAAAAATTATTTTTGTGATTTTTTGCTGATTATAATAAAAAACTGAATTTTAAATTGACGGAATATTTTTTATTTTCTACAATATATTTTTTTTAAATTCAATTTTCGTTCGTTTTTGTTTGTTTGTTTGTTTGTCATATATTTTTTTTTTTACTATTTTTTCTTTGTTTTTCAACCCCTATTGTATTAAATTAATATATATGTACATACATATATAAACATATGACGATTAAGAGTTCACCGTATCTATAAAGGTTCGACATTTAAACTCTTTCAGGATGAAAACAATAAAAACAAATAACAATAATAAAAAAAAAAAAATCTTTTGTTACTCTCAGTTTTATTTGTGTTGAAAGTTTTGCTCCCTTCATTGTTTTGTTATTGTTATTTGTACTGTAAGGGTTGCTTTAGGAGCAATAAAATGGGGGATGTTTTTTTGTTTTTTTAAGCATTGTAGGAGAGTAAAATTAATATTTATTTAAAAAAGAAAAGTATTGTATTTTTTTTTTGTATACACATTTTTATTTAAAATAGAATTAAAGTATAGAAATAAGTTTTATTTTTGTGCGTTTATGAAGCATGCTATCATTTAAGTTGTTACACTAATTTCATAGCCCAGTGGAGTATTTGTGGTAATTCAAAGAAGAAATAAATTTATAAATCAAGGTATGGGGTGGATGGTGGAAGTTTAATGAATTAAAATGAAAGACTTTAAAATAAATTTATTCGAAGAAATTGAAAGAAAAAAATCAAGCCATGAATGAATCAAAGCTAAGGAAAAAAAATATATAAATTATAAATATGTAAATAGAATGATAATGTCCTTGGATAGCACGATTGATAACATCAGAAAGGGATTAAAAAAAAATGAATAAAATAATGTCAAAGACCCCCCATCAAGAATGTCAACATAATGCTATTGACCACACTTTACATACACATATTAAATGAGTATAATTAATAAATGAATATTTAATTTCACCCTTATAGTGTTGGACTAATAGCACAATATTGTTGATTGTATCTTGGTATTATTATAATGGGTGATTTTGAAGTTCTTTAATTTTTTAATAAAACTTCAGAAAATGTTAAAAATTGAAAAGAAAAAAATAATCAATTGTAATCAACTAATTGTAACCTTATTAATACAACAGATTTGGTGTCTTATAGAAAATATCAATAATTGCAGTGGATTCAGATTGATTGGCTTAATTAGTTGTCAATTAGTTTTTAGTTTACTATACTCGATTGTCGGCATTTTATAGACCACTTCTATGGTCTGTCTTTTCGATATTTGATGGTCTGCATTTTAGATAATTTTTTTTTAAAGAGGGAATTTAATTTCCACAACACATAAACAAGATTGGATTCGTCCTGAAAATTTTATGAAATTTAAAATAATTTTTTTATCCAAATTGGTTGGTTTTCAATTAATTCAAATATTTTGATTTAATTTTGAAATTCAGAACCACATCATCGTTCTTCAAATGATGGGGTTGTAACGAATAAAAAGGCTCTGTTATTTTGTTTCTTTTTTCTGTTATATTAATTTATTTAATTAGGGGTGTATTCACTAAAAATTTTCAGTTGAAGTTGGTAGAAATTTTTTTTTTGTTAGTAGACCAATTAATATAAGTTAAATGTCAGTTCACTTCAATAATTTAAATTACGAGATAAAACAGGTTTTTTTATAATAAAGAATTTTAATTATATTTTTTTACAATTTTCTATTTACTTATTTATAATATTTTTCTTTTCTTTTTTAAATTACAGATTAACAAATAATTGCCACAAATACCAAAAATTTAATTGAAATTGTAACTTTCAAACCAAAGATACAATTATTACAAAGCCTTTTAAATAGATGACAAAAACACATTATCCTGATAACAAAATAAAAACATAGGAAAATAAATTCAGGAATAATTTGCAGGGAAGCATAAGGACATTATAAAGGAACTAAATTAAATTAAAAGGAAATCCTTTTTTATTTTTTGTTTTATTTTTGGAACTTATTGGAATTTTATCTAAAGATTAAAACAGATTTCAAGTAATGAATTCTATTCAATAATTATGTAGTGGAATTGAATATACAAAAATAAAATAAAAAATCATTATTTAAATACTGCTTCATATAGAAATGAACATTTATTGAATAATGAAATTCAAGGATATTAATTAAAATAAGTGATAAAAAAAGAAAAAAAAAAATAAAATCATGTCAAATAATTTGAAGAGAAATACAAGTGATTACAGATTCAATCTATTGTGAATTAAATAATATTTTTGTTATATTATATTTAAGGATTATTTATCATCCTTAAATGATTGTGATAAAATTTTTTCCAAAAAA
The DNA here is from genome assembly GCA_963942445.1 of Argyra leucocephala. Classification (NCBI taxonomy): domain Eukaryota; kingdom Metazoa; phylum Arthropoda; class Insecta; order Diptera; family Dolichopodidae; genus Argyra; species Argyra leucocephala. The sequence continues at coordinate 150,300,975 of OZ012680.1, forward strand.
GGATTTAATTTTTATTTTAAAATTTTCATTTAAGTTATGTGGAACTTACTTTTATTTTCAATAATAATTCATAATAATTAAAAAAAAAAATAAATAAACTAAAACAAATTATAAAGGAAGAAAAGTTTTTTTTTTCAATAATTTTATTGTATTTAAAAAAAGAAAAAATTCTCTTTCACTCTAATTTAAAAAAAAAAAACAAAAAAAAATTTGTTTTTTAAATTTAAAAATCAAATATTAATAAAAACAATGCAACATCCTGGATCTTGGTATTTGCCATGGGGTGTCCCATTACAAAAAATGCTTGTACCATTTAATCATCCAACAGCTGTAGCCGCATATTCTCAACAACCTACAACACCAGGTCAATGTCATCAAATTCAAACACAAGCAAATGGTGTTAATCAACAATCACCACATCAAAATCAGGTATCAGCTTCAGCTGCATCATCTGTTGTTAATCATCAGCAACAGCAACAGCAGCAACAGCATCAACAGCAACAGCAACAACAACAACAACAACAACACCATTATCAAACAGCAGCTGCTGCATTAGCAAATGTAGCATCTCAACCAGGTTCTGCTGCAGCAGCAGCGGCGGCGGCAGCAGCAGCAGCTGCAGCTGCTCAAAATTATGCCCAAATACATTCAGTAACAGCAGCAGCACTACAACAACATCATACAAATCAAGCAGCAGCAGCTGCAGCTTTACATCATCATACAACAACATTACATCATTCACAACAAGCACCACCAACAGTTACAGGTCATGGTCATGGTCATGGACATAATCATGGTCATCCACATCAACATCCACAAACAATACATCCAGCTGCAGCGGCTGCAATGTTTACACCGTTATCATTAAGAACATTTATAACAGGTCCATCAGCACATAATCATTTAGGTTTGGCAGCAGCAGCTGCTGCAGCTGCATCACAACAATCATTAACACCAACATCGGCTGCAGTTGCAGCCGCTAATGCTGTTGCTGGTCACTATCATCAGCAGCAACAACAACAACAACAGCAGCAACAACAACAGCAACAACATCATCAACAACATCAACAATCTACACATTATAGTCAGCATACATCACCACCACCACCACCATTGCCACCCGGTAGTATTGTAACAAATCAAGCACAATCACAATTGGCTGCAATGAATATAAATGTTGGTGTTGTTGCAGCTGCAATGCGTCAATCTAATGTTGGAAATGTTTTAATGCCATTAAAAAAGGTAAGTTTTTTAAACAAAAAATCTTTTTTTGCTGTATGGTTAAAAATTGTGTTTCCATCAAAAATATTTCGTTTTGTTAGAAATTTTGTTTTTTTTTCTAAAAATAATAAAATTTCCCAAATTCAATTTTCTTTTGTTTTTTATTATTTTATTTTATTTTTTTTTTGAAATAGTCGCCACTTAAGAATTATATTTCTTACACGTGTATTCTATTTGCAATGACATTTTGTTAGAAATAATTTTTTATTAATTTTTTTTTTTTAAATAATTTTAACCTTATATCTTTTTTTTTCACTTGTTATCAAACACAATTCTACAAATCTGTTGTTTATTCAAAGAAATTTAAGAAAAAAAAAAAGTGAAAACAATAAAATGACAATTTGAAATGATGTTAATGAACTATTATATTAAATAAAATTAATTTTAATTTAAAAAAAAAAGCAAAAAACAAAAAATAATAAGATATATGGGGATTGTATTTTTTAGTGTTAGTCTTGTTGTTTTAGTTTTATTCTTTTCCGTAGAATTTTTACTTAAATAAAAAAAAAAATGGTTCTTTCCAACACACTAAATCCGTTTTTTTAGTTTTTTTTTTCTATTTTCTTATGACAATGAGATGATTATTTTCAATTCAAAATAAAGATTCATCTTGTGTGTATCTATTGTTATAATTGAACATAGATAGATATTGAAAAGAAAATAAGAGAAAATAAAATAAAGAAAACTTACATGTATTATACAGTTTTATAGTGTTAAGATACATATATCTAGTATCTTAAAGTATCAACAATAATTTTAATCTAAAAATAAAAATGGCAATTTTTTATTTTTTTTAGGAAAATGTTTCACATTCCAATCGTTATGTGTCTCATTAATAAAGATACAAATAATGCGACATCTAAAATTTAAATTAAAAAAAAAAATCATGAATTGGGGGAGGGGCAAAGGTAAACATTTCAAAACAATTACATATATAAAACTTGTAAATATATATATATTTACACATTTAGAATTCAAGGTCTAATATTTCAAAATATTTTCTTACTTTTGAACAATTTTTTTTTGTAAAGTGTCAATTACGATTGTTTCAAAAAGTATAAAAGAGAAAAAGCAGTGTTAGGTCTAAAATAAAAATTATTTGTAACTATGATGATTTTAAATTTAGAATAAAAAAAAAAACAAAACACATAAAAACAAAATTGTCTCTTTATAATTTTTTAAAAAACTTTGTTCTGTTTTTTTTACGCTTTTAAGTCAACAGGACAGTTTGTACTTTTTTAACTCCTTATTTCTGTTTTTTTTGTTTTTTGTTTTTCTTTTATGACAAATTATTCCTTGAAGACTCTTCAAAAGATACTTAAGTTGCGCCTTTAATTCACTTCTTTTTACTACAATGATAAAGTAAGTTGTTGTTACATCTTCAAATAATCTTATTTTTTTTTTGCTTTTGTTATTCTTATTTTTATTTTCCTTTTGAAATATTATATTATGTACTAGATAGGTATATATACATTACAGATCACTTGAAGTTGAGAAAATTATTTGGTTATTATTTTGGTGTATATCTCAATTATTATTTAATTCTAATTTGTAAAAAAAACGTTGAAAATGAAAAACCTGAACGTTAAATGGTTCCAAAAGAAAAAATGCTATTTTACTCTATTTAATCCTATTTTATAGGAAGATCACCTCATGCGATCTGTAATTTGTACCTAATCAAAGACATTAAAGGGTTTTCCAATAGGGATGATACAATTTAAAAATAAAAAAAAACACATAAATTATTCAGTGAGACACAAATATTTTTTTTTTATTTGAAACTTTACATTATATCATTATATATGGAAAATAACATCATCCAAATGACCACCACGACTTCTCCGTCATGATAAACGATGATTTGTTTGTGAAGAAAAATATTTAATAAAAACCTTCAAAATATTAATATTGTACCAACTTACTAACCGTAAATATAGGCTTATTATAACTGCGCGTGTTAATGCAATTATGCATTTAATGATTATACATTCAGGACATTTTCCAGTTCAAAATGTGTCTAGCTCTCATGTTTCAGTAAAAACCTTTCCCAAATGATATTAAAGAATTCTACTACAAGTGAGACCTTCACAATAGAGCAAATGTTCAAAAAATTCTTCATCTATTTCATATATTCTGTAGCTTTGTTTTTTAAAGATATAGATTAGTTTAAATTTTTAAAATGGCTGAGGGTGATGGGGAATTATAAACAAAATAAATTTGAAACTGTAAACAAAATTAAAACCAATGAAAACTAAATTTTAAAATGTGTGTTCTTAAACGTCAATAAATTATTGTAGTGTGACTGTCATAAACTAAAATCATATGATGTATAATGCAATTGTCATGTCATATTGCGTTTATGGAAAAGCCTTAATATTTGTACAATATTGCCTCTAAGTAGAAAAATAGGATAAATAGAATAATTAGGAAATTTAGATATAATCACATAATGTTTGTTGTAAAATTATAGGGTGAGAAAATTTGTTTTAAGTAGATTGTAAAATAGTTGTAATCACTAAATGAGAGATGACAATAAATTATATTTTTCTAATCAAGTGACTTACACTGTATGTATTATGACTTTATTAAACTAAGTACTATTTTTCGTGTCCTTATATCTTTTATTCTGATATAAGTACATACAACTACATAATAATATACCTAATATTATGTACTTGTATATACATACATTTTTTCTCTTATTCTGTTTGTTTTTTCATCTTTTATGATTTTATATGTTTATTACTTTATTTTTCGAAAAATATATTAATTTGTCAACGAGAAATGCCTGACTAACATTTCTTACTTGGTACTTCAATTCAAATTCGTAAGTGTATATACATATAGTATGTAGATATTTTAGTACTGAAATTTATATTTATAATAATATTATTTGAAAATCTTATATTTTACACCTACATAAAGAAAAAAAAAAACAAAAACTATACACATGGACGGAAGAGAAAATGAAAGAAAAACGATATCAATAGAGTAAGAGAAAGTGAGAGAAAAAAAAATAATTATTAGAAAATCCAACAATTGGGAATTTAGAATGAAGACGTATTTTGTATGCATATCACGAACATAAGGTGAATGACAGTTAATATTACATTTGCACATTTTCTCATCCTTAAATATTATATCTATATACATTCTATATATCTACCTTTTTAATGTTATATTCTATGAATAGATTTAAGATAGGATGTATAATAGAGAGAAAAAATTCCATCATGAATTTAGGTTATACTATAAGTACAAATGAGTGTGTCTATTATGTCCTGTATATATATATTATATATATATATATATATATGTATATCTATCAAGGATATGCGTATTTTATTATAAAGAATTTGATTGAATATAATATGTATGATGGTTGAATAGATGGATGTTATGTAAGTATATATACGTGTAGTGTAATAATAATTTAGTGAGTCTGTGAAAATATAAATTGCATAAAATTAAATGTGAGGCAATTTAATGAAATAATGATTGCCCTTAGGAAAATAATTTCTTTCATTTCGTTTTTTGTTTTTTTTTTTTTTTTTTGCATCTCTGGTGTTTGGTAGATATTTAATCTCATTTGATACCATGATTAGTATAATATAAAATTTTCGTATTCTATTTAGATATAGAATCGTTTTTATTATCTCTATCTATAAAGGATCAAGTTTTGGTTTTGATCTCGTTTGTGATAAAATTATTTTGATTTGAATATTATTATTATAATTGGGTGATTTGTTTATATATATGTATATATATATTTTTAATGAGTGTAAGAGGAAATATTAATAATTTGAAAGTTCATTAGATGAATTGAAGATTCATATAGGTTGGATTATTTTGATGAAATTGGTTAATCTAAGAATTAATATAGTCAATGGCGGTAATTTATTGTTTAAGATCCATTAAAATTAATTTTAAATAATGCTTTCATAGCTTATATTTCAAATAGCTGGCAAAGTTAAAGTTGGATCTATAATGATTATTTTGATTAGTGTCTATGTTGGATATTTTTATTTTTTTTATAATACCTATCTAGATACTGAGATTAACATCCTAACACTTTATTACGACTTTTGGATTCTTAAAATAACATACAATATTTTTCGTATTAATTTGCGATATATCAGTTAATTTAAATGTGGAAAACTACATCTATTGTAACTTGGCTTCCTTAATAGCATATTTCAATTTTATATTTTAATATAGCAACTATGTCGTGAGCGTGATTCGAACCCAGGATAATTTTATTAATAATCATATGAAAAAATCACTAAAACCCACGGAAAGTACAAGGAAAATGTTAATCATAATTTTTGATAATTTTGGAAATCAGTTCTTTTACATATAAGATAGTATAATTGTATATTTTGAGGTTTTTTTTGAGGCAAAGAATAGGTTATTTATGTGATATCGAATCTCATGAAAGAAACAGGTCAAATTATGTTACAGATTACATAAGTGTAATTTATATGTGTTTATATTTGTTTTTTACATTTGTAAATCAAAATTTATAACTAATTTTTATAAGTACAGTTTTGATTTTTTTTTATATTCAACCAAAATATTTGAACATATACTTTCTAACTATAATTTCGCAGAATTTAAGCAATTTGGTGGACAGAAAAAAAATAAATATTAATATTTATTTTATTTATTTATATTTATATAAATGTTTATATTAAATATTACACTATCTAATTATTAATTATTGTAATTGCACTATGTAATTATTGTAAAGAAATAAATAAGCAAAATAATAAGAATATTAAACTGCTCATACTGAATTATTTGCCAAAAAACCGTCCATGTGTACTATGCTATGAACGTCTTAATTGTAAAACACTCTACACGAGCTTTAGATCTCTTGAGTTAAAAAATGAAATAAATAAAAAAAATAAAAATAAAATAATTAACAGATATTCTGCTAGTTTTTCTCTGATTTATCATAATTATCTGTTATGATTCGTAAATCCCCTTGTTTATTGAATACAAAACCATATTTCCATATATCAACTATATTAAAATTCAAATAAGTTATTATTGAATTATTATTATACCGGAATAAATTTAGACTTCCTTATTAGATATTTGATTTTGTTTTTGTTTATTTGATCTTGTCTTTTTACTTGTCTGAAGTCTTTATATGACTGTTTGTTTCATTTTATTTTTTACTACTTCTTATTTGCATGCCTTAATTTCGAATATTTATTTACATTAAAGTTCAGTCTCTGTTAATAATTTAATTTATATATTTTAACTGAAATTCATAATCTTCAAAGAATAATTATTTAACATTCAACTCATAATAAAATTGAAATTGAAATTGAAATATTAATTTAAATTTTAATTTATTTATTCTATTTATAATATTCTTGAAGAATCCAATTTTATATATTACATACATATTTTGTTAATAATTTTCACCTTCTGGCCATTTTTAATTCCATCATATGAAATTTTCATTTTATATTTATGTAAATCTTAAGAATTAAAAATATACCATTTTTTTTTTTTTTTTTTTTTTTACATAATATATTCATTAAGATTAGATCTAGAATTTTTCTCTAATTTGAATTTTAAATCTTAAATTGAAATGAATGTACATTTATATACTCCAGCCTATATGTATATGCATGTGTATCATTTTGAAATTAACATTTTCATCTAGATATTATAGTCGTCTATGAAAATTGAAATTGTCCCGTGGTGATGATTACGATGAAAAGCAAAAACAAACAACAAAAAATCTGAAGATAAAAAAACAAAAAGAAAAAAAAAACAACAATCCACAAAAACAAAAAAAAAAAAACAGTATTCAATTTGTGATTGTGATATGAATAAGAAAATTAAAACGAAATAAGGATGAAAATGAAAAAGAAAACAAAAAACCGTTACTATAAATTGTAGTAGCAGCAAACAGCAAAAACAAAAACAGAAAAAAAAATGAAAATTTTTACCGTTATATTTTAATAGAATACACAGTCTGTTATGTGCGGTTGCTAATTAAATATCTTTAATTATATACTGCAAGAAAAAAATACATACAAATATTATGAGAACTAAGAGAGTTGGAGTATCTTCAACTAATTACTTTTTTTGTTGTTTTTGTTTTTGATTCTGTTGTTAGTACTATACTGCTATTTTTTTTAACCCTTTAGATACTAGATCATTTTTTTTTTAAAATGATAATTTATTTTGGGAAAAAAATAGTAAAGTCTTTCATCATTATCGAAAAACACTATAACTACTTGATATTCTTATAATATACCCATAATATACTCATAATCTCATAATATACTCATAATATACTCATATTATACTCATAATGTACTTAGATTATACTTTATTACACCCATAATATACTCGTAATATACTCACTAAAACAATATTAGCTAATTGAGTCTAATTTAGAATTATTAAGGTATGAAAACTGCTTTATTAGAAAAATATGAGTAGATTATGTAAACTATATGTAATAAATAAAAAATTGAAACCGCGAAAAGCGATACAATCTAATTTTTGACGACTCACAATTTGATCTTGTTGTACCACTTTTTACAATTATACAATTTTTTACTTAAATACTGGTTAACATAATATGATTGAGGCATTAGATAGATATACCATAATATAAATAATACTAGGAGCCCCTGTTGAGTAATTATAATTCAAGTTGATGACAAATTTAAAGTTTTTAAAAGAATAATAATTTACATTATAAAATATTTTTGTAATTCAAGAGGCACATACATATACATATTTTTAACCAAAATTATATAAAATAAGTTAATGGAAAAACTAATGTAATAAATTTCCTTTAATTACGTATAAAAATAATAATATGTTGAATGACACAAAATGGAAGTATTTTCTTTAAAAATTTGATAATTATGAAACAAAACCGAAATCTTTTAACCAGTATTTCTGTTTTATACGCAACTTATTATTTACATATTAAGAATTAATTAAGGAGAAGAGATATAAAATATGAAGGTGTTTACTGCGAAGTACCTTAAATGCTTATTGTCTATTATAATTATAGATTTTTGTGTTGTAAAATTAATTATCAAACAAAAACTAATTTCATATACATTTTTTTAACAGTGGCTGTGAAAGAGTTAATGTCAAGTCTTATTTGTTTTTTGTTCTATTTTCTTTTATTTTTATTTATAACATTTTTTTAATTAAGTACTTCAAATTAAGTTACAACAGAAAACAAAAAAAAACAAAACAAAACAAAACTCAACCTTTAAGGGGTGAGTTTTAAAGACTAATTTTTTGACATAAATAAGAATAAACAAAAAAAAAATTGTTTTTAAGTAATAATTTGGAATTCTAGGATTTTTGTTTTTTCTATGTACTTGGTGTATTTTAACAGGTTCATAGATAGATAGGGTATATTAATATACAAATTTTACAGTAATAAATAAAAATAAAAATACCTGAGTAGCATTACCTAGATTCTGTTTTGTACCCCTCTACACCGAAAAAACCAAAATTGTTTTTAATTTTTATCAAGCGCAAAAAGGGTTTCTTTTTTTTTTTTGTTTTTTTTTTCTGTTTTTTTTTTTTGTATTTCTTTACATATCCTATAATATACAATAAAAACAATTTTTTATGCTAAAAAATAGCTAAAAATTTTTGGCAACAACAATAACAAAATAATAGAAATGTTAAAATAACAAAAAACAAAAAAAAAAGGAATAAAAAACGACCCAAGTGAGATGTACTTGTTGTTAACACAAAATTTGTTGCTCCAAGGATAATAAAGATAAAGTTTAATGGCTTCTATATATTATTATATCTATATATTAAGAATAAAAAAAAAAAAAAAACACTAATAAAAAACGAAATGAAAGAAAAAATCAGGTGCGATGAAACGTTTACCCAATTAAGGGTAGTAAAAAATAAAATTGAATAAAAAAAAACAGTACAAATTATTTTCTCTTCAAGATTTTCTTGTTGAAAGATAAAATAACAACGAAATAAAAATTTTCTGGTCCAAATCACAAAAATAATAATAGTAATAATAATAACAAAAAAAAAAAACAAATATTTCGCTTTAAACATAAGAAGAATGGAGTCCCAAATTTTTTTATATTTAAGGGTAATTTTTTCACCTAAAAATAAAATTATTTAGAAAAAAAAAACACATACAAATGAACAAAAACGAAACACCAACTGATGTTTGTTTGGGTTTACATTTAAAAAACTAAAACAAATACTTTAGTGGCACTTGTGCTCACAAACAAATCTATTCTCCTTTACTCCCTGAGTACTAAATAACAGTAAAAACAATCATTTTGATGAACTTACCAATGCACTATGATTTTTTTAACAATATAAATTTCAGCAATTCAAATTGCTGTTCCTATCATATCATATTAATTATTTACGGTTAGTCTGTTCGAAGCATTAGACAATAATATTGAAAACACTTGCCGAAATATGTGTAAAATCAATTAATGATACTTTTTATCGCTGTTCTGATTCACTAATGATTGATTATACTTTTTGAAAATAAATCTTATGAATGAGTCTCACCCTTGAAAGACCTTGGTGTTCTCTTTGACAATAAATTATGTTTCAAAAAACATTTAAATGTGATAATAAATTAGTCTAGCTTCATGTTAGGCTTCGCCAAAAGATTTTCTAAGGAATTCAAAGATTCATACGTGGTTAAATCACTTTGTACGTCTCTTGTTCGACCCAATCTTGAAAACGTATATATATATAATATATTTTATTTTGTACTTTTCTTTTGTACACTTATATGTATATTGCAATATGTTTGTATTAAGCATAAATAAATAAATAAATGAGAATTTTGATATCGAACAATAATTAACTTCAAGTGTATTATATATTTTTCCGCTTTAAAACATTGGGAGCACTTTGGCAAAAATTTGGATTTTTGATCAGTATTTTTCTTGTTAAAGATTTTGCTCAAGCGATATGGATTCAAAAAATTACTTATAATAGCTAATATTAGAAATTTGTTTTAATTTTGGTTTAATTTAGACTATTTTATATGTAGACAACATAGACACAAGAGACATTTGTTATACCATAGCACAATCTGTAATCATACTGTAATCATACTGGATTTACATACCATATTATGGGTTTGAAAAATCAAAATGAAATCGAAATCATGTAGAGATTAAAAGTTAGTACTACAAGTAAAGACTTAAAGAACCTGAAGAAGTTAGACCAGTTAGGAAACTATGAAAGAACTTTATCTCCGCCCTATGTCTCACGAATGGGGTTACTGCCCAAGATTTTAGGTTTGATTTTGATTTTTCAAACATAAAATATTGGTACATGGTAATGACAGGTATGATGATAACAAATTTGTTTTTCTATTGAAGCCTATATAGTCTAATTTAAGCCACAATTAATACGCATTTATCATATTAGTTATTACAGTAATGATTATTACTATAACTTCTTAAAATGTAATTATTACAATTTCTAAAATTTACTTTAGAGGTGTATGCCTTAAAACTGAACTGTTCATCTTCAAGTTGATACTATAGTGATAAAACTAAAAATTTTAATATTATTATTTTTTTTTCGTTCTTCTACGTACTATAAGCCTACTACTAGGTTATCCTTATTATTTATTTATATCGTTTTTATTTTTTATTTTTTTTTTCTCTTTTTTATAACATTTATTTTTTATTAGGATCCTTATATACATAATATATAGATAAAAAATCCTTTATGAAGGTCATTCATATAAACAAAAAAAAATAAAAATAAATAATATGAGTTGTTTGGCTTAAAAATATTACAAGGCAAGTTAAAATTATGATAATAAAAAAAAAAAAATAAAAACATATTTTTTTGTATGTAATTTTAAACTATAATAGTAATAATAAGTTTAAACTTATCAAATTATATTTTATTTTTTTTATTATTATTTTTTAAGCATAATTTCATATAGCTTTGGTCCTAAAAATTATTATCATTTTATAGTTATATAAAAAAATTCAAATGACTAGTTTTAATAATAAGTAAAAAAAAAAGTAAAATTTGTGATTTAAATTTAAATTTTTTTTTTTAAGATGAAAATTTGAATTGAAAATTTAATTTTGAATTGGGAAATTAATATCAAATTAAAATATTTTTATTATTCTTTCTTTCTTAATATATCTATCTCTTTCGACTTTTTTTACTCATATAATTGAATAGCATTATAGAATTATGCAGCAATATTTATTGAGTTCAGTAGATGGTTAATTATTTGTTTTAGGTGCCTATTACACATCAATGTTCTCATCAATTTTATTGTACATTTATTGACAATATGAATTTATGAGCTTAGAACGTTGAACTCATCATATTTTGTGTCCATATTTTAACATTTTGCAATGATATATTGTGGAAGTGTTCTGAAATATTGAAAAAATAATTTTTGGACGAATGTTTTTGACTTCAGTTTAAATTGAATTTTTAAATGTTATAAAAAAACAACCAATTATTATTTTGCACATTTTAATAATATATCAATTGTTTTATTACAATAATTGCTATAATTAATAAAATTAATATGAAGAATTACATCATAAATTATCATTATCTGAACATTCCCAAAAAAATCACTTTTTTAACTCTGCTGATTTTGATACTAAAATTTTGAGAAGTATATTGATGAGAATAGATATATATTTTCAATATATTGACAAGTATTGATGAAAACATTAATGTGAGGGGTGTTAGAGTTTGTATAACATTGAAAAATATTTTGTAATCACTATAAATAACTCTCAGAATCATGCAACTGCTTAAATTATATTTTAATAGTACACGAGATTGTAGTCAAGTTCTTAAAATTAGCTTAAATTTCAAATTATATTTAATGACTGCCTAAAAGACATAAACAAATGTTCACACAACCATACACATTTCATAATGAACGTAATTTTAATAATATATTTTTCACTGTTATTCAAATTTGAAAAAATTTTCAGTTTATTTTGGTTTTGAATTTTTCTTCACTTAATATTCAAAAAAAAAAAAAAAATAAACAAATAATCCTGAAATCCTTTAAGATGAAAACGACAAATTAATTATTTTTTTTATTGTGTGTATCCTTTTAGGTATACTTTAAATTAATAAAAGAAATACTTAAGAAATTTCATGGTACATACTATTATCAATATTTATTTTTCTCTTTTTTTTTTTTTTAAATATTATTTAAAATTATAGAAAGTCCTTTTTATTGTTTAATATTCTGGAAAAAAAAGGACATCATCATCATAGCGATATAAGTCTAACGCATATTTATATTTGTAATTATTCAAAGGAAGAAAGTAAAAAAGAAAAACAAAACGAAAAAAAATAACAAAAAGCAAATTAAAAGGATTTTTTTTTAAGTAAAACCTGTAAAGGAATAAATAGAAGAAAATAAGAAAAACAAAGAAGAAATAACGATAAAATAAACTCAAATATTAAAAAGAACCGGAAATATGTGAAAAGATTTTATGCAAATACAGGAAAAATCTTTTCTATAACTCCCTCGAGATAATGTAAATATACCTAGTTGTCCTCCTACTTTTGTTTAAATATATAAATATATATACATATATATGTATATTGTACAGAGAGTGTTAAAGTTTAATTAATCCAAATTTTGTTCTACCCAGTAGACTTTCAGTTTGCATTTATGAACAGCATTTAGAAAATCTGACAAATGTTTTCATAAATTCAGAATATGAAGTTTGACTGAATATGCATGTTGCATTTATGAAAACAACCAATGTTATTGAGCTAATTAGTGGTATGGAAATTACGGAATTTATTGATAAAATGCAAAGCATGGGTTGTTTAGTGGTTGAAGTCTAGCATGTCTATTGTTTACTATTTATGGTATAGTGCAAGTATTTAGAGTGATATTAAAATGATATGCGGACGGTGCCGCGATCGATTCCCGGCCGATGCAATTCGATTTTTGTTTGACTATTTACGGTATGTTGCGAGTATTTAGAGTGATGCTAAGCAGTATTCGAATATGTAAACATTACTGATAAACTATTTTTTATACGATTTCAATGATATAATTGTGGAAATTTGTTTTGTGATATAATTATTACAGATAGTTTGATTTCGATAATATCTGAAGCCTTTTACTTGCTAAACATTATCTTACTTGTGTAAAATTACTTTTTAATTTTGTTTTAAAGAAGTTGAACAATTTTTTCTACTTTATTTTTTCAACCAAAGAATAAACTATCTTTAACTTGCAATTTCCGTATACCCAGAATGTTTACTTTTGCTGTTATCGGTGTGTTCTTAAATAGGAATTCAAATGTCACAATCATGTTTATTTAATTTATTAGTTATTTTCTAAAATTTAAGGTGTTGTCCATGACAAGTTACTGTTTGAAGCAATTGTTTTTTTTTGTTTGTTTATATAATTCCAAGTCTATGGGATAAACAGCCTAACTACTTTTACACAGAGATTGGAATACCCAGAGATTGGAATACACAGAGATTGGAATACAAAATAGAACGTCATTAGTAAATATAAAACTTTTGTATTGAACTTCTGTTCATTCATTCAATTTCAATACTCACTCTAATACATTTTACATATGTAGTATAGAAAAATGTATAATGTATCATATTATATATAGTAGACAGGAAAAAATCTAGACCTGAGGGTTCTCAAATAGGAATAGGAAGTTTTGAAAAAAAAAAACAGAGCCCGTTAAGTAAACCACGATGAAACAATGGGTTAGAAAAGTAAAAAAAAAAAAAACAAAAAATTAAACAAAAAAATATCATAGAAATTAAAAACAAAAAATTGCGAAACAAAATGGCGAAAAAAAAAATCAAAATGGTGAAGAAAGAAAAAAAAAACAACAAATTATTAAAAGTAAAAAAGGTTTTAAATTCATATTTAAAGGATCGTTTAATTAAAGGATATACCGCAGTTTTTTCTTTTCTATTATTATAATGGTTTCTGTTTTCTTGTTGCAAAAAAAAGCAAACAAAATAAACAAAAAAGAAAAACACACAAAAAAATTAAATAAGGAAAAATTTTAATTTTCAACAAAAAAAAAACAAAGTACATTTTTTTGTTTCTTTTGCTTTATTTGTTGTAGAAAGGGATATCTCAGTTGGTGTAATTAAGAAATTTTTGTATTGTTATTTTGTTTTGCGATTTTCATTTTTAGTTCTTTTTTTATTCTTATTTTTATTTTCTTCCTAGAAAATAACAATTTGATAAAAATTACTTTATTTTATTTGAGATTAAATGTTGATAATTATCCTTAAAATTATTATTAATATTAACTATTATTAAAGAAAAAAAAATTGTTTTTTTTTTTTGTTTTGTTGTCATTGTTTTTTTTTTTTTGAATATCCTCGAAAATATTTTTTTTTTTTTCAATTATGGTGGTGAATTAAAAAATTAAAAACTTTTTATTCAAATTATCACAATTTAATATTTAAGAACTGTTGAAATCTTAAAAAAAAAATCATTTTATACGGTCTCTTCATTTTTGTTCTATTCAAAATGTTAATTTGTTGTTTTTAGACTTATATATTAAATAGGAGATATATATATATATATATACAAAATTACAGCGATAAATATTTTTATAATTAAATTTTATATTTCATTAAATTTAAATTTATTCATTTATTATTATTTGTATTTAAAAAGAGAACTTTTTAGGAGTATTCTATAAGAGTAAAAAATATATATAAAATTCGGTGTTCTGTTAGCACATAAATTATAAATTTTTACGGTGTTACTAGCTCTCTATCCCATCCGTCATCATAATAAATATCCCAGCTTGTACTAATTTTTATTTGTTTATTAATTTGTATTAATAAATTGTTTAGTTTTCGAGTGTTAAGTTAGCAACGACTTTTCCACAATCGTAATCACATTTAGGCGAACATTCGACTGATATATTCGATTCGAGATTCATGATAAGGGTATAATAGAGTTATGTCAATTCATGTTCTATAAGTAAAATTGGATCGAGTCATACAAATATTTTTACCCAGATAGACATGTCGGAGTATATCAGAAGTATATTGGATGTGCTAGAAGTATATCGGATGTATCAGAAGTATGTCAAAGTAGATCAGTCTAAAATATTTAAAATATAAATAAATTATTAAATTTCTCTGAGAAATCGTAAGTACGTGCAGTGTTAAAAAAAATTTCTATTATCATTCACAAGAGATATTTTCAAAATTATTAGAATTTCAATAGTTTTAAAAAAAAAAACCAAAAAAAAATTCTCTATTTACAATCACAAATGCCAATAATCTAAAAAAATTCTAGAATGTGATATAATCGTGACATGATGGTAGTTATACTTTTTCTATTTAGATTATTTTCTTCCTAGGTTTTGTATGTTTAAGAACAAAAAGTGAATATTTTGTTTCGCTTAATATTACTTCCTCATTCATTTAATTTCACTTCCACCATTGTAGTTT
Organism: Argyra leucocephala; assembly: GCA_963942445.1. Classification (NCBI taxonomy): domain Eukaryota; kingdom Metazoa; phylum Arthropoda; class Insecta; order Diptera; family Dolichopodidae; genus Argyra; species Argyra leucocephala. The sequence goes on from OZ012680.1 coordinate 150,316,731, forward strand.
CTTATGATGATAAAGTCGGTCTAGATTTTTCATTAATTTTTATTTTATGTTTTTATTTTTTTGTTTTTGTTACCTGTTCAGAAATTCAGTATTCAAATTTGATTTGTTATTCAAATCATGTTTTTAATGCTCAAAAAAAACTTTTTTTTTAAATGAAAACTCTAGTGTTTGTACTTTAGAATACACACTGTAGAACATAAGAACAATATAAAATATAAAGTAAAAGAAAAAACAAAAAGAGACAAAGAAAAAATATAACTCAACAAGGAAGTTATTTATTATTCATATTTAAGTTTTTCTTAAAAAATTTTAAATACTCATAAGAGTTAAGAACTTCCTTAAAACTTTATGTTGTTTTTCTATTTTTTTATTTTTTTATTTTTATATTAAGTTTTAAATAAAATTTAAAATGGTAATCATTTGAAGAGTGTATCTTAAAAAAATTTTTTTTAAAAAAAAAAAAACAAAATACAAAGTACAAGTGAATCTTTGTTCTATGTAAATAAAAAATAATAAGAAAATGTAAATTAGTCAAATACAATGTATTAAAAAAAATAAGAAAAAGAAAAACTAATAATTTTAAAATTTAAAATTATATTTACGTGACACATCTTGGCAATGCTTTGAAACAAATGTTTATAGTTATTAATCTAATAGAATTTAAAAGTGAATTTATTTACTAACAATAGAATCAAATTTTTGATAAATTATATTAATTTATTAATTGTTACTTTAAGTATAGTTAGACTCTTCTCAATTACAATAAAACCTTCATTTAAAAAAAAATAAATTCAAACAATTTTATAATTAAGAATTTAAAAAAAAAAAATTAATTAATAATTTTTATAATAATAACAAAAAAAAAAAAAATTCAAGGTCATATCTGTAAATTATATTTTAAGTGAGAGGAACACAATTTTTAAACAGTTGTAAAATTATAATTATTTATTTTTTTTTAATTTATGTAATTTTTATTGCAGGTAATTAATTCAATTTATGAATCAATTTTATGAATAAAATTATTTTATTTTATTGAAAATATGAATTTATGGAATGTGTATACTACTCAAATTGGTAAGAATTTGTATTTTATATAAATTTTTCTAAAATTGTTTGAATTCAACAGGATTCTTACTTTTGTTGCTATATTAAATTTTTTTATGATTGAATTAAGGTGTTTTGGCTCTAAATGAGGGAGATAGCTTATTGAATTTTGACACAGGAGCGAAATAGATCAATACAAAAAAATTCGAAGTTTCTATTGTCAAAATTATCCGTTTAAAAACATTATTTCCTTTTTATATATTGACTTACTCAAAAAACTGTTAAAAAAGTGTTGCCGGTATAAATAAATTATCCCTGATATAAAAATATTAAATAAAATGATTCGACAAGTCAATTTTTTTCTGAATATTATTTTATACCCGATATATTATGTAGTTCACTTCTTTCTTCGTATAGAATGTTTAACAAACACTTAAAGAATATTGTCGGGTTAAGAAAGAATATTGTGAGCAAAAGAAATCATTTATTATGTTAATAATTTTTACTTAAAATATATGTACCTTTCGCCTGAAAAGCCTTGATTGGCTGAAGCACGGAGTATTGTCGGTTTGTAATATTTGTATTTTTTCAGACAGTCAAGCTACAATTAAATCACTAGATTCGATTACAATCAATTCAAGGACAGTTTTTATTTTAGTTTCACACTTCTCTAAATCGATTCAATATGTGTCTATGTTATGAGCCAGATCATTGTGATATTCCAGTAAACTGAAAAAAAGATCAGCTAACTAGATTGGGTGTACACTCTTACAAGTTTTTCTGAAAAGAGTAGCCATTTCCACTCTATTGTTTAACAAAGAAGCAACCAAAATTACCAATTTTACAGCTAGAAGCAGATTAACTATCATTAAAAGCTTTTGATATTAACTGGATGATAAGAATCATAATGAGGCATTATATTATTGATAAGCAAGGTCAGATAAATGACTTTTGCAGAGTCTGCAAAGATGTAAAACGTAATGAAACAATTCATAAAATAAAATTTTTCTAGAAGCTTACTTTTACTTTCTAAACTTACTAGAAGATAATTTAGGTACTAAAATTCAGGACCACCACCGCTCAACGTCCACGGACCGTAAAAAGCTCTATTTTGTTTTAACAATCTAGGTTTATGCATGGAAAGCTTTTGATTATGTAATACCAATATGAAATTATTTGATCTAAATGTGTCAGTCTATGCAGTCAGCCATTGTTATCTAAGTCGTTGAAATTATTGAATTGTCTGGATGATTTGTCCGGTGCAAGCCTAAAGAAATTTGAAATTGAAAAATGGACCACACAATCTCATATTTAAGCATATTTGAGCAAATTTGCTCCCTAAAACACCCAATTGATTTCTGTTCCACCAACTCTGAACAGATAAATTCAAAGTATAAGAACAAAAACAAAATAATAAAGCCTTTTCAATTTGGATAGTATATATTATATAGTCACATGAGTATTTGAAATAATTAACAATAACAATAGGATTTATTTATTAAAATTAAGTATGTGTATTTAAAAGTGAATTACATTTCAGAAAATTAATCTCTTATAAAATTATTTTTTTTTTTTGTTAATTCAAAATTATTCGTTTATTATAAACTATGAATTATGATCATTTCATTTTGAAAACGATTTTAAAGAAAAGATAAAAAACGAAACACTTTTATACTCATCACATCACCACATAATATATTCTAAGTAGGTATACCTCTCTCATTAAGAATCCATTAAGATCACTTCTTTGATTTTCCACATCAGTTTTGAATTGTTACTATTGAAATTTGTGAATTACTTGACCTTCTAAAATTTATATTAAAATATTTTCAAAAATTTTTAACTATTTTATTAACAATATTTTTTTAAAATTACTATGCATGCTAATTAGATAAAGAATTATTAAAATAGGAACTCATCGCAGTTGAATGAGTTCAATCAAAATCTTTATTGAAATTATTATAAGCCTTTTACTTTTTGTTATTATTATTTTTTTTAAATTATTTACGGCAATCTAAAATCTAGGTAGGTAGATAGTATAGAGGTTGAGTTAATTTTTTTTTTGTGTTTAGATTTTTATTCACGGTAGCTGATCACAATTAGTTGGTTAATTATTGAATCTTGAGGTTTTTAATTTTTTTTTTTTTTTTATAAATAAATTAATAATATTACTTATAATGTGCAGGAAGTATTAAAATTAAATCAATAAAATTTTATTATATAGAAAATTATTTTGAAACGTTAAATGCGTTATATATTAAATAAATTAACTATTACATAATATAAAACAAAAACAAAATTTAATTAAAACTAGTATTCGCTCGCCCGAAGTTTGAGAAAAAATCGTACTAAATTTAATTATCAATAATTGTATTCCATTATTTCAGTTGGTTGTTATATTATATTTTTTTATTAGTTTATCTAAGACAAAAACCACAAATGTAATAGTTTATTTAAAAGAAAAAAATGTAATTTAAATTTAATTCTGGCGATGGGTGATGGTTGTGGCAATTTTATAAATTAAAATTTTTGTATGTTAAAATGACTTATACATGAGGTGAAAGTTTGAATTGAAATTTCTAATTGAAAATTAAAATATTTGAAAAAAATATTTGAATTCGCCACGTATCCCTTTAAATGAATAGAAAAGAATAATAATGAAAATCGGTTTTGAAAGGGTTCAGATATTTTGTATCGTATTTTTTTTAATTTACATATTAAATATAATGATTTGTATTCAGTAAGTATATTAAGCCTAAAAATTTGAGCGATTAAATAATATTATATGAAGAATGCAACTTATGATCATGTTGTTCATAAGTATGTACTGATTAAAAAAAAATTCATTTATTCATATTTTATAGAAATTCCACTATTATAAATTGAATAAAGTCTAAAAGCAATTACAAAACATTAATTATTAAAACTCTTTTGAAGAAAAAGCAGAGTGTTCTTTAATCTTTTCAGACCCGAGCAGAAATTTTTTCTTCGTTTTAATAGTTCTACATAACTCTAATCTACGTTACCATATAATATTGCACCACCATGCATATAATATTTGTTTTACACAACTAAGGAAAAGCTATGGATCAATGCTTTTTGGGGTTTTTTTAGTCAAAATATAAATTAATTTTTACGGGGTATAGAATCATTTCTTTACATTGTACAATCACTTAAGATGGGTCTTAAAGGGTTAAGTCACCTCAAAAGCTGATTCTGTAGCTGAGATTCAATTTAATTTATTATGCATTTAAATGCCTAGTTGTCAAAATAAAGTACTTTTTTCCTTCTGGATGTCAGCCCCATCTTGTACCTGAGATAAAAAAAATTAAATTTAAAGAAAAGTATAAAATGTGATTGGTTGAATAAATTCACAATATAACAAATTTCAAATAAAATAAATTTACACTTTTTAGGTTGTTCAGGCTTAAAATTTTGTTCAGTTGATATATTTTATTTTTTTACTGTTCAATGATTTTTCAACAGTACTGTCGATATTATAAATACATAATACAATTATAATTTTAATTTTATCGATATCGAATGCAATCTTCACGTTGAAATTGAGTCCGTCATGAAATTATAAAACAAAATATAAGAAAAATTATTTTTTTTATTTTGTGTTTGTTTTGTAATTTATCAAAAATAACTGTCAAGGAATTTTCATTTATTTTGCTTTTGTTTTTGCACACATTAATAATTTTTTTTTATTTTGTTTTATGATAAACCTTAAAGTTAATGAAATAATTAATTTTAAAATAAAAATATTTATCATTATTTGTTGTCAATGTTAAAGATTTTTTTTTTTTTACTTTTTTGTTACTGTTATTATTGTTGTTATTTAAGTGAAATGTACTTAATATGTCATAATATTTAACTTAAATATATATATTTGTGTGTATATGAGTATTTATAAAAAAATTGGAAAGTTTAAAGTTTTTTGTAAACGTAATAATAATACTTAATTTCATCAAGGTGTGTTTGTTTATTTGTCAAATACAGACAGCCAAATGGAAGAGGAAAAAATAATGAGATGAGCATGAAAGTTGAAATAATTGATAATAACATTAACAGAAAAATTACTTACAAACAGTTTATACAATATAATTTTTAATAATAAATAATTTGTTGAAATTATTTAGATATGGTTGTTTTTTGGGAATACTAGTGGTTTTTCATAAACACATCCTGCAAAAATAAAATACTGCAGAGAAAAAATTGACATTTAAATATTTTAACACTTTTTTGACAGAATTGTTAAAGTTTTAAATTTTCTATACATTTAAAGTTGAGTGTTATAAATAAAAACAACAACATAACTGATTGTCATGCTGTATTTAATAAAATTTTGCAGTTTTCAACAAAATGAACAAAATAGTTGTCACTTGAAACATGATACTTGTCACAAAATACTGAAACAAGCACTTGAGTAATACTGCCAACATTGCTTATTTTATAGAAAACCACTATTATATTTTAGAAAATTCAAATTTTTCCTTTGAAAATAAACTGTGCAGCACATAAAAATTATAGTTATATTTGAAACATTAATTTTTTGGTTTTTATAAAAACTTGTTTTCCAGCGTTAGAGTAAAATTTTGGTTTATAGTGAAAATAGTCGAATATTTTCCTTTTAATTTTACTGATATGCTTATAATGATGTGATGTTTGATACTCGACTCGAGTACAAACACTGAAGAAGTCTGCAAGTAGTAGACGAAATACGCGTATCTGTATGATAAGCATATCAGTAAAATTAAAATGAAAATATTCGACTATTTTCACTGTTATATTAATTTTTTACTTGTTCATGGGTTCTATATTTTATTATTTTTTTTACTAAATAAAATGGATAATTCTATCTAAATAAAATTTGTAAATCATTTAAACAGGAGTTGTCTAGATAGTGCAATATGGTATATCTACTGATGATTTTCAATAGTGTTGGTAAACTAAACACTCCTTTCCTTTTTTTTGCATTTAATTTAAATTTCCATATTATATTTTTAATGCCTACCAAATTATTTTCACAGATAAAAATTTTAACAATTAACGAAAGATAAAGTTTTCATTAAAATATTCATACTCGAAGCGGTATTCAAGCCCATCATATATTTTTTATAAATACATTCATTTATTTTATAATCAATATAAAATTGTGAAAGTTAATCATAAAATTTAAATTTTCATCGTCACAATCAATTTTAATTATTTACAAATATACTTTACCCATCCCAACTTTAAATTATTTAAGTACAAAAAATATTGACCAGATTTATGATAAATTTTTTAATCTTGACTAATTTTCATGATTTTTTTATTCCTTGTAAATAAATGCAAAAATTAAAAACTATATTTTGTAAAAACATTAAAAAAATATCAAAAGTCAATTTTTAATTTATAATTTTTTGCCTTATTAAAGTTAAAATTCGCGACCTCATAAGTACCATGTTAAACAGAAATCCTTTGATAAATTCAAAAAAAAAAAAAAAATCATTGAGTACGTATATACTTTGAAAAAGGAGTTATATAAAACGTGACATCGATTTATTTTTATAAATTTAATTTTTATTTTTTTTTATTTTATAATATGGGATTTTCTTTGGTAATCCAGTTTATTTGTTTGTTTATATAAAGTAAACCATATTATTGTGACTCATAGTAAGACACATATATATATACCTTCATGAGAGAATAAATTTCATTCTAATATAAATGAATGCAATAGAAATCATGTCAAAGGTAATTTTCAACATTAATAATCATAAAAAAAAAAAAAACAAAAAAAAGTATTTGTAAAGTTTAAAAAAAAAAAAAAACAAAAACAAAAATAAATCTAGGATATTTATTATAAAAAAAGGATATAATTTTCTTTCTTATAGGTATCTTTAAAATAGGAAAATAGTTTTGTAACTTATTTAAAAAGCATGAAAGAATCATCTCATATATGCTCCAATTTTCTATCTTTTGTATTTTATATTTCAAATTTTATTGTTGAGATGCAGTTTTATTGTTGTTGTTGTTGTTCAATTTTTTGTTTTTCTTTCTTTCTTTTGTTGTGTCAGGTGTTCAAAAATTATTCAACAGGATTATAGTCATTGAGAAAACGATTTCTTCATCTCATTTGAATACGTATATGTATTTATAAAAACTTTACATAATATACACATAAGAAAGTTGAAAAGAAAATATTACTAAGAAGAAGAAAATTTTTTTCTATTTTCTTTTTATTTCTTAAATTTTCTTAAATTTTCTTTATATAGATAGTTTTTTTTTTTTAAATGTTTTTTTTGTTGTTATTTTTATTTTCTGTTTTTTTAAAATTCTTTTGTCTATAGAAATTCACTTCGAATCTTGAAAATAAAGTATGTTTATTTTTTTAACGGATAATATCAGTTATTTTATGTACAGTTATTTTAAAATACGGTAATACCAAGGATATAATATAATTTTATATGTATGTATGTATGTATGTGCTTAGAAGCATTAAAATGGAAGTACAGTTATTTTATATTTTTTGTTTTGTATGAAGCAAAAATAATACTTAGTTTATGTTTGAATAGAATACATACTTACTTCTATTCATACATGGATATTGTATACAGGGGCGGTATAGTAGTTATCAATAAACTTTCAGAGCATATTTGTGTAGTAATAAAATTTTTAATATATACTTTTATCAAAACAAAATTATCCCCCTAAAAAGTAGAAAATAAAATGGATGCTACTCAAGCCTAATATTGAACAAGTTACAGTTCGCAAATACTTGAAGTTTATGACTGATTTTATTTGTGGTCATCCAAGTTACGCTGCCATAGATAAGTGTTGACATTACACATGCTTTGAATATTCCAATCTTTAGTTAGTATCTAGTTATTTGGCAATTCTTCCATATTGGACTTAATTCACCAAAAAGCAGCTTTGCAATTACAGTTGTTGATATTTGCTTCTGTACCTTTATTTGTTGTTAGAATGCTAGCCAGGTACGAGTATGTATTTCTATTGTAAGGGCCTTGGTTTTATCTATGTTAATTCAAATAATTCATCCAAATTTATTGCAGCTTCAATTTATTTGTGAAAAAACTATAGATGACATTTACTTTAACTTCATTATCACCTATATTGTCATATAAACTCTATAAACTTTAATTTTTTTAAATCTATTTTTCATAAAGTTGAATATGCAAAATTCATGTTTTTAAAACTGTTGAGCAAGATTTATTAATGAAGAATAGTTTTAATTTTAATTTTGATCATTTTTGAAAATATATTTGATGATTAATTTCAAGTTTCGAGAATTTAAAATGTTTTGTCACAAATGTCAAACTATAGAACTTTCATAAGAAATTTGCAAATTCTTACAATATTTTGTGCTTTAGACTGGTTTTATTTGTCTTCAAATACATCTCTGGAATACGAACATACATATAGGCTAATAAATGAATGAATCCAATGAATAGAGTATACTGTATAGTTGTTGGAAATCTCTTGAAAGATGATATTTTGAGTACTGAAACCAAAATGGTTTGTAATTTTTTTTTTTGTTTTATTTTCTTTTTAAAAAGAAAACTTTTCCAATAAAATGAGAAGGAATATAAGATAAACAAACAAAACAAAAAAAAAAAAATATAGAAATAAAAAAAGCTAGTAAAGTAAGTCAGAAGCGTAGAGGATGAAGAATAGGAAAAAAAAAACAAAAAAAATTGTTAGAGAAAAATCAGAAGAAAAATAGTAAAGGACTAAAGTAATGGTATTAAGGGAAATAAGCCAATTTTGTTGTTGTTGTATTTTTGTTAAGTTTGTTTATAGGTTAACTTCATCGTCATTTTAACATAACACGTACTTACATATATATGATGGTATATCAGGTATCAGATGATTAGAACCAAAACAGGTTATTTTCTTTTATTATTATTTTTGTCATAATTCCTTTTTTAATTTAACATTAAATGAATTTTCTAAATGACCTAATTTTTATGTTTTTATAGTGTTGTTTTTGTTCTTGTTGTTGTTATTATTTCCTATTTCATTAATTCTAAAGCAATTGTTTAGTACAGAGAAAATTTGTTAATTTTCCAACACTAAAGATATGATGAAACTTTATTTTAAAAGTTCAAAGTAATTATGGATGTTGTAATATAGGTTGTTTAAAAAATGGATGAATTACTATCATGAAATATTGGTTACTATCGTGACAGTTACTTATATGTAATGAATTTCAATTACATCACAATTATATATTTTTTTTGTATGTTATAAGCGAAAAGTAGTATTGAGACGGTGAATAAGTATTATTGTTAAATTAAATTATTTTTGGGAACTATATATTAACCCTTAAATGCATGACTTTTCCTTTTCCATTTAAAAAAAAATATTTTTAAGTAGATTTCGACTCACTGAAACCTAAAACGTTTTTAAAAAATCAAAATGGACCTTTGGTAGGCCTCTGAAGCTAATAAATACTAACATGATGCAGATCTGCTACCAGCTACAGTATGCATTTGAGGGTTAATCTTTTCGTTATTTGTATAGAAATTGTTGTGTAAAATTGATTTCTTGTCAAATAACAAATTCAGTATGAGAGTATCAAAGTCACGTTCCCAAATTTAAAGTTTACGTTGTCTATGGATAAAATAAAATTATGGTTTAAATGAAAAAAATATAGATATTGAGTATATTTCTACAGAGTATCGCTGTAGATTTTAATTGAATATATTATTTTCTGGTTCACTCCCTAACTAAAATGTGGTGATTCATTTCATTTCGTTTTTATTCTTATTTTTGTTTTTTTTTTGTCTTTAAATTGTATTGATTTATGCCGCATGGTCTTATAAATTATGTATTTAACATAATTAAATTTTCAATTTGAACTTTTCATTAATGCGGTGAAAGAGCGAAGAGGTACATTTTATATAGATATAGTTTCTAATTTATTTATTTATTTATTGATTTTAGAGGGCATGCAGATAAATCTGCAGGCCAACTACCCGGTATCGTTTCGTGTTAAAAAAAAATATATCGTAATATAACAAGCATCAACATAAAATTGCTATATCGAAACTCACTTATACCGAATGTGTATTAATTTTTCTTCTATTAACCTCCCTGAAATATTCTTTATGCAATGCTCATCTGTATTTGAATTTTTTTTGTTTGTTTCAATCTATTGCAGCTGTTCCCCAAATTCTAATTTGGATATTTTTTTTTTTGCTATTTTCCAGTATAATGACGAAAAATTCTAAATAATATTAGAATTAAGGATTCTATGCTTATGTTATTATAATCATTATAATCATCTTGATCATTATAATCATCATCATTATCATAATCATCACTATTTATGATTATAATCATTTTGATGTATATATATCTATACATATATACACATATATATATAATAGAGATTATACTATGAGAATAATTCAGGAAATACTTTTGAGAATGTGTCATTTTAATTAATGTTACAGGGAGTACTAAAATTGTATTAATTGCTTTTTTTTCCATTTATACTATTTTCGAAATTCCAAAAATTTAACTAAAAATTTAGAAAATCCAGGAAATTTGTATTTTGATTTATTTAAAAGGTTTATTTTATTAAATTGTACTTTAATAAAAACGACCATGAATAATTAAAGAATGTTATTGGCAAATTAAAGTGCGAACATAAAAAAAAAAATATTGGAGTTAAAAAAAAAATTAATGTTTTTTAAATGATTTCTAATAAATTAAAATTTTTGTTTTTCTTTTTTTTTTTTTTTTTTGATTTGAATTGAAATGTTTTAATAATTATAAAACAATAATAAAATTTATAATGACTTTTACTTTCATTAAATCTCATGCTGTGATAGCATTTTACATACGCGTTATAATACTGTAGTATATATTATGATGTTATTTTAAATTTTAATTAAAATATGGTTTTTGTACTATTATTTTATAAATAAATAGTAAATGATCTCAGTGGGTGTAACCTTTAACTGTCAAAAAAAAATTTGTTTTTTTTTGTAAATATGCCTATTGATTAAATACAATATTGATGGTGATGATGATGATGATGAATATGTTAATTTAACGCTATTTAATGGGTATTCGATTAGTATTTAAAATTTAATTAATCATATAAATATGTATTTTATTAATATAGTGAATTCGATTTTAAATAGTAATTATTAATTAAATAATGTTTTACAAGTACGTACTTTTGAAAATCATTTTTTTTTATTCAATTTTAATTATGTTTTTAAAAATTTATTAACCTTTTGATCTAAAAAGGCTAGACATTTGTAATTATATAAGATTAATGGAGTATGTATACAAAATATTGAGAAACATGTGTAATAGAGAATCAAATAGAAATATAATTATTTTTTAATTGGAATATTATGTGTTTTTTTTTAGAATATTTTAACAAATTGACAAAATAGCGAACTCCGACGTAATTATGTAAAATATTTTCAAATAAATTTGAAATGTGGTATTACAAACAGTAATTTAACAATATTATTGTTATTATTTTTTTTTTTTTTTAAATTTATTTGTAAATTTAATTCAAAAATTTTTATTCAAATTATTGTTCTTTATTAATTAATTTCAATTAAGAAAGAGTGATTTATTTCAGAGTTTAATTTTTTATTATATTCAATTTGAGAAATCCTACATATTCATATACAAATATGAAAAATTAATTTGGCTTGGTATTATAGAAGAGGGTGAGTCCTAACATTGTTCAAACAATTTTCTTTATTCTGATTTGTCTTGAGAAAAATATACGAATTAACGCGCAATAACTGATGATGAACATGCATGATATTTAAGTAGAAATTGTTTATGTATCAAGCATTGAATATTTTTCGTAAATCAATTTAGGTAATTATAGGTTCTCTACTCCACTATTTTATGACCTGTTCTCCAAAATTCTTTATAGATATTTAACCAGTTTTGAATTGATACTTTCGATTCCTTTTACTATTTTTTGAATGTTGGTACATATAAAACAGATTCAAATATTTTTATACGTAATATGTATGTAACCATTTTGTATATACCACAAATGTTTCATCTTAGGTTTTAAATTTGAAAATTGTAGCTTATTTTTTAAAGAGTTCAATGATTGGCTCAAGAAATGGAGAATTAAAACGAATGCGCTGCCTCAAGTCAAAGCATGCGATCATCACACTCTGAAAGAAGACTTAACCTATGGTAGTAAACAAATTGTAAATACCATAAGCTAATTAAGTAAACTATCTCGGTGTACATTAGATTCAACGGTTTTCATTTTCAAAAATATATAGCAGGAAAAAAAAACAACTTACTGTAAAATGAAGATCCGTACGTATCCCAACGGTTCTAGTCAAAATGTTTACGTATGTTAGTGCATGGTATATTAGATACAGTATTATATACCAGTGTATTGAGATGTTTTCTGTAAAAATTGCCATTCAGATTTTTCGTACAAAAAAAAACAGTCAGAGATTGGAAATCATACATGCTTGCCGAATTAGATACAGATTAGATAATTGTTAAATACAGTTCAAATACAACAGAGAAGGTTTCGATAGAAGACTGAAAGATAAGATTTGCTTAGTATATAAATGTTTAAACATGCATATATGTAACAGTTATTTCAAAATTGATAAATATGATCATTGGATTGGAACATCCGAGTGGAACATGTTTTGTTATATTTTTTTATTCATAGTAGATGCTATTTTCTTAATTAAAATATATTTAAAATAATGGGCAAGAATTTTAATGAATATTTGATTGATCTATTTATCTCTCACCTTAAAATCATTTGATCAGAATTAAAAATATTTTTAAATAATGTAAAAAAAAATTATATATTTTAGTTAAGAAACAATCATCAGTAAAATATTACTGAAAAAAAAAAAACAATTAAATATTTTATTTATTTAAGTGAAGGAAGGGAGAGTAAAATATTAATCTCTGCAGAGGGTAAAAAGAAAAAAAATTGATTAAAATTATTTGAATACTCTTTTAAATTAGTAGGTCAAGAGAGACAAGAATAAAATATTTCATAATGATTTAAATATATATTTCTAAATTAAAGACATTTACTTACATTTGATTTAAAAGGGTTAATTTGATACAATGTTGTACATACAATTTAAAATAATTTAATTAAGTAAATATTTAATATTGGGTTAAAAAAATATATTTACATATAAATATGTTATTATCGTTGGCAACAGGAAATTTATTTCATAACAATTTACGTTGTTATAATGCAATATGTATTTAACCTTATTGTTATTACCATTATTATTATTGTTTTTTTTTTATATATATATATATTTATTTTATTTTCTGTATAATACCTACTCTAATTACTAAGTCCATTCTATCTAATTAATCTATCAATTCAATTTAATTTAAGTTTTTGTACAACTTTTTTAATATTTTACTCTTAAGTACATTTAATGTATATTTTTTTACTCTTTATAATATTAATATAATAATTTTAACTAGTATATACCATCATAATTATCATTATCATCTTTTAGCAACAGCAGCATCACAACTAAATTTGACATAATATTATAATGTATTAGATGGAAAAACTTTTCTTATTTATTTAAATCTGAAGCATTTTATTTTGTTGTTATTGTTGTTGTTTATATAAGCACTATGCATACAAATAGATATATACACACCCACCTATATGGTCTTGTAAATATATATATTTCACTTAACTTATATCTAAACTTAATAGGTATAAAGTAGTCATCATCGTCGTCAAGGTAAGTCAACTTAAAAATGTATTCGTATATATTTATAATAATTATATTAAGGTTTTACTGATTGTTTTCAATGTTTGTTTTGTTTTGTTGATAATGATGATGATGATAATGATGATGATGATGATGATGATGATGATGATACCCATGATCACGATGATGATGAGAAAAACTTTCATTTTCATTTTATATATTAAAAATTATAATTATTGTGTTGTATACAGTCCTTCTAACTGTCCTTGCAACAATAGATTCAGGGTTGTCGTTGTCACACATTGGTTGTAAAAGAATTTATTCTAATAACTTTAAATGACATTATTGTTGTACAATGACTCTAATAATATTAATTAATAGGTTTTGAACATTTAAGTTAATTATTTTTGAAAATCGATTATTGAATTTGTGTAAGTGAAATTATATTTTATGATATGTTATTCATGCTAGAATTTTTAATTTATTAAATACAATTGAATTGTGAATGTCAAAATTGTACTGTAACAATCTGTGAATATATGTTGTTATTTTACTTCATATTTCATTAATATAAAACGAATTTAACCTATCGATATTGAATCTAGGATCGTAAAAACAACCCTAGCGCTTCATAGTACATATTACAATTTAAACTTCCAGAGAATAGAAACAGCCCTTTTTTTTTGATCGTATAAACAACGTTAGAGCTTCATAATACATATTAGAATTTAAAAATTCCATAAAATAATTTCAGTTTGAAATCACACATTTAAACAAACATATGTTCGTTTACATATGTTCGATTACATTTTTAACTTTAATTTATTTTTTAATGCCATAACAGATTTTATTACTTTGGCTTCACTTTTTCTACGTTGTACTTCACAATTATTAAATTCCATTTTAATCAAATATGCAAATTCTAATATTTCATATTTATTTTAAATAATATCAGCAATTACAATGACGATATCAAATTTATTATTCAAATTTTCTAAACAAAAGGAAACTCCAAATAGCAAAAAAAAAAAAAACAAAAAACAAAAGAGCACGTCAAATAAACCACTCTTCTAGTTATTAAGCACCGTTTTGTGACTTGGAATAACAAAAAAATAAAACAAAAATTGTATAAAAAACGTGAAAGAATAAAATATAGGTAAGAAAATGAGAAAAAAAGGTAAACAAAACCATCTTAACGAAAAAAGAGAAAAAAAAAACAATAACAAAAATAACAAGTGATTAAATTTTTACTCTCTCTTTCTATCTTATTTACTCTTTTTATTAGAAAATCATTGAAAAATATTTCGTTATAGTCAAAAAAACAAAAAAAAAAAAGATACACGAAAACACGAGTTTTTGAGTATCTTTGTTATTATCTTGTCTTTATACTTTTGAATTCATCATAAGATAAATTCATGATAAATGGATACAAGTCAGTCAATACTAGTGAATCAATGAGTGAGTGAGTTAATAAGTGATTGAATGAGTGAGTGAGTAAATTGGTTAGTTGTAGGGTTCTTCGTTTGGTTATTATATAGCAGTGTCCGGGTGAAAATGATAATATGATAAAAAAGCAAAAGTAAAATTTATTTATATATTTTTACTATATGTATAATGTATATATTATATTTACCTTATATTTACATTATATGTATTTTTATTTATTTTACATTTAACACCACACACATACATACATACATGCAATCAATGGTGTTTTATATTCAATTTTACTTTTATACAGGTACCAAGATATTAGAGTAGGTTATTCGGTTGCCTGATAATAATTGAGATAATTTACAGTATATATAGACAGATAGATAGATAGATAGATAGAAGATACGGATTGTTTTCAATCAATTTTTGGAAGTTTTTTTTTACCTTTTCTTTTTTTTCAATTTTACTGTATAGATGAATTTTTTTTTTTATATAAAAGTTAACTAGAAAAATTGATATTTATACCGCCCTCACAGTAATGCTTTCTATATGAAATGAATGATGGTACAATGATACAATATGAAAGTTAATAAGCATGATTCCTTAAGATATATATATATATATATATATTATATATATATAGTAGATACTTTATTCTATAAGTAGCTATATTAGATAATTGGAAATTTTTAAATTAATAATGAATTATTAAATTACAAAATTGATTTTTTTAGTGTTAGTAAATTGTTTTGAAATTTTGGACAAAATATTTTTGGTTGGTTTTAGTATTTTTACTTTTATTTAAATTAGTTGATGTTTTATTTTATCACTTTTGAAGCATCTATTATATTGGTTTTTTTTGTTCTTTTTGATTTTTGCTTCGTTTTAGGATCATACTAATGTTTCCTTAGACATTTTAAATATTTTAGATGTCTCTGGTAGACGATTTTGTTATGTAAATCTGCTCAAGTTATTATCGCTAATGTTTTTATGGATGAACTGTTTATCAAAATGTTTTTTGATTGTTAAATTTTCTTTAATTACTTCAAAAAACTATAATCTAATAAAATTTATTTTTTATGTGTCCCTCTTTCTTTTGATATGATTATATCATCTTTTTTTTCAACCTGTTTAATTATTATTGTTAATAATTAACTAAGATTAAGTTAATTATCTGTTGATTATTAAGTAAGGTTTCTTCTTAAATGTGTTCTTAGATTTGGAAATGTTATTTAATATTTTCATTCATTATAGCACAGTTATGTGTTCACACGTCGTATTTAGTAGTGTGCCATTTATACATTATAAACTCTACAGTTTGCCATTTATATTCCAAAACTCTGTGAAATTATTAGTCGTGTTTTGAGATGGTTGTCAGTGAACAAAAACTGAATTTTAGTAAATTGAATTATGAATTTTTCAGGAATAGATTATTTTCATGTAAACTACCAAATAAATTTTTTATTGTGATACTATCCAATAGGCATTCATTTGTAACTGTCCTTGTCATTGGAAATGACCGTGATTATTAATCTGTATAAATGTCAACTGTTGGTTTAATTCTCTATTAATAACCATTAGCACTCTGCTGTCATATTACATCTATACAGTTTACCTTAATTGTTTGCCCTTTATGTAAACATTTTAATTGGCATTTTTTACACCATCAGTCTTATTGTCACACTAAATAATTATGTATGTAAGTATGTACATATACACAAAAATGTGGTACACTCCGATTTAATTTTTAAGAAATATTTAATTTATATTTTGAAATACAAATACACATGCACTTAATATAAATCTTATATTTAATTTATTTGTCAATTTTTTATCGGTTACTAATGCTTATGCATGCATTAAATAAAAAATATCACCTGAATCACCTGGTTAAAATTCGTGTCTAATTATTTCTATTATATAGATATGTGAAATTCATCTATAGATACATTAATATATTTTCAGAAGAAGGTGATGAATATACACCTTAAGTTTCGTAATCAAATACAATAAATAAAAATTTTATTTATTAGAAATAAAAAAAAGCAAAACAAAAACAAGAAAAATAAATAAAAAAAAAAGCTTTCTAAAAGTTAAAAAGAGGCGCCATTATACTCAGTCGATCGAAATTTTATTGTTTAAGCAAAAAAAAAAAATCTTAAAATTAACTTTTTTATTTATTCGAATATAATTGAAAAATCTTTATCATTTTCTATAATCTTTGAATTTCGAAATTATTCGAATATCTTTGAAGAATTTTAATTCTAATTATGAAAAAAAAACTGTTTTTTTTTTTATCTACAATTATTACAATTTTTGTTTTCGGTTGCTTTAAGGTATAAAAAAAACATTAGTAAATATTTTATAGATTTTTATACAAAAAAAGAAATATATATATATATATATATATATATATTAGAATGATGATAGGCTATTTAAAGGCTCATTTAACATGTCTTAATAAATTTTAAATCAAGAAAAAAAAAACACAACTGAAAACTAATTTCATAATTAACGCTTTAATCTAGAAGACGGAAATTAATAAATAAAATTCATGTCATTTCAAAAAATGTTCATGTCAATGTTTCACCATTTTTAAATTTCCTAATTAGTTATAAGGCAGAATATTGTGCGAATTTATACAGATACAAAAAAATAAAAAAACCAATAAAGTTATAATAAGCGTTTCAAATATGTTTTTCATGTAAATTTTTAGAACTTCAGAAACAATAAAAAAAAAAAAAAAATCAAAAATTAAGAAAACAAAGAACAAAAATTTTTTAATTTGTTTCTAGCATTTACATTTTACAATTCACAAAAACGACAGGCAACATATACCTATCAAATATCATTATGTCAAAATTGTCGGAAATCATTTGAAAATTATTATTGTTATTGCTATTTTTTTTTTTAATCTTAATTCACGTACAACTTAAAACATATTTTTTTTTTTATTTATATACTTAAATAATACAAAACATATTTAAGAGTTTAGTTCGACCCATTGTGATATCATATTTTGCGTTAGTAACGCATCACTATATCATATCAATTTTTACGATTGTGTACAATAATAAGTAGAAAACATAAACAGTATAGAATGATGAGTTAAGTATTTTTGTGTACAACAATAAGTAGAAAACATAAACAGTATAGAATGATGAGTTAAGTATTTTTGATTGTGAATAAAGTTGAATCAAACATTTATTTTGTTTACAATCGCATGAAATTCTACGTCGCTATTAAGCAGTTTTTTTTTTTTAATCGGATGTTTATGAACATCAAATTGCCTGCAAAATCTTATCTAAATTTACGCAATACTAACTAATTTTATCACATATTTTTTAACTACAGTAGATATGTAACGGCTTTATTTATAAAGTCAAATTCTGAATGTTATGCATTTATGAGAGAGCCTATACTACAGTAAGGCGGCTAACTATAATGACATAGAACTACAGAGTAAATATGAAATTCCCTAATGAAGCTGACATAGGTATTTGTCAAAGCATAATATATATGTCGACCTATATTGGTGTAGTAGGATAGTAGCATAAAAAATACTTATCAGAAAAACAACAAGATAAAGAAATTACATATGTCATAAAGTCATGATCGGACAGAACTGTTTTAGATAATGACAGTTAAATGTCAAACATTTTAGAAGTTTGTTCGGTTGAATTAAAAAAGAATCGGACAGAACTGTTTAAGACAATGACAATTAACTGTCAAACACTTTAGAAGTTTGTTCAGTATAGATTTAGAACAGAATCGGACTGCTTTGGACAATGACAGTTAAATGTCAAAACCACTGAATATACTGAATACTTTTCTTAATCTTTTTTAAATGTTTTTTGTTCTCATTTTTCTTTATTCTTTGTTTAACTGTAAAAATCCCAAAAAAAAATTTATAACAAAAAAGTTGTCCAAAACTGTTCTTAAAAAAATACTAATAAAAAAATTCAGAACAAAAAAGATCAATTTAGAACTATTTTGGATAATCTACTGAGAGTGTATATTATAACTCATATTATTCTTATTACTAACAAAGCAATGTAAAATATTCGAACGTGGAACTTCTGATTTTTGTAATCAGGCGATATAAAATATACGGCATTATTTAAAATTCAATATCGTAAAATAAATGAAATTTTAAATGCTTACAATAGTAGTTTGTAGAGTATCGATAGGTCTCCGAAAAACTGGTACATACATTTTATAAATGCCGTCTTTTTATTTTACGTAAGTTTAAATATACACTGATACATAAATCGAAGTACATAATACAGTAATATTGTCATCATTCGCTTCAACTTTGTTGATTATATGTTATAGAGGATATGTCTTGAAGCTCATCTCCTCTTAACGCACACAAAACAACAACAACAATAATAATAATAATAATAAAAAAGAAAAAACTAAAAACAAAAAAATATGTCATTAAAAACATGAAAAATTATATTCAAATGTAGCTTTTATATTTTATAAAAAAAAAAACAACAATAACAACAATCTAAAATCGAAAGTAGGTATGTCAAATATGTTAAAAAATCTTAAAGTTTCTTTTATTATGATTTTTTTTTGTTTGTTTTTATTGTTGTTGTTCTATGTTTCTTCTTTGAATTTTTCGTGAATATCAATCAATGTTGCTACTGCTGTTTTAACGTTTTTTTTATTTTCGTTGCTGTTGAAGCAACGCTTCTTTAAGACTTCATAATATTTATCATGTTAATTTTTGAGTTGGTCAAGGTTAATTCTAGTTTTTTTTTTTGTTTTTTTTTTTCTAGATGAACGAACGTATCTTCACCTATATTATTAAATTGCTAATATTATATGTTTACATCGTGTTTGAAAAATAATTATGACATTGTTGTATAGTTTTGTTTTCATGTTTTTATTTTTATATCATTGGATAAATCATAAATTTTAGATAACTCTTAGATTTTAATAAATGTGAATAATGGAGCCCTTCACAAGGAAATTTAAAAAAAAAAAAAAAAAAAAGAATATGAGAAATTTGAAGTTGTTTTTAAAATACATGTGAATACAATTTTTGAAGGCTGGGAAGGGGGTTTTTCAAATGGTAAATATTTCATCGCGAATAGCGGTGGACTGTAAAAGTTGGGGGGAATATTTCGAACAAAAATGCAAACGTTCTGAGTTATATATTATTGAAATTTAAACTGTCACACAAATTTCGTTACATATTAAGATTAAATAAGTTGATATGTCAGAAAATAATACACAAATAAATACTCTGGAACAACACGTTTCACTTTATGTATCTAGTAAAAATTACAGTACCGTTCTTAGCGTACAAAATGATAATTCTAATTAAGTTACTGGCACAAGAACATAAAAAAATAGAAAATAGAATATAATAGAATGAAATAGAATAGAATAAAAGAGACAAGACCCTACGGAAGACTGAAATGGTATCAAACATTTTCTACAAAAATAATTTGGAAAAATAGAACTAACTCAGTAAAGAGGTGGAACAAAAAATGTCAATATTTATAAAAAATCATTAATAGGTGTTTATTGAAGGTGTGTTCTTATACCCCTTCTGGGTGTGGAAGTGTAGCAGTCTATTGCCACTGTACATTTTTTACATGACAAAATATCCAACAAGACTTGTAGATTTTTACAAAACTCAAACCTATTGTACTTTTAGTATTGTACTTTTAAAGTTTGAAATTTTTAATATTTGTAAAATGGCTGAGATAAAGACAGAGATAATTTTTTTAAATAAAAAATTTAAATTAAAACATAATTTTAATTGAATTATTTTATCAATGTAGTTACAAGTTACAAAAAGAAAGTTGTTTCTCACTTATTCTCATAATTATTATAAATTTAATTCATATGTCAACAAACTGCTGTCACTATTCTACATCGACAGTACAAGGGTGTGTTGACGAAATCATTGTACAAATCATTGTAAATGTACACCTACTACACTAATACACTTAATCGTGAATACCCTTAAACTAATAATACTAAATAAAATATTGACAATATTGTTTTGTTTTCTGCGACACCCAGTAAAAATAGAAATGTAATAAACAAATGTTTCAAGTCGATTTAGATTTATCATTAATAATAAAAGTTTTCAGTCTCCTGATATCTCATACTATCTATTGTTGTTATATGGAAATTATCAAGGTTTATACATAATATAGTGACGTAAATTATATAATTTATTTTTAAAACACTCTATTATTCATACGCAAACACACACACATGTATAATATGGTGTTATTTAAGTAGCACTATAGTTACAAATAACAAAAGTCGATGATTGAAATTTTTACAAATGATTTTTAACAATTTAAAGAAGATGTTAAAATTTTAAAATTTTTTTTTTTTTTTTTTGGTTTTTTGTTTTTTTGTTTTAACTTCTTTAAATTAAGAACGTGATTAATTATTTTCTACTTAATTTACTATTTTTAACTAAAACAAATTAATGGGGTTGAAAAAATAATCAAATAATAAAAAAAAAATTAAAAAAAACTATAATACGTGGTATATATATATATATATGTATATATATATTATGTATATAGATTTATGAAATTGTCTTAAAATTAAACTAAATTAAAAAAAAAACTAGTTTTTCATGCAAATTAAAATTAATTTTTTTTTCTTTGTTATTTTAAAATAAAAATTGAAATTTTTATTAATAGATTTTGAATTAAATGAAGGATCATTTTATGATTAAAATTAAAAAATTTTATGTTATTGTAGATATCCGGATTTAAAAATAAAAAAAAAAAAAATATATTCTTATGTATTAAAATGTTATTTTTATTATATTTACTTTTTATTTTTATTAAACTAGAAGACCTTTAATAATAATTAACTGGTCCTTTAATTTAGTATTCTGAAACCGGTGTAATTTGCCACGGCAATAACATTAATATTTATTTAAATATTTTTTTATGTACTAACATTTCATACCAAATCGAATCTTGCTATCTCTTAAACTTCCTACAGATTGTTAATAGATAATGTAAGTATGTATGTAATAAATTTTTGTTTATTTATTAACGTAGAAGGAATTTACTATTTTTTAGTAAACAAAATTAATTTGGACTTGTTATAAATAACATTTTTATATAATCTATACATAAAATACTGAATACCACTGTCAATGAACATCTTTTGTTTTTAGTAAGTTTATAAAGACAAGTAAAATAAGTTTAAAAAAAAATAACAAGCAAAATAAAATTTTCATTAATATATTTTGTATGTACTCGTATTTTTGGGGCATTTCAAATTTAAAACTATATTTGAACGTTCCCTAATTTTTTTTTTCTTTATTAAATTCATATTCATTTACTTTATGACTTAACAATGTTACCTTATTTTTAATGTAAATATATATAATAATATAAATATTGACCTGAATGCAAGTCTATGAAACCAATTAGGTGAACTATGAAGTATATGCATAGGCTTTAGCATAAATTTAAGTGAATTAATAAAAAATTGCAGCTGTATTAAAGCTAAAATAATGATGTTTGCTTGTGTGTCCTACAGATCATGTCAGTCTTGAGCCTCACTGATCAAAATATATTTATTTGCTTTCTAAAAAGTGTTAATGATTCTTATATGTATATATATTATCCAAAAATATGATGAGGTATTTCTTATTTGTATATCAATAATCTTTTTTGACAGTGAAACGTGATCAGTACTACCAACTTAAGAAAAATGTCGATCACTTCGCTTACAGTGTCTAACAGAAATGCATATTCAGGTAGACGTGGCGCGATCTATAATGTTTTTTGACAGTGAAAAGTGATCAGTACTACCAACTTAAGAAAAATGTCGATCACTTCGCTTACAGTGTCTAACAGAAATGCATATTCAGGTAGACGTGGTGCGATCAATAATCTTTTTTGACAGTAAAAAGTGACCAGTACTACCAACATAATAAAATACGCTTTTGATAATTTCTATTCAAAATTTTAATAACTTTCATTCAATTTTCCTATAATATTATTATAAATGCAATTCAGTATCAATTAACACTAATCTTCTTAAAATGATTACAATTCTCAAAAAAAAGTAATTCTTGTTACTTCTATTTTTTTGTTTTTTTTTTTTACTTTTTTGTAAGTCTTATGAATAGTAGAACGCATATAGAGAGAGAAAAATAGAATTATAGGAACAATTCAACCTTCTTATTTTTTAAATCCTTACTAATTGAAGTGAAAGCTGGCATAGAAATAAAATATAAACAAAACAGAATCACTTTTTTTTTGCTTCTTGTAAAATTGTATAACAAAAAAAAAACTAAGGACCAAAGTTACATCCTTAAAAAAAAAAAAATAAAATAAAATACTAAAAACCAAGAAAAAACAATTTAGTAAATTTATTTTTAAAACCTTGTTGCTTGCCATTCACACGCTAACAAAACAACATGAACGAGCGACGCAACAGATATCACATAAAATAAAGGAGCCTTTCCGAAAAAAAAAACAACAAAAAACAAAATAAAAAGTACAGAAATAAAAACAAAAAAATATATTTCATATGATCCTTGGCAGGCAATAGCAGTAGCAGAAGTAGCAGCATCACTAGTAGTAGCAGCAATATTAGCAGTGTGGAACTGGAAATATTGTTTTCCTCAATTTTCAGGATACTTAAATTCCTATATAAAACCATCAACCCATCAGAATGATGACAGCGTAGCGTAGCGAGAAAAAAAAATTTAAAGATAAATTTCGTGTTTGTTCAACATGAACAAATAAAACTAAAAAAATAAAGCAAAAAAAAAAAAAAAGAGAAAGATAAAAAGAGATAGAAAACAAAAATGAGATAAGAAAGGAAGTATAGTGGATACATATATATATATATATATATATATATATATATATATATCGAAATTGTTTCATTTCAACTGTGATTTGTTCTTGTTTTTGCACCAGGGTCACCATTTTTTTTTAACGTGAGATTCATTTTTTTTTTTTTTTATATAACTGTACAAATATAATGGGAAAACTTATACATCTGTGATCAGATTCGTTTTGTTTTTCTTTTATTTATTTTATTATGGTTGTTATAGTTGGCAACACTTCTTAGAGCTAATATAGAAAGCTTGTTGCATTTTGTTATAAATTTTATTATTTTGTTTTTATATCATTTTTATGAAATTACTGGCACAATTTCAAAATATTTACAATTATACAATTACATATATATATATATATATGTATATACATACTCGTGTACATGGTAGATATATTATAGTATTCTGAGATTTCAAACAAGTTAATTTCAAGTCAAATCACATTATTGGACAAAAAAATTTAAAAACTTTATAACAAATATTTTCTTATACATATATATATATATTGATATATATATTGATATAATATTATGTATTAGGATATAAGTATTGTGTATATATGTGTGTAAAATATTAGTAAAGAAAAAACGAAAACCATTTTCTTATTGAGTAAGAGAGCAAAAAAAAAAAAAAAAATGAAAAGAAATTGTTTAGTTGAGAAGGATATGAAAAATAAATTTTAAGATATTGGATTTACATTAAAATACGTTTAAAATGAATTTTACATAGAGCGTACAGGGAGTTGTCAAATAATAAAAATATAATATTGTACGAATTTTAGAATAATTTTTTTTTTCATATTGCCTAAATACATAAATATTTATATATAAAATTATATATTTTATATAATATAAAGATATAATTTGAGATTTATTAAGTAGCTTTGCTTCAAATCGTAACTGTAAATTAGATTCGAATTCAGAATTCGTTTATGAAATTTTAATAAACCAGTTTTGTAAACTGAATATTAAGTTTTAAAAACATGTCAGAATTGCAGAGTTGTTCAATTATTCAGTTATACAGTTAAGGTTTCACATTGAATTTATTTTTATTTAATTGAATTTGTGAAGTTAATGTTGGATTTAATATATAGTTTATCTCATTTTCAATTATTTCACAGTTTTTGCACAATCAGACAAATCTAAAAGGAGTACATAATAGATTTGGTCAATCATTTCAAACTAGGACATACTGAAATATTTTAAATAGATGATATATTATGATTATTGTAATTTAGGGGTTATCTATAATTTTTATGTATATTTTTTTCTCTATTTAATTTTTAGGGCTTTATTTCTTTTTTGAAATTTGACTAGTTAAAAGTGCTTGATTGCTTTCTTCTTTGCTTAAATGGTTCCATAAGTAAAATTGAACTTAA
The DNA here is from genome assembly GCA_963942445.1 of Argyra leucocephala. Lineage (NCBI taxonomy): Eukaryota > Metazoa > Arthropoda > Insecta > Diptera > Dolichopodidae > Argyra > Argyra leucocephala. The sequence continues at coordinate 150,342,175 of OZ012680.1, forward strand.
ACTACTTCAAAACTAACTTTAAAAGTATTTTTTCCTTAAATGAGTCATCAAATTCAAGGATGTGTAAGCAAATTTAAGTATTAACTGTAGATTATAATAGTTTTTCTCTATACTAAACAAAGTTCTGACAACTAGAAACATTATATGAGGAGTTTTTATACTTTTTTATTGACTCATTTCAAAGTTTTCTGACCTAAAAAGTGCATGTTCGCTTTTTTTTTTTTAATATAATTCCAAGTCTATTGGATGAACACCTTAACTGCCGTTACACAGAGATAAGATTTAACATACACAATTATATACAATAAATTAATAGTTTTTAATTTAGAATTTGTATGATATATATTTACTAATTTAAATTTGGAAAACTATATCTATTGTAGAGTAACATAATAGCATAGTTCGAACTGTAGTCACAAGTCTTATTCACTAAGCAATTTCATTTGATTTGAGTAATCGTTTTTGTTTATTAAAAATATTAAAATAATTGTTTTAATTTAAATTTTAATTATCCAACAGAGTGGATCATAGTTTTTAATATATTTCAAATAATATTAAATACATTCACGAATAGTGTAAATTCAAGATGTAGTCTTGTACTAAGTGTATAGCCATTGTAAAATTTTTATATAAAAAAATGTTCTACAAGACGTGTAGATTTTTACAAGACTCAATACTTGTACTTTTAGTATTGTACTTTAGTTGTCATTGTACTTTTTAACATTTGACATTTGAAAAGTCAAATAAATTATTTTACTACATAATTTTTTTACCATATCTTATTACATAAATGTTGTGTTTGGCATTTGTAAAGGACAGAGGTACTTTTTTAAATCAAAAATTTAAATTGAAACAAAATTTTAATTGAATTATTTTATGAATATTGTTACAAGTGAAAAAAGAAAATTATTTCTCACTTATTTTCGTAATTATAAATTAAATTCATATGTAAACAAACTACTGTCACAATTCTACATCTAGTACAACATCAAAAGTACAAGGGTCTGTTCATGAAATCGTTGTAGATCTACCACCTACTACACTTCTACACTTAATCTTGAACATCCTTATTGTGTTAATTATTTTCTGAAACATTCTGTATTAATATAATTACAGATTATATATATATATATATTATATATATAAATGAAAATTTATAATAAGATATTAAATATACCAAAGTAAATGAAAATTAAAGAAGAGTTTCAAATATCAAGTTCATTAAGGGTATTGTTTTTATGTTTTGTTTTATTTATTATATATTTTGTGAAATTAGCTTTATTAACCCTTTACTAGTTATTGTACTGATTAAGGATGACATTGATTGTTTTCTTGAATATAAATAAATTAAAGTTGATTGTATCTAATTATAAATAATTACAAAATTTATATTACTTGTAATGATAACATTATATTGTCTCTTCATAATAGAGAAGAAAAATCCTTCAGTTAATTTTAATGATACATTATAAAACATGAGACATCACTCTTGTAAGAATTATTTATAAATTATTTTTATAAAATTATTATTATTTTTGTTTGTTTTATTATTTGATAATAATATTATGTATATAGGTACAGTAAAGGAAATATTTTTTCGAATAAAATAGTGTAAATAAAAAAAAAATGTCTTGTTTTTTACCATTTTTTAATTATTTATAATACATGGTCAGACAGTTTTAGAGTATTTTGCATACTAGGGCTTTTCATAAACATATATTGCAGACATTTTTTTTTGACAGAGTTGTTAAAATTTGAATTTTCTATATGTACAGTTTTTTGTTATAAATAAAAACAGCATCACAACTGATTTACTATAATTTTGCAGTTTCCTGCTAAGTTAGAAACGTTTATGACATTTCTAACATTTTGTTTATGAAAAAAATAATTGTCAATATAGGCAATATTGCCAATATTGTTTATTTTTGAAAATCACTACTGTTTTCAGGAATATTGATTTCAGGAAGGGTAGTATTATATATATTACTAGGATAGTACCTATTGATTATTGCTTTTACTATTTTTGTTAGCATCCAGTTTAAAAAAAAATGCCTATTTCTTGTGTCTATAGTGGTTTGATTTTAACCTGCGTCATACCGCATTTCTTTATTTATTCTAATAGTAATAAATTTTGTATTCTATATATTGTTTATATATCTATTGAATAGAAGTGAACCAAAAATTGAGCCATGGGGTACATTTGTTGGGGTACATGGGGTACATCTTAAACCACGAATGGCATATTTCTTTTGAACAATGGCCGTACATTGAAATATTTAGTCAGATCAGATTACAAGACGAATTTTTATTTTTTTACCATTACTTTGTGTCCTAACAAATAACTTCAAAAAGTTTTATATAAATCAAATAATTTTTGTTTGTACAAAGTTGTAGAGAATTACAATTTAATTCCTCATGTTCGAAAACTTTTTCTGATCACTGTACAACACTATCTATATTAAATTTTAATTGTATTTCCAATCAAATGTAACCCCTTTTTACGAATAGATTATTATTACTAAAATAATATTTATTTTTTTGTTTTTAATTTTTTTTTTTTCAATTTGTTTTATAATATAAAATATTTAATTAAAAAGGTATTGAATAAAATATCAAAAGAGATATTTTTAATATCTCATCTTCAATAATTCAATTAAATGTTTTTTTCTTCAAAAGAAAAACAAATATACAAATATATTTATAGATACATTTTATAGTTGCATAGGTAAATTTGATTGCAACAAAAACAAAAAAAAAACAATCATCTTAATGATGACGTTTTTGTTTTTTTTTTAATAATGTATGTAATTGTTGTAATTATTGAAGTATACATTGTTTAATAAAGTACATACATTTAAATTTTAATTTGAAGGTTAAGTTAGAAATAATATAAAAGAAAAAATTAATTTAAAAAAAAAAATAGATAGAAATACATACATTATTGTCAGATACACTTAGATTGAAAAGACATTTATAATTTGAGATTTTAGATTTAAATTCAACTTATGATTCTAATAAATAATGATTTGTTATGCATAGATAATTATGCAGGTGTGCATTGTTTAAATGAATGGGTCATCATTATAATAGGAAAAGTTATTTTTAAAAGTACATACATAATTTTTATATTGATTTTTGTTTTTGTTATTGTTATTTTAATGATTATCTATGGTTAATAGTGTTATTTGCGGATATAAGTGAAATTCTTATAATGATTGTAAAAAAAAAAAAAGAATTTTTATAAAATTTATTTTATTTGTTGAATAATTTTTAGAAAATGTTAATATTTAAGCTTGACATCGATTTTATCTCATGGTATCTATATATATTGCGTCAACATAAGGTACTAAAAATAGAAGAGGATTTATAAGAATAAAAAAATAATAGCTAGTTGACATTCTAAATGATTCAATTCTATTTTAGAAAGGTTTAGAAGTTAATAAACAAACGTTTTATATTACATTTTTAAATTGTATTCAAAATAAAATAAAATAAAATTATCGTATGATGACGTAATGACGTAATGACGTGATAACGTAATAATAGTGTAGAAAAGTCTGATACTTGTCAATATGAATAATTGTCAGAATGATATGTGATGATTTTCATGTACAAAAAATATATCAAGCATATTTTTTGTAAATTCATGGTCCTGGCAAGTACTAAATTTAAATGGTTGGAGGTTGTTATGTCTGATTATTTGGATAAAAATATGGATTATTTCTAAAATATCTATCTAACTAAATTATATATATTTTTTTGTTAAGTTTTTGTTAGATATGCTTTAAACGGAAAATCGATAACAGGTCCCGTTTCATAAAATTAGGTATTATAAATATATTTTAATTGTATATGATATCGGAAGATGTTTATAGTTGAATTCATCCTCAAAATTATTCCCTATATATTCTAAATCATTATTATTATTTTTATTATTGTTTTTATTATTATTATCATCATTGTTATTATTATTATTATTAATTAATCAAAATTTAAATTATATAAACAGATTAAAAAATAACTGATCGGTAAATGGTTATTTACTACTATTAAAATTTAAATACACATTACAAAATTTAATTATTAAAAATTATAAAAAGTTTTTAAGGTCAATATTATTATGCACTTCGATTCATTCAATAACTTTAAAAATTAATTTAAAAATATATATGTATATATATTTATCAGACTAATGTTCCTGACATGATTAATAACTTTATTAAATATATTGTATAATAAAATTGGAACATTTTATATAATAACATAAAAATATAATTTTCATCATAATTAGTTTTTAAAACTCTTTAAATTGAAAATAATTGCTATCATTTTAAATGTACCATCATTTAACTTTTCAACTTTTTAACAATTATTGAAATGAAAATAATTTTAAAATAATATTCACAATTCAAATAAAATAATTGAAGTATTACTCTAATAATTCATTAATTTAAAATCATCATCCTCTTTTAATACTTGTATTATAAGCAAACAAACAAACAAATATATAGGTATATATATATACATACTATATGTATAATATAAATAATACAATATTTTTGTTTAGATTTTAAATTATTAAAAATTCATTTTATTATTGAAAATATTATAAAGAAATATTTTAAATATTCAAATTTTTCTATTTAAAATTTTTTTTTTTTTGTTAATTTTCACAATTCGAATCACTCACTCAATGTTGATATTTTATTTTGTCATTTAATTTTGACAAGTAAAATTCATGTTCTTTTATTATCACTGTTTTGTTTTTGTACAAAATTTCAAGTGAAATTTTTCAATGAAAAGAAAATTTTTGGTGTTATATTTATTTTTTTTTTTTTTTATTTTATTTCATTTATGAAAATTTTTGAATACTTTAAATAAAAAAAAAAAAAATTATATTCCAATAATGTTTATTGTAAATATATACGAAAGTACGTAAAAAAAAATTATTTTATTTTTAATATTAATAAAAATAAATATTATACTTAAAGTATATAAATTTTTATTTACTTTTATCTCTTATAAAAATATAACAGTTCATATTTATTAATATAATGTACATACATGTATCTACTTATATATAATGTAGTTGTTATATATATAATATTTATATTAATTTTATGTGGTTACATTTGTACTATATATTATGTACATATTTACAATTCTATAAAACTCTCTACTGTTGTTTACAATGACAATAACAATAACTAAAATAAAAAAAAAAGGAAAAATTTTGTGTTTCTTATTCTTTTTCAAAACACAAAAAAAAAAACAAAAAAGTTTTCAATTGAGTTTTCAATGTTTATTTTTCCAATTGAAAATTGGAAAATTGTATTCTTTTTCTGAGTATATGTTGTTTTTGTTTTGGAGCTGTTTTTATTATGTATTTGTTTTTCTGGTTTTTTTTTTTTTTTGTTATTTTTCTTTTTGTCGCCTATAAATTGCTATTGAAATTGCATCAAAGATTTTTGTATTTATTTTCGCAATATATTTATGTACACTGATAAATGTATATTAGTTGGACGTGCGGGTGTAAGTTAGGGTTACCAATATGATTTTTGTTTTTTCTATAGTTGTTGAGTTTTTCTGTAACATAATAACAATATTATTATTATTAATTTTTCACTTCAGTGTATATTATAATCTTTTTCGAGTGAAAATTATATTAGTATTAGTTAAAGCTAAGATTAATTTTATATACAACAAATGACCTAGCAATGATTGCGGTTTTATTAAGAATGATTGACATAAGAACTAAAATCACTGAAAAAGCTGATACAATTTACGGATTGCTTGATACTAGCTGTTAGACTGTACGTTTTAAAACAATAAAAATATTAAAGAAGTAATTAAAATAATGGCTAGGGAGTAGAATAAACGATTATTACGATTAACACTATTGAACTATGTAATAATAAACTATAAAGTTATAGATATAAGTAATAAATTATAGGTTTTTTTTTTAAATAAAATTTAAAATAATGTTATTGAAAATTTTCTGATAAATTTATAAATAACAATAAACATAATTACAATTAACATATAAAATTAAATAGATACAATAATGTAAATATGCTAAATCTGACCTCTGTATAAATATCAAAAATCAGATGTAAATGAAATATTCTGAAATGAATAAACTTAAATTATTTAAGTTTTGGAGGTCAAAATCTCTACACTTTTAGTCATATAATTAGTTATTTAGTTTGATAAGAGTTGATAGTCATATAGTAATTTGTTACTGCCACAATACGAGGCCTCATGTTAAACTATTTTGATATCCTGCAATACCAACTGAACTGGACTGAAAAAATAGAAATCTATATTCACTTAAAGCGAAATAAAATTTCTTCACTAGAAGTAAAGAAGATATAACTTCATAACCAATTTAGTCTAGTCTTCACTGGGCTTGGAAAGTAACAGATAATATGTTTAATATATATATAGTCATCAGTATATTAACATGTTTCAGACAATTTATGTGCATATTGAGCAATTAGTGGCTTATCAATATACCGGTTATTGCCCAAAGTCCAAGTTCTATTTTTATTGAACAGAAACATTTTCATAGCTCTTTATCAATTTTCAGTTATTATGATAACACCCTGAAAGTATAAGCAAGTTAATTTAAGTCAGTGAGATTTCGCTTCTGCGTTCTGTTCTGCCCTATCAATACATATATAAACCTTTTTCAATAGGTATATGGATAGTTTCACTCAATCTCTGGTCAAATTTTCTGTTTCTTTTTACTTTTTGTTTTTCTATTCTCTTTTTTCTGAAGTTGGTAACTCTGATTATATAGTAATAATAATATATTCACGTATCATAAATAAATAAAACGAATTGTCTTTTATTTGAATTTATTTTCGAAAACAAATTACTAAGAAAAAACATGAATGTTTATTCTGAGTGAATTATATTTACAAAAAAAAAAAAAAACAAAAAACAAAAATGAATTAATAAAAATAACAAAATAAAAAAATATATTTAAAAAAATAAATTAAATGTTTTTGTTTTTTTCATTTATATTTCAATTATTTTGTTAAGTTTTCTTAAAAGTATTTCAAAAAACCACTTTCTTATCCATAAAAATTCTTAATTTTGTAAAATTCAAAAACTATCGTCATTAGCATCAAAAGAAAGAAAGAAAAAAAAAAAAATTTAAAAAAAAAAAAAACAAAAATTCTTCAAAGGAAATACATTTACATTTTTTTGTTATTATTTTATAATTCGTAAATTTCAATTAAAATCTCAAATTTAAATGTTAAATGGTCGATTTATTATTCTTTAAATGATTATTAATATACATGTGGATGTAATTCAAATAAATTTACAAAATTTTTTAAAAGAAATATATTTAATTTTCTTTTTTCTTGAGCAGTAAAATGCATCATGTTTTTTTTTGTTTTATATTGTTGTTTTTGTTTATTATAAATTCACTGAAATACATTCCATTACATAAAAAAAGGAGCACAACTAATAAAAAAACGAATTTTGATTTTGATATTTTAATATACATAATATATCATTGCCTTTGTTGTCCCAACAGAAGATCTTGGTAACACAGAAACCTTGGACCCAAGAAGTACATGAACATTTTGTTTTTGTTTTTTTTTATATTCTGTAAAATCTCATCACGATAATCTACTTATGTGATCGTTATAACGCATTATTAGGAAAATAAAAGTTGATTTATAATACTTAATTCGACCAGACAGCCTAGACTAACATTTTTATATTTTAAATTAACTAGTATAATTAACTTATCTTACCTCTCGTTTTATTTTTTTTATTAAATTTAAATATGTTTCTCTAAATAAAATTATTTTACTATTAAATTAAATAATAAATTTGAACTTTAACTTATAAAAAATTAAATAAGATTATAATTAACACAAAATTTGTATTTCAATCGTTTAAAAACAAAAAAAAAACAACTTAAATCAATTCGTTAAAAACAATTAAAAATATCGTAACATTTGCAAAATTATATAAATTTGTGTTTATTAATGGACCTAGCGCGATACATTAAAATTTAATTTTAAATATTTAAATGGTAAATTATATAGGTTTGAAAACTAAAACATATTTTGAATCTGCCAAAAATGACTCGCTAATAGTAACGAAATAGTGTACATTCATATTAAAATATAATTATAAAAAATAATGAACTGAAAGGATAATTTAAAATTGTTAACCATCGGAAAATTGTGTACCGTTATTAAAATTTCTTTAATAAAATAATTTTCATTTAGACTTTAACTAACTCATTCGATGTCGATCGATGTCAAAATATATATAATTTAATAACTTGTAATGCATTAGTATATAATAAGTAATGCATTAGTATATAATAAGTAATTCATTAGTATATAATAAGTCATTCATGCAAAAGTAATGCAATTATAGCCGTGGAACAATTATACAATTGTGGCGATTCCTAAATGTAATAACTTAAAATTTTATTTTTATTTAATCAAAGTATGTATATATAAATTCATAAATTAATATTATATATATCAAAAAATATATCCTATAGGCTATAACTATAATATAACTACAAAATCATTAACAAATATGGAAATTTCTAAGTACTTGACTTGAGAAGATACCTTAAGCATAATGACAAATTAATATATTATATTTATTTATTTATTTATACTGCATGTATTTGATATACAATTAGACGATTAGTCTCTACTTAAATAAAAGCAAAACAAACTAAATTTTTCAAAAATATTCGATTTAGAGATTCAAATTATGTGTATTGAATATTTGTATAGTTTCAGTAATTGGAATAAAAATCAATTTATCTTCTCTCTGTTTCTAGTAAAATATTTGAATATTTTTTTTTTTAAATCGAACAAATCCAAAAAATTTATCGTTCTTAATTGTTGTCCATGCATCATTAAAAAATTTTTTTTGCGTGACCAATGAATTTTTTATTGGAAAAATTCCTATACCGTAACATCAGTCATTCATTTTCACTTATCTAAAATTAAATATAATTTCATCATTAATTTGCATTGAATTAACAACATTCACTCATTGGCATTGAACTGTTTATCAAATCATTAAATCATAAATTAAAAAAAAATAAAAAAAAAACACAATTTTGTTTATTAAATACATGCATTCATAATTTTGAATCCTTGTGAAAATCTTAATTTAACACAACACCTGTTTTTTTTTTTTTTTGTGTTTTGTATTGCGTATTAAATCATATGTATTTGTATTTTTATGGAAAATTTTAATTGATTTTAATAGCTAATATCTGGAAAATGTTCATAATTAAATTTATAAGATACATCATAAGATATAAATATTGTATAAATAAATTATTATAAATGTAAATACCTTTTATAGTAATTTAAATATTCATTACAAAAAAAAAATTAAAATTAAATTCTATTTATAGTCTTAATTTAATATTAATGTTTAAACAATATTATGTACGTGTATTGTAATGATATTTAATCATGTTTTGAATTAAAAAAAAAAAAAATTTATGGTAATAAAATCTCTAATGTATCTTTAATTAAAATACATCGTATATATCATAATTATTAATTAATTAATTAATTAATTTATTGTTTTTGTTTAGTATTTATGGTTATTAATTAAATATTTATTACTTTTTATTTTTAATAAATTTGTTTCTTTAATTTCTTTATTTAATGGTTGAAGTTGTTCAAGTAAACTTATTATTAATGATATATCAAGGTTATTAAAATTTTGTAAAGGTTTTGTTTTAATTTATATTAAATAAATAGAGGTTTCTATAAACGTTATAATGCAAAAACATACAGAAATGGAGTACATACATTGCAATACTGTCATTTTAATTGAATCATATAGATTTATTTAACTGCTTGAAGAAATTGTAAAAGTAGTACAACTGATTGTACTGTGCTCACAAGGAACATTTTGTATAACTCATAGTCACAAATTTTTGTTGTTTATGATTTACAAATCGTTTACTGTAGACAAAAATGTTAAATGTATATATACTTAAACAAAATAATGCTACAAAATACAAACTAAAGATAAACTCATGATTACGGTTGTAATTTTACTGTATGTTGTGACTATATACTTACAGATACGAAATGTTTTCGTTTATGTAAACTTATAGCTACAATGTATATATTATGTATAGCTACATATATTAATATACTAAAGTTGAAACGTCATAAAAAAATCAATATATAAATTTTATAATAAATAAAAATATAATATTAAATTTTTTATTAAACACTAGTTTGAACCAATAACGTAATGGTATCGCTCTCCGTCTACCCTCCATCCATTTAATAAATTAGTTGTATTTTGCTCACGAAAGCTCTTAATCATCATAATTTTTCAGTTTTTATGAACAGTTAGCAAAATTTATGTACTAACTTAATTTGTCCAATAAATTTGAGCGATAAGCTCTATCAAAGTGGTCAAAATAGCGCTAATGAATAAAATTTCTAATACTTAGCGTTCCTAAATAAATATATATTTATATTATTTATTATTTTATTTAAAAAAATGCTTGTTAGCTCTTAAAGAGTTTGCTTTCAATATATTTATTAACTTTCTGGAATTTAAATAGAGCTTCAAGAATTTGTTGGCTTTATACTGCTTTCCATTGGTTCCATGTTCCGAATGCAAATTTTTAAATGGAATTTCTTAATAATGCTCATTCAAAGCTTTTGTACATGAACTTTTTATTTTTGAGCATTTCTAAAGGGTACTCAACGCTCAAAAATAAATGTGTATGCATGTACGTTGACTAAACCATGTATTTAACATTAAAAAATCCACTTATTTTTCTATTTTTCACAAAAATTGTTCAATTAGAAGTTTCGCCCTGATAAAAGGGAAATTTGAAATTAAAATAAAATAATGCGAAAAAATATTCACATTGCTTTAGGTAAATAAATGTTCTTTGGTTCTAATTTGTTTTTTTTTTTCTTTTTTGTTGTATTCTCTTTGTGAAACTCATATTAATATCATTAAAATAATTATTTAAAGGCCTAACTTCAATATAAATTTCATTTCATTCCATTTACATTCAATAAATAAAATAAAAAAATAAAAATAAATTAAAAAAAAATAATAACAAATGTACCTACCTATGTATTACTATGTATATACTTATTATATACGAGTATTTTACCTTGAAACAGGTGCAAGAAACATTTCAAATAACTTCTAGATACAATTTTTCATATTAAAGTAAATCTCCTAATTTATTTCTGATTTATAAAAAAACGATTTTATCCTTATTCTGTGTGTATGTAGGTTCTGTACATGGGTGGCTTTTTGTTGCTTGAGTATATATATTATTTAAACAATTATTGGCTGGATACATGTTGCTCGCTATTCGTCTCGTTTTTTTTTTTCAGTTAAATTTTAATTCAGAAGATATCAGAATTAATAATATACAAAACAATTATTTAACAAGGAAGTTATAATATTAAAAAAAAAAAACAAAATAAAAAAAAAATGTTTATAAATTATTTTGAATTTTTTTTACGACGACAACGACCGAAAATTTTTTTTTTTTCTTTATGCTTTTTCGTTTTTTTTTTTTAAACCAAAAAAATATATTTTTTGTATATACATATTTTCTAAATTTCACGCAAAATTCTTTATGCTCGCAAGATTTTTTTTAGATTTTTAAAAAAAAAAAAAAAAAACAACAAAAAAAATGACAACAATGCAAAACTGAAACACAGGACGACGCGCAATAGAATTGAGTTTTTCACATGTAAATGAAATATTAAATTTTTATTTCTCTAAATTTTGCGGAAAATTTGTATGGAGGCTATGAAATTGATGTTCCATTTTTAATATAGATTGATTTGACATTGTGAATGTTTTAATAAATTTGTAGTATTGAAGTTGAAAAGATCGAAAGTTCAAAATCCAGAATTGGTTAGGAAAGAGTAGCATCAGTGACCTTTTTAGAGCGAAACAAGAGAAAGACAAATTCAATAACGTTGCTCAAAAATAAACTTACGTAGCAGAGTAATAAACAGGCATTGTGAACAACTAAAGTTTGTGAATTAAAAATGTCCGGGTTTTGCCTTTGGAGCAATATTTTTCTCTGATTCGGTACGATTATGAACGAATTGGATCCAATTGCAGCTTTGAAGCTTTTTCATATCGCTCGATAATTCACACATCTGTAATGACTTTTTTTTGCATAAATATAAACAAAATCAAGAGGTCGCCACATATTTCTTGGATTAAATTACAGCCTATACACCGATTCGATCGGATTTAAATGTTTTAGCTTGACTTTTTTGACTGAGTGCATTTATAACTGATATAATTCGAAGTTGTCTCTTCTCCTTATCAGATAAAGGAAATGACATGATTTTTACTTTTTAAGCAAGCAAATCGGTTTGAAAAATCGGATTACGGTAAAAATGCGACTAATAATTTTATTTTGTTGGAAATTTGAAATGATTCCGTTATCAATTAATCACATCCAAGCTAAAGAATTAATTTACTTTTGCTTATTGTGAGCTTTAGGTAAATCAAATTATGTGATTGAATCCAAGACGGTTGTAGGAATTTTATTCTTGAGTTTCAAAGGTTATTATTTGACAAATTTTATCTTAATTTAATTTAGCCCAAGTTTTAACATTACCTAAATTTATGTTTTTATTTTACAGTTGTTCTCAAACTATACAAATTGTGTGATTTTTATTTTGATTTATTAGATTTAATGTTTTTAAAAATAAATCTAAGCCAATAGTAGTTACTGACGGTTTTGTTTAAAACAAAAAAATGTTTAAAAAAATAACTTAAGTGTCATTACCCAGCTACTGTGTGCCTAATTTCCGGAAAAATGTTTATTTGCCGGAAAAAAATTTCAATATTTTTTTTTAAACTTAGACAGAGTGGAACAACTTTTTAAAATGTTTTCTCACAATAAATTTGATATGGACAGCCTAGAATTGACCAGACCCAGAGCAACAGATTTTTATTATAATTTTTTTTTTTTTTTTTTTTTGAATTCATAAATAAGTTTTACGTATTGTTTGCCAAGAATTTTTTTTTTGTACTTCTTATATTGTGTTTTTTTTTCTTAACTGAATTTCGTACGACTTTTGTGGCTATGTTAACAAAAAATCAAATAATACACTACTACTACTCTCCCTTTCTCTGGCGTTTTGAATATACAATTTAAAATGATGGTTGTTAATACAAAAAAACACCAGCAAAAAAAAACAAAAATGAAAATGAAAATGGAAAATCGAAAGCCAAAGATGAGGAAAAACCGAAACACAAGTCAAACGAATCGTTTCTGGCACGCGTTCAATTTGTCGCGATGAAAGATTTTTTTTTTCATTTTCTTTTTGTTTTTGTTTCTGGTTATTTGTTGCTTATTTTATTATTAGATAATTCTGTACCACATTATAATTTATATTGTTTGATTTATGTACAGAGTGTTATGAAATTATAATAATAAAATAGAAAAATAATTATTATATTTTTTTTTTTTTTTTAAATATTTATTGATGCTATTTTTAAGTTGTAAATTGAAGTACCTAAATGTATATTACAGGAAATATTAAATGAAATAATAATTATCAACTAAAGAGACAAGAGTAATGATAGATTTGAGGTGAGATATTATGTGGGATTATAAGTTGTTTAGGTTACGGTTGGTAAATTTTTCAATTTTTAAGGAATATTCAACAAATTATTAAAAATGTCAGCCGATAATGAGTTCTATTTTTAAATAAGAGAATAACTGAACTGAATCAATTTTTCTAAAATATAGTGACAAGTAGATAAAAACAATCTGTAGACTGTATAGACATTTTTTTTTTTTTATTTTATTTTGTTGTTTTTGTTTTTATATAGCGAGTTACGACACGAATATAACATGGTGTAATTAATTATAAGAATTAAAAATATTGTGCAAACATTTTCATGTTATTCTTGTTGTTTTTACAAAAAAAAAAAAAAAACATTATTTTAAGATATTCATTATTACACATGTATTTGTAACAATATTTATAGACATGAGTATGTATTATCATAATTCAATTTCAATTTTTTAATGATAAACAGTACTTTTATAAATTGTTCACTGTAATAATATATTCTTCTATAGAAGAGCCAGAGTGTAACATCCTCTAATGCAATATGTAAAAGAACAACAACAACAACAACAATAACAAAAAAAATTTCAGTTTTTGTATCTACTTTATTTAGAAAGATATAAAACAACAAAAAAAAATGGGCGAAATTTAATTTCTTTTTAAATTCGTTGCTTTTTTAGGAATAGCAAATCAGAAAACTTGAAAAATTGAAACAAAACTATTCCAAAAACAAAGAAGAAAAGAAATTTACGTTGGCGTTGTCGTCAATAATAACAATACTTCAAATTAAATTTAAAATTTTTTCAACCAAATTTGGTTATGGCAATATTTTAAGGTGCATCAAAAAACCAAAAATAAACAAAAAAAAAAAATGTTTTTTAATGAAAACATGTAACTTTAAAGAAAGAAAGAGCGATCTAAGAAGATTGAGTGTTGGAAATGAAATTAAAATTTGAATAGTTTTAAGGTAAGAATTATAGGAAGTAAAATTTGTACATTATGAAATTTTTAAGATTTCGTAACTATCTATATATCTACGTTATGTATTATATTATGTATTATTATATAAAAAAGTTTATTAAATATATTGAAATATTATATTTTGTTTAATATTTTCATATTAGATCTGTAAATTTGTTAAGTCTCAATTTTTTATGCAAAATTTAAGCTTACAATCAAATTAGGGTTAAAAAGATATCATTAGATTTTTGAACTTACAATCAAAATTAGCCCCTTAAAAGCAACTCGCAGTGGAAAATACAATGAATTTTCTTCCAAAAACCTATATTATATTTTTACGAAATTCTACCTCGACTGAATCTATCAAACCGATATTATGATAAAATACGGTACTGTTGAAAAAATATGCTGTTGTTGTTGTTCCAATGATTTTTATTGAACTAAAAAGTTAAATTATTACAAATATTAAAAAATGACTTTTGTTATGTCAAAAATTATATATTATTTAAAACTAACGTTACCATATTATGTCGAAAAGACTGAAATATCAAATTTTCTTTCATCCTTCTAAATCTAATTAATTTTTTGGGTTATTTTAGCCAGAAGTGATTGTCATAAAAAAAGTATTAAATTGGCCTAAATACAGCGTGTTATATGTTAGTAATATTTGCATTCTAACGTATAGTTAAGAAGCAATGGAATCGGTAACATTAACTCAAAAATCTTCGGTAGACGACTGTAATTCTCTTAACGATGTGGTTGGTACAACATTGAGTGCCGGAACATAGAAAAATTGCAAAGCAGATCAAATCTTTAGAAATATCACAACCTTAGAGAAGAGATAAAAAAGCAATTTTTTCATAGAGCAAAATATAAACTAAAAAAAAAACGTGCACTGATTTTATGCGCGATTATTAATATTTAGTTGAAATCAACTACTTTATTATTTATTATATCTACATTATAAAACACATCAAACATTTATTATATATTATTATGACATCTACCACATTATTATAGCAATTCTAGTCTATTTAAGTGTCTATTTTTAAATTGTAGTTCTATTGTAATTTAAATATATTTATAATATTCTAGTGATCGGTTTTGTATTATTTTCAAAATTAGAAAAACAAAAACAAAAAAAAAGCAAAACATCATATTATATTTTTGGATTGGAGCGAAATATTAACAACGAAAACCAAAAAAAAAAAAAAAAAAAAATGAAAAATACCGTAAGAATCGAATTATGCAAGAAAATATAATTTTTTTTTTCGTCGTATGTCGAAAAGACTGAAATTTTTATGTACATAATTTTGTACGTACGTACGTACGTACATAACAATAAATACCGGGTTTATAACAATACGAAAAAAATTTTCATTTTAATTTTTGTTTTGTCTGTCAGAAATAGCAATTTAAATAAGTATAAGAAAAGAAAAGTCAGTCAGAAATATTTTCACTACTACACACATATATACAAAAAGCAAAAAAAAAAAAACAGCAAATAAAATATAACAAACGACAACCAGTTGTAGAATAGCAGCATCAATTGTGGTCCCAGTGTTAGCAATGGTTTAACTATTTTTAGAAACAAGCAAAGCATTTTTTTTTTGTCTTTTTTTTTTTTTATTTTAATATTTTCTTTTTGTATTTTACCGGAAAGAGAAAAACATACATACTTACATACATATTTTCACTATAGCATATTCTCATTTTTAAAAAGACAAGAACAAAAGTGTTTTTTTTTTTTAAAAGATGAAGAAGAAAAAGTAAAAACAAAAGAAAATTCTCTTATTTGAATTTTTGCTTTTTATGATTTATGTATAATAAAGTTGACGAATAGTCAATATTTATATATATATATATTAAAACAAAATTTTTTTTTTAAATAATAAATAAAAAAGAAAAACGTGTTTAGAAAATTTATGAATAAATTATTATGCAAACTATTTATTTATATAATACAATTGTGGTTGTTTCACAAGACAAACTGACTAACTGCTAATTTCACTGAAACAAAGAATAAATTAGAATCAAATTTTCAATCTTAGTTGAGACAGTGCCCGAAGAAATGTATCTATTTATTATTATGATTATTTTTTTAGTATTATTATTATTATTATTATTGTTTTTATTAGTTCATTTTTTTTTTTGTTATTTGTATTAGTTATATTCAAAAATTAAATTATGGGAGGGTGAAATATGGCAAAATATGAAATCCGAAACGTAGACTAATCGAACAATTCTAAAAATGCAATTCGAAATTAAAAAATCTATAGTTTGAAATTCAAAAATTTTAAATTTCTTATTCAAAATTCCAATATATTGTTTTTTTTTTTTTTTTTAACAAGAACAACAACAATAACCAATTTTTTAAGCAGAACGAGTTTTCAATACAATAAATAAGGAAGTGGTGTTTGAAAGCTTTTCATTTTATATATGGTTTTGCAGCCGGGAAATGCATAGTTATAATAAATTTGAGCCGGCGTTTAACGGCTTGTAGCATAAATAATTTTTCTTTTATATTATTATCAGTAAGTAGGTATATCTAATTAAATAGAATTAAGAAATTATTTCAAATTTTTGTAGTCTTATTAATCCTTTTTATTAATGTTCAATGCACAAAAAGGATGTAATTTAATTTAATTTAATTTTATTATATTTCAACTGCACATAAATCCCACGTAACAATTTTATTGGTATAAGGCTCTTGCGCTCTCTTATAACACTATTATAAACACTCTAATAGAAGTATTAGTGTTAATTTGTATGCTCCGCAATTGTTGCGAAATGTTATAAGTACACCGGTACTGGAGCAATTGCTGTAATATTGTATAGGATTAGTATACATATTATATATTAGTGTATATGTTTTTACTATTCAAAAGCTACAGTAAGTTTATTAGTAACATTATAGGAATACAGTAAAATAATAACACCACTACTGCTATTCTAGCAATTCCATTCTTATAACACCACTTTAACTCTTGTTATAGGACTTTTAGACTTATAACATCATTGCTGTAGAACTTGCTGAAAATCCCATTATAACAAATCCCGCAATTGCTATACGAACATTCTTATAGGAATATTAATCACATTATTCCCATAAAAATATCATTATAACACTTTTAGTGTTTATCGGAGGTCATAAATACTAATTTTTTTTTTAAAACAATTTTCTTTTTCTTCCTTTTCGAGGTAGAGTTTGAGCACACAAAAAGATTAATAACAAATTTATTTATTAAAAAGCCTATTTTTTAGAGGAGCAGAATAGATATATTGATATAAATTAATATTGTATCAATTAATGTTTGACTAAGTACTACTCTAATGCAAAAAAGCTTATCATTTTAATAAAATTATATCATTTTAATAAAAAAATGTCGTGTAGATAATTTAATATCTATAAAAAAGTTGATGTTGTATCGCATCTACTGAGATTTTATAGGAAAAATGATAAAAATATGAGAAATCATCATGTCAGTAAAATACAAACAAGGTATTGGACAACTTTTTTGTAATAGAGTAGTACATTTAGTTTAGAATAAACTGGATAAATCAATGTCCGAAAGCAAAAGCAAGCAAACTTAATAGATTGATGATATATCTAGGTTAAAAGTAATAAAAAAAATATTTTTTTTTCTATAAATTAAACGGAAATCGTTTTTATTCAAATTTATAAATATCCTGACTATTCAGAACTCATATTATACTTATTTATATATAAAATTTAAAAAAAAAATAAAAATTAATTTCCGGAAATGATTTTTACAGATAATTTTTCCATTTTTTAACTACGCAATATATATACATATAGGATCATTACATAGTTTCTAGAATGAGTTCTACTAAATAATATAAATACTCAAATAAGTAATAAAGTATAAAAAAATTGGCTTCAAGCGGTATGTGAATGGTTTACTCAGACTTATTTCTCTCTGTTGCTGACTATAATGCTAAATATTTGTAGAAGCTCGAAGCAATTATTTTGTACTACAATTATTGAATCATTGAAGCAAATTTTTTAAACACGTAATTCTTCTTATTACTGTACCTTGATTTTTCCTCAATATTTTATTGACTTCAAGATTTATTTTGAATAGCTCATATTTTTCCCAATTTCTAAAATTAGCTCGAAATAATTCAGTTTTCTAAATTTAACATTTTTTTATGATCTGACTTCTTCATTTAGTTACTGCACTCTTCGTTAAATTTGTTATATCAACATTCTTCGGTAAGATCATATTTCTAAAAAGTTTAATATTCCACGAGGAGGGCTAATGCCACAGTTAACATATGTTTCATACCGCTTTATCTACAAAAATCCCCGCTAAAAAATTAGTTTGTTGGCAAAGGGGTATGAAAAGTATATCTTAACCATGACATTAACACTCTTCGTAGAATATAGGCAATTGAGAATGACTAAAATATTTCTGTTGAATTTTATTGCAGTCATTTTGTTGTTTTCTCTTTGCAGTTACATATAAATGCTCTGTTAACTCATTTATGTAAAGCAAATGTAGGTGAGATTATTTTTCTTGAGGTGTAGTTTGCAATTAAATTTTTTTAATTAAATTTTCATAAAAATATTAATACAATTTTTAATATTTTTTCTTTTTTTTCTTTTTAATTAATTAAAAATATTATGATTTTATTTTTATTTAATAATTTTATTTTTTTACTTGTGATATATTTTTTTCTTTATTGCAAATTATATCAATTAATATTTGATGTTATTATTATAATAAAATTAAATGAAATGCAAATAAATCAATTTTGTCAAAGATACAAAATAAATAAAATTTATTATGAAGTAATAAGTAAAAATAAAAATAAAAAGAACAACAAATAATAATAAAAAAAATGTTTTATTTGTTAATGAGCATGAAAATATGAGGTATTGTATGTATGCCTGCATTATTATTATTTACGTATATTAATTTAAAAAAATGTTTTTATTTTTTTTATTTTTGTTTTTTAAGAAGAAAATTACAATGATATTATTATTATAGTTATCATGAAAATTAATTTTGTTGAAATATTAAAGAGATTTCAAAAACAGACCGACTTATATTAAAGATGAGAGGAAAAAAAATAAATTTATATTGTAAAGCTGTTGAAAAAAAAATATAGTAAAAACATATCAGAATGATTTTATTTGATAGTCACTAAAAGTAAGACTTGTGTAACGAAGTCCTATATAGTAAGTTACTGCAAATAATTGACAATCATATTATTTTTGCTTAATTATAAATTTTGTATCTGTAATCCTGATTGGTGGGAGCGATGTAAAATAAATAAATTTTTGTTGTATAATTTCAATTCTATGGGATGAACAATTTGCTTTTACCCACAGATTTGGAATCTAGAATTTAGAATTTTTATGATATATCTACTAATTTAAATGTGGAAAACAATGCGTTGTATAAAATGATGAAGTAAGAGATAAAATAATATAATAAGCCGCATTTCAATCATTTTCAACTGAACTTGGCGAAAACAAACTGTTTATCTAGGTTTACAAGCATGGATATAAAATTTAAAAAATATATATATTGCGAATGTATTTGTACAGAATCTACAGCTCTGCTGATGGTGTTTTAATACAAAGTATATACAAAGTATCAGAAATTCTATGTTGATCAATTTATTGATTTATTGATTAACTTACAATACTTTGATTGAATTTCTAACCTTTTTTCTGAAAAAATATATTTCTAATGTATTTGTACAGAATCTACAGCTCTGCTGATGGTGTTCAAATACAAAATATCAGAAATTATAAGTTAATCAATTTATTGATTTATTGATTAACTTACAATACTTTGATTACATTTTCAACCAATTCATACATTTTTTTTCCAAGCCAAAAGCCGGACTTAGTTTTTATTTAACTTTAGTATTAAGGAGTTTTCCATAAATTTAAGTTTAATTTATACTTTTGTTTTGTTTTAGTTTTGTTGTATGTATGTATGTATCTGTGAACAGAAAACAAATACGCAAAAATGGTTGGAAAATAACAATGAAATTACAATTAAAATGTGTTCTGTTAAAGCAGAACAAATAAATGCATCAACACCGAGTGAGATGGGAGAGAATGAATGAAAGACATGGCAAATTTATTATGGCAATTTTTTACTCATAAATAAGTCGAAGATGTATAGATTAAAAATAAATGTATATAATCATTTTTTTTTTTTTTTTTTAATATATTGGTTAATTTAATTTAATTATTATGTTTTTAAGATATTTTTCCTATAATATTGGTATATTATTATTAAAATATGATTTTAAATAATTTAATTATTCGTGTATTATTATAGTGGTTTTCTTTTTTATTGTTATTGTTTTTTTTTTAATTAATTCATTTTAAAAGTTTATCGAGTGGTCATTTTAATGACATTATTATTATTTTAATAGGTTAATAATTATTAATTTAAAAGGATAATAATAATTTTTGTGGTTTTATTTGGTTAAAGATGACTATTAAAATTTATGAGAAACAAAAAAAAAAACAATAAAAAGAAGAAAAATAAAAATAAGAATTTTCTTTTTCCTGGTCTGGTTAACCAATGAATATTATTCATGGTTTGCTCAATAAAAATAAGATCATTTTGGTTGATGTGGGGATGAGGTAGGTGTATGATATTAATTAAAGAAAATTTTTCGTTTTTGTAATAAATTTTTTAGATAGCTATCATTAATATAAATTAGTAATTGAATTGAAAATTATAATTGATTTAAATTTATTGAAAAGTTGGTGCTGTAATTATTGAATTTTTTTTTTGTTTTTTTTTTTTGTATTTGCAAATGGTTTGTAATTTATCGTGATTATAATTTAATTATATTCTTTGAATTTGTTATTTTAAATTGTTTTTGTTTTATTGTTTTTTTTTTGTTGTTGTTTTGAGATTTTAATATTCATTAAAATGAAAAAAGATTAGTGTTACGAAAGAGTTTGCTTCTTTTCTATACTAGTGCCAATATTTAGTTTTAAAGAGAAAGGGCAGACATAGAAATCCATCTACTATTAAAATCATATTTTAGAATAGTTATTATCAATATTAGAACCTAGATTGAAATACTTTTTCGAATATCAGATACGGTACTATAATTTAGAAATAAAATATTTTCAGAAACTAGAAGCTTGTTAATAGCATAAATTTTATATTTATTTTTAATGATTATGAAATAATTTCGAACCGTTAACATAACATTCTGTGTCATTGATCCTGTCACTGGTCGTGGCTGCATAGAGTAACGTTCGTTATAACACACCATATTTCAATTAAATGGTGGGACTCAAAAATGTACATTCAATTGAAATTCTAATTTAATCATAAAATTATTTCATATTTTGCTCCTTCAAATAACATAATAAAACAATTTATATTTTACAATACAATGTCCTAGTATATCTATATATATATATATCAAATTTAATTAATTTAATTTAAAATAAAACTTATTATTTTTAAATCTTATAAACATAAATTTTTTTTAATATATATGTATGTCTGTCTGTATTTAATATTAATACTTATTCTCTTTAATTTTAAACTCAAATATTAAATTAGTATACTAAAAAATTTAAATTTATTTTATTTAAAAAAAAAAAAAACAAAATATAAAAATTTTGACATTAAACTTTACTCATACACTTAAAAATGAATTTTAAAAATGTCTTTAAAGAATAATTTATTATATATATATATAAAAAAACATATATATATATATATATATTAAATTTAATTTTTGAAATACAAACAAAAAATAATTTTGCTTTTATAATTTTGTATATTGTATAATTAAATTTTATAGTTTCTCAAAGTAAAAGTTTGTTGTTGTTATTTATAGTACTAGTATACTCTATAAAACCTTCCATAAAATGCAATCCAGCACAACGAGACTAAACAACAAACTTTGATTTTGTTAACAAAAATCAAAATAAAAATAAAAATTGTTTGTTTTTGTTTAAAAAATTTTTTTTTTTTTTTTTTTTTTTACTTAGAATCCTATTTTTCTTTATTCCCCTTTTTAGAGTCCTTTTTTTTTGGTATGCTCCAGTGACCAACTAGATTTATATGCAGTTTTAAATTAGGAAGAGAATTTAAAAGTTAAACGCAAAAAAAAGGAGTAAAAATAAAAAGTTTTTGTTTTTATTTTCTTTTCGAAGTAGAAAACTTTATTTTCGGAATTGCGTTAGGAAAAGTTTTATGCCGATATTTAAAAGTGATTTTTTATTTTTTTTATTATTTAGTTAGAATTAGTCCTTCGAATATTTAGTCCTGCATTTTTAAGGTCAATGTAACTTAAATTAAGAGTAGATATTTGTTTTTAAAATTAGTAGACAAATTCTGAAGGGCGAAACATTTTGTTTAAGTTTATTGTAATTGGAAATAGTTGTGTAACAGAGTTATCATTAATGACACAATAGTGTTGTAGTTTATCTGATTCGAAATTCGTTGGTAATTATCTATACATAAATAACAAATAAATAGATTTAATTATAAATAAAATCGGGGCTTGGATTGGTGATGATAATTGTTAGCCATTATCATTATTGATCATTTTATATCGACTTTGAATGTAATTGGGTTCGATTCCATTCAACTGAGCTATATTTTAACAATAGACAAGACTGTGATATTATCAATATCAGTATTTCGATGTTTATGTTTTGTGGAAATATCGAAACACTCATTTCTAAGATATCAAGCAAATGTATCTCTATACAAATTCAAATTTTTTTAACAAATATCCTTAGAGTATTTGTTGTCATCCAAGTTTCGTTACAGAAGTGTTGACATTACAACCAGCTTTGAATATTCTAATCTTGGGTTTTTTTGTTTTTACTTTTCTATGTTGGACTTAGTTCTTGAAATGCTGGTCTGGCCTTACGTAGACTGTTGTTGACATCAGCTTATATTCCTTCGTTTGTTGTTAATATATTGCCTATAGTTAGGAACAGCTTTCAACATATTCGGCAAGCTTTCATAAAATTCATTGCTCAAAAAATTATAATTATTTTTTTTATTGTGAAATCACAATTTTCAAATTTCTTTTTTGTTGAAATTATTAATTTTTCATATTTTCGGAATTAAACAAAATCGTCAAAAAATTCTTCAAAAAAAAAAAAAGGAAAAGATACAATCAGTGTTTATATGTACATACATACTTAAAAATCATTTTAACAAGACAACAAAAAAACAATAGTAAATACCCTGTTGTTGAAAACCTGATTAGAACTTATCTATAAATTATATTTTCTAATTTTTTCTAAATAATAACAAGCTAAATACATGATAATAAAATAAAATGTGAAACAGTAAAAAAAAAACACAATATTTTGCTGTTTTCCCCTCCCCCTTTTTTTTAGTAATTTGATATTTTTATGAGATTTTAGACATCTGTTTCGAATTTTTTATCTTTATTTATTTTTTTGTACATTTTATTATAATAATTTTATTATAATCTTACTAAAAACAAAACCATATGGAAATTAAGTTTTTTTTTTTATTCAATTTTTCTTTTTGAACCGCTGAACTAAATCAATTTAATTTTGTAATAAAATAATGGATATTTTAATATTAACAATATATATATATATATAAATATATATATTCAAAATAAAATTATCATAAAGTTATTGAAAGATTTTCTTTGAAATTCTTTCAATTTACGTCAATTAAAAATTCTTGGAATTAATTTGGTTTTTTGTATGTTTTTTTTTTAGTTAATTGCATTTCGATGCTTTGCGGTAGTTAAAATCTGAAGTCAATTGCAATTTTCAAATCAAAAATTTTAATTTCAGAAAAAACAAAAAAAAAAATAAAACTAAAATATAAAGAACATTTTTTTTGTACTGATAACTTTATTATTAATTAATATTCATTTTGACCGTTAAATAACAAATTTTGAATCACTGTGCATTGATTTCGTAATTAATTTTCTTCATTTTTATGAAGAGTTTTAATTTAAAGTTTTATTGAAAATAGAAAAAGAGTAAAAGCAAATTTTCAGAATTAGGAATCGTTTGAAAATTATTTTCAAAAAATATGAAAAAATTCATCAAGTTTTTAATATCAATCTTATAGTCTGGAAAAACTTTTTAAATTGCAAAGAAAATGTAGTAAAGTAATTTTCATGAAAATATTCGATTTTGTTTTATTAATAGTTTTCAATATTGTAATTAAAGGCGGCTATATATTGATTTTTTGTGTACAGAATGTGTCGTACATGGCTCTATAGAGGTTAATTTTAAATTTGAAACTTGAGTTCAATGACCCGTGTATAATATACAGGGCTTTAAAGACAATTTTAAGGCATTTTTTAAAATTTTTTATAAATTGAATAAAAAAAAAAAATAAAAAAAAAATCACATCACCTTAATTTGAAATATCAGATAAATATATCTTTAGAATGAAGATATCATTGTGTTAAGCCTGTTGAAGTTGACCAAAAATCAGACATCATCCTTATTACAAAATTTAATATTTGTATATAAAATATTTTTTCATTTGTTTTAATAAAAATTGTTCGTTATTTTACTTTTTTTAACTTAAATTTTTATTACTTAATATATTTACATATGTATATATATATTTATATATATTATTAAACAAATGTAAATTTATCAGAAAAAAAAAGATGCACTTTTTGAGTATATCCTGTCTGGTTTAATTTTCCCTTATGATTTTCATTACAAATTTAAAATAAAAAAAAGTGTGGTCCTTATAAATGTATAAATGTGCCTACAGCTCAAATATTGGTCGAAAGGATTATTATACACAACATTTTTGTTGTCATTTTTGTACTTTTTTTTTTATATACTTAAAAAAAAACAATTGAATTTTGTTTTTGTATTTTCAAAAATGTTTTTTGGAATATTTTCGCAATCATAAACAATTCTACCAATATTGCTACTTATTTTCGTAACAAAATAATAAAAAAAAAAAGTAAATACAGCAATAAAAAGGACAAACATAACAGCAGAAATTGGAAATAAATATTTTATTTTGTTAATTCAACAAACAAAAGACCACCACAAAGAACAAAATGTCAGAAGAAAAAATAAAACAAAGAGGGCGGAAATGAGTTTTCCATTTTTTTTATTTTGATTTTTTTTTGTTATTTTTTTTTTATTTCGTTTTTGTTATTATTTATTTTTTGACCATTTGGTGTGATTTACAGGTAAATGTCAATTTCGTTGTTATTAACATTCGTAATTAAAAATGAATCCTGGTTGTTGGTTGACAGTCTAGTGTACGGGTACACTCATTCATATATAGACAAAAAAATATATGCAGTACAGTATATAAAAAAAAAACAAAAATAATAAGCGATAGTGAAAAAGTTAGTTTCGGTGGATGTGTTTGCTTTTTTTTGAATTTTCATTTGAATGTGAACGATTTGATGGTGGCAGATTTAATTTTTATAACATAAGTAGAATGTTAATTATTTTCAAAAGTCATATGTTAATTTATAATAACTCATTTAATTTCAAAAGACTCTTTAGAAATCTACAGATTGAAGTAAAATGATTTAAAGACGGATCCAAAATATAAAAAAAAATTATTTTAAAATAAAATTTGAATGATCGTAACTACTTTAACGGGTTTGGTATTAGTTTAATACCAAATAATATTTTTAAACAATTTTTACGAAATAATGAAGAACAGAAAAAGTATTGTCGTTAGCTATACCCAAATTTAAAAAATCTATACTTGAACATTAATTTTAAACTGTAATCTTTGGTTAGTAATTGGATAACATTAGAACTATATAACATCAATAATTTATTATTGTTAATTGTTTGGGTTCAAGCAAATCTCGACCGATACATTATAATTGTTTTGTCATCCGAAATATATTACTTTACTTTTACACTGTCACCTACAATATATTTTTTTTTAGAATTTTTAACCATAGTTTTCCATATTTAAATTATTTGATATGCCAAAAATTCCAAATAAAAATATATTGTAGGAGACATCTGTAAAAGTAAAGTAAACCAAATGTCTGCGTAAAAGCAGCAAAATACCAAGTGTTGAAGCTAGACTGAATGCATCGGAATTATATAAAAAAAATTTAAATAAATAAATAAATTTTGAATTATAGTTTTTTTTATAAGTCTTTGAATAACTTTGCAGCAACTTTGCCTATTAGTGGAAAGCTATCAATTGTGCCAACAGTTTAAAGATGAAAATTATCTTCTAGTTTACAAGATATACCCAGATCTATTCATCTAACAAAGGCATATGAACGCTTTGTCTGTCTTGTCGATAAACAACAGCTCTTGTTACTTTTCAATAACTACTAATATTTTGTGTTGACAAATTTGTTTTGTAAAAGATTTATTTGTGGTGGTGGTGGTGGTGGTGGTTGTATTGTCAAATAAAAAAAAAATAAATAAAAGCTGAATACAAAATAAAATTGTTTTTCAATAATTTTTTTTTAGTATAAGGATTCTAAAATAAATTTTAATCTCGTGAATTTTTTAAAAACTCAATAAAAAAAAAGAAATAAAAATAAAAACAATAGTAAAAAAAACAAAGAAAATGAAATAAAATGTGATTCAAGTGATTAAAAATAATTTATAGTTGTACTAGATTTAAATTTGATTGAGTTGGGTTTTTAATACATAGTTTTTACTTTTTAAAAATTCGTTGAAATTTCGTCTCAGATGAATAGTTTTTAATTTTTTTATTTTTTTTTTTTTATGTCACATAAACATTGCAACATTTTAAAGTTAATAGTGATTATTTATGTACACCTATAAAGATCGATTAAATTCGTTCATTCCATTTTATTGTATTTAAATAACTAGATTTTTAGTGTGTTTAATTTAAAATTTATTTATTTATATTTTTTTTTTTTATTATTTAAAATCGATGAATTAAAAATCGTTTAAAAATGAAGTTAGTTAAAGCGATAAATTGAATAAATAATAGTGATGTGCTCGTGCTATTTATAATATAGGTTGGTACTAAAAATTTTAATATGCAATTAATTTATTATGAAATGTTTGAAGTCGTAACATCATTTTTTATTTTTTTTGTATTGTGATTGTCCTAATCTGTTCATAATCATTTTTGGTTTCGTCAGAGGTGTTGAATTTGTTTTCAGGAAGTATAAAATGTTATTTAGTAAGATTATGGGATTGGTTAATTAGTTTTGAGTTAATTAATTAGTTTTAAATTGATAAAAATTAATTGCTAAAATTTGCAATGAATCAGATTCAAGTAAATCAATTAATGATAAAGTAAGAACAGTAAGTTGTCAATTGTAAAAATGTTTTTTTTTTTTTTAACAAAATGAGTTTAATTTAGAATTTTAGTTTTTTTTATTATTAAATTTTTCTATATTAACAATATATTTGTATTAATATATTGAATTAAATTGGATTTGTTTTAGCATTATTATTATTGGAATTTTTTAATTTTAAATGGTCGATATTTGCGGTGGAAATTGATTTGGAGAATTAACTTTCAAATGAAATTTGTGAGAAATAATTTTTTCGCTAAATTTATATTTTAAACATTTTAGAAATTTTTTTGCGAGCCTCTTAAATTTTCTTATACATTTCCCGCTAAATTTATATTTTAAAACATTTAAGATTTCTTTTTTTGCCTGACTATGCATGCCATTTTAAATTTTCTCATAGTTAGACTACTGATAAAGTAGGTTTATGCCTTTCGCTTTGATTTCGGACACATAAAAATATTTATATATCGATACTAAAACGATATCCATTCTCCTATACATGAAATAAATATATTTCGATGTCTAAACGATTATTCATCATCATATTTTGAAAAAAATTGTAGTTCAGTGTCCCCAAAGCAGCATTTCACCACAAATCGATCGGATTACAAAACAAAAATATTAGTTGAATTTGAAAATATTTTCACATCAGATTTTTTCGAAAACAAAGTTTAATAAAACCAAATTGGCAACTTTCATATAAATTACATTTCTCTATTTTTTTTTGCCAATGTATATTTTATAAAATATAGATATTCTACTCCTAAATAAAAACCTAATAGCAATTTTCTCATATTTAAATTGCTAATTAAAAGGTGGCTAAAATCGTGTTGAATTTAAATTAAAATAATTTCATACACTTGCAAAAAAACAGAAAAAAAGCTGAAAAACGAAAAGGAAATAAAAAATAAAATAAAAAATAAAATGAAAATTAAAAAAAGGAAACACCAAAATAAGACAAATGAGTTTGGTTCGTGATCTCTAGGAATTTCTTAAATTTTCTATTTTACCTAATGGGAAATCTCAATTCAACCAATGGAATGTTGATGTAGATCATTTTATGGAACAACTCAACAAATAATTTCAAGTGATTTCAAGAATTTATTATATTTCCCCTGACAAATTTAAAATATTTATAGGGTTATCGAGAGAATTTCCACTTCTTGTTCACATTTATTTTTCTTTTGTGAATTTTTGTTTTTTTTTTTTAAATTTTTTGTTTTTTTGAGGTTTTTTTTATTTTTTTTAATTTGTTGCATAAAGAATTGCATAAGAATGAGAAATGACAATAAAATTAACTGCAAATACATTTATGTATATATATATATATGTATAAAGATATATATATATATAAGAATTATAATATAAAAAATTAAAAAAATTTTCTCCATATGCCACCATAATTTTATGTATATGTACGTACACGAGGTTATGTGTATGGATGTAGTGAGACATGTACTGTAAATACTGTAGATCATTCATTTGGCGAAAATTGAAAATTAAATTGGCGTATTGCCTAATTACTCGAAACACATTTGGTATAGATTTATTTTTATTGTTTTTTTTTTTGTTCATTGTAATTCAGTTTTATTTCCATGAATTTTTTCTTTTTTTTTTTAATACACCAAGTGTTAGTTTTTTGGACAGCGAATGAGCTTTGATTTATTCCATTTCTTTCTGCAATTGTTTTTTTTTTTTTTGTTTGTTTTGTTATTTGAATTTTCAAATTTGAAAATTAACATAAATTTTTTTTTATATTATATTTGTTTCGTGAAAATATTCTAAAATGACCTGATTAAATCTATATGCAATTTTTTATTTTTTATTTTTGTTTTGTGTAGAATTATAGAAACTGATTACATAAATTGTTTCTTATTATGAGAATAGAAAATTTAGAAAATTTCTTATGCATATCATCTTTCTCATTATTTTCAAATCAATTTTATATATTTTTAGATTAAAGGTGTATCATACATTGATCCATGTAAATTTAGAGTGTGATGCAATATCTTTAAGAAATTTGAGAAATGTCGAATCTAATAGAAACAAATTGGACATTAGTCACAGTAGACAATATTCTATGGTTTTTGGATTTGTAGTGTAGAATTATGAGACATATTTAATATTTTTTTTACTCCTCTTGAAAGTATACATTTTCCATTAGAAAACTTAGTTTGTTATCTATTTTAAACTGATGTAGTGTTAATGTCTATTATTGTAATTTATGTGCAATTATCAATTGTGTAATTTTAGTTATTCGTGTACCGAAAATTTATTGTTACATGACATTTTTGTGTTAAAATCGGTTAGGCTATGATAAGGTAAAAGTAAGGAGTTATCAAGGACTTTAGTAAGATGTTCTACTTTGCTGTCTCTACATTAATATTAACGAATGTAATATGATAAGATAGATTAACATTAAATAATACAGTATTAAATAATGATGCAAAGGAATAAATAACACTGTTCAAGCGGTTGTAAACGGCATATTACATCGACAAACAATTCTATAACTTTTATTTTCTTCTTTGAAGAAAATGTCATAAATGCAACAACATGAATGTTAGATATACAAAAAAACAAACTAAAATTTTTGGAAAGTATTGAAATTTCCAAGCAATTTTGACTAGTTGTAAGTTAAGTATGTAATTAATAATTATATTAACAATATCTTATACTGATTTATACACTTTAAAAGACTCATTGCCTTATGTACATTAAGTAATCAATAAATAACTTAATAACTAAATCTCAGCTTCTTTCACAGTGGATCAACGTCATATATTACCTTTATATTTTTATTTCCCAACAGAGTTCATTCTTTGATTGAACATTTTTCAAAGTTGATTTACGTATTAGGCTCATGTTTCTTTTCCATTGTAGGCTCCATAATTGTGTCTGCCTTGGTATTACATTTTCTTACATCTACGAATATCTGCAATGTCGATCTTTACTTCATTTACTGGTGGTCCTTATGTTAAAATAATTGAGAAATAAAAATTATAATTGTAATGGTGCAATATTCATAATTCATGCCTTATCTCAAACACAATATTTATATATGTATATTAGTCTGTTGCAAAAAAGTTGGCCACAATTTTGTTTGCATTTTGAATAGGTTTCAGTACTAGCACTAATAATTTCTCATGTTTTTCTCATTTTTCCCATAAAATCGTAGTTAACGCGATAGTACACCGAATTTTTAATAGATAGATTACATACACAACATTTTTTATTGTGATGATAAGTTTAAAGATGGCCCAATTTTTTTTTTCAGTAGCGTAGTATGTATATTAGAATTAGAAAAAATACAACTCTAATTTTTTTTCTGTTACTCCTCGTTGGAGTTAATTTACGAGTTATTGTTCCCATTCTTTGCCATTATTTTATCAGTTGATAGCAATTCCGATATCATATATTGTGGCTTTGGTAATAAATCTGTTTTTTAATTTTTTTTTTATCGTAAATATTTTTAGTTTACCAACAATCTTAAACCGATCCCATATAATTTCGTATTTGAAACGAATAGGCATATATATTTCAAATTCAAGTACCATATTAAAGTCGATTTGTTTTCAAAATTTTGTTTTTATTTCAAATATCAAATTAATTTGGTAAAAATAATTTCCACAAAAATAATATCCAATTTGTCATATTCGAAATCAAAATAGTTTTCCTCAAATATGTCCAATTATAACCAGATGCTCCTATACGTATAATATAATTAATTGAAATTGTTGATATTCTTTTCAAAACGAATTGTTATACAAAAAAAAAAAAAACAAAAAAAACTTAATCTGTACTGTACTGAGCTAGAGGTCGCATTAAAAAAAAAAACAGAAAAAAAAAACAAATTTTAAATTATTAAATTACATTTTCATACAACAAAGATTTGTGTAACTGTCATAAAACACAAGAAACATTTTTTTTTTTTTGTTTTTCATTCGATGCTTTTTATTACCTTTTCTAGTTTTTCTTGTTTTTGTGAATTTTCAAAAAATGTCATAATGAAACTTTACAACAATTAAAATTTAAATTGTGATGAAATGATGAATTGCTGTATGTGTGTGTAGATATGTAACACTGAAAAGAAGTGAAGAAAAACAAACAAAAATGAAAAACAAAATAAAAAAAAAAAAACATTATTTTTTTTATCAGTACAATTTTTACATTTTCCATGCAATTGCCATACAACAACAACAACAACTATTCTAGCAGAAAGAATATCAAATCCAAATTCAAATCCAAAAATCTAGATGGTTTGAGAAATTCAAGAGTATGTACTTATACATTTTATGTACAAATACAAGAAGCGGAGGAATGAATATTAGAGAATACAGAAACAGATATGTAATTACCGGCGGCGTCAAATTGTCAGGAACACCACCGGTATTTTTTTCTCCTCTTTTTTTTTGTTGTTGATTTTTTAGTTTTTTTTTTTTTTTTCTTTCAACTAAAACAAACAATTTTCAACTTGTCATTTGAAAATTCCCGGTAATCAAAAAGAACTTTTTTATATCTCGATGTATTGTAAAAAAAAAAAAAAAAAAAAGAAAAATATACACCATAGGTATTGTACTTGAGTTAAGATTTTAAACCTTTCTAGGAGCGAAAAAAAAAATACATTTGCTACATAAAAATGTAGAGAGGAGAGAGAGAGAGAGAAAAAAAATAAACTGATTTGAACTGAACTGTGCTGTAAAAAAAAAAAAAAGTACCGTAATTAATAAAATTCATAAAGTAAAGAAGGAAAAACAAAAAATAAATAATAATAAAAAAATAATAAAAGAGAAAGTCATTGACCAGCTGAGCAGCAGCAGCAGCAGCACAGCACCAGCAATAGTATAGTAGTAGTGGTGGTAGTAGTGGTTTATATTGGGACTTTTTATAATTATATATATATATATATATATATATATACATATATATATATATGGTACAGAATACAACATTTGTGGTGATTTTTATGTGGTTTGCAATGCACATTGTAATTATTTTTGGTGTTGCAATTAAATGTGTTTTTGTTTTCTATTTTTCATTTTGTATTTTTTTTTTTTTAACATTTTAAAATATTTTTGACGTACATATTATTACCCAAAAAAAAAAAAAAAACCAAAAAAAAAAACTTATTATCTTTACTCAATTGTATAAAATTCATGTAGGGATGTGACTTTATAAAATACTTTTTTAGTTTTACAATAGGGGACTTCTAGTGCAATTGAGTATAGTTTTGTTTTTTCCAAACAATATAGTTTTGTAGCCAACTTTTCATTTTCTTTAGTTTTTTAATTTTTTTTTAGTTTTAAATTTTATTTGTTTTATTTTATGAGATTAAGTTATTTTAAAAGGATTTAATTAGATTAGATAATATTTTTGGGTTCATAGCATAGCAGTCGTAATTGAGTTATTGTATAATTACCCGCAGCAATGCAATTATGTGCATCTAAATCTCTAAGGATGTTATGGATAGCACTCAGGTTGTAATAATCAAAGCTACTTATTTTTTCTGTCTCAATATTTGTCCATGGACCCACAACAGTATCATCTGTGGTGACCACCTGTTGGTATATAGTGAGCTCTGATTTTACTTTACTGGACCGTTTTCTATGATTATGATGTTAAGCCTGTAAAAATAGAATAACATTAAAAGTTTGTTTTATATCTCTAATAATCAAGGATTTGGTAAGTACTGTAAAATATAAAATTTGCGTAGAAGATTATTAGTCCTTTTATTAAATGACATGTGTACTGAATTACACTCTGAACATTTTTGTGAAAAAATTTATGAATAAACAATAAAGGTAACAGAATCGAAGTTATATTGAAATCTTATACTAGACAGGAATCTTATACATCTGAAAAAAAAATTGATTTAATACAGAACTATTTTGATACCTGTTTTAATATCTCGTTTTGCTTGATTGCTAGCCTGTAATAGTTTAATTAAATAGATGAGATAAGATTAAAACAATCAAATTACTCATTGATGGTTATTGAAGTTTATTATTATTGTGTTTTTTTTTTATATATAGCCAAGACATTAGGTTTATATTTACTACAAAAAATATTACAAAAATTATTATGTTTACATAGCCAAAATATTATGTTTGACTGTGCCGATTGCTATACCGGCTGGTACGTTTGGCTAGGGTGGAAAAGGAATCTTAGGAAGAGAGAAGGGTTAAAGGGAGGAAAAACAATTACGAATGAAGAGGCTAATGTTCGTCTTGAATTTATATAGGTCATAATTTGGATTTAGATCATAGTAAGTGAATTAGCTTAAAAATTAGTAATAGCTTAGTATAGCTACATATATATAGGTCCCTAAGTTTAACTAAAAAATTCAAAAATCAAAATTCTGAACTAAACTGTAATATATAGTTTTAGACTTTATTTTTAACTTCAAATAGTATAATATTGTATATAATAAAAAAAATTATATAAATAATATAAAATTCTAACACTAATTAACAATTATTATGGCTGTTGTTCATAATTAGATCGAATTGTTTGAGTGCATTTGTATATAATATTGTATTATATATAATATATATATATATATATACCAATGCAGATAATATTGTATATTATTGTATAAAGTGTTGGTATGTAAAAATGTATTTTCATTTCTTATTTTAATTTATTGCACTTGGATGGATTTTAAAGTGAATACTTTTATACTGAACAAGTTTAATTTTTATTTGTTTTTCCTTTTTATAAAAAATAAAAAAAAAAAATGTTTTTTTATCCCTTGTGCAATTTATATTTCAACAAATATTGTTTTATTTTTTTTTTTTTTCAATGTTTTTGTAAGTTGTGCAAGAATTCTCATTTCAATTCATTTCTCAATTCTTATATTTTGCATAATATTTTTTTTTTGTTTTCTTTTTTTTTTTTGTTGAAGTTTTGTTGTTTTTGCCAAAGAAGAAAATTTTTTTTGTAAAAATTTGAATTTAATTTTTTTTTTGTTTTTTGTTTTTGTTTTGTGTGTTTTGTATTATAAAAAGGGAAATCCCAGACGTCTTAATGGTATGAATAATATAAAAGAAATAATTCTGTCCTTGTGTAATTATTGCATATATATATATATATATATAAAATGATGATTTCTCTATGTTCGTTCTTCTTGGCAATAAAGTGAAATTTTAAATTACAAAGTGAAAATACACGTATATAATAAATTATTTTTAAGCAAATTATAAAAAAAACAAAAAAAATAAAATAATATAAAATCCAGACAGACTGTTTAAAGTTTTGCACCTCAATTGAATCGTTTATAATATAAAATATAAAAATTATGGCGAATTCTTTGGAGATGGGACTTTAGTATAATTGAGTTGATTTTTTTTGTGTTGTTTTTTTTTTTTTTTTTTTTATTTCAATCTAATACGACATTATATTTCTAATAAATTTTAAGTTGACACATCAAAGTATTTGTAACGCATTGTTTTAGATCAGTAGACCAAATCTATGAAGAAATTGGAAAGACACAGTAGTAGATCAAGTGTGTAAGAATAGTAGAATAAGTAAAAAATTTGAAATGATAAAATAAAATAATAAAAAAACACAAAATCTCTAAATAACATTTGCAGCCGAAAAATCAAACTATTGTGTATTCCAAATCTGTGTGCAAAAGCAGTTAGGGTGTTCATTCTATAGATTTGAAATTATATAAAAACATTCGATTATGTAAATTTTACCAACCGAAAGTGTGAATGTAACAAACTGCAGAAGTGGGTTATATAATTTGTAATTGATTTTTATTATATTTATCTATATTAACTTGCCTCTGTATTTATAGGAGGTTCTCTTTTTTTTTGCCAACTGGTTAGATACTGCTAATTTTCAGCCGACTTATTTTTTTTTTTTTTACAATCCAATAATATGTTGTTTGTATTAGGACCTGTATAGTTGGCTTGCAAATTAATCTGTAGGTCTACTATTAAATAAATAAATAAATTATGTTATTAGTTCACTCAGTTGGATTTGTAACTCATTTTGAAATATAGTTATAATTATTAGATTTGGGTAGACAATTGAACTAGTCCCGAATTCATTGTATGAAGTCATTTCTGTGATTTAGGAAGAAGAAAAGAAGTACGTATATGTAAAAAAAATATTATCACTTGAAGACTAAATTATTTTTTTTTTTTTTTTCTATGTTAGGTATTATATTAAAACTGCTCTTGTGGGCGAAGCATTAATTTAACCCTATTTTTTTAACATAAAATAAATGGCTTAAGATCATTCAGCTGTTTTATATCAACACAAGTTTTACTATTTTAATTAGATATTAAGTAATATTATTTTTCTATAAATGTCTTTTACAATATTAATTTTTTTTTCGTTCTATGACACCAATTCGAAGGGTGTTTAATATGAGTACAAATCATTTCTTTCAATTTTGAAGCCTACTAAAACTACAAAAATAAACTTTAACTAAACAAATAAACTAAAAACAAAGTCAATGTTGAATCTAACTACAGAAAAAGCCATTTAGCTCAAATATTTACCAAATCTTATAATTAAGTCAATATTTCGTCGAAAGATTTTGTAAATTTTCGGACATTTTCAATTTTTAGTGATTTTAATTGTTTTCAAAATCTTCTATCTAGCTTTGATTCTACAGTTAATTTTTGTACGCTTAAATTTTTTTTTATATTTTGTTAAACATGAAGAAGTATTTTTATTATTATTATTAAATATAATTCAAATTATACACAATAGTGATTTACCAGCTGCCAGGATTATCGGTCTTACATAGAAAAGTAATTCCTCATATATATATCACAAGGGATAACTTCGTATTATATTTGTTTGTATTTTCTAGATCTACATTCTGAATCGAAAAAAATCATAATATTTTGTAGTTAATACTATATAAATACTTGTACTTACTATGAGATAAGACAATTTTATCAATTTTAATTATTACACCATCATTAAAAATGTTTAAAAAACTAAAAAATAGGCTTCTATAATTTTTAAATTTTCTTAAGACAAACAATTTGAAAGCAAATACATAATACAATATTTAAAGCAACAATTACTGTATCGGAAACAATGGAAATATCAGTAATAAATTTTAAAATTATATTTAAAAAAAAAAATCATTTTGGTAAAGTTCAGAAATCAAACGATTAACTGGTGCTGCTGGAAGTATAAAACAATTTGCTACAGAGAAACAGTGGTAAAATAATCTATAATGAACCTAAACGGAGAGTAGAGTTAATTTTTAGAGGACTTCAAAAATAAATTTCTCATTAAAAAACATCATTTTTTTTTATTAATTATGTCCCATCCTTAGAATATTCTTTTGTACAGTATTTTTCTAAATTTTCTTTTTCTTTTAGTTTGTATAATATTTCAGTACCAAAAGTCGGCTATTATAAAAATAAATGATATACGATTTAGATTTGATATTGTAATATGGTGTACTAATACACTGTTAAGAAGTTAATGATGTTTGACTTTTTTTTTTTTGTAATATTCTTTTATTTTCAATTTTTTTTCATCTTGTATTTAAATAGAAAAATAAAAAAATAAAAAAAAAAAAAAAAATTTTAAAATTAAAAGATTCCTTAATTTAGTATTTTTTTGTATATATAAAAATACACTAACGAAAATTCTATAAGAATGAAACGTCAATGAACTGTCAAAATGTCTAAATCTAAAAATAAAAAAAAAAAAAAAAAAATATTAAAAAATTGTTGCTTTTTAAATAAATGTACGTTAATGAACTTTATAGAATATATAAAAAATAATGAAATGACTTTTATATATAC
Source organism: Argyra leucocephala (assembly GCA_963942445.1). Lineage (NCBI taxonomy): Eukaryota > Metazoa > Arthropoda > Insecta > Diptera > Dolichopodidae > Argyra > Argyra leucocephala. The sequence goes on from OZ012680.1 coordinate 150,379,799, forward strand.
ACCACCATCTGGCCTCTCTACTCTCTAGTATATTTAATAAAGAAAACCCATTTTCAGTTTTTGCTTTAAGATATCATTCTCGATATTTAGTTGAATTTTCTTACTAAAAAGCAAATTATTATAACTTAATTTTCCTTAGAGAAAATCAGATAAATTTTCCTTTTTGACTTTTTTCAAATACGAGTGCAAATTTAATATTGAACCTTACTTCAAAATTTAATCCAATTTGCTTTCATTTTTTTTTTTTTTTAGATTTTTTTAGATTTCTTTTTATATATGTATTAGTCTTTTGATAACCGTAAATCCTGATCCTTGAAGCAAATATATATATAAACATATAAAAGTTCTAATTTTATATTCTAATTTTGTATTTTTTTTTTTTTTAAATATGGAAATTCATTAGAAAATTAAATGGGACAAGCAGATCAGAGATCAGCCTTTAAGTCTAACCTCAAACGAAAAGCAAAAAAAAGAAGTAAAAGAAAATAAAATAAAAGGAAAATTTATTAAAAAGAGTAAATCGAAAAGCTAAAAGAGAAAATCTTTTTAATAAAAGAAAAAAAATAAAAGAATGGAAATTCACAAACTTAACAGAAATTGAAATATTCCAGTTTGAAAATAAAATACAAAAAAAAAAAAAAAATCTTTATAAATCCAATAAGGTTCTTAAAATCTGGTTTGTTTTTTTTGTTTTTTTTTTTTATATGGTTATGAACATTTAATATTATTTGTTGTTGGTTGATTAATATATTGAGTTGTGTTGTTGTTGTGGTTGTTGAAAGTAAAAATTAAACTTGAACAACAATGAAAATTAAAACAAAAATAAATTTTATTCATTTTTATTTTAATTTTATTATTTGAAAAATAATTTTATACATTTTAATTTCTTTTTGAATTTGTTTTGTTCACCAAAATTGAATTATTAACATAGTGTGAAAAATTATTTTAATTTATTTTATATATTTTCCTTAGCTTGAAAACTCTGCACAAGCAATAATGATAGTCTTTTGAGTAAATAAATAAAATACAAAAAAAAAAAAAATAGTCAGTCTGAACTCAATTGAAAGGTTCTATTTCGAATAGAAATTTAACAAATAATAAACACGACAAACAAATATGATCCAGTACCCCGTTATATTGGGATAAAATAAATGACAATAAAGAATAATAGGCCCACATTTCGAAAGTCAAAAGGGCCTGAAAATTTGGTTGCTGCATATTAATTGTACCCCTATATATATAATTATAAATTAAACAAACAAATATGAAAAGTGATCACTTGTGGTGACCAAACTGTGAATGAATTCCGGAGTGACATTTTATAAAGTGAGAAAAAAAGAATCACAAATTCTTTTTTTGACATTTTGTAAGGTTTTTGTCATTGTGATAGTGACTATTTTTGTTAAAGAGTGACAATAAATTTCATAGGTTACATAATTGTCATAAATATATTTGTAGTTTTTTTGTTATAATAATTATATGCTTTGCTTGTACTTTAATATACATTTTTAGTTGCTGCTTAATGTTGCTGGTTTTAAAAATGATAACCTTACAAAATACCGAAAATGTGCAGCAACGTTTCTGATCGCTTTAATTTTTCGTTACAGTCACTAGTAATATATCACCTTATAAAATTCCCCTCCTGAATTTTCAGCTATTGTCGGGATCAAATATGGCATCTGGCACCTCTGAACCTATGGAGAGAAACTAAAATTTCAGTAATTTTTTAATTAGTTATAATCTATGGGATTTGAAATCCATCAGTTATGACATTCTAGAATCGAGTGTTTGATAATCACTAGGCGCTATTCACGCCACTATTTTTCGTTTATTTTTTCAATTAATACTCGTTAAGTAAATACTCGAAACATTGTAGATTTTGTAGTGTAAAATTTCAGTACCGAATTTAATTAAGCACGAAACGGTTATTCTACTTAAGTTATTGTCAAGAGTGTAAAAAAAAAAAAAAAATTAAAAATGAATGATTTTTTTCAAATAAAATCGTGCTTAAAAGAACTTGACCACTTTCAGATATATTCGATGTATAACATTTAAATGCTATGGACGTATTAATAAAAATTTATTGTTATCATTATATAACTTCAAATATATTGTAAAGTTGTAAATATTTTAAGAAATTACTGATTTCCATGTAAACAATTTTAATCAAAAAAATATTTCATAATAAGGGCTCAAATTTTTTGAGTATCTCGTAGATACATTTGTTTCTATTCATATATTCAATTACTAATACTGAGTGAAATAAATTTGCACTCTCATCACATAAGATATGTTGTCTATTTTAAAATAATTATAAATAAAGTCCAAAAATGCCTAAAGACGTTTTATATAGTCTGTTTTAAACAAATTCTTCAACCAATGAATTTAAAACATTCATAAAATTATATTGCTAACCGTTTTTAAACCGTTAAATCTAATTGAAATTATTTGAAACAATTAATTGTAAATTTAATACCTTGGGGGGATGAAAGTTGTACAAACTAATGTTTGATTTGAAACAAAAAAAAAATTCATTATGTCTGAATCTCTATATATATCCATATTAAATACTTTTTAATTCTCTATTCAATTCTTGACCATTCCAATAGAACTTTTGAATTAATTGAATACAATATTTTGTGTTTCCCAAAACTATTTCCAATAACATACAAATTTATTCACTAGCATTAAAAAGAAATTTTCAAATTTACATATCTATACACATATATTTAAATTTATAATTCGTATATAAAATTTGGAGCAAGGGGGGGATTGTAAATAATAATGAATCGCTGTTGGGAGTCTAATTTTATTCAAATGAGACAATTTTTTTTTAAACATTAAATAATTTCGAAATTACGTAATGGACCCTTTAACTAAAAAAGAATAATTTGTGAACAATTATCTCAAATTAAAATCTAGGCTATTTTATTCAAAATATTTTTTATTTTAAATTTCTATAGAATTTTATTCAAACAAATTTTATTAAACACCAAAAATATACATATTCTCATCAAATATTCTATAGGGAATAACAGAAGTTCTCTCTAAACTATTAATTTTTTTTTTATTAAATTCTTTTTGTAAATTTTTTAACATAAAATATTTTCAAAAATTCAATATTATCCTATATTCGGAAACTAAAATTTAATAACGGAATACAGTATACATTTCCAAACAATAAAAAAAAAGACAAAGAATTGAATTTCAAATTTTCAACAGCAAAAAAAAGGATAATAATATGGGTTGTTAACAAATAAAAGAAAAACATTTTTTTTTGTCTTATTTTTATTGTTATTTTATTTAAATTTTAAATTCTGATCATAATATTTATAAATAAAAGTCTGTTTCAAGTTTTTATTTTTTGTTTTATTTTATAAAAATAGTAAAAAAATTTTATTGATAAAATAAAAATAGAAGAACATTTTTTTTTATTGTTACACTTGTATGTCCTTAAAAGGATATCGTATCTGAACAAAAAAAAAAGCATCCAATGAAAATATTTATAGTGGTTTTTCTTGTACTTGAAATCTAAAATATCGCGTACTCTAATTCTATACTACATACGATATAACTACTTACTTAATTCAAATTTATTCTAAAATTAAGTTTTTAAATAAAATTCTATATTGAATATTGTAACAGTTATATATATACAGGGTGTTACTAATATTATTTTGTGGTTAATTTTTTGATATTTAAAAGATTTTATCTATTTTTTCAGGTTTATTCTATGTTTTATGTATTTCGGAGTGGTGCTTTTCTATCCCTACAAGTACACTGAGAGTGAATGGGACTAAACCAGAACATATCAAATTTACTCTTATGTTATTTATATCAAAGTATCAAATAATTTTCTAATAACCCGGTTATAATGGAACAGCATGCTAAAACAGTGTATGCGTCTGAAATATTGAAAAAATGTATAAGTAAAGTCCAAAAATGATTATAGCAGTCTTATCATGCATATAATATTATATATTTTATTATTTTTTTATTTATATAAAAACGATTAGTCTTTTTATTATACAATCAGAGTGAATTGAACTAAATCAGCATATATCAAATTTACCCTAATGAAAATATAATCTTGTGTGATTTTTGTTTCGAAAATATAATTTTTGAAACATTTACTTAAATTACGGACTAACGTAAGACTGTCATATCAGTAGTAAAACAAAACAACCTAGTTGAAAGTTGAATAAATTTTATTGGATGGTTGCATATCATTCTCCCATAATACTAAACAAATTATTAATGTATAAAATTCTATGGCGCCATCTAAATTTAACACGTGAATGACATGACAATCATTATGAAATTTTGGGCAAATGACGCAGATAACAGATGACAGATGACAAATGACAGATGACGGATTACAGATGAAAGATGACAGATGACAGATGACATATGACAGATGACAGATGACATATGACATATGACAGATGACAGATGACAGATGACAGATCACAGATGACAGATGACAGATGACAGATGACAGATGACAGATGACAGATGACAGATGACAGATGACAGATGACAGATGACAGATGACAAATGACAGATGGCATATCTAAGCAATAAAAAACAGATACTATGACGATTACATGATGTTACTATTTGTATATATATTTCAATTTGTATATGTGTTGGAGTATTCCGTCGAACTTACAAACATCCAGATAAATGCAGAAAATTATATATATAATATTTACAGCTATTGAAACCACAAATATTCAGACAAATACACGCGTTTATACGCGTTCATATTGAATACTGTTGGTGAAAGCTATAAAGAAAGATATTATTATACTCGAAACATAATTCAAACTCTATTTAATACTTATAATACCTACAAATTTTTAAATTGATTTTAGAGAAAAAATATTATTATAAAAAAAAATTAATATGAACTACGTGAGATTGTATACGTGTTTTAGAACTCTCTATTTATTTTCATTATAATAATTGTAATGGTAGAAAAATTAGAATTTCATTGAGATCAAATCTCAAATTTCAGTTAATTGATTTGAAATATAAATTAACTTTATAAGTTTTTTTAATCTGAGTGAATTATTCTCACAGGCTAATTTTATATTAAAATAAAATTAAAGGAATTTTTTTTTTTATTTATTTATTTATTTCATCAAATGTATAGACATCAAGTGTACAAGTCACTAAATTCCTTGTTATTTTGTTTTGGCAAAAAATAATTTAATATCACATTGGTTAGTTTTCATTTTTAAATAAATCTATAGAAATAGACTAAACTAATTTTTAGAATTCAATAATCAATGCTAATAAAAATGAAACTAAGGTAGTTTTTATACATAAGCTTTGGACTACCCATGTTTTGAACCATATTAAACTATTTTTACAAATGAGAACTTAATGGATTTTTACAGAACGACGACGATATTCAAATAATAGTGACTAAATATAGTAAGAATGTTAAAATATAGTAATGCATAGTGTAAAATACAAAATTAATTTAAAAATATTAAAAATTAATTAACAAATTTAACAAAAAAAAAACAAATTAAACTACCCATAATTAATTAGTAAAAAAAAATCATATGTGGTTCTAGTCCATGATAAGCTAATATGGTTAAAAGTATGTATAAGAAGAAAAAAATTAATTACTTTATTTATATTTGTAACTATATTATTCTTTACTATATTATATTGTAACATTTATATTTATATTTTTATTTATAAACTGTAGGTAAAAATAATAATAATATGTTACATGTATCATCATAATATTTATTCTCTAAAATCATGAAAAATATTTATTTATTAAAATAAAGTAAAATACATTTGAGCACGATTTTTTATCAAACTTGAAGCGGGTTAATACTAGTTATGCTTTATTTTAGAATTCAACTGAAATCTTGTATGGCATCTAATGAAAAAATAAAACTTCCGGTATTTTAGTTATAATCAAACACATACTTTGCTGCTGGTTATACTTATATAAATTTATAGTTATCTTAGTATAAATTTATAATATTCTAGCTTTATTTGGTAATCAAATTACAAAATATAAAATATTAAAATTGTATAATTGTTAATTTTTACATTAAGATCGAATATAAGATTAAGTTTAAAATCATATTTTTTTTTGTTTGTATACTTGTGTATTGTTTGTTATATGTTTGTATTAAACATAAATAAATAAATAATTTTGCTACTTAGAATAACATCAAATTTAAACATTCTCTAATGATACATTTTTACATTTATACACATACATTTTTTGTTTAAAAACACTATAAAAATTAAATTGAAAATATTTTCGTATCTATTCTATTTCAATTAAGAATGATAAATATTTAATACCGGAAATATCTATTTCATCGGAATTACCCTAACATAATATTAAATATTTCAAAACATATTTTAACATATTATAGTAATTACTTTTGAATTTATTTTTGAATAATAAAAACCTCAAACTTTTTTGTTTTATGCCCAAGGGATATCATATATGTATAAATATAGCATAATATGAAAATGAAAACCTTGAAATATCCTTGAAAATACATCAAAAATTAAATATAATATTTAAATACCTTAAATACGATTATTTGCCGAGACCAAAAACTTATCAAACAACCATTTACACCCACTCAAAATAAGAATCAAGAAAATAAATAAAATTTTTCTCTATTTTTTTTTAATTTTTCATATACATAGTTTCCTTTTACAAAAATCAAGAATTAATTTACATTGAAATTTTTCTAAAAATGAATTTTATATTTACGTTATTATTTTTATTTTATTTATTTTTTATTTTTTCGTTTTTCTTGTGTACGGAGGTTTATTGAAGTCCTAGATTAAAAGTGAACGAACCAAAACAAAGAAAAATAGAAAAAAATCATTCCAAATGATTTTATCCCACACAATACTTGTGTATCATTTAACGTATTATGATGTGAATTGAGGTCGGGTCAGGTCAGTTGGTTTTAAAATATACAAGAAGAAAAACAAAAATAACTGTTCTTTTAATTTTTCACTTCACAGAATGAATGAAAACCACACATAAAAAAAACAAAACGAAAAAAACGTATAGTCCGATTATTTGCTTCTTTGAATCTCTTTATATACATCCTTACATTTGAAATTCACAACCACTATTACCAAATATACACACAGAAAGTAACCAATAAGTACGTGACTTTCATTTAAATGATCGGATCTAAAATCCATAAAAGTTTTCTATTTAAAAACAAACAGGAAAAAAAAATAATAAAAAAACGAAAAAAAATTGGGAAAATGATTTTGTTAAAAATTTATTATAAAATTTTAACTGTACCATATCAAATCTGAAATAAAACCTAAAAAAGTTAAATAAAAAATAATGTAAAATTTCTAAGGACTAAAGATAAATTACAAAATAAATAATTATCGGAAAAAAATTTAATTCAATATTTTTTTCCTATTAAATTTGTTATTTTTTTTTTGCTATTCAATTTTTAATTGAATCAATTAAAATTGTGGTAATTTTATTTTTATTGTGAAGTAGATATTGTAGGACGAAATACACGAAGTAAATTCTATTGAGCAAAAAAATATTATTTTTTTATTTTTATACTTTCAATCCATTCAATGGTTCTAAAAATCAAAAAAAATAAAAACAAAATATTATATTTTTTTTTCAGATTTTTTACATTTACCTACTATCCTGATATCCTTGATGTATACAGTAAAATTTTTATCTAAAAATATGAATTTGCAACAGGTTATTTTTTATATAGTCCTGTTTTAATCAAGAAGGATTTATACATTTTTTTTTTAATGATTTATTTTCCTGCTACTGCGATCAGTCATTATGGTCTAATGCGTTCCAGTTAAATCTCATTATCCTTCTTTTTGTTTTTTTTTTTTTTTTTTTTTTTGTAATCCAAAGGCATTAAAAATGTCCTTATTATCACGTGCTATAAATTTATGATGAAGTACAGAAATAAGGTTTTTTTAAATATGGAAAATATTTTCTGTTGGAAACGATGAACTCAAATAATTTGTGAAAATCATAAAGAAAAAAAAAAAAGCGAACGCTTTCGTAGTGCAAGACTATTTTGACATGTATAAAGTGAACATAAAATGTACAGTCTTCTCATGATTGTGTAACAACTGAAATCTATAAAGATATTAATTAATTTTAGTGAAATATATCTAAAATTTTAATTTTATTATTTAAAAATGTTTTACATAGATCATATGTATAAATATAAAATACATTAGAGTATATGAGCTTATAAAATAATGTAAATTAGAATTAGAAAAATTGTATAATAAAATTAAGGCAGATTAATTAAATAATAATAATAACAATATTAGATAATATTAAAAAAGGTAAGTTTGGATCGGGCAAAATATTACTTTAAAGTGATGTGAAGTGAATTTTAAATTTGAGAGCAAGAGACAGAAATTTTCATAGTGAATCGAATTTTGATAGAACTAATAGAAACTAATATACTAAACTATCATAATAAATTAAATCTTCTTCCATAATAAATTAACTAATTATGCACAAGTCAATAATAATTCAGTAATTATGCACTCCGATTTTTATTAACATAAATTTATATTTAATTTATAATTTGACTTAATTCAATTTAACTCCATCTAAAATATATTAAATAAATTGTTAAAACTACAATTTGGTAATAACTTAAATAAAATTGAATTGCACTATTTAAGAAGACTCAGTTCCTAACAATAGTACTACTCCACTACATTTAATTAGTTGGAATATACCAGGAAGTTAATTAATATTAGAAAACCTTTACACATTCAATTTTATTTAGTAAAACATTGCAGTACCGTACATAATGTACAAAAAGACATACGACTAAAGTTACGGACAAAACAGAACAGTTTTGTAAATATTTTTATTTTTTCTAAATAACTCATGAGACTAATTAAACAATTTTGATACTCACTGTATTTTATATGATACATACATGATTATCGTAACGTTCTATTTCTAAAAATGGCAGTGTAACATTATAATTCACTTTTAACAGAAAACAAAAAAAAAAAATAGAAAAACTAAAAATATAAACTTAACATTATTTAAGGAACTGTCAACTGTTTAAAAAAGTAAACCTCAAAAATTTAATGATGGAAGAAGGATAAAAATTGTAAAGTAAACAAGTATATAGACTTAGAGTCCTGTCATATGAACAAACTATGCATTTATATTTTTATATTATTTGCATACATATACATACATAATAATAATATCATCTATGAATATGCATATCTAATATGAATGTGTGTCGATAGATTTAGCGCATCACTAAACATTTAGATTGAAATTTTCAATTTAATCATACCAACATGGGACCTACTATACTTTCATATTATTATAATCTGTTATGGTTATGATTATACAAAAAAAATATAATTTATTGTATATATATTATGTTATATATATGTTAGTATATAAGTGTGAAAAATATCATAATATTACGACACTGATGGAGTTGAGAAATTAAAAATTAAAATAAAAGAGGAGATTTTTGTTTTATAATTTTTGGTTTAAATATAAAAGTAAAACAAATTGATTCGAAATTATAACTTTGTAATATTCGAAAAATGTTCATTCATTTCAATTAAGTGATATTTAGTTAGTTCTAATCTAATTTTAATTCAAAATATGTATATATGTAACAATTTTTTTTTTTTAAAAATAGGATTCTCTTTTTGAATTAGAGAAAAATGCGTACCAATAATTTCTATTTAGTCTTATTTTGAAATTGGAACCTTCTATTAATCAGGGAATTTCTATGATTCAAAATATTGTGTTTTATTCTAATTTGTCACATTATTGTTAGGCAAATTATTGTTAAATTTTATTTTTTCGTTTTACACAAAAAAAAAAAATTGATTTAAAGTAGTAGTTAGTAAATAAAACGCTAATTTTTCGTTATGATGTATAGTCGGTATGTTATCTCTGACTCGTAAGACTATCCTGGATCAGAATCCCGCTCATAGTATTCAATAATTCAACAATTTGAAGTATAATTTGGTCGTTATATTAAACTAATATCAAACTATGATAGTATGATGGGTAAGCGCTCTAGAATAGATAGATCTTTCTACATTTCGTACAATATGGATATTGTTTCACACATATCGCACTCTTTAGATACCAAAAATTTAAAAGAAAAATTCATTGTGTATTTTTTTTTGTTAGTATGTGAACTTGTTAGTACGTGGAACAACAACAAAGAGTCCTGCAAGACAATCAAAGGTCCTTTTAATGAAACTCAAAATTATTCATGTGAGAACTGCCTTAAATTATTAAATTGTTATCAAAATTCTTTGAAAAAAAGCTATAAAATAAAAACGACATCAATTTGAAGGTTCAAAGATTTTGTTTGAACTCGAAATGATTTTTTTTAACTTGTTATCGTTGAATTTATTACACATGAATACTTTTTGAGTTGTAATAAATCATGATTAGCGAATGATTATTAAGTCATAGTGAACATAATTGCAATTGGATTGATTTCATTTGATTTAATTATACATATATGATTTAATTATAATAGATTATGTCTCTAAAATTAGGTTTAAATGTACACTTCTTTTTTTTTTGTTTTTATTTATTTAAATTTGATCTCAAAAAGAGTTAAAAGCTCGTACACAGTGAGTTGATAGGAATTCATCAACATCATCTTATCTTATTAAGTCTCTAATATAAATTGAAGACTTCAAAACATTGTTCATAAAACCATGAAATTCTAAAATACAAAATTAATAATTAAAATCAAATAATTACATTTTTACACTTCATTTGAGGTTATTTACATTTGTATATAGAGCTTAGATGTATAATACAAAATATGAAATTAGATTCCATTTCAATTAAAGAATATTTTCATATCACTTAAAACAACTCAAACATATAAAAAATAAAAACATAAAATTAAATAAATAATTTAAAAGTGAAAATTAATTAAAAATTTATTAAAAATAAATGAAAAATAGATAGTATTATAAGGTAATTGACTTCAAAAAGAGAATATTAATAAGCAATTTATTAATGAGCTACTAAAGAACTGTAAAAACCCCCTAAAAATAAACAAAAATTTAAAATAGAATCAAAAATTGTAAATTTCTATTTTATTTTCCCTAAAGTTAAAGGTTAACTCTTTCACTCACTATTAAATTTCCACTTTGTGTAAATAATAATTGAAAACAAATTTTCATTGAAAATCTAAATTATTCAACCCTCTTTGCCCTATCTACCTTGTTTTCGTTAATGTGACAAAAAAAAAAACAAATAAAAAACAAAATAATAAATGAAAATTTTACACTTTTCTTTTTTCACCCACTAAAAAAACTCACATGGAAAAACTCAAAAATTTGTTCATGTGAAATTTAATTTTTTTTTTTTTTTTGTTATTGTTGTGATGTTTAAAAATTTCCATTTTCATAAAATTTATATAGATATACAGATATGTATATATTATGTTTATATGTAAACAAAAATATCATAACAAAATAAAAGACGATTTTAATTCGATTTTTACATCAACAAATAAATAGTAAAAAAGAAAATAAAACAATAATAACAACAAGGTTTATTTAAATTCTATTGTTACTCAGACCGTTATTTTTGTTACTGTTATTTTATTGTTTTTCTTTAAAGTTTACCTACATAATTTTTAATATATATATATATATATATGTATATAAATATATAAAAGTTGTTACCTGTATTTAATTATACAAAAATAAATAAATTACATGGTATACTTAACTGTAATTAATTATATTGGCTGTTTATATGTACATATTGTTTGTATATATACATATATATATGTAGTGAAAATGTTTTTTTTTTATTATTATACAATAGAAATGAAATAGTCTCATAGAACAATTCAGTGCACTGCAATTGCAATAACAAACCATTTTAAAACTCAACATTAAATGTTCATTATTCTGATGAGGTTGCACAATTATAATGACGTTGATGGAAAGAGATGGATATACATTATAATACTGGCGGTGTTATAATAAAATAATACACTTTTATAATAATAGTATTGCCATCATCATTTCGATTTTACTTTAAGTTAATTTGTGAGATTTCGTAATCTTTGGTGGAGTGATTTAAATTACTACAAACTTTTTATATTCGGTAAATTACGATATATTGTTCGCTCCAGATTAAGTACCTCCAGATTAAGTTTGTTAGATTTTGTATGGATATATACAACTTTAAGCATGTAGATGTCAAATTTAAATTAGATTAATGACTTGTACTAATGTTGTATATAGTTTTTGATTAGATAGAAATATTTTGTAAAAATATTTTAATACACATGTTTGAATTTGACATTTGCACATCTTTGAACTTGAACTAAAAAACTATTTTTTCTCAAACTTTACTGATTGTATTAAGTGTATATACCTTGACATCGTAAATGTCTCAACACAAAGTTGAATAAAACGTCCACATGATCTTAAATGTCTATAAAAGCTCATAAAAGTTTGAGACATTGACTCTACGATCATAATTTTTGTTGACAATGTCTTCGCGTTAATAAAAACAGTGTTAATAAAAACTTTCAGTGAAACTAAATATAACTTCAGTGTTAATAAAAACTTTCTGCTCATTTTGTTTGATCACAATTGAATTAAAACACAATGTGTCAAAAAGATCTCATTATACAATGTTACAAACTTATTTTACAGATAACATTGACAATTACGATGTCACCGATACATATAATCAAAACCAATGACATTTGAGCTAATACCAAAATAAATTCATTTTAAATTATTACCGCATCTTAGGACGTTACTTGGACATTTCTCTTCTAAATAATCCTCTGTTAATTTTTTACGTTAATTTCAGGATATAAATATTTCATAATTTTACTGTTATAGTGCAACACCATCAAATTTTGGATTATTGTATACATGAGAATTTCAAACAATATCAACAAAATTATTATGAAGGTAGTTGCAATTAAATTCCCTTGTTATGCATCAATTTTGAATTATGTATTGTGACAACACTTTCTCTAAAGTAATTCAAAGCTATAAACAATGAAACAAAAAAATTTCTCACATTTAGAAAATATATTATAGGTGCCTATAGTACGTATTTATGTACATGTGTATATATAGATATACACAAATATTTAATATAAATTTATAGGATATTTACTAGTACCTATATACATATATATAAAATTTATAAAATAAAAGCAGCAATCTAATTAGAACTGAAAATAAATTTTAAAATTTTGGAAACCTTACATGAAACTTAAAATATGTACTTGATATCTATAGTTTTCAAAGAGCCTGCTTAATATGGCTAAAAAACGATTTTCTTTAAAAAAAAAAAAAATAAAACACAAAAAAAAGACATTTTCAAATAAAAAAATAGAAATGTTTTCTTTGTCTCTTTCACTCTTATTATCTACTTTGTGTTTGTAAATATAAAATAACCTAGATGACTGGTGAAGAGATAAAAAAAAAAGAACAGCATAAGCTGCTGACATAACAATGCAGGATTTTAAAAATTGAACAGCTTGCGGTCTTTTTTTTTTTTTTTGGAAGTTTACAATTAAAGATTTGAAAATTTTTTGATACCTTTTTCTTTATTGCAAAATAATTCAATTGGTGAAATTTTAATTTAATTTAAAATAAACAGCAGTAACAATAATATTTAAGCTTGAAATAACTTTTTTTTTATTTATTTTTTGTTTTTTTTTCATTATAATTATTTGAAAATCCTTTGAAAATATCCTTGTGTTGTAAAAATTGAATTTTCCTAAAATTAACAATTTTATCATTGATTTGGTATACAATTATAGTATTATAATTGTATTTTATAATTTTAAGCTACTTATCTATAGATATAAATTAACTGTATATACCTATCTATGTAATATAAATCCATAAGGTAATAAACAAGGATATATTTTTAAAAAGAATTTTGTTAAATTTTCTATCATCAGTAATACTGAAATTTGTCATTTCACAGTTGTAGTTACTAAAAATCTATTTATTTATTTATTTTTGTTGTTTTTATTTTGTTTTTGTTTTTTTTAATTGAAAGGATAAAATTTTAAATAATACTTAGAATAGAATTTTAGATTTATAGCATAAATGATATTGTATTCATATATGTAACTATACATGTACATAATATAATTTTATTTATTCTATATTTGTGTTAGTTAAAAGGGTTCTGTTGTTTTCTTTATTGAATTTATGCGGCCCATTTTTCGGTGAGAGAATTTTTCACAAAAATAATTTTCCCAATCAAGGATGGAAAATTTTATTTAATTTATTTATACGAATTGTGTTATTTTTTTTGTTTTGATGCTAAACAAGAATAGAATAATAACAAAAAAAAAAAAAAATTAAATAAAAAGAAAATGTTAAAAACAATAACAAATATTAGAAAAATAGAAAAACAAAATGGCGTGTTTTTTTTCGGTTCATTGTTATTATGGTTGTTTTCTTGTTTTATTCATTAATATTTGACATTTGAATTTAAAATTAGAAATTCAAAATTAACCTATTTTAAATTAAATATTTAATTTAATGTTTTTTAATTTGATGTGTCAGTTGTTTGATGTTATTTAAATAAATTAATATATAGGTATATATAGGTATATTTAAAAATGGCGCCATTACAATATTATTGTTGTTTAATTTTATTTTGATAATTAATGATTTGAAAAGGGTTTTTGACGTTGACTCTATGTGTCGTATTTTAAAATATTTTAATATTATTTAAAGTGTAAAGTTTGTTTTAGAATAATTTTACTTTCGCGAATTTAATTTTGTTATTTATTTTTGGTTGATTAGTCAAATTTGTAAATAAAAAGTTTAATTTCCGTTTGTTTTCATTTTAAATTTGAATTTTGGGTTTTTGTTTTCTTTATCAGTTTTATATGCGTATTTGCATAATTGTTTGAAAACATTTATAAAACATTGTTTATACAAAAATATTTTATTTCTATAATTTATTAGATTTTTATTTATTTATTATGCCTAATATAAACATTTTAAAATAATGTACTTATTATACTCTTTACAATTAAATTTACTCTATTGTTGTGAAGTAAAATTTATATTTATGTATTTTATGCAATACATTGTATTTGAGGTGTATTACAACTGAACATGAACAACTTAACTTTTTATAATACACCTAATCAGAGTGTTATCATTATCGATAGTTCCATATTTTCTTTTTTTAACTTTAAATATTGATATACAGTTTAAAACATTAAAATTAGTGGTTTACTAGACAATGTTAAAATAAAAAAAATTAATATTTGTGAGTGTTACAATGGGGATTTATGTAGACGTGATCTTCTTAAATCTATTGTGCTTCCCTGTTTGCTTGTTTAAAATGGTTGTTGAAAGCACCGGTCCTGTGATGAAGTATGTCAGTTTGAAAAAGGGTTTAGACTGCATTAGTCCTTGGTAATTATCGCATTAGTTAGGATTCATGGCCCATATTCATTAGTTGTGATCCTCGCTTCTAAGAATCGAGTCATTGTACCTGTTTTCATCTCACTTCTTTTATTGCAATTCTTCAAAATCTATCTTTTTTAATTAAACTCATGATTTTTCTATTTAAATCCGGATGATTTTTAATATTCAGTCATAAATTCATATTGAATTCGACCATTTATTTAAATATGTATATGCAATTCACTTAGATAAATTGGAACACATTTCATTAGAATCAATAAAAATATCAGCTCACTTTTATTACCGAACTCATAAAGTCCAGCAATAAAAAAATACAAAGTTTTATCCAAATTAAAGTCCCATGATGACCAGAAAAATGTTCACATTTTCTCTTTTCTATTTGCTCTTTTGACAGGTATATGTAAATTTTGAAATTCATTTATAGCTGAGAATTTGTTCACATTAAAACCATTTAGTGTAATAATATCAGGTTTTCTTTTCAATAAATATCCAGCTTCATAGCCAGTAGTGATTTCTGATACTGTTGTGAAAATATGTGCTAAATGATAAAATTGTCTTTTTCCAGCTTCTTCGTCAACCGAAAATTTATCCAAATTATTATGAAAATCTCTGCTACCAGCCAAATAAAAAAAATTTCCGTTTAAAAATGTGAATCTTAGTATCGAGATCCAATTTATTAGAAGATTAAGTTTATTTAAGCAGTGTCAATTCTTTGTATACGATTGTCTTAGGAGGATATGTTTAATTTTAATCCTTACAGTCCTTTTGTGGAGTATATGTTAAATCTTATTCCCAATGATGGTATTTTATCTAAACATATACTTAACTTAATAAAATCTACCTTAATTTCATTACCTTACCATTAATTTATTAAAGAAAAATAAAAATTTAATGAAACCTTCTGCTATTGCCAGAATATTTCAGTTTATTGCCATTCAAATTTGAAAATTTAATATTCCAATAAAAATAAATTTAATATAAAAACAAATTCCATTAAATGACATTCATTTTCAGACATGGTTTTTTTTTTGTTTTTATGTTTTGTTTTGGGCAATTCAATTTGCGATGTCATGTTTCTGATGATTTTTTTTATCGTTTAATTTTTTTTTTATTTATTATTTTGTGCTGTTTTGTATAACTTGTGTATTCTTAATCTCAGTAATTTTCTTGTGATTTAACCTTTTTTTTTTTGATTTTCTTAAATAAAACCAACACACATAACTAAAAACAAAAAAAAAATATGAAATAAAGAACGACAACAAGAAATTATCGAGTTTATTATGGCAATTCCATATAAAATACTAATCTCTTTGTATATATATATATATATGTTAAATTTATAAGGGAAAATAACACGACCAGAAAAACACCTATCGTCACACCCAAAAGAAAAAAAAAACATAAAAAAATAAAATAAAAAATAAATGAAAATTTAAAGGTCATGACATCATCGTTGCACGTTTTTTCATCGTTTTTTGTTGTTGTTGATTTTGTTTCATTTATATTCTCTTTATAATTTTTTTTTTATATGTATTTATATTATAAAGATGTATGTTTGTTTGTACAGAAGATTTTGTTTTTTTTTATTATTAGTATACCAAAATATAATATACACCCTTAAACAAAATGTTGAAAATTCAAAATACTAAATATATTTATTACAGTTTCACAAGATTTCCAAGTACGATTACAAGAAATTCTAATTTTACCTTTTCACTTTGAGTTTTTCACGTTGTTTTTCTCATGTTCCGTTTTCATTGTTGTTGTTGTTGTTGTTATTATTCATTTTGTGATTTCTTTTCTAAACTTTTTGACTTATTTCATTTTCTATTCCCTTGTTATCAGGAAAAAAAACAAAAAAAAAAAAAATACAAAAAAAAAGGATATATGTAAACATTTATGGAATTTTAGTTTGTGTGTTTGTTAACACTACATGTTAAGGTGTTTTTGTTTTTCTGTTATTGTTGTTGCTGTTGGATTTTGAATAAAGAAAAGTTAAAAAGACGATAAACCATTCTATATACATTACATACATATATGTATATTTATATATATATATATATATATATATATATATATTTATGAATGTACATATACATACAAAGTCGTGAACTCCTGAAAATAAACATTGAACACGCAATTTTCCCATATACGCTTAATTCTTGTTTTTCATTTTTTTATTATTATTATTATTATTATTTTTACAAAATACTTATTCTGGCCAGCCATATACAATCAACTAATATTCCTGACTACTGATACAATATAGATACATATACATATTATTATAAAATAGGTTGTAAGATATTGGCAGAAATGATTTTCTTTAATTTTTATATATACCTACTTACATACTCGTAAGTTGTATATTTTCTCCATCAAAAGAATGTTACCAAAAGAAATTAGACATTTATTAGATATGTATGTAAGTATGTATGTAAATATTTGATAAAACAAGGTAGAAAACTATATGAAGGGGTAGAATTAAAATTGGATGGTTAGAGAGTTTGCAATGGAATTTATGATGACAAGGGAGTAATACTCATTGAAATATACGATGAAGTAATAGATGGTCAAAAATATAAACGTGTTGTAAATACATTTTTATATTTATATAAAAAATATTCATGAGATTTTATTCATTTGATATACATTTGGGCGTTGTCTGCTTTATTATTATATAAAAAAAAAGTAAACAAAATAAAATTACAATAATAAAAATCCTTATAACATATAGGTATATATACCTCCTACTGGCATCACGGATAAAATTTTATTTTATTTCTAATTTTTCATTTCTTTGATTTAAAAGCTTTTTCATTAAAATTAGAAATTTCTAATGGAATTTAGCTACAAGGAACATAAAAATTAAATCGTAACATTTTTTTTTTATATATATAAAATTATTTAAGAAAACATTTCAAACAACATTTAGAACAACATTTAGATTTTGGATTTAGAATTTACAGAATTAAATTGATAAATAATAAAAAAAAATGAAAATAAGAATGCAATTCTTCCGGTTTAAAAGAAAAAAATTAGCAGATATGTGCATATAATTAGATTTGGACTAGATTAGATTTAGATTGAAATAGTATTTAATTTCTATTAGCATTAAAAATAGATATAAAATATTTGTAATACAGAGATGTTCCACATATCGTACTTGGAAAAGAATCTAAAGTTTTGACTGTACATTTATGTTTGAAATAATAAAACAATATTAAATTAAATTAAATTAAATATTTGTTTTCAATCACATATACATATATTTTATTTCCATTATATATATATTAGATTCCATAGACTTAATTTCATAATGTACGTTAGTTTTCTAACGAAAAGGATTCAAGTTCTATTCTAAAATCTATAATGAACATTCGCATACACAATCTAAATATAGATTTTCTGATTCTTATAAAAGTCAAAATTTAAGTTTATTTAACTTTTATATCTGCAGTTAATTCAAATAAATGTATTAAACATGATTCAAAAATAAATTTTAGATATTGTATATAGCAACATGCTGTGCAATAATTTACATAGTTGCGTTACTTCTACATATTTCCATATTTTAATTTATTCCTAAATCTAGGCCACAAGTTTCATTATTATTATTATTTTTATTTTTTTCATTTTGTATAGATAGCTAAATATTATCTTATTAATTAAAAAGTAGTATATATGCATATATTCATACATATATATATATATATATATATATAACATTAATTTAATAAATAACTTCAATAATAATTAATTCAAAGAAATTACTTTAATTTCTAAATTCTTAAAAAAAATTACCTTAATACATTGATGCCCACATTTAATTTAATGAGTTTATGGTAACTCTATATAAATGTAATGAAGTTAAATGAACTTAGTCATCGACCTAAATTTAACTTTTTATTTATATATATATTTATATATATATATATATACATAGACATAATATTATGTATTAAAATAATATAAATAAAGGTTTAGCATTTGATTATAGAAACCAAAACAATGTGATATAATATACTATAATTATATTATATAGTATGTGTGTATGTGTATGTATATGAACAATTGAAATCTCATTTTTTACAAAACTATAATAGAAAAATATATAAAACAAAAAATATAAAATATAATATTAAAAAAAAAAACCAAAACCAATTAAAGATTCTAAGTTTGGCCAAAAAGAACAGCTATACCGCGTCGTCAATCGCACGCAAAATTCATATAAACGTTATTATTTAAATAAAGAAGAGGGGGTAGAATATCCATAAAGGATATTTTATTATTGTGGTTTTCTTTCTATTTCACTTTTTGTGTTTTTTTTTTTATATTTTTTTTATTATAATTTATATGGGAAATTCATATTTCAAGGTAGTAATTAAATGGATTTGGACATGAATTGTATATAAAGGAGCTGTGTGGCTTTCCAGTTATCAATATAATAAAATCTAAGCTAATTTACTAATGGAAATAGTGTATAATATGTATAAAAACGGTAATATATGTGAGTAAGGATTGGGAAACTAAAAAATAAAAAAATAAATTGTGATTAGGTGTTTTTCTTTTTTTTTTCAGCGCGCAGGATAATAACAGTTTTACTTTTTTTTTTTTATTCTGAGGTTTTCTATATACGATTTTTTATATTATCGTTTGAGTTAAGTGGATGTCCTTAAATATCTATATAATATTGAAATAATAGTTCTTTTGTTATTGTTGTTGTTTTTTTTTTATATTATTTTATTTTTTGCCATTATTAAACTCTGAGCTCATTTTCATTAAAGTTTATTGTACAACAAAAAAAAAAAAAAAGCAAAAATGTCCTTTAAAATGAAATATAATAATATTAATAATCACATTTATAATATTAAAGTCTATTAAATAAATGATTATGTTATAATCATAAAAATATTTAAATAAATAAATTGTTAATCGCATCTTTTATAGAAAAAAAAATATTTTAACTTCATTTATAGAACAATTTTATGCATATTCTTTTTCCTTCTTTCTTTTTTCAGAGTTTATAATCGAAAAATGTTGTTGCATTACAGAAAATTTTGTATTAATTTTTTGTTTTTTTTTTTTGTATAATATCCTTAAAATATAAAAATATAAATTATCAATATAAATTGTACATAAAATTTTGAATATTTTTTTTTTATACTTAATTAAAATTTATATAAAAGGCCAAAAGAAAAGCTGCTTAAAGTTTATCTTTGAAATGAGTAACACTAAAAACAGAGAACAGGAAAAAAAAAATAAAGAAGAAAAGTTAAAAGGTCCTTTTAACAAATATCCTTTAGTCCTCTTTATTTTATAAATTATTTTCTGGTTTGTTTTTGTGATCGTAAATATCCAATATATATTGTATATGTATTATATACATATACAAATATTTCATTTATAGTCCTATTTTGAATAAAAAATGCCACCAATATTATAAAAAAACTCTCTGAAAAGCTGATAAATTTACGTCTTACAAATAAAATTTCATTTTTATGTTTTCAACCAAGCCAAAAAAAACAACAACAAAAAAATAGAAAATCAATTTTTTCTTCTCGTTCCACACACTTAAATTAACCAACCACAACCCAAAAATCTATTGTTCTTCTCGAAGTTTAAAAAAAAAAATGTTCAAATGATTCGAATTTTCATAAAAAGAAAATAATAAACAAAAAAACAGAAAAACAAAAATATAAATAAACGCATTAAAGATATAACAACAACAAAAACAAACAAAGTAAATAAAATTAAAGTGAGAAAAACCTTCCGCAAAAACCTATAAACTGTAAATGAAGAAAATTGTGAAAAATATGATAGGATATAAAAAAAAAACTCAATTTACTTTCACTCATACATACATATTATATTTCTATAAATTATGTTAGGTTTAGATGTGTGTGTATATGTAGATTTAAAGATTTTCAATTTTAAAAGAAGAAAAGTAATTCGATAATTCTCACTTTAGATCAAATTAAAATGAACGAGCTTTGGTGGATAATTTTAATAAGAAATATACACGTTAGGAATACATAATGTATATATATATAAATATTTATATCAGGTTAGGGTGTAACTTATTTTTTAATTTTAAATTTATTTTAGATATTTTATTCTGTGTTTTACTAATATTTTTTCTATATTCGAACTACACTAAAATCGTGACTGTTTAACTATACCTACCTTTTCGTATTTATTTTCTGCAAGTTTTTATTTTTTTCAGTTTGTGCAAAAATTTAAAAATCATAATACAAAAAATATTTAAGAGTAAGTTTTGATCGAGAGCAATTAGATAATATAATACTACGCTCTCTTGCACAAAACTTAACCCATCCTTGTTTGTATTTTAGATCTGTTTCAGAGCTGGCATAATGAGTAATCATTTTTTCATTAAAATCTCAGTAGATCCGATATAAAATTACCTACACAACATTTTTTATTATAATGATAAGTTTAAAAGATGGCCAACTTTTTTGCAATAGAGTAGTATATTTTGATTTTTCTACTCTCTATACTGAAATCAATTAAAATTCTTTATTTTTTTTTTGTAGAAATTGACTCTGATAATTTATAAATTTTTTCATATAATATAATAAAAGTACACCAGTAAATTCAAAATGCAAATGCAAATCATTGTTTATATAGTCTTCTAGTCAACCTTTGTGATTTCTACTATATCTTTCTATTTCAACCAAGTAAATGACTTTTGAAACCATAAATTTTCTATATTCAAATCTCATTTTTTCGGTATTCCGCAAAAATATCTCATATCAATTAAAACTGATAAGTTATTTTCAATTAAGAGGTACATATTCGTTTACTAGTGGAAATATTACTGACTCTACTTACAAAATTTTTAATATCCCAAAACTCATCAAATACAATTTCTTTTATTCTCAAATCGATAATCAAATATTTTTCATATTTAATTATTTTAACGTAGTCCCATTATAAATATAATGTTTGAATCAGGAAGAGAAGAATTATTATAATCTATAATAAAATATGTATAATCAAATTAGAGAGTAATTATTTAACAAAATTAAAATAAGGAACACCCTAAAATATACCATACAAACAGGATGGTTACATGCACATATACGTAAAGAAATAAGGTGAATAAGTAGGTCTCAATGGTGAAGATGTGAAACGGACTATTTAATGATTGATTCGTTATATAGATTTATTTATGTATATTTATGTATAAAATGATTATATAATGGTCTAATCATTATCATAATCATCATCATCACAAAAATACAGATGGTGCCAAAAATTATTTACACAAAAATTATATTGTGGGCTATTTGGAAAGAAAACAATTTTTTTTGTTATTTTTGTTGCAGGTTGTTCATCTGACTATAACAATGATTTACTAAAACCAAATAATTAATTTCAAACTCCTTCTTTATTTTTTTTTTTTGTACATTTTTCCTTAGCAGAATACACATTTCTTATGATTCAATCTAATTATCAAAATAAATCAAATTTTTCAACATCATGATAGCAATTGTTTATTTGGGTTTATTTTGTTATTGTTTTTTTGTTCTAATAAGAATTTATACTTGTGTATATATATGTATCAATTATAATCTCAATATACTTATTTTGTAACTTATTTGTAGCTAGAATAACTAAAAAGTTATGAAACTAACAATTTTTTTTATGATAAAGTGACCACAAGTATCTCTTGTACATGTATGTATAACTACGATTAAAGAAATAATTTAGTATTTTATATTATTTATGTTTAACGTACTCGTATATATACAATATTTCTAAACCATTGAACAAAAATATATATATATATTTTTTTCTGAATATCCTTAATATAACATACATTAATATCGTGAATATATTACTGATACACAACTGAAAAATTAAAGCTGGTGATTGAGAAATGTTTAGATAAATAATTGAAGAGATAAAATTTACTATACAGAACTTAGAACTAATACAGTTGTGATAAGTAAATTAATTTGCACTTAATTTTTATTTTATTTACTATATTTATAAATAAAAACTGGTTCGTTAGTAATATTAATAAATTTTTTCATGTCCTTTCATACGTGATTGTCTTTTCATACGACTTATATTAAATTGTCATAACTATAACATTTTCATAACATTTTCATAAACAAAATGTTACAAATGAAGTTTGTTCATAGACATTTTTAACTTAGCAGGAAAACTTCAAAATTATGGTAGATAGCGCTTGACAATCAGTTGTGCTGCTGTTTATATCTATAACACAAAATTGTAAATGCAAAAAGTTCATATTTTAACAATTCTGTCAACAAATTTTTTTAACAAGTAGGTATGTGTTTATGTTAGCCCTATGGTATTGCAATATTTTGTAATATTTATTTCTCAACCAATTTCTTTTTTCTGTATAGGCTTTTCAATATATAATTTGATTTCATTAGATACTCTTTATTTATTTTTAATTTTTTTTTAAATTTTCTTTCAAAATATTGATTAAATAAAAATCAATTTATTTCCTAAACATAATAATGTAAAAAAAAATAACTGAGAGGGGAGAATAAATTTCAATGTCTAAAAGATGTAAAACGAATTATGGTATGATTGATTTATTTCATCAATTTTACAATGATTATATTAATAATTTTTTGAGCTCACTGTATTTATTTCTATTTTATATTATTTTTATGCTTATTTAGGGAGTTAAATATATACAACAACAAAAAAAACCCCTAACAAAATAACGTCATTTTGTATAGACGTCAATTAAAAATAAACAAAAACAATAACAAAATTTTTGAATTGGAGCAGTTTGAGTTATTTTAATGTAGTAGTCATGATAATGGTATATATATTCAGTTATTACCATGATCAATGAAGATGTTTTTAAGGATTTATTTATAATTTAATTTTGTTTTAAGTGCATTAAAAATTTTTCTTGTTTTTTTTTTTGTAATTTAAATTCTTTGAATTTTATTGAGATCTAATTCTTTTGTAACAAAGAAATACTGATTAATGGACAGTTAAAAAATTTGACACTGATTGAAGAAGCCCAATACAAAGAAATAAATTTCCTTATTATTATTATATAATATAATATTTTTTTTTTTATTTAATAACTTTAATAAAAGAAAATATCCTTTTAAATATTAACTTGGAAATTTTAATTAAAAAATTCTTTAATAAACATTTTTTTTTAAATTCAATTATTTAAATAATAATGATGTAAATTAAGTAATGATGTTGATGATAAATGATGATTATATGATGATAATTTTGATGATGAAAACTTGTTTACTGTTAAGTCTTTAAAATTAAAAACAAAAAAAGCAAACTTATTTTCATTACAAAATATTCAACTTATGCTCTACATGATTCCATCAAATGAAGTTCAAAAATTTCACTTTATTAACTCGGAATCAATATGTTCTATGCACCAGTTTGTCTTATTTTCCGTGCCGGGACAAAATTACGTATTTAATATAAAGTATAATATAGATACGTAATTTCGTCCATATGTAATTTTGTCCATATGTAATTTTGTCGTATGTAGTTTTGTCATGTAACCGTTACTTTCATACATATAAATTCATATAAAATTAATTAGTAAAATTATATAAGAACTTCAAGTTTATTTGACTAAATTTATTCAAATATCTTGATGTATTTTATTTATAATTTGGTTCTGGAGAGGGTCAGATAATCAGAAGAATAATGAAATTATTTTTAATGTTTTATTACATATAGAATCTACACTATCTTTGTTCGAGATAAAAATTAATCTTTAAATATCAAATTTTACAATTTTTTCAATCTAAGAAATTTTGATGGTTTTGTTTTTGTATTTTGACGGAATGCATAAACATCAGATATTTTGAGAGTGAATGATTGAAAATTTGTAGTAATTATAACTAGAAATTGTATATTAATATCAAAGGTGTTACTAATTGATAATAAAAGCAAAATTTTTACATGTAATTTTTACATGGGGAAAGTTTCCGTGGTATCACAATGGACCGTACTAGTCCAAGTGTATCGACGTACTGTCGGCAGCCACTACTACCTAACGTACATACATACCTACATGTTATTTAAATTAAGAAAATAAAAAATTAATAATTAATAAGAAATTCCCCTTCTTAAGTTAAGATTTTTTTTGAATTTGGCATGAATCAGATTTACTTTTACTACATACTAATGATTAAAAAAAACAAAACAATAAAAAACAAAAAAACGAAATATACGAAAAAACATATTATTAGATTTGTGTTTATGAATATATTATGATTGTCTGATTTACTTAAGACCCACTCGTAATGTCGTTTGACACAAATTAGAATTCAGCTAATGTATGAACTCTATATATACAAATACAATACAAAACTAAAAAAAAAATTGAAAAAAATTAAATACCTACTTGAACATTTATTAAAATCTGAATTCTAGATCTCCCTTTTTATTTCATAATAACTTTCTTTCTTTATTTCTAGATCAAGTTTTTTAATAGGATATGTCAGTATTAAGTAGATTTTTAGATTTTGAAAAAAAAAAAATATAAACATAAAAAACAAGAACAAATGATTGAATATTAAATCTAACAGAGTATACACGTGCACACATACATATTATATAGTACAATAAAAAGGATATGAAATATTTAAATTTCTATTTAAGGATATTATTTTTGTTTTTGTTTAATTTTTCGGTTTTTTATTTTTTGAATTATATTTTCGATATAAGAACTTGTAGTAAATTTAACCACAGTAATATTGCAATTTCTATCCCTCACAATATATAAAATTACTATACACATATCGTGTTTGTTTTTTTTTTTGTTTGCCATCTTGAAAAGATTTCTTATAAGGTGGAGAAACAGAGAGAGAGAGAGAAAGAGAGAGAACGGAATTGAATTAGGAACAGAGCGCCCACTATGAGATAAAAAAAAACTTGGATTTTATTTTATCCTTTTT
This sequence comes from Argyra leucocephala, assembly GCA_963942445.1. Taxonomy (NCBI): domain Eukaryota; kingdom Metazoa; phylum Arthropoda; class Insecta; order Diptera; family Dolichopodidae; genus Argyra; species Argyra leucocephala. The sequence continues at coordinate 150,406,243 of OZ012680.1, forward strand.
TTTTAATTTTTTTTTTTTGTTTTTATTTTGTTTCTTGTTAAGTAGAAAAGTAGAAAAACGAAAACTGATTTTGAGTTTTCTATTCTCTATTCATTATGTTATAAATATCTACATGTCCTGTTTTTAGTTGTTTTTCTTTTATTGTGTTTGTTATTTTCAAAAATAAAACTGTTGTTGATATAAATATCCTTGAATCCAGAACATATGTAAGATTTTGAGTATAATAAAATTTCAAATGATTGTAATAAAAAATTTTAAAAACAAAAATAAAATAAAATCAAATTGTAGGAAGATAATAGAAGGATTTGTTAGACAACAACATAACCACAAAAATGCTAAAAACAAAACAAAAAAAAACAAAAACAAGTAAAATTGAAAGGGATATTAACAAGGATCATCTTCACTGTACAGTCAAGTAAATTTAAATAGAATCTTAACCAAAATCCAAAAAACAAAACAAAAGATTTAATGAGTTCTATTTGAATTGAAAATGGAATCAATAAATTTTATATTGTTTAATGTTTCTAAAATTTTCTATAACAAATCGCTAATAAAATATCTGAAATCGAATATATTAAAAAATTGCTATTTGATTCCTAAAAAGTAGTTATTTTTTATTTAACTCTATGAATAACCTAGCAAACAATTTTATATATAGAAATAGGACCTCTGCCCTATGCCCGACGATAGGATGTTAGGACAATTGAACTCTATGAATAACCTAACAAACAATTTTATATTTAGAAATATGACCTCTGTCTCATGCCCAACGTTACAGGAAAATTGAACTCTATGAATAACCTAGCCAACAATTTTATATTTAGTAATAGGTCCTCCGCCCTATGCCCCATGGATAGGGTTACAGGACGACTAATATGTAAAGTAATTTTTATGTACAGTAATTTTTACCAATATCAGTTTGTGAGGTTAAACAGTTTAAATGACATGACTCCTTACAATTAAAATGAATAATCTAACGATACAAAAACCATGATATAATTTGTTTTCTAATCTTGAACAGAATACTATGTTCCTAATCTATTCATTAAACCTATAAATGTCATAAATTATAGATATAAAAATAAAAAATAAACCTTTCTATATCCATCTATGATAACAAAACAATGTTTTACGAATTTTGATTAATTTCCTTTACTGTATATGAATTTTGATTTAACATACCGAATAATATTTCTGTATAAACAAGTTGTAAATAATAATTAAAAAATAAAAACAAAACAAAAAAATGTTCTGAAATTTATTTTTGGTATTTTTATTTTTTGATAAATGTACTTGACCCTTTCAATTTTCAACTCAAAATAAAAAGCAAAAAAAAAACTAAAAAATTATGAAATGTAATTTAATGAAATTAATGTAAGTCGTTTAAATTTTTTTTTTTTTTAAGATTAAATGCATCATAAATATAAGATTTTATATAGCAAAGATATCCCAAAGGATATTATACACATATACAATATATATATATGTATCACATACAAATGTTCTGTTAAAATGAATCTTCAAGATAACCATAGATTCGAATAAAATATTTCTTTGTTTATTTTTTTTAATTTTTATTATTTATTTTATTATGGTATATGAACTTCAACTTTAAGATGTACATCTAATGCTGTTAAAGAAAGGATCAACTATTGTTAAATTCAATTATTTTCAAACCAAAAGAAAAACAAAAAAAAAAGAAAATTAAATAAATTCTTAGAAATTATTCTGTTTTTATTGATATTAAATATTATTCGAATATGTATTGTATTGTAACACCTGTACTGGGAATTATAAATTTAGATATATATATATATATGTATTATATTGGAAATTAAAAATTAATCTCAAAAATAAAATAGTAGTATTTATGAAAATCATAACTGTAAGTAAGTTAAATTTTTAAATAGGTCGAATATTTTAAGTTTTTAACACTTAGCAATCAATTAAAAGTTCCATTTTTAAAGTAAAATAAAGTAGTTAAAAAAATAGGTTTTTCATTTGCAGGGAACTACAGTACAGATTTGTTACATTTTCAACTTTACAGACTCTGTAAAATTAGTTAATTAGTTGAAAGAAAACCCAAGCCTTCTGCCATGATTACCTATAATTTAGTGCTCTGTAATAAACCTTTACCATCATTGTACTAATTTCTAATTTTGTGATAGAAGTTTAGAGACCGTGTTGAATGGCCAGTTTGAAGCAGGATATGTTTGGTATATATATCTTATATGTTTAGTTACTCCAATTTTTTTAATTTATTTTAAATCTCTTTCTTCCCGCAAACATTAACTTGAAATGTAATTTGTAATAAAAATTTTAAATAGGTGTAATAAACATACTAATTTTAGATTTCGATACATAAATCTAAATCTCAGTACTGCTAGAATTCATCAGAATGTATATTGAACTACCTATACAGATCCTAGTTTGAATTGAATATTATCTTCTTTCAATTTCCACTCTTGTCTATACCTTCCCATATAATTTTTAGTATCAACAAATAATTGTTTTCCTTTTTAGTTTTTTTAATCTTCAAATTATTTGTATTCAACTAAAAGCAAAAAAAAAAAATAAATAAAATAAAATAAACGTAATCAATTTGAAGTTTTAAAGGATTTTCATTAAGGAAATTTTCAAATTAAAATAAGTATATTTGAAAAAAAAACAAAAAAAAAAAATAATAAAAATAGAAAAAAGAGAAAATGATTAAAGGAAATCCTTATAAAAATAAGATTACTAAAATTCATTGTGTCAGATCTGACACTTCGGATATATATATATATATATATATATATATAGATATATATATATATATAGCTGCTCTATATATTAATATATGTATATAGAAACGGAAATGCCAAATTCTTATGATTCATGTACGTATAATTTTTCCATTTCACTCTCTGTTCCACTCTTATTTTCGTTTTTCTTTTTGGTTAAATTCAAAAGTAATAAAATGTTAAAATAAGCAACAAAATAAATCGAAACAAAAAAATATATAAAAAAAAAAATACCAGATAAAGTTTTACGTTTTTATGTAGGTCCTTAAAAAGAAGAAATTAAAAAAAGAAAAACATCAAAATAAAAAAGAAAAACAATAATAATAAAAACAAAAATATAGAGAGAGAAAGAGTAATGTGAAGAAATTTTCATTTAAAGATCTAAGGTTTTAAGTAATAAAAAAAAGACAAAATGTATAAAAAAAAATTGAAAATATTTTTTGTTGTTGTTTTTTTTTTTAATAATTCCATTTTATGAGATTTACTTATTTATATTTAATTTTTTTTTCTTTCTTTCTCATTTTAAATATATTATAAAGAGTGGGTTAAAAAAATTTTATGCAAATTCTAATTATTTACTCAAAAAGCGTATACATATATACTATGTATATATATATTCAAGTATTATTTAGTTCTTTGAAATTGTAATATTTTTTATTAATATTTAACAATTTAACAAGTTTGGGTAGATTTTGTTAATTTCACTTGCTTGAAATTATTTTGAAGTTTTCATAGCATCAATCCCTTTTTACAATTTTTTTTGTATTAAGTCTAAATCAATAAATTCTTATCATTGTGGCAGTAATTTAGGTAGAATTAATTACATTTTTGCATATTGAAAATTAAAAGCATGACCTAGAACTAAAACTTGATAAATATCATTGTCCCATTGTATTTAAATTAGTACCAGTACCCAGGTTCATCTCCAAAACTATTTTTTCAACAATGAGTGAAAGCAAAAAAAAATTAATTTAAAATCCATGCCCTGTGGATAGATTCTAATTCCATGGAGCTATTGACTATGCTTAAATCAAACAATTTAAGGCTTGAAACAATTAAAAAAATTTCAATTAAAAATTAAAGTCAATATTTACATGATCACTACCACTATACTAATCCGCAAAGTATATTAGATATTATTTTGAGAAATATTGAATATATATTCATTCAAATATGTTGAAGTGATTGGTCTACAATGCTTCGTTGGAGTTAAATGTGGGACTAGGTTTTTTTTTTGTTTGTAAAAAGTAACGTTTTTTATTTTTTGTTATTTTTTTATTAATAAAATTATTTTAAGAATGATTATAAACTAGGTATTAATTAATTTTTTAATATACATTTTTTTGTATTAAATAAAAAAAAAACGGTAAAAAATGCTATCGATAAATTTCATATTTTAGTACGAAAACTGTGTTGCCAACAATTCATTCAATTTTAAATTGTTTGCAGCAAAATAAAATTTAACAGACTTGACTCTAACAAAAATGTATAGTTTTTGTCTAGGTGTTGAATGTTTGTTTTATTAGTTCGTAACACTGCTGATATGCAAGTATGAAGTAATTCAATTCATTTCAATATACGCGGATAGGATGGTATTTTGTAACCTGTCGCTATCTTATTATGAATTCCTGACAAGAGTTTATGACAGTTCTAAGTGTAAAAAAATTGTTTAAAAGGTTAAAACTCCTTCCAAGTTGTAGTTACCACCATGATGATGATTATATTAATGAATTGTGAATAATCAAATATTGAATAATGCAATTAAACGTTTTTTTTTAATAAATTCAAAATGCAATTTATATATATATATATATATTTTTCTGACACTCTGTATAACACATAGTTTTATTATATACCTACATATTATATTTATAATAATTTTCTTTTTTTCCTGTTTAATATTATATTTTCTTATTCTTTCATTTACAGGTTTTATTACAAACTGATCGTGATAAATTAAAACTGGCAAATCCTGAGAAACGAAAAGCTGAAGAAAATGATTTATCCAAGGATTTGAAAAAGGTAAGCGCTATATTTTATACTTGTAAGGGTCGTATATAATATATTAAGACATTTATGGTTTTCTTCTTTTTTGTTGTTATATTGTTGTTATTTCATTTGGTTTATTCGTTTTTTATTTCTTCTTTAGAATTTTCATACCTAAAACCCAATCATCAGCCTACACACATACTACAATATGTACCTGTTTAAGAAATGTTGTTAGGACGGCTGAATGGATTGATAAAAATTTTGATTTTGATGTTAAATTCTCTTCATTGAGTTCCGTTTTTTTTTTTCTGTTCTTTTTTTGCTTTTCTGTAGTGGGTTCTGATAATGATGATGATGATGATGATAATGATCATGATGGTTATATTTAGGTTGTGTAAATTCGGTATTATTTTCGTTTTTCATTTTTTTATTTCTTTTTTATTTTGTTTGTGGTTTGTGGGTTTCGTTTTGTGGTTTTTTATTCTTAAGAAAAAAAAATTTATTATTATTAATCGGTAATCGTATAAAAAAAAGGGAAATTTTAATTAATTATAAAGTTAATAAAAATAAATTTATTTGTACCTAAGTTATTTTATTAAATTATCCTGAAAATCTTTAAATAAATCAAGTTAAAATGAAAAGGGAGCAAATAGTGAATGATTTATTTAGTAAGGAGGAGGGATTTAAGCTTTATTTTTGTTTTTTGTTGTATTTTCTGTAATTGTTAATTAATATTTTGTTTATTTAAATTATTATTGTAATATTTAAATTAATAACTTAATTAATCGTTGCGATAATTCGGTAAGTCGTTAATGTTCGAAACAATAATATCACTGTAGATTAGTTTTGGAATTGAATGGTGTAAAATTAATTAATTGATTTCCAATATCGAATAGTTGATCGTTGGATTTAATATCTGTTATAGATAAAAAAAATGTCTAGATGATTGATGATAATTTCGATTTTTCAGGACATTAAAATTAATCATCAAAACGTGTGATATACTAACATTTTTCTGTTACGAAATGTATAGGAGACATACACACACCTCGGTCGAATGCCGAAAGTGTAATTTACTGAAAAAGATGGTTATATAAGCTTAGCGAGTAATTAAAAATTTAAAAATAAACACAAAGTATTAAATTAATAATATAGAAAATAAAAAAAAGAAGCATTTTAAAAGAATTATTAAATCGACGGTTTTTAATAGTCTTATTAACCCTTTAACTACCTACGTACATCATAGTGGATGGAAATTATCCTATAGCATTTTATTATTTTTACTTCTCAAAGCTAGTAAGTAATATACCGTTTTTATTTTTCTTTATAATATAATTTGGTAGTGAAAGGGTTGATTATCACCCATATTCCGTTAGACCCATCTCGCGAGATCGCGTGAGAATATCTCTGACGAGATAGTTTTGTATTCTGTTAGACCTTTGACGAGACGAGATAGCCATTTTTTATCTCGTCAAAAATTGTAAGCGATAGAGTATCTCGTCAAAGTATTTTGTGTTTTTTTTTTTATCAAAAAATTGAATTAAATAAATAAATTGAATAGATAAAATAGTTAAGTAAAGATTAATAAACAGTTTTTCATTATTGTTTTTTGCATTATTATTAAAATTGTGTTTGTTTTTTGAAAAAAAAAAACCATCTTTACTATTACTGTTTTACTATACGTTTATGTACTAAAATAAAAAAAATATATTTAAAACATAAATATATTTATATTTATTTTTCATTTAAAAAATATTTTAAAACTAATACTAAGTTAGTGGGGTTAACACTTTCAAAAAATTTTATAAATCATATTTCGTTTATATACCAATAATTATTTTTGATAGTAAAAAATGATCAGTACTACCAACAAATAAAATGTTCTATCGCGCCGCTTACAGTGTCTAACAGAAAGGCATATTCAGCGAGACGAGACTAGATGAATTTTTTCTTCTCGTCAACGATGGGTCTAACAGAATATGGGTGTATATTTGTCAAGTGATATATATATATCTAATTATCATATAATCATATTAATATCAATTTCTGAATATAATAATTTTTGATCGTATTACTCCTATATTCATTCAATGACAAAACATAGTAAATCTCTTCAAATGAAATAAATATAGCAAAAAATTATTTCCTATGGTTTTATTTTAAAACAAACTATATTACAACAACTAAAATACATAAAACATTTTTTTCCCTTCTACAATATTCCTCAGAACTAATATGAAAAATGAAATAGGAATTGTTTCATATTATTGCAAAGATTGGTCAAGAACAAAAAACATAACAACAATAAAACTCTTAAAAATAATGACTAAAGACGGATAATTAAATGGAAAAAAAAGAAAATCAAATTTCCTTTCCATTTCCAAAAAAAAAAATAAAAAAAAAAAAAAAAAAAATCATAATATCCTTGAAAATGTTTAAAAAAAAGCACAAAACACTCATTTACTTGGATCTTCTGCAATGATTTACCCTATTTCAGAATTGACATATTGACACACCCCTAGAGTTATGCCAAAATAAAAATAAAATAAAAATGGAAAACCAAAAACAAAAAATTTAATAAAAAAAATAAAAAGTCAATGACGTCAATTTTTATTTTTTAGTTTTGAAGTGCCGAATTCAGTACAAATGACGATCCTTCGTTAACACTACTGTTTAGAAAAGCAAAAAAAAAAAAATATAACACGCAAAAAATGAAATTTTGTGCTTGGAAGGATTTAAGAAATGAATAACAAAAAAAAAATTAAAATTAAAAAAAAGAAAATGTATATATTTTTCTTCTTTTTCATTTTCCTTCATTATGAAGAGGGCAAAAAATATAATGAAAGTTAAAAAATAAAACAAAAATAAGAATAACTAAATAAATAAATAAAAAAAAACTTCATTATTTTGAAGGGAAAACCGTTCAAAAACAATAAAAACAGAACAAACACAAAATGAAAACGAAAAAAAAAAAAAATACTACAAAGTTTTTTCATTTCCCGTTTAACAATCAAAATTAAACTTTCTTTTTTTTTTTTTTTTTTTTTCGTTATATGAACATTTTTTATTTCTATTTTTCTGAATTTTCATTTTTTTTCCGAATTTTCTTTTTTTTCTGTCTAAAATTTTTCTGGTATTTTCCTTTTCTGTTGTTCTTGTTGTTGTTGTTTTTGTTTTATATTATTGAAGAAAATCATTAACCTTTTTCCAACACGACCTTTATGAAAAGTAAAAACAAAAAACAGAAACAATTTTCTTTTTAGTCATATTAAAGTGGTGCTTCTTAAAAAGTTTACTCTCTACTCAACTACGTGACGGTCTGTCTGTCACGCTAATTTTGACCTTTTTTAATTTAAGAATAAAAAAAAATCTAATTTTTTTTTGTTAATTTTTTTTTATTGACTTTTATTTCGTTTTTTTTTTTTTGGTTGAGAACATGACGTTCCTTGCTATCACTCAGAATGATAAGAAGAGGTATTCATTCTTTTGACTATAGAACAAACGTGCAAATTTGTTTCGTTTGTGTTTTTTTTTTTGTTTTTATTTTTCTTTTCTTCTTTTTCTTATTTGAGATATTTTTGGTTTTTGTAATTGTCTGGCTGGCTTTGAATAAGCTAATTGGACATTATGAGAATAAAGAATGAAAAAAAAAAAAAAAATATAAAATTTGTTAACATTTTTGTTTTACAAAATCAAAAAAAAAAAAAAAGAAAGAAATAAAAAAATATCAAAACATTTTGATAAATTAATTGATGTGAAATTGTTGTATGTGGGTGTACGTGATCAATTTTTTGTTTGTTTTATATATAAAAATAATTTCATCATAAAATGAAAGGTATCATTATCATTTTTGTTTTTTTTTTTATGTGTTTTTTGCAATCTAATGGTTTGGGTATAATTGGGATACTTAAAATTACTCTTTAGCTTTGATATCAATTTACGATAAAATTTTTTTTTGTTTATTATGAGTGGTAGCATCTAACCTTTAGGATGTAGTCCTATTATGTGTTGAAATTAATAGTAGCGCCGACGTTTACTGTATTAATTGAATTTATTGAAATAAATATTTTTAGTTGACCTCGGTTATTATGTACAAAAACCCTTTGGGATCAAAGTATTGGTAAATTTTCTTTTTTAAATAAAAAATATATTGTGTATTCTAAGTATTAAAATTCATTTATCCACTTCAAATATTTACATTTATTTGAAAACATTCCTACATTTATTGATACAAAGATCAGATTTAGGAAAATCTGCACAACAGAAATATGATTTTTTTTTCTTTAATTTCTAGTTCCATATAATATTTGTAGTTTTGACAGAAAATGGGGAAAGTTTTGTCGCCTGGATTAATTAATTTGAATTTATTGGTTTCAGTCGTAAACAGAAATAAATTATAGAATAAATGTAATGGCCATCAAACTATAAGAAGAGTAAAATCCATATTGTTATTTTTAATAAAAATTTTAAAATAAAAAAAAACTATATTTTAAAATGTCTATTTTGAAAAAAATAAATAATCAACTGGGCCGATAGTATACCCAGTTGATTATTTATAGACAGTTTATTATTGTAATAGTTTTTCCTACAAAATTTTGAATGCATCAAAGACAAAGTGTGTGTGTTTTTTTCAATAATCTCCGATATCACTTTGCAAATATTTTTACAGTTTATTCCACATGAGGGTTAATTTTTCATTTTATTAGATAAGGTATAATTGATTGTGTACGTGTGTGTACGTGATTACCTTTTTTTAAGAATTATTTTAGGGAAATCCAATCCATTGGAACAAAATAATTTGATTTCAAATAAAATTACTTCTTATTATTTATATTACTACCTATCAATTTTAATTATGAAGATTTTTATGTGTATATATAGATATTATACAAATGTTTACAGATTTAGAATTTGAATTGACTTATATAATAACAATTTAATTTGAAATAAAGTGTATTTTTTTTTTTTAAATTTATACTTCTATTCTTTTTTCAGGCTAAATTAGAAACAAAAGCATTAAAAGCTAAAAGACCTGGCTTCACTGATGAACGTTATCATGAAACATCATATTATATTGAAAATGGTAAATTATTATATATTGGTTGGCTTTTATTATATTTTTTTTATCATACCTATCTATAAGATAAATTATCAGGACCACAATATCTTTAACTATGCCATATACATCAATGTGAAAAAAACCAGTAATTGATAAGTTAAAATCTTTGAATCAATTTAAAATTAAATAAATAAGAATAAAAATATTGAAAAAAAAACAAAATAAAGGACTGTTTTTTGAGCATTTAAAATTACAATTTTTAATTTCACTTCTTAATCAATGTTCCATTTAAATTATGGACTATATTAAATTTTTCACTAACTGTATAATAATCATTTGTTCTAAAATTACGTAATCCAAATACCAAACCTTTCTACTTATCAGAATGTCACGAAATTCGGAACCATAAAGGTTAAGTATATAGGCATAAAATTAGTTTAATAGTAGTTAACTTAGTTTAATAAAAATCAAATCATACAATCTAGTTGAATGTGTGTAGTGTGTACTATATATAATATGCGACGATAAATGTATGAAATCGTTAATTTCCCCATTTCATAGAGTTACCATGACACACATATATTAGGATAAAATAATTTAGTTATATATAATTTATTAAAGAATTTGTATTTCAAAATAAATTAATTGAAATGAACTGAAGCTTATTAATATCTGACTCTTCTATCTGGTATACAAAGTACTTAACAATACATTGTTACTGATGTACACTCATTCGAATTTCTATTCCTTTTCATTATATTGCTATTATGTTGAAATGACATTCTCATTTTTGTTAAGGACTAAAATCCTTTTTGTATACTGTTATCCAAATTTTTTGTTACAGTTATGTCATGTGTACCCATTTTTATTTTAAATACTCATAATTTAATTGTTTCATTCGCTTTCCTCCATCACCATGTGCTCTAAATACTTTCACAATCACTGTGTTGAATAATTGATTTTATTATAAAAGCCATAAACACTCATGATTATTGTGGTGGAAATGAGTCGAAAACTGTTAATACATAAATAATAGGTTTCATACTACTAAAAATTAATACTATAATTTTTAAATTTAATGAAAATTTTGAAATTTTTCATTAATTTAATTATTTTAAATATTTTTTTGATTAATTTTTAAATATTTTATATATAAATTTAAATGACTGATTAAAAACGTATTAATTATTATTTTTCACTAATTATTCTTAAAAATAAAAATATTTTTTTAAAAATATTAATTACTTAAAAAATATTAAATATTGAATAGATAGTTTGTGAAATTATATTTTTAATTATTATATTGTTATAAGGTCAACCACAATTTGTTATACTGGTGGTATAATAGTTTTTGAAAAGTTCACAGCTAATAAAAATTATAATAAAAATTTTGTATTTTTGTTGTCTAAAAGTGTTTTCCAACTTAATAATATGTTGTAAGAGAATTAACACATCAAATAAATTATATATTATATACATACCACTCTATAGCAAAAAAGTTGGCCCATCTTTAAACTTATGATTACAATAAATAATGTTGTGTAGGTATTTCTAATTAATATCTATAAAAGATTTGATTTAATATCGCATCGACTTAGATATTTTATCGTTATGCCAGTACTGAAACGAATTTAAATAAATAAAAATAAGGTATGAGCTAACTTTTTTGCAATAGAGTAGTATATATTAATACTATCTACATCATATCCTATTAAGTTATTTTTTTTTTTTTTTTGTATACAAAGTTTTCTCATTTTATTTATTTTTATTTTTTCAATTTTTTTGTATGTTATTTAGGACTTCGTAAAGTTTATCCATATTATTTTACATTTACAACATTTACAAAAGGACGATGGGTTGGTGAGAAAATTTTGGATGTATTTGCTAGAGAATTTCGTGCACATCCAGCTGAAGAATATGAAAGATGTATTAAAGCTGGAACATTAACTGTTAATTATGAAAAAGTGCCAACTGATTATAGACTTAAACATAATGATCTATTAGCGAATGTTGTGCACAGGTGAGTATTTTTTATATTTATTTTTATTTCATTTCTCTTTTTTTTTTTTTGTTGTTCAATATTTAGTTTATTATTATTATTATTATTTTTTTGGTAATTTAATTATTTAGGAAATTTTTATACTGATGAATAAATTATATTAATTTTATTACTAAAGAGTAAGATTTAAGTTATGTGTAAACAAAAAAAAAAAAAAAAATGAAAATGAAAATAAAAAAAAAAGAAATTGTTAATTTTAATGTTTAATCTTAAACGTTTTATTTAGATGATAATAATTATAGTGAATGTCCTTTGCTAATAAAAATATAAAAAGTGAATTAGTTAAGAGTAAAAGAAGATAGTTATAATTTTATCTTTCAAAGAAATATATTCAAAATTTTATTAGAATATTTTTTTTTTCTTCTTCTTCGTCTTTGTTAAAGTATTGTAGACGTTAACCGTTTTTTTTTTTTGTCTATTCTTTGAAAAAGTTTTCTAAGGATAATTTCAAGGATTTATAAAACTTTCATAAAACGTTTAATTTTTTTTTATTTTAATTTTTTTTCTTATTATCTATATTTTTTTGTAAAATTTTTGGTAGTGTATACATATTTCATTACATAAATATTACTAATTAAACAGTTATTAACATAATAATATACTATAATATAACTGTATTCTGATACTGCATCAGTATAAAAATATAAAGGACTCACTATTACAAGTTTATAATAATTTCTTTTTTGTATAATATAGTTAGAAAAAGATTTTTTTCAAAACTTTTATTTAATTTGTTTTCAAAATTATTTATTCTATAATAGTTTTAAAATTTTAATAACATATTCATTTTTGCAACAATTTTTTTTTTGTTATTTTCTTTTAAATTATAACTTTAAAAATTTATAAGTTTTGCAGAATTTAAAATATAGAGAGAAAAAATCAAAATTCCAGGAAATAGTATTACCAGATGATTGTAAATAAAGAAATATACATAGATTTATTTATTAATAGTCTTAATATTTATTTAATACAATTTATTGCAAGTTTAATTTGATACAGACCCTTATTGTGAAGTGTCAAAGGTTAGTAAATATCTGAAAAGTGTCAGCAGATAATCAAAATCGGTATTGTCAGTGTTTACTTTACAATACTAAATAAAATTTCAACTGACACAATTTCTCAGTTGTTAGCCGACTAAAAACTGAACATCGCCATAAGGGCCATAGATTAAATGTTTGTGTCAAAACATAGGTTTGACAGTTTTCATTACCTATAATAATTTTTAAGAAAAGAAGTTCGTTCTTAAAAGTAAAAAATGTTGACGAGCTATAAGGTAAAAAGATATTTTTTCATTGTACTTATATCATGATTTGGGAGTGAAAGGGTTAAATATAAAGTGAAAATTGTCATTAAATTTTTCTTATTTAAAAAAATATATATATATATTTTATATTCTTGAATTAAGTTCTGGAGAGTGAAAATATGTAAGGGCTAGTAGTTTTAATAGTTAAACTATTATGTAATTTCATTGAAAGTTATTAGGGGGATAAAAATTTTCTAAATTAAATCTTAAATTATATCAAAAACAAAAAAAAGGAAAAACTTTAAGCAAATTTTATTATGGTTATATCGGTTTTGTTATTTTGTTTTTTTGTTCTTTTAGTTTTTAGCATTTGTCGATTCTGAAATTAAATGTAACTTAAAAGAATATTTACTATCAGAAACTATAAGGTATACTTATCGTTACTTTATTCTTAAATAATTGATATTAGAATTTGTGTTGATGAGGACACATTTTAATGATTCGAACTTTAATTCGAAAATATATACTGTATTGATTTTAGCTGAAACATATTTAAAGAATAAAAATTAAAAACTTTAGTTTAATTAATATCTTAATCGATTTCGGTTTTTAAACCATCATCAAAAGACTAATAATGGTGTCTCTTATGTATGGTTCAAAAATATTAATTAAACATGGTGAAGACTTAGAATTTGCAAAATATTCTGAAATGAAATAGCTCTGAAATTATACATTTATTTGAATTTCATCACTATATGAATTTAAAATTGAAAATTAAATTAATGAAAGATAAGAAGGCAAAGAAAATAATATAAAATGCCTGAAGAAGAATTAACATTACAATAATAAGGCTAACTATCATTAATAATGTTAGACGTTTTTTGGTCCATTTTAAAAATATACAAAGGTTAAAAATTTTCTATTTCATATTATATTGAATTAAAATGGACTTAATTACGTCAAGAATATTTGTGCGTGTGTGTAAATAAATTTTCGGAAACAGAATACCAAAATGAAAACAATTTTACATTAATTTTTTCGTTTTATTTCATTGGTATTTTTTTCAAATTATTTTATTATTGCTTTGTTTTTTATATACATATATATTTTCTGTTATATGTTTCATTAAATAATTTATTTTTCGTATTATTTTCGTTTTTTATGTTGAATTTATTTTTAAGAAAAATCTTCATAAATATTTATTTTGTAATACGTTCGTCTTATTTTTTTTTTTTGGATTGTTTATAAGTTGCTTTTTTTGTTTTCTTATGTTGTTGCTTTCTATTTTTCTTTTTTTTTTTTTGTTGTATTATTTTTAAAAATCATATATTGTGTATATTTTTCCAGACATGAAGTACCAGTCACTAGTCAACCAATCACAATAGTGCATATGGATGATGATATTGTGGTTGTAAATAAACCAGCATCAATTCCAGTAAGTGGCTTAAATGACCGCCATTTTATTTTTTTAATTTTATTTTTTTACAAAAAAAAAATAATATTATTAAAAAAACAAAAAATTACAAAATTTTTTAAACATATTATTATTTGTTGTTTTAACATTAATTGTTATTAAAAACAGTAAAAAAATTATTTTAATAATTAATAAGAATAAAAATAAAAACAAAAAAAAAAATTGGACATTTTTAAAATATTAAAAAAAAAAAAACTATACTTAATTATTGATAGTACTAAAACAATAATTTTTTTCAAAAATTTTTGAAATATATTCAAAAATTCTTTAATTTAATTTAAACCAATCAAGACTCATATACATTATACTTTAATATACATATAAAATTAAATAGTTTTTTTTTTTTGTTATAATATATTTTTGCATATGAATTTATTTCATTCTTATTTAGAAAATTTCTAAAGAATTAAAACATTGTATTATTAACATTAAAATTAAAATTTTTCTATTTCAATCCTAAAGAATTTCATTAATTAAAACAGAAAAATAATAAAAGATAAAATGTTATTTAAAAATAAAAACAAAACGAAATTCTTCAAATCTACTAATTTAAATCTGAATTATTTTAACCATAATTCCTTAACCAAAGAAATATGTATTGTTATAACATGATTATTCGTTTTGAATATTTGTTTTATTGTTTAAGGTTTTGTTTGACATTCTTTGAGAGAATATCCTCTAATGAAAAATTTATGTCTTATGCATTTTTCATAAATAAATATGTTAAGTTTAAAATTCGTTAAGAACAGATTTTAAAAATTTTATTCCAAAATAACAGGATAATAAGTCAACAATTTATATAAATATACCTTCTACATAATATTCCGAACATTACCTTAAATGCGATAATTATGCTTGGTTTTTTTTAAATTTATTTATTTGTTTATTTAACAGTGGAACTACAGCTACAAATAAATCTGCAAAATAACTACAAAATAAATAAATTCAATAATAAAATTGAATTTTTACGTTTAATTTGTTTGATAGATCGGTCATAATTGATTTATTTAAATTAAATCAAATTTAATTTACTTTAATTGTAATATTAATAATTTTCTCTGAGTTGATTTATGAAAATAAAATCTACAAAACAAAATACAACTGAATTCTGTAAATAATTTCAATAATCAGTTCAAGTTTAATAAAAAATTAATTTCAAGTAAGGCTCTATAAAAAGCATTAAATTCCATGGAATCAATAGAATCCCCTATTTTTAGAATTAAAACCAAAAAACAAAAAAAAAACGTTAAAAAATTAAATTAAATTTAAATAAATGTAATGGTCGCGGTGCTGTATAGATCCTGTTGGTACCTAGCCAATAAATTATAAAAAACAACAAAAAACAAAATGAAAATACTTTAAATATTTCAGACTAAAATAATTGAGTCATCATTCATTGAGTGTATAATAATCTTGGATAGGAAGAAATTATTCGATAATAAATAAAACCATCTCAAAACTACCTATTAAAATATAAAATTAGATATTTTAATTAAAATTTTATTATTTATATAAAATTTTTAATGTTTGTCAACAGTTCAATTCTCTGATCTTACAATTG
Organism: Argyra leucocephala; assembly: GCA_963942445.1. Classification (NCBI taxonomy): domain Eukaryota; kingdom Metazoa; phylum Arthropoda; class Insecta; order Diptera; family Dolichopodidae; genus Argyra; species Argyra leucocephala. The sequence continues at coordinate 150,422,411 of OZ012680.1, forward strand.
TACGATCTCTGCAATAAAAAAAAAACTTGTTTTTTAAATAAATAAATAAAATTATAAAAAATATTTTTTGGTAAATATTTATTGGAAAATCTAAAATTACGTATTCATAATGAACAAAAATATCTCATTTCATCATACAGAATTAAATAGATCTATCGTTTTTCATAATAAAACCCTCAGCATTGTTTCACAAAATTTGTTTACTATATTTATTTATTTTTTTGTTCTAAACACTTTGTCATTAAAATTGTCCACAATTTTTTTAGTCTTCCCTTAGTTTTTAAATTGATACAATATACGTTATGTATAAATCAGTTTTGTTCCATTATTATTATAACCTAAAAATTTGCAGTTTAATTTAAATTGATCAACTTTTGTGTTATTCCTAGGTTGTTGCCCTGAAATACATTACAAGGCAGACATTGTACTATTATTGTTATTTTCAACCATCCAAATAAATAAAAAAAAATTAATACTTAATATCAGTATAATATAATTTAGTAAAATAATATTTTTTTATGTCAATTTAAATAATTAACATAATTTGAAATTCATAATAACGATTGAAATATATAAATACTATGATTAAAGTGGTGAAATATGAATAATAAAAAAATTGTTTTTAAATATTTTATAATAATTATAAAAAATTAAATAGTTTTTATTTAAAAAAAACTCTTCTGCATAATATTTAAACCTATCCTATAATTATTATTTTATTTTTATTTATGTGATTTAGAATTAAATTTTTCTTACTTACTAACTTAAAATACAGTAAACTAAAATATATAATAGTATTCATGTGTTGTACTAAAGTGTATACTAAAGTGCACTTGTCTTTGTTTAATAAATATTTTTTTTTTATTAGTTTTAAATGCTAAAAAAAAATTCTATATGAATTTTTCATATTCTAAAAACTGATTATCCTTAAAAAACCATAAGGATTACAGTTTGAAAAATATTTTTTAGCTATCTGGGTATAAAAATTGGTATGTTATTGACTTGAGATACCTAATTCGAAGAATTATTTTAATATTAAGGCTATTAGGAGGATATTACTTAGATTGTGTCTGTAGTTGTACGGTATGAGTATCCTTCAAAACAATAAAGGATATACAAATTGGACGATTCATTAAAAATTCTATTACATAAAATTTAAGTTCTAGATAGTATTCATAGTAAAATATTTCCCTCATTTGCTGAACAAATGACATAACTCAAAATTTGTAGTATTAGACTACCTATACAAATCCTAATTTTTTCTTTGATTGATTTAACTTATTTATAGATGTTATTAATACAAATGTGAGTTATAACAAAATTATTGTATTTATGCCATTCTTGCTGCAAATGAGTACTTTGAACTATTATCTATTATATATGAGTACTATGAACTAGAATTGTATGTCAAATTGTATGTGCAAATAATTCTGGATGTGATGTGACCTAAAAGATATACCAGTGGGGACTATAATAAAAGAAGCTTAAAATCACAAAAAATATAATATTATTGAATAGGATTCACATTTTTAAAGAATTCAATTATGGAATTCTAACTATAAATTTAAAATCTGTAATATAATTTAGAAAATTCTGCTAAACTTATTTTAAATAAAAAAACTAAAATAATTAAATTTCCTTTATAATATATATATAAAATTCACAATATTTTGTAGTACTTAGTATGTATTCTGTAAAGTAGAATTTATCTTATACTAATCTGTAAATTTAGTGCTTATTTAGTGTAGAAAAATTAAAAAAAAAAACAATATTGTTTTTTTTTTACTTTTTGTATATTATTCTATTTAATTTTGTGAAATTTTTTATATTTTCGAGACTAAATTCAAAATACAAAAAAAAAAGAATACCAAATACTCAATTAAATAAAAACCAATTGAAAAAACTAAACCTCAAAATTAAAAATCACTAAAACAGATTTTTATATATATATATAAATATTTTTACATTTACTTTTTCTTTTTTTTTTTTTTTTTGATACCACACTGGCAATCCTAATTTTATTACAATTTTTTATATGCAAACAAAAAAACCAAATTATAATACATATAATAACGAAAATGCGCTTTTGAACAAAAACAAAAAAAAAAACAAAATACTGAAATTTAAATTTAAAAAACAAATGACTTTTCCGAACAAACATAAAAAACAACAACAAAAAATTGTGCTTCATATGAAAAAACTTGTGACCAAAATAATAAAAACAAAAAAAAAACCAAAAAAAAAAAAAAAGGCATGAAACGCCAGTTTTAGCACATCCCATCAAAATTGTTTATATAGACAGCGAATTAGTTGTCCTGGATAAACCATGTTCAATTCCGGTGAGTAGCTAAATTCGAATTCAACTTGATTGAATGAATTTTCCATTCATAAAAAATATCCTCTTATATTGTTTTGTTGTTTTTTTTTTTTTTATTTATTTTTTCTGTTCAGTGTGATTCGATACCTAGTTACCAGCACAAAACCCTTTGACCCAACCTTTTTCTCCACCATTTTTACTATATAAAATTATTTGATTTTATTCAATTTTATTATTAATATGCATAATAAAATCCTTTTTGAATTTCTTTATGTTTTAATACAATAGTTCATTAAAAATTATAAAAATTAAAATACTCAAGTTTTAAAAATAAATAACTTTTTTTTTATATATCTCTCCCTCTTTCTTCAACATTATATACAAAACACCTATATAGCTACACTACTACTACTACATCAACTTCTACTTTACTATACATATATCTATTACTGTATAATTATTTTTAAAATTTTATACAGATTTGTTAGATCTGTAGTCTCATCTTCTTCATATTATATCTTACTCTTTTACTCTATTTCTATTTCTGTGTAATTTATTTTCATTCTTCAACTTTTCTATTCTATTTTGTTGTGTTTTTTGTTTTTTTTTTTTTTTGTTTTTAGTTTATTTTAAAAATTTCTATAGAAATTTCTTCAGAAATCCTTGCATTGCCATTTACAGTAGTTATTTGCAAAGTTTGAAATTTAAAATATCATAAAACAAATAAATAAAAGAAAACACACATGCAAAGTTAAGTTAAATGAAAAAAAAAAAACAAAAACAATACAAAAACAAAACATATATGTGTACACAAAATATCCTTCAACAATTGGGTGATAATTTTTTTTTTTTATTTTTGTTTATTTTATAATATAGAATTAAGGTATTTATTTATTTTGTTTTTTAATTAAACTTGATTTTTGAAAATATATACGACATAATAAATACAATAACGATATCATAATTTTAGAAGTCAAATAATATGGGACATCATATTAATACAAAAATATTCTGTACATGAAAACTGATAAATAAATATAAAACTTGTCCGTTAAATTTAATTTCTGAGCAGGTCACAGTCAAATATAGAAGTCTAGTTCAAACTACAACATATTTAAATATCTTTATATACTCCTAAACTAATATTTTGCTATTTATATGAAAAAAAAGGGATGAAATAAAAAATAGAAAGTATATAAAATCGAAATTTAACTTCAATTTTATGTTTTCGGAGCAATTTTCTACCATAATAAAAAAAAAAATTTTTTTAATTTAAAATCTAAAACTAGCTAAAGAAGAGTTCAGTAGTCTTAAAAATGAATGTATCAATTGTGTTAAATTAATATTCAACGAAGAATAATATACTATATTGTTGATGGTGTGAGTTGTAATGTAAGACATAATTTGGAACCAATCTTTCAAAATTAAAATTAAAATTATTATAATGACATAGCAGCCCAGATGTGAGTCTTAACTTAAGTATTTTTTTTCTATTTTTATAATTGAAGCAATCAAAAAATACGCTTGACATTCCAGCTAATCAAATTTCATAAAGTATAATATAATTGTTTAATTAGTGATTGAATAACATTATAATGTACATGGCCACAATAGAAAAAAAAAATTTGACAAAAGCTCATTTTATTTATTTTTGTTCTATATAAAGTCACATGAACATATTTTTGTAGTGCATCATAATTCTATGGTAAACCTATATATGATATCATGTCATGGTGTAAATGCCTTGTTTAGCTAAATAAATAATTAAATTATCAAATAAATTTTATAGAGTACTCGTAGTATACATTAATGGTATTACTATCTAATATTTAATCGATATCTGGATCGTTATTTGGGTACTCAGTGGCTGGGTACTGTCCCACACGCATTTAGTTTTAATATTGAACATATATTCATCATTGGAATATAAATCATGATTGATTGTTATACACACCTCTCTATTGAATAATGCTCACATTACCTATATTGATTTACAAAAAATTTATACTATTAAATAAAATTTGTAGTTTCTAATTACTTAATGGAACGATCGCGGTCATGTAAAAGACCTCAAATGGAAATTTACTATTTTTTAAATATATTGTGAAGAACGATTTTGTTAATGGAACTGTCTTGTCCTGGCTTAAAAAAGGCTTAATCTTGAAATTGATTGAATATTTATATTATTTTTACATATACATATTTGTATTTTTATGATGTACCCGGTTGTATTTATAAATACAAATTGAAAGAATTTATTTAACATAATTTTTTATTTGTTTTATTTATTTTTTTTTTCATATACAAATCCACATTAAATATATTTTCACTTGCTTTGTTTTTGTTTGTTTCTTGTTATTGTTTTTAATAATATTATTATTGAATTGAGTTTTGTATTTCTTAAGTTTTGGAGAAATTTATCCATTTTTCTTGTTTCTTTTAAAATATTTATTTTATTTTAGGTATATTACATATTTTTGTTTTTATTATAATAAATTTCTATATAAATGTGTATATATGTATATATGTAAAGAAAAGTATTGTTTTTAATTTAGAAATATTGTATTGTGATATTATATAATGTATGTATGTATATATATTTTGTTTTAGGTATTTTGGGTATTATTAAATAAATTTAAAAAAAAAAAAAATTTTAATTCTAATTTTAAAATAAATAAATTTTAATTGAAGTCAATATGAATAAACACAATTATATATATTATTTTATATATGTATGTGATGATAATGTACATAGTGTTTCAAAAATTAAGTAGTTTGGCTTAAATAGTATAATTAGAAAAATAATGAACCATCGCAGTGACTGGTGATTATTATTGTAGATGCATAACAGTGCAAATAAAGTGAAGTTTTAATTTTTTTTTACAAATAAACACCAAATTTGTATGAAAAGGAACACATGTTTTGTTCGTCTTCGTTTTTGTTTAAAAATATATTTAAAAAAAACTATTTTATCATTATAGGCAATAAATTATTGAATTATTTAGTATAAGAATATAAAATACAGTAAGAGAAAACCTAAATAAGGACGAAAAGTGTACGATTGAAATGTCTGTCAAAAATTTTCTGTATTGTCAGAGTTGTGTACCAAAATTTTTCTATGTTATACTGGGCTGTATAACAATCAACAATAGATAAAGTATAAATTTACTATTTTGATCAATTAATTATTGATGAAATACAAAGTATTCGAATTCCTGTTGTATATAACATATATATATATTTTTTGTACGTTTAAAACTTCACCGATTAACGAAAAAAATAATGTAATTTAACTAAAGGTCTCGAAAAATTGATCAATAGTGGAGAGAATTATATAGAACGGAATTTAGAATTTGCGCAGAACTGCGATTATATGTGTCCGTCGATTTTTCGTAATAGAAGATTTGTAACAATATGTTTACCAATTATTTTAAAATTTTAGAAGTCATTGTTTAAAGCCAAATTTATATCAGATTTTTGAATAAAAAAAAGGTACAACCATTGGATTTTTTCATTGATTTTGGCATAAAATTTCTTCAAGCTTCATTATTAAATTCAAAACTCACTATAATGCACGCCTATTAATTTTATAACTGCCTTAAGTTTTCTAATACAAAGTAGAGATATCTATCTTTAAATTTTCAAATCGATTTGGTCACATCAAATTAATAGTTTTTACAGATTGCGTATTTATTTGAAATTATCTCTAATTAATTAAATATTCACGTTTTTTATTTTTATATTTTTAAAATTTTTGAAGCACCCTGTACTAATGATATATTAATTTTAAACTTTAAATTTATTATGAGTTTTTAAAAGCATATAATTTATTTTATTTTAAATTTAATTTATTTTATTTATTTGTATATGTATATATATATATGTATATACATATAATAGAATGTTTAACGAACCATTTTATAATTTAATGACGTAAAAAAAGGATCTACGGTTAATCATTAAACAAAATAGTTTGGTTTTATAATGAATATCGTATATATTTATTAGAATTTTTCGAACAGATATAATTATATATTATAAATTAGAAATCCTTTTAAATAGAAAAGGATATTTTTAAATGACATAAAATGTAAGGTAAAAACAAAAAAAAAAAATTATTTCTTGTTTAAATAATTATTGTTTTTTGTTTTATAATTTAATTAAAATGTTATTTCAATATGTTACAGTTATAATTTTAAATTTTAAAATTTTTTAAAATAGATATAAAGTTTTTACTTGATTTTTTATTTTATTTTTTTTTTTTTTTGTTTTTACTAAAATTAATTAGATCTATTGAAAATCATTGTAGCACTATATTAGACTTTATTTCAATTAAAAATAAAGTTCAGTTGAAAAATTTTAAAACTGTAGATATTAAAAAATAATTAATAAAAAAGGATATAATTTTTTTTTTTTTTTTTTTTTTAATTAATTATAAAGATAAGTATAGGTTGCGTTAAAAGGCGTAAATCCTCTGAAATAATTTCTTTTCAAAATTATGTATTTTTTGTTTTTATTTTCGTCATTCTCATTAGATTTAAATAAGTTGGCCATCTTTCGAAAAAAATTTCAAATTTTATTGAAAAAGTTTTTATGAAATGTGAAGCAAAATAAAAAAAAAAAACTAGATAAATATGTCCAATTTTTTTTTTTTTTTTTTTTTAAATGAAAAACTTTAGTTTTAAATAACTAATTTAATTAAGAAATAATAAAAAAAAAAAATTAAAAAATAAATAAAAAATTTATTTGTAAATAATATAGGTTCATCCTTGTGGCCGTTATCGTCATAATACAGTAGTTTTTATACTAGCTAAAGAATATAATTTAAAAAATCTAAGGACAATACATCGCTTGGATCGTTTAACATCAGGTTTATTATTATTTGGACGAAGTCCGAAAAAAGCTCGACAAATGGAACATCAAATAAGAAATCGTCAAGTTAGAAAAGAATATATTTGTCGTGTTGATGGTGAATTCCCAGAGTAAGTTGTTGTAGATATAAATATATAATAGACATTAATAGAAAAAATAAAATTTACTTTAAAGCTAAGTAGGTAAAAGTAGTAGTGTCTGCCGGTAATACCAACATATACTTTGATCGATGAGGTTCATCGAATAAAACTATATTCGTTAAAACACCTTAAACCCTTTACAGAGCTGTGGAGGTCTTGAATTTCAGCGCGTTCAAGGTCACCCAATTAGTTCAACTTAGCTAAGTATGTTGAGATAAAAATTGTTCTTGTAAAAATACAAAATCGAAGAAAAATGGGTAGAAAAATGTTGATTTTGAAAAATTTAATATTCATTTGACTGTTGGTGTATTATGAGCAAAATTGTCATCATAAAAAAATATATTATTAGAAGCCATAATTAAAGTGTAGTTTTATAAATTTATTTTAATTTATAAATTGTCACATTTTTCCAAGAAAATTGTTTTTAAAACGAAAAATTTTCTATTCAAATTTTCCCTGTCAACATATTCATCATCCACCAATATTAATTATAAATAAATAAATAATGGTTGAAATAGAGTGTAAAAACTTCACTAATTACACTAACATCCTACTTAGCTTTAAGTTAAAATTTATTTTAATAAATTTAAATTTTTTTTGTGTTTTTCCGTTTTTCGTTGTAACTAAAATTTATTCTTTAATACTCTTAATTAGTGGTATTGTTGAATGTAAAGAACCAATTGAAGTTGTCAGTTATAAAATTGGTGTTTGTAAAGTTTCACCAAAAGGAAAAGAATGTACCACATCATTTCAAAAATTGGGTTATAATGGTAAAACAAGTGTGGTATTATGTAAACCGCTGACAGGAAGAATGCATCAAATACGTGTACATCTACAATATTTGGGTAAGTGAATTTTTTAATATGCATATAATATACACTTATATAATATAATATAATACAAAAATGTACATTCATTTCTATACATATATACACTACTGTATGTACATATAATATTATGTACTGTAAATAATACGAAGTGAATTTTTTCTTTTTATTATACCTTGATTATGTTTATTGTATACAGGGGGGTGTGGTAGATAAATAATAAGAAAAATATTTATTTATTTAAGTTTTTGAAATCAATTATTTTTATAAATTCGATTATTAAAGAAGTAAACAAATGTAGGTCAATTTTTTTTTCTTTAATAGATTAATTATTCAATATGTTTTATAATATAATAAATAGAATTAAGTAACTGATGCTTTGAGAGAGATTAAACAAATAAATAAAATAAATCATTAAAAAAATTATTTGTATGATATTTGACATAAATTTTATTTAAGTCTTGTGAAAATTTCACAAAATGTCTGTTGTCTTATGTTTAGTCTCTTTCGTGCAAAACGAATCGATGAAATTTTCTGAAATTGTACAAAAATACTATTAAAAATCTGATGAAACAAATTAATTTCATATTTCTATATATTTACCTGTACAATTTTCTTCTTGTATCTCTAACAAGTTATCACTACTCAAACGAAGATATGCTTGCCATAATAACCACCAAAATCAATTTTCATTTATCTCAGAATGAGTATTATGTTCTAAAATAGAAGGTACTTTAAAAACTCAAAATCTATTCAGACTGAATGTACCATTTAATGAATTGTGTTAAATAAAACAATAATAAGCTACATCTATTACAAATCAATTACTTTGCATTTCAACTCATCCTGTATATACCAGTATACATCAGTTGAAAAAACCAACCTTAATATTTGTTGTTATTTTTTACTTCGCATTTAATTGATACAAATCTTTTTCTATACTGTACAAACAAATATGAATAAGTATGTAGGAGATATACATACATATATGTATGAGTTTGTGTATACAAATGTGGAATTTATTTTGGTTTTTATATATTTGACTATTCAACTAAGAAATAGATTTCTAAATCCTTTAAAAAAGGAAATGTCCTTTTATAAAGATTAATGTTCTGAAAAACTTTCTGTTATTTACAGTAATTTCATCAATTGTATATTATAACAATACATATACTTATATGTATATAATATATATATATATATATATATATATATATATAAATATACGTGCATTATTGTTTCTCAACAATAGTAATTTTCCAATATATATTATTTATTTTTTATTTTTGTTTCTTTCTATATTTTATCTATATGTAATAATACAGGTTATCCTGTTGTTAATGATCCTTTATATAATCATGAAGTTTTTGGACCGAATAAAGGTAGAGGTGGTGATATTGGTGGTAAATCAGATGAACAATTAGTTAAGGATTTAATTAATATTCATAATGCTGAAAATTGGTTAGGAATTGATGGTGATTCAGAATTATCATTATTTAAATCGATTCGTAGTGATACAGATGATAGTCTTGGTGGTTGTGTTAAAGGTAAATTATAATAATTATTATTTTGTATAATTTATTTATATATATATATATATATATATATATATATATATATATATATCTATATATAATTATTTAATATAGGTAATACAATAAGTGATGATGAATCTGAAAGTGTATCAAGAGAATCATCACCATGTTCAGAAAGTCCTAGACCAGTTTCAATAAGAAGTGAAAGTCCACATGATATACAAATACAAAATAATAATAATAATAATATAAATAGTCATAATCATGTTCAGAATAATCATATTCAATCAAAAATAACAACAACAACAACAACAAATGCAACAACAGGAATGTCAGTTACTATTAATAATAATAACAATAATAACAATAATAATAATAATAATAATCCTACATCTTCTTCACCGGTGATAATACCTACAGCATCTGTAGGTACATTAACTTCTGGTTTAAATTCTATAACACAAAATGGTGGAGGAAATTGTTATAATCAAAATTTAAATACACCATCATTAGCCTTACATCCAAAATTTAAGGTATGAAAAATAATTAAAATAAATAATGAATAAAAAAAATAATTTCTTATGGAATTTACAGATTCCAGATTAATCTCATAATAAAATCGCTTAATTTTAAATTGTTTTTTAATTAATTATTTTTTTTTTTTTAATTTTCTTTATTATAGGTAACAGTTGCCACACAAACTGGACATGAATCACCTGATTTAACATTTAATTCTGAAAAAATGACAACAGATAAACACTGTTATGAGTGTAAAGTAAGATATAGGGATCCAAAACCACAAGATTTGGTTATGTATTTACATGCTTGGAAATATAAGGTGAGATTTTCTAAATAAATTATTTTCTTTGTTAATTCGAATATGTGCTGGTTGAGTTTTATTCCGATTTTTATATAATTGAAACAGACAACATTTTGATGCCGTTGATTTGAAATTTAATATACTTGAGAAATGTTCAATCATTTAATATTCATTGTCACGCAACAATTATGCTTAAAAGCTTTATTTTTTATAGCACAATTAGAACAGTTAAACTACCAATTAAATGTTATAAACTTGTGAAAATAGAAATTTTTTCCTGTGTAAAATATGGTCACTCAACTTAAAAAGATGTGAAATAAAAATTGGTTTTAAATACCTGTCGCCCACTGTATGTCAAATACTGAATAAATGTATTCAAAGATATATTGGTTATCATTTAGTTCTATGACATTTGTAAGTACATACCTCTAATTAATATTTATATCATCATGAGGTTATTTGCGAAGGCAAACTATAATCGGAAATAGTTTAAATATAAATGATTGAACATTTATTGAAATTCATTCATATGTATTCAATATACTCAAAAATATACTCAATTGTTTATGCTCAAAATAAAACTCAGCTACAAAAAATATTTTTATTTTATATTTATTGGCTTTTTTTTTAACTTGAACTATAAATTAATTTAATTTTTGAAAAATTAGGGACCTGGTTGGGAATATGAAACAGATTTACCAAATTGGGCTAAAATTGAATGGGCTGATCCTACATTTGAATAAAGAATCAAACACAAAAAAAAAAAAACTAAATTGATTTTTAAATTAAAAAACTCTAATACTGAAAAAGGAAAATATATATATATATATACATAAATCATTTCATATTTTTTCTATTAAAACAATTAAAAAACAAAAAACAAAATTAAAAACTTGTATAAATCAAAAGGATAAGAAAACAACACTGAAACAAACAAATAAAAAATTTATACATGTATTTGTAAAATAAAAATCATAAAAAGAAAAACCAAAACAAACATGAAAAGTGCACTTTTAGCAAGTAGAAATCTCACTACTTTCACAAAAAAAAAAAAAAAAAAACACAAAAATACACTGAAAAAGTAGAAAAAAAAGGTAAAATTTAAAAATTAAGCAAATACATTTTTTTCATATCAAAAAAAAAAAAAAAACAAATATTTAAATTATAAAAAAATTTTGGATAAAATTAAAAACAAAAATAAATAAATTTATGTTATTTAATATTTACTACTACATACATTATTAATTATTATTATTATTATGATATAAATATATAAAAAAAAAAAAACCAAACAAAAATTCAACATTAAAAATAATCTATGGTATTAATTTGTGTGTATTGCTGTGTGGATATTGCCAAGTTGGCAGTAATACAGACATTTCAGTCTTAGAAAAGCCATACACATACAAAATATACCATTTCTAAATGCATTGATATTAAAATTACGATCAGTTCTCAAACTGTTAAATTATACATTTAAGTTAAACGAGGTGTCAAAATGCATATATATATATATACAAAATGAAGAAAAGAAATTGTGAATTAATTATAGATAATTCCCAATATAGTAAAGTAGGCCTGTCTATTTTAAATTAAAGGTTCAAATAACAACACAACAAAAATAATAATTAATTAATTCGATTTAGGCTTTCAATCTAAATCAATGTAAAATTTTTGACCCAAAATGCAAATGTATATGTATAATGTATATATACATATATACGTATATGCATTTAATTAATTAATTAATTTTTTCTTTTTAAATTTACTTAGAATTTTATTTCGTTGCAATTCATTAACACATACTTACGTACATACAAAACATAAAGCTTTTTAAAAAAAAAAATTATAAAAAAATTTAAGAAAAAAAAACAAACAAACAAATAAATAATTAAAAAATTAAAAGAAAATATAAAAAAAATATTAAAGAAATAATGAAAATAAGTGTTTCTTACGCTTTTTATAATTAAAACAGAAATTTTTTTAAATAGCTTTTTATATATATATGTATTAAAAGAACAAATGAAACAAAATCATTAAAATTAATTGCTGGATTTTTTTTCTGTTTTTTTTTTTTTTTAATAATTTATAGATAGTATAGTGTGCGGTAGAGGTATTTCGAAGTGAACATGAACAAATTTATTTTATTATTTTTATTTTTATTTATTGTTTTTGAAGTTATTGTCATCATCATCATCAATATTTTACACCGCTACATCCCTGGATCGATCTAGCGTCACTTCTTTCCACGATTACTACTAAATTTTCTATTTAGTACCACTGCCTGTGTCAATTCAACTTTATGTGACAAGTCCATTTTAATAATTACATTACTTTGAGAAAATAGAACATTATCAATTTTTGCATATTGGACTTTTGACAAATTTAGGCATATTTAACTTAAAACTACACAATTTCATAATTATTATTTTTATATATACCCCACAATATTAAATATTGACAAATGAAAGATCAATTCACAAAATATTTATGATTGTGTTATACCTGAGGTACATAATCATGATAATTTATTATAATACTGTATTATATGTAAAATATGCAAATGATCTAAATTGGAAAAAAATATATTTTGAGTGGGAGAGATTTCATGAAGGTTTGTTCAAAATTTATTTGGCTTTTATATCTTATGCTTGTTTCAATTAAGCTCTACAACATAATTGTGTATACAAAAAACAATTTTTGTTTTTAATTTTAATCGAATTTCATCGAATTTGTTTGTGTTCTAAATTACTTCAATTCTTTTTTGTTCATTATAAATTATTATTGTTCTGTTTCTGTTTGTTTAATTTTTTTTTTTTCAATTGTATTTTTTAAAAATACCTTTTAATTATTTATTTTATAATATACACTTTTTATAGATTATAATATATTTTCTCTATAAATTAAATTTATAGAAACATAGGAACGCAATGTTTTCTTTTTTTTAAATTTGTAATTAATTTTTAAATTTTTACAAAATTTTAACTATATATACATACATAATATACATTAATATAAAATACGTACAGGAAGTTTATTATTTACAATTTCAAAGTTCATTATGTGCTTCCTTTAAATCTATTTAGATTTTATAAATAGAAAATAAAAAATAAAAAATAAAAAAAAAACTAATAATAATAATAATAAACTTAAATTTTTGTATAACTATATTTTAAATGTTTTATTTTTAATTAAATTAATTTAAGTGAAGAATTTCAGATTAATATTAAAATACTAAAATTTTGAATTTAATATAATTATCAATTTAAAATTTTAGTATAAAATTATTAAAGTAAATTTACTGTGTGTTTTGGTGGTACAATTATACAAAATGAATGAAAACAAACTTATAATTTTTCTATTTACTTATACATATTTTAACTTTTCAACTCGTATAATAAATTCATGTTAAAACTCTGCGACATAATAATTTTGGTAAGATAAAAAAATATCAACATTAATAATTCAGACAAATCAGTATGGATTTGAATAACAATAGTATATAGTAAACTCAAATACCTACATTTAGTTAGTTATGCAATTACTTCCAATACTTTTTTCAGAATTCTTTATTAATTCACGTTACTACTACTTTTACATAGTATTATTTTAATACCAAAATAACTGTAAATTTGCTATAAGTATACAATATATACAATCGTCCTTGAAATGAAATTCACATGTTTGTTAAATAATTTTTTTTTTTTTGTTAATAATAATTTTTAATTATAAAATAAGCTTTTATTAAAAAAAAAATAAATAAATAAAATGAAAATTTCAATTTTGTCGCCGTAGTCGTTGTCGTCGTAAACAAAAGTGCATTATCTTTATATATAAATATATATTTAAAATATATATATATATATATATATACTTACATAAATACATAATATAAATATTTTATTTTTAAGTATTTAAATATCCTGTTTTTAAAAATTATTTCAGGATAATGATTTTTTTTTTTATATATTAGCTAAGCGACAGAAAAAGACAGAAAATGTTTTTTTTGTTTTTATTTTTATATATTTTTTTTTTCTAATTTGTTTCCTATAAATTTTTATGAAAATTTTTTTAGTATTAAAATTGTTTGCTGTGTTTAAATATATAATATATAGATGTATATAAGTATATATAATAATGTATAGGCTTATATAGGTATATATAAGCATATATATATATATAATTATAATTCATATTTATTATAAGGAAAATTTTAATTGTTTTGAATTAAGTAAAGTAAATTTTATTAAAAAAAACAAAAAAAAAAAAAACCAAAAAAGATCAAACAAAATTTTTTGAATTATGTTTTTTTTTTGTGTAATATTTAATGTGATTGTTTTTGTTTTTTTTTTTTTTTAATTAAATTTATTTAACACATTGGCAACTTATAAGTTAAATATAAAAAAAAATTTACATGATTTTTTTATTATTTTCGAATTAAAGCTGCTTTTTGAAAGGGAGAAAAAAATGGTGAGTAATCGTTTTTGCTTAGCTATATACATTTCAAGTCATATCCGTGTAAATGAGTTTCTGCGTAAGATTAATTCAACTGTGCAACATTTCCAAGAAAGTAAAAAATCGCTCTTTTCGAGTACAACACAATGAAGAATCGTCTATCAAATAGTAAACGAAATACGTGTATCTGCATGAAAAGCATATTTAGTAAAATTAAAATGAAAATATTCGACTATTTTCAAAAATCCATCTTTTATGTTTTGTTTTTTTTGCAACATAGTAGCAAGCTAAATCTTCATGAATTTTTTAAGATTTAACAATCTTTTTACAGAATTACAAACCAAATTAAAAAAGAACAACACAATTTCAAAGCTTTATTTCGATCTTTTGAAAAAAAAGCCTGAATTGTCGCATAAAAATATAAAAACTTGCTACTCGCATGATTACAGCAATATAAGAATTCCAATACATATGAATAAAAATCATTCTAGCTCACATTCGAGAGGAAATTCGTCAAATATTTGGATTAATATACATTATTTTATTTAATTAAAAATTAAATAACTATAATTCTCGATTACTATAAATTTTCTTTGAAAATGGAACTTTTTGAAAATGCACAGTTCACGAGACGAAAATGATAAAAAAAAACAAAAAGAAGAAAGCACCAAAACTTATTTTTTGCCAAAAAAAAAAACAAACAAAATATTGCATGTATTGTGTTCTTAAAATTAAAAAAAAAAAAACGTTTTTTTTTTATTTAAAAATTTAAAAATTAAAACATTACAACAAAAAACATAAATAAAAATTTATTAAAGTTTACATACAAACAAAATGATAATTCAATTGAAAAAAAAAAAATTTAATTTAATAAAAAAAAGTAATAATAAAGAACTATCAAAAAAAAAAAGAGTTAAGTATTTTTTCAAATTTACTAAAAGAAAAAAATCATGTTAAAATTAAATAAAATAAAAAGAATAATAATTAAAAATAAAATAAATGAGAAAAATTGTGAAATGTGAGCTTTATACATTCAAAAAAAAAAAAAAACAAAAATAGAATTATTTAAATATTAACCCTTACCATCTCAAAATAATTTTTAATAACTTTGATCATCTTAAATTTATATTTATCTTAATTAGTTTTAACTGTAATCATAATCCTTTAACTACTTACATCACTTATAAGGAAATGTGTCAGTGAATGTTTATTTGATGTTTCAGTGGATATTTCAGTATTTTCGTTTCACATATAGCTTAATATCTTCTTAAACCTCTTGAAATATTCTGTTATATTCTATTATATATTATAATAGAATAATATATATATTATACATAAATAATTTTAACAACTATAAATTTCGAAATTATACAATTTATGAAAATCAGTATTATATTTTCTCTTCCAAATCTATAATCATAGTGTCCAGTTATAGTAGCTGTCTAAGTTCGGTTATTAAACTGTAAAAAGCAAAAATTATTTATTACTCGGTGTTGGTTTGAAAATCTTTTTATAAAAAATTGAATTTAATGACTTGTAAAATTACTTGTCTATTTTAAGAAATGATTTTTTGAATTGTAATAATAAAATATTTAGGACAAGAAGTCCTAAAATACTATATTTTTAATCACTAAGATTTCATTCAGAAACACAGATTTGTTTTCACTCTATTCTCTGTTAAAACTACAACCTTTACTTAACTGCCAAAATCTTTCTTTAATCTACTAAAATCACTTATTTATAATTTTTTTTTTTTATTTATTTTCTATTGAAAATGTTCTACATTCACACAGCCTTATAAGGAGAATGTTTTTCAAAATCGGATTTTTTTTAAACTTGTATCTTTGATTATAACATGTCTTGATCATAAATTGATTGAGTGTATTATCTATATATATATATATATATATTTTCATTCAAATTATTGTCATATCAAATACATATGAGCAAGTGTAACTATGTAAATAAAGAGTGCCTAAAAACTATATAAAATATGTCCATTTAATTTGAACATAAAACAAAAATTGCAACATAAATTCTATGAAAAATTTATTTTAACAGATATTTTATAGATTACTGAAAAAGTGAATTAGTGTGAGCCAGTTAGAAAAACTACAAAAAAAAAATAAATTATAATATTTAAGATCATTAGCAGAGCTATATTTAAAAATAAAACTTTAAATTAATAAAATTAATTTTTCGGATGGCAATGGTTAATATATACAAAAATAACAGAATTAGTAAAATTATTAATTATTATTAAAAACAAAAATTAAAAATAAATATTTTTCATTAGAATATCTCGTTATGGCACTAAATTATTATATTTACCTATAAGTATAAATATGTATATGTATTTACATATACATAATTAATTAATATTTAAAAATTGATTTTTCAAAATACATATTTTAAATTTATTATTATTATTACTATTAATTTTATTATTATTAAAAAAAGAATAAAAAAAAAAAGAAAATAAATATATATTTATAAATTATATTTAGAAATAATTTATTTTCAAAAAATTGTCTGCAATTGCAAAAAAAAAAATTAAAATTTAAGACAGTAAGAAAAGTATGCAAATTATTTAAATAATGTAATTAATTATGAAAAAAGAGAATTATTTAATTTTTTTGTTTTGCAAGAACCAAAAAGCAAAAAAAAAAAAAACATAATAAAAAGTGAAAATCTTCTTTGAAAAATATTAATCTCATTTTCCATTTAAAAGCAATTTGTCGCAATCAGATGAATATAATATAAAAATTTTATAAAATACAACACTAAAGGCATATTTTGTTACACCAAAAACAAGTGATATAGATGATGATGTAATGTGGTAATTTAATATGTGGTGATATTACCAACATATATTTTTATATGCATGTCGCTTCAGTGATATAGTGATTGAGCGATGATGAGATGATTTGGCGATGTTACGGTCATTACTGAATATTTTTTGAGTATAGTTTATACAGTTATAATTACTACACAACACAACTACACAAATTTTCCTTCGAAACAAATTATAATTTGAAAAACTTGAAATACATTTATGAAATGTATATTAAATCCTTTTTCTACATCTGTTATTAAATATTGTCACTATCAATAATAGTGTTGGGATTGGTAGAATTCTTTTGTCGAATACTCTCTTTAAATTATAATAAAATAAAATTGATATTTCGACATAATTTCCACCAGAAAATCGATGCATCATCACATCATAATCAATTTTAGTATAGCGGTATACATCAGGTGATGTGATAATCACGTATTTTGATTTTTTTTTTAAATCAATACTTTACCACATTACGATATCACTTATTTGGTGCAACAATACTGCACAATATTGATAGTGTAAAAATAATTAAATAATTTTTAAGGCCTTATTTCAAAATATAGAAATAATTAAGATGTTATAAAAAACAGGTAAATTTAAAGAAACACTTGTTTCAAATAAATTGCTTAATTAATAAAAATTGCATTTGCATTGTGTTTTCTTTTGTTGAATTGTAGAAAATGAGAATGTTTTTTTTTTTTTTTAAATTTCACCAAAACATGAACCTAAATAAATTAAAATATGATCAAAAGACAATACAGTATTTAAAAAAAAGGAAAAAAACTAAAAAAAAAAAAAAAAACAAAAATTAAAATATGATAAAAAAAGAAATAAAAAAACTAATGTAAAAACATTAAAAAATGATTATCTATACAAAAAAAAAAAAAAAATAAAATAAAGAATAATTTAAGAAAATCTATTATTATTACCACTATTATTATTATAATTATTATTATTATATCATTATTATTACATATTCATATACATAGATAAAATACATACACATACAATTTAAGGAAATTCATAAAATCCTTTTGAAATAAAACATATATAAAACAAAATTTAAGTCATCCATAAAAAAAAAAAACAGAGAAGAAAATAAAAATCAAATATTGATACAAAAAAAAAAAAGAAAATAGTAAGAACAAAATAAAATTTTTAAACTTATATAAAAACAAAAAAAAACAAAAAAAAAAAATAAAAAGCTTTTTATATTAGTGTTAGTAGGTTATTATTATCCTTTGATAAGATTAAAAAAAAAAAAAAACAAAACAAAAAAGTTTAAAAATATTTAATAAAAAAACAAAAAATAATACTGTTACAATTATATTACGATTTTATTATATAATTAAAAAAAAAAATTTTCTTTTGTGATTTTTTCTATTGTTTTTTTTTTGTCTCTCTTCAAATTTGAAAATATCAATTTTTTTTGTTAATTTTCCTTCTTTTTTCTTATTTTGTAATATTATTTTATATAAATAGATATGAAAAAAGAAAATGAAAATTCACAAATAATTTAAATGGAATATACACAAAAAGAAAACAAAAAATACAAAAAAAAAAAAAAATTATGTTGTTTCTTTATTTTTATAAAAATGTTGTTTTGTTAATTTGTTTGAAATAATAAAAGAAATTTAAAATAGAATAAAAAAAAAATTGATTTTGAAATTGAATTTTTTTGTTTTTTCAGCTTAATTAAATGCCAAATTTTAAGTTATTACTGATAATTTACTTTGTGGCTATTTTCAAACTAATATTCTGTTTACATTACACTCTAAACTCTTATCAGCGATTAACCAGTTATACAAGGTGCTATAACTAGAAATTTTGAACGTTAATTCGTAAAAATGTATCAATGTAAAAATATCTAAATACAAATAATTTATTTATTGCATTAAGTACTACAATTACTAATATGTATTGATGATTGGTAACAATGTATCATGTTAATTACATCATATAATCAGTGTAATGAATTGTATCAATGTTAAGTGATAATTTGATTCATAAATCATTTATAAAATTTTCTACTTAGAAATATATTTTTATTGATTTTTGATAGATAGATCTATAGATAGATAAATCTGTTGATAGATTTTTTGATAGATAGATCTAGATATATATATCTATTTAGTTTTTGATAATTCTCTAAAATCTGACAAATCCCATTTCATTCTATATCTAATATACATTTAGTAGTTATTCAATATGAAGGCTTAGTTTTGATCCATAATCACTTTTTGAGCAACTATATAAGTCTAATATATAATACTGACTATTATGGTCCGATTGGAGATAATTCGACTAAAGCATTGTGAATGCAATGTTTAGTAAATATTTTAGAACTTGTTTTTTCTTTTAACAAAAAAATGCTTCATATTCAAAAATGAAATTTAAACATAAATATCCTAAAAAGCCTAACAATTTTTTCCTATTTTTTGAATATTTCTTATTGTTGAAATATCTTTCAAAATTTAAGAAAATGTTTTTTTTATTAAACAAAATAAAATTAAAAATGTGTTACAATAGAACAAAAAAATAAATACAATAAAAAATATAAAATACAAGGGTGGAAAAACTGTATTTATAGTTCTTTTACGTCATCAAATTCAAATTTTTATTAAATTCAATCTAACATTTCATTAGATACAAAATAATATATTTAGTATATTCAGAGTACCATTATCAGAAGACTAAGGTGTAATAACCGAAATCGATTAAGATATTTAATATAAAATTGTGAAACATACCTAGAGTTTTAATATTTATTTAATTTTAATAATGTTTCATCTAGAGCCTACAGCATATTCTACAAATTATATTAAATATTTACACTTTAATTCGACACTTTATCCATTACAAAACTGTTACATTTGATGTTCAACATTACCATTTTAAATTTTTCAGGAACCACAAAATGCTATTGGGTTATTTAACTTATTTCAATATTCAGGAAATTGATATCAATATGGTGTTATATATTGATAGGAATATGGTGTTCTAAACCATACCATTGGAAAATTCACTGTTTTACGAAATATGTACTGTAGTAAATTATTTTACTACTTAAAATACATTCATTACAAATATTCAAATAATGTTTTAGATAGTATACACAGTAATCATTTATTTTATTTTATTTTTTTTTTTTTTGGATCATAAACTTACATATCCAAAACATAAATGTCTTAATGTGCATGTCGAATTAAAATATATAATAATAATATTGTACATATAAAACAGAATTTAAGAAAATCACAAAAAAAATTCTCATAAAAAAAAAAATACCATAGATCCTGTTTGTTGTAAATCCATCATCAGAAAATAAAAAAAGAAAAACAACAAAAAAAAAAAGAAAAACTTTATATTCGAGCCTTAAATGTCAGATCTCGTTACCTAAAATAATTTATGGTTTTATTGTGCCACATCTGTTACCACCAAAATCTCCGTTCTTTATTTAAACTTTTTTTTTTTTTTGCTTTATATTTTTTTTTGATTTTTTTTTTTATAAATTTATAAACTCAAATTCTAAATAACAAGGATACTGTTATGCGACGACTTCATATTAGGTATCTGAATTTTGAATACATTTTGGTTTTGTTTTTTTTTTTTTTATTTTTTGTATGTTTTTGAAGGACAAATAATCTTGTTATATGAAAAGTATCGCCCCTAAAGCATGAAAATGAAAATGGATTTAAATTGAATGATTCAATGATGATGTGGATGTTGTAAGTTAATAATTTTGAAGTGTTTTGACTTTAAAAATAAAAATAAAAAGAACAAAAACAACAAAGTTGTTTATTGTTATGATTTATTTTTTTTTTTTTGATTTTTTAATTAGGAAGTGTTCCTTTAAACCACAAACAGGTTTAATAATGGATGGTTGAAGGTTGGTTGGTTTATGAATTTTTTTTTTGTGACAACAGTGGTTTTTTGTTTGTTTAAACGAATTTTTCAGTTATTATATGATAATTAATGATATACATTACATTTTTGGTCATATTTATTTTCCATGTAAGATTTTTAAATGATATTGATAATTATATTGGATGGCATTAGTTTACACGTCAATTGGATCAGATCCATGAACTTTGTTCTGTTTATTTGTTGTTGTACAATGAAATCTAAGATTTCGATATTAAAAAAAAAAAAATAACTCTAAATTTGAACGTTTTGGAACATATTGGATTAGAACCTGAGTACCTGGGTATTTATTTTAAGTTTGTATCAAGTTAGATTTGAAATTGAATTTTATTTACATCAAGTTAAGTTTTACATTTTTTTTTTTGTATACATATTAAGTAATTTAACATTATTGTATATCAATGAATATAGTTCAAAAATAATTGATAGACAATAAATTGAACATAAAAGTTTTCCAGTACCCAGAAAAAAAAAAACAATAAATAAAGTGAAAGAAGGAAAACTTCATTGCTTTTGGATTTTAAGATCTGTACATACTTACATTTACGTATTCACGCATAACTAAATGTATTTGCTTATAAATATCACTTTTGGTTCATATTAAGTTAAAATCTAACATCAAAATATGGGGTGGATTATACCCTTTTTATCAATCATCAACTTATAGAATTTAATCATATTTTTTAATTATCTTATTTTAACATTAAAGGTCAGCATAAAGGTTAAAAATAAACCTAATTTTATTATATATTATTAATCATTCTTGATTCGGTTGATGTTTGAAGTGAATATAGTTGTTATTACTAAAACCAAGTCAGATTAAAAATAATTAATAATATTTTAATTACATTCGAATTAAACGCATACTAACTACATCATTTCTTTTAAAAAATTTTATTTGATTGCAAATCGACAATTCAAATATCACATTTCCATCATCACTACTTCTGTGTAATATCACGTTCTATTACTTATGAAGTAAAATTTTATAGCATTATACTCCCCTTAGTTAACGTAAATAATATACTTAATTTAATCAATAGTGCCGAATTTTTAATTTATATTTGAATTTGAACAATTTCAATGTTATCAAACAAACTTGTACCACTCTATGTACATTCAGATATCAAAAAATGAATCAAAATCTTGCAACAACAAAATCTCCATATTAAAATCTTTTTACAATCAAAATTGTGCATTACATTTTTTACGCAAATATTCCTACCACAAAATATATCACACAAATATTTATTTATTTGTTTGTTTTCATCGTATCCTTTTCGTCTCCGGACTTTACAATTTCTTTTTTCTTTGTCCAATTGAATTGAAAGAAAAATAGTTATGTATCTATTTTTCCAAAATTTATTTTTGTGTTAGTTATTGATGTTTTCTCTTTAGGTATAGGTATAATTATAGGTACTTATAATTATATAAAATTTTGTTTAAATACAATTTGAGCTTGATTTGAATTTGTTAAAAAAATATTTTTTAAGTCAGCGCTGTGTTCTTGTACATTTTATTTTCTTTGACAGAAAATTATGGAGTGGTTAATATAATAATTTTTCCATTTTCCAATAAAGTAGATTATTTTCATAATCTTTTTTCCATTTTCCATTAAAGCAGAATATTTGTTCGTTTTCTTCTCTATAATTCATCATCCTCTATAATACAATACCATCTTTGTAGCCCAAAAAGTATAGAAATTACAGCACAATAAATTTGTATGTAAAAATGTAATGAAATATTTATTTATTTTATATAATTTTTTATGTTTTAAATAATTAAAACAATATTTTTTGGATGCAATACATTTTAAGTAGTGATTTTATAAAAATAAATTTGTAATACAAAAATTTATCTAAAAATTTCCTTGTAAAAAATTTTGTAAGATTTTGTGATGTGAGCTAATGACCTCAATCCAAAAAAAATTTTCCCAATAAAACTGCTTTTTGGATCAACTTTTTTTTTGCAAAAATAAATAATGACCATTAATGTAGTAATACTAGTGTAATAAATTTCATTTTACGTCATTGAATTTTTACAAAAAAAAATCAAAAAACAAACATAAAACAAAAAATTAAACAAAAAAAAAAAATAACAATAACAGCAACAAAAAATACAAAATTCATCAGAACAGAAAAAGAAAATTGAAAATAAATTTCAGTGTTTTATTGACATTGACAATACCTATTTTCAACATTATTTCCATATTCCATTTACATATTCCATACCACCTATATAATAGTATAGAATTTTATATAAAAATGCTTAGTCAGATGTATATCCTTTTTAAAAATGATATTAAGAAAATGAACATAAAAATAAAAAAAAAAAATATAAAAAACTGTAAAACACTGAAGATAACAAAAAAAATTTGGTACATGCTTCTACTGAAATAACGCCATATCACCCCCGTTATTTTAAACAATTATATTCTTAGCCTTCGTTGTTTTTTTTTTTGTTAAACAAGGACTCTTATATACCTCTTATACTCTCATACCCGTTCCGGCCTTCATCATTTGAAGTACTCTAAAGTAATTTTCTCATTTATTTTTTTTTTTTTTATTTTTTTTTTGTAAGATATTACCTATACAATGTAACAAAAAAAAAAAAAAAAAAAAAACACTTTCCAATATTGATTTGAGTACCAAGATAAAAATAAAAAAGCAAAATACAATAAAAAAGGTCAAAGAAAGAAAACTGCACAATTGGAATTTAGGATATTCAGAATGGTGCAATAAAGTCGATATTCAATTGCCGAAAATATTAGATAAAAATTCTCTTTTAAGAGTTTATTTTCATTTTTTTTTTTTTTATATTTCGTTTTTGTGTTTGTTGTTTCGATTTTGTTGTTTGTACAACGCTATTGTTATTTTGTTGTATCTTTCATTGAAATTGCACAATATATATATATATATGTATGTATATTGTGTTGTTTTTGGTATTGTGTAATGTAAGAACCTAATGAAACTAAAAATATAAAATGAAATTCTCATTGGGTATTTTATGTGTTTTTTATTTTTTTTATTTTTGTTTTAGGTTCCAATTTTAAAATGTTTACCTATAGAGGAAAATCTAAAGTACAATCTTGTTTTTTTTGTTTGCTCTTATTTATTATTACTTTATTTTGTTTTTTTTTTTTTTTATTTTTCAAACAATAAAATTTTCTATTTCAAAATATTTGGTTGCATTGTACATATATGCTCTGTGCTCTGTTTTGATATTCGAATTGATGCACTGAAATTAATATAAAATACATAATATAATATGTTGTTATCTGATATATACATGTATGATGTATGTATTGATATAGGAGTGTTCTTTATGTATTTTTTAAATGAATGCGCCTCCTATTGTTGTCCAATAAATTCAACAATTTTTGTATTGGTTTGTTAAATTTTAATAATGAAAAATAAAAAAAAAACAAAATATTTTGTTTTTCAAAGGTAACTATAGGAATCAATATTTAAACTAAATCATTTTTCATTAGAAGTGATACTAACCAAATTTCAAAGAATTGGTCACCTATACTGAGAGGAAATATAAAAATTTCAATTTTAGAAAAGAGAAAATTGAACTGACTTTAACTTTTATTAAAAGTAGTACCATACTTCCATATTTAAATTTTTTAAGTTGTTTTGTTTTTTTTTTTGTATTTAGAATTGTAGATATTGTGTTTTTAGTAAAATTTGTATAATTATTGTTGACAATAGCCGAATATTTTTCTATTTTCAACAGATATATTTCGTATTTTTTTTTATAAGAAAAGATTGAACATGTAAGTAAAGATTTTAATTAATTATAGATAATAGATCTGATAGGTTAGCTTGTATTTGTTTAAATTACTTTTAATAATCGGTTATAGTGAATAATACAAAAGTTAGTTTATTGATTTGGGTGGTCCTGCAATTTTCAGAGTATCTTATAGATTTAAATATATTTTCTTATTCTGATTCGAAAATCCATTCCAATTCTGTTATTACGTACGTACGAACATTCTAACAATCAGTACATTATTAATTGAATTTAAGCTTTAAATGTTTACTTTTGTGTCAAGTTGAGTCTTCACAGTTTAAACGTTTTTCTATAGTTGCATAGAAAACCTATAGATATTTAACGCAATCAACATGCATCAGTGATCCTTTATTTTGTTTTAATATATTTAATTTACCTTTTACAAAATTACAACCATAATCACAAATTGAGAAATTTATTAAGTGATAGTTAATTTTCCTACCCCACCACGGATGGAGTTACAGGACAATGATGATGACGATGATGATGAGTTAATTTTTCAATTTATTTTTCAGCTTAAATTTTTCAATGCAGCCTTTGTAGGATTTAATCTACGTTTTCGGAACAAAAATAAATATTTTATATTACTACATCTACGAGTATTATTGATTTCGAAAATTGCCAAAATTTAATGTTGAAAATCTAAAGTTTGTAATCTATCAGTCGTTTTCTACATTTGAATTAGTCAACCGAAATTTCTTGTGTAAATATTACCAAGGCTCAAGATGTAGAGTATTCATTTCGTTGTATTGGCAGTTATGAAAATTACCAATTGCTTTGTATTAATTTTGGATATATATGATTTGAAATCAGATATGTATTATTTTTTAAACGAATGTATGAGAGAAAATTTACATCTCTAATCTAGCATATAGAAAATTTTTTTAACAATTTGCAAAAAAAAACGGAATAGAATTTTATTTTAGAGTTTTGACAATATAAATAAAATTTAATAAAATAGAAAATTTAGCTATAATGAAAGATGACATTGGTAAATCATTTTTAAAATTTTGTTTTAGATAATTTGCAATACTTGGAAAATATTTCTATATTTAAGGTTAAACAAAAAATTATTTTATTTTTAATTAATTTAGCAATTCTTATTAAAATCAAAAATGGAAAATTGGAAAATTCAATATATATATCTAACAACATTTCTATATTCAAACGGACATTATACTATAAATAGTATATTATTAATAACCCATATTTACTGACCACGAAAATTTTTTAGAATCAATTTCGTAAAAGAACGTTATTTCAAATTTATTTAATTCTTTTACATTTTGAGTAGTTGGTATATGTCACATATTTCTGTATTCACAAGCATATTAAAAAGACTTAAAAAAAATGCAACAACAAAAAGTAAAAATCGGTAACAACATTTTTTTCACGGTACCCATGGGAAACATTTACAGAGATTCATCAAATTTTATTCAGAATTTAATATTTTTATTCTAAACATATTTTCTTTCCATTTTTTTTTTTTTTTAAATTAAATTTAATACATATTTACTTTAACTAAAAAAAAAAAAAAAAACATACTATTATACATATACATTTTTTATGAATAAAATAAAAAAAAAATATTTTATTATTAAAAATTTATGAATAAAAAATTATAACATTCTTATCGGTTTAAAGGTGGCGCGCGAACAACAACAACAACAACAATAATCACTACAAGAAAAGAAAATAATAAAAAAAAAAAAATTTATCATGATACAAACTACAAAATTATTGTTTTGTAGCATGAAACATGTTCAGTTCAGACGACGAATTTTACAAATAAAGCATAAAAAAAGTTTAAAAAAAATTTAGCATAACCCGATCGACACTTTGGGTCCTCCTGGTGGTGTAGAATTTTCCTTCGTTCAAAAAGGCAATAAAAAAAGAAAAGGTTCTAAACAAATATTTATGACATGAAAAAATTATATGAAGTAAACAGAGTATAGCATAAATGCAAAAATGAATAAAAACTACACAAAACAAACACAAATGACTAAATCCTTTAGTATCCTTTTTTTTATTTTTTTTTTTTTCTGTAAGTACGATTTTATTTTTTTTCTCTCTTAGCTATTTATTTAATAAAAAAAAAAAAAAAATACAGAAAAACTAACAGTGTGAAAAAAAGAGAGAGCAGAACAGAGAAAAGAAAACAACTTTGTTATACTCTTTCACAGCAATCAGTTATATTAGTAAGTATATTTAATTATGAATCTGAAAAGGATTTAAAAAGGATTAAAAATACTCGTTTTCAGGATAATAACAGCAATTTAAGTGAGAAATGAACAGAAGAGCAAAAAAATCATTTCAATTCAATGAAAATTTAAATTATTAACATTACTAATTGTTAAAATAATTTAATTTTTGTTCTTCTTTTGTATATGTATATAAGGTATTATGTATAATATTAAATGGTATATAATTTGAATTAAAGAATTTGAATAATCTTTAAAACCTTTAACAAAAAAAAAGTTTACCAATATTCTAAAGTTATTTTAAGGAGAATAAACATTTCTACACGGTCGTTATGTTTTTTTTTTGTTTTTTTTTTCTATAATTTTTTTTTCATTTTATTATTGGAAAAACTGAAATATGTTTTCCAAAATTCGGATTAGTACGGGCAGCTGCCATACAACTTCAAGCATCCATGCGAAATATTTTAAAAACCAAGGAAGCTACAGACCTGAAAATTTGTAGTTAAGTAGCTTTTTAAAAATAAGCAAACACGTATCTTACCGTTTTCCAAGATTTGGACTGGTTCTGGTAGCTGCCATACAACTTCTAGCATCCATTCGAAATATTTCAAAAACCAAGAGAGCTACAGACCTGAAAATTTGTAGTTAAGTAACTTTTTAAAATTAAGCAAACACGTATCTTACCGTTTTCAAAAACTCGGACTGGTTCTGGTAGCTGCCATACAACTTTTAGCACTCATGCGAAATATTTCAAAAACCAGGGGAGCTGCATACCTCAAAATTTGCACTTAAGTAGCTTTTTTAAAATAAGCAAATACGTGTCTTACCGGTTTCCAAAATTTGGACTGGTTCGGTTAGCTGCCATACAACTTCTAGCATCCATGCGTAATATTTCAAAAACCAAGAGAGCTACAGACCTGAAAATTTGTAGTTAAGTAACTTTTTAAAATTAAGCAAACACGTATCTTACCGTTTTCAAAAACTCGGACTGGTTCTGGTAGCTGCCATACAACTTTTAGCACTCATGCGAAATATTTCAAAAACCAGGGGAGCTGCATACCTCAAAATTTGCACTTAAGTAGCTTTTTTAAAATAAGCAAATACGTGTCTTACCGTTTTCCAAAATTTGGACTGGTTCGGTTAGCTGCCATACAACTTCTAGCATCAATTCGAAATATTTCAAAAACAAAGGGAGCTAAAGACCTGAAAATTTGTAGTTAAGTAACTTTTTAAAATTAAGCAAACACTTGTCTTACTGTTTTCAAAAACTCGGACTGGTTCTGGTAGCTGCCATACAACTTTTAGCATTCATGCGAAATATTTCAAAAACCAGGGGAGCTGTATACCTGAAAATTTGCACTTAAGTAACTTTTTTAAAATAAGCAAACACGTGTCTTACCGTTTTCCAAAATTTGGACTGGTTCGGTTAGCTGCCATACAACTTCTAGCATCCATTCGAAATATTTCAAAAACAAAGGGAGCTACAGACCTGAAAATTTGTAGTCAAGTAGCTTTTTAAAAATAAGCAAACACGTGTCTTACCGTTTTCCAAGATTTGGACTGGTTCTGGTAGCTGCCATACAACTTCTAGCATCCATTCGAAATATGTCAAAAACCAATCGAGCTATATACCTGAAAATTTGCACTTAAGTAGCTTTTTAAAAATAAGCAAACACGTATTTTATCGTTTTCCAAAATTCAGACTTGTTTAGTAGTTGCTATATAACTCCTAGCACCCAGCAGGAACTTTCAAAATATTTTCCAGAAGTAATTTTGTTAAATTTGAATCATTAATAAAACTGGGACATATATTATACAAATTTAAATTGCCACATGCTAATTCAATTGATTTTAAAAATTTTTAA
The DNA here is from genome assembly GCA_963942445.1 of Argyra leucocephala. Lineage (NCBI taxonomy): Eukaryota > Metazoa > Arthropoda > Insecta > Diptera > Dolichopodidae > Argyra > Argyra leucocephala. The sequence continues at coordinate 150,452,004 of OZ012680.1, forward strand.
AAATAAATATATATATGTATTTTAAATACAGTGTATCAAAATCAGCGGCCTATTGTTATGTAGTATAACGGTTTCACATCTTGTAATTGTGTGAATACATAAAAAAACGCACATAAAATTGGAATAAATTCAAAAAATATTTACATAATATTAAACAGCTTCACTTCTGAACATTCATTTATTTTTTCGGCTTCAGCTTCGGTATATACATGATTACCTTGTGTAATTGCAATAAATATAGATAGTAATAAAAATTTTATTTATAAAAAAGACATACAAAATATAAAATAAGTTGATTTTTAACAAAACTATTTTGTTTTTTTTTTTGCTTTTACTTAATCATTTGAGCTTCGAATTGGTAGTCATAGGTCTCAGTTTGCAGTTATCAATTATCAGAATTTTCAAGTTAAATAGTCTACTATTAGTACTCTACCTAAAGTCGCTTGCACCACATAGCGTTTAGTAGATCTTTGAGTACTTCTAGAGAAGTTGAGCCCTTCATTGCTACTACTATAGATTGCTTTTCCGCTGTAAAGGGAATTACTTGGAATGAGCGAAAGGTTATTTTTTGGTTTTTATTTTTGGGTTCATAAGTTTCTTAAATAAATTTATAACTTTAAAATTTTTTAATTTCAACCCTCACTGTACTTACAATAAATTTTTGATAGTTTTTAAAAAGTTCATAGAAAGTTCAAATATAGTAAAAATTAATTTTGAACTTTTTCAATTGAATCCACATTAATTCGATGAATATTTTAAATTATATTAATTTAAATATAATTACAAATCGTTCCATAACTTGAGAATCATGTTTAAAAGATAATTTACTTTAGATAAAAAAGGATTTTTATAAAAGCACATCATTTTCTATAATAAATAGCACTGTTGGGAAATTCATCCATTAATTTCAAAAATTGCAACATATGTAGTTTTTGTTTATTGTTTTTATTCTTCTTTGTTTACCTTTCTTTGTATTGATTATATAAATATTTTCTTATGAAATTATGCATTTATACTAAATTTTATATAAAATATCTTTAAAATATTTATGACTCGTTACAAAAAAAAAAACAAAAACAAAAACAAAATAGAATCTGTATCTATCATATTTTTGAACATATTATGGACATAAAATGTTATTAACATTCTTATATAAAATTAAATTTATTGCAGTCAAGGGATTGGAATGTTATACTAAAAATTTTCAATGAATAATCAATATAAAATTTTACATTCACATTTACATAATAATGTTATTGTTATGTACATGGTCATATAAAAATATTCAATATTTCATTGAAATTAATTTTAGATTGAAATTTAGATTATTTTTAATTACAAATTCATTCTATTTGAATATTTTGCATATTTTTTGTGATTTTAATTAATGTTTCGTCAGGTGCCATTCAAACTAATTCGTAAAGTCTTTTGACTTAATTCATTCGTCCTTTCCAGTTTGTTGTTGTTTTTTATTTTAAATGTTAATAATATTTAGTTTATTTTTATAAAGTACCATTAACTATAGTGCAATGGTGAAATGAAAATATATTTTAAAAATCAAAATCATATATGAATGTTAGATAACTTATAGTCTTAATAAACAAGGTCAACATTTTAACAAAAATAAAAATTATTCTTTAGAGTTAGAGTAAAATTTGTATGATTGTTGAAAATAGTCGAATATTATCCTTTTGATTTTACTAAATATGCTTCATACTCGTGTTTCGTCTACCACTTACAAATTTCTTCAGCCGACTACAAAATAGTGGAGAAAATCTTAAAAACAAATTAAAACTGAGTCAACCACTGAGAAAAATAAATTTAAAGTTAAGTTTTTTCAATTTTAACATTTTTTAGGTCAACAATTAATATTTTTTATTTTTATTCATTTTAAATTCAAAAAAGAAAACTCTATAAGTAAAAAAAAAAAAAATTCTTTTATAAAAACAAAAGTATTATTTTTAACTTTCAAAAAATTTTACATCTCAATCCTACAATTTTTAAAACATTATTTAATGGAAAACAAATATTATAATAAGAAATTTTTATATCGACTCTGTAGAAATTTATACACCTATATCATACATATATTTTTATTAGTGTATCACAATTAAATATAAAATTTAATTTATTACAAGAATCTTTATTATAAAATTATCTTACCTAAATATTACAGAAATGTCTTTTATGAATTAAATGATTTGTCATTAAATTGTTTTATTTAGAACTTTATTACGTAATCAGGGATTTGAACATTAAATTGATCCTTTATTTACAACATTGTAAATAAATATAATATACTGGTAAGTATGAATTTCAAATTTTGTTATATTCCATATAAAATTTGTCGTATTCCAGACATAATTTTATATTAGAGTAAAATATTTTTATACTATGAATATCTAATTATTCTATTTAATTCAATTTAATTATGATTCAATACGGGTTTTTCTACAACTTACAAGATAATAAAATTAACACTCTAGGTGCTTCTTTAAGCTAAATTTTGATGTACTAAAAATAATTTTTAAATACATTTCAATATTTTTGAAAACATAAGTATATTATAGAGACAGAATAGTATTCATTATAGTTAACATGTCCTGATGTTAATCAACAATTGACTTATAAAAGCAAAAAGGAACTATTACCAGTCATATCAGAAACATTCAAAAAAAGCTCAAAGATTGTTGTTAGCATTAACAAAAATATAGATAGCGTCGTATGATGCGAGTGTATTCCTGTATTCATTTAATAACCATATTTTAAGAAAATTTTTTAATAATATGTACAAAATAATAATTTTTTATTTTTATTAATGTAGTGTAGTAATAGCTAACTTACAGAATTACGATTAAATTTGCAAAATTATATAAAAAAAAAAATTTAAGGCAGAAAACTGGAATGAACGAGTAAATATGAAGTGTCAAATCAATGGAGTAGACCTTTCAACTTTTTAGATTGATTTGAATAAATCATAGTGACCTTTATTACCTTTATTGTTATAAATTACTGTCATTTTCATTTAGAAAAATTCAATAAATTCAGTTAAAACGGAAAAACAAATTGTTGGGCAAATTTTGGAATTCTTAAACAAATTAACAAATTTTTGGAGTTTTAAAAGAAATGAATTTCGATGTCAAAACAAATTTCGAAATTTAAAATTCAAATTGAATATCATCGAAATAAATTTAAGTTTAGTTAAATCCAAGAATAAGTAAATATTCTATCAAGAAATCTCAAATAATAATAAATTACAATACATCAAGGATTTTTATTTTTGTTCAATAGGTGCCATATATAATATAAAAGAAAGATGTCAAAGATTTTTAAAAATAATGTATATGTAAACCTAAATAAAAAAATTAAGAATTAGTTAGAAATGAAATTTTAATGAATACCAAAAGTCGGTAAAGCTCTAGAAATTTTCAAAGGAATTGAAATTTTAATTACACCATACATATATGTGTATACAAAAGCAACACAAGTATAACATAAATCTGTAGTTCACAATCTTATCAAAGAAAAATAACTTTTTGTTATATATTATATATACTATAGTATATAATAACATTCAAAAGATTCAAAGATAACATTAAAATCGTTCTATTTTATATTCAAAACAACACTCAACAACTACATATAAAGTAGTTCAACTTACGATTTGTTTATTACATTATAAAAGAAGCAATTTTTAGATATTATTTTATCCTATTCAATAACATCTCAGTTCCCAGTATATCCTGTTGCGTCAAATATCGTTTATGCATTCAAAAAAATTTAATAATACCAAATTTATAAAAATTGACCTAAAAAAAAAGAAATTCTCGTCAAATTTAAATTTAAAAACGTTTAAAAAAATTTCACATAAAACTCAGAAAAACTAAAATAGAAAAAAAAAATATATTAACGGAAATTGTTCTATAAAATTTTATAAAATAAAATTACAAAAAAAAAAAAGATATTTTTTTAATTGAAAAAAAGAAAACTTTAATAATTCTATTAAGGAAAACATGATTAAAAACAAAAACAACAATAAATATTTTTGTTGGAACCCTTTTTACATTAGAGTGTATTGAAACAATTTTATAATAAATAACATCCTTATTTACGAAAACATATATATATATATATACAAAATTAATATATGCTTATAAACATTTTTAAGTACATATAAATAAAATTAATATTTTTTTATTTTTCTTATTTTATTTTTCCTATTTTGATCTTATAACTTTAAAATACATATATACATACATCATAATGTTATATAGAAAAAAAATAAAAAAAAACAAACTGATTTGGAAAAAAAAAAAATAACAATTCCATCTTGTTAAATTCATTTTGAAACCGAAAAAAAAAACAGAGTATCTCTCTATGTACTCTTTTGGAGGTTATTTCAGTGCTGAAGAACAATTTTTTTAAGTTGTAATGCCATCTGTGTAGTGCGTCTTATGTAAAATTCGAGAAGTAATTCAAATCTTATTTCGAAAAAATAAATTAAAGTAGATGTTATTCCAGTGTAGTTTATATATATATATATATATAATTATGATATTGAATTTAACATATTTTCATATTTATTTAGATGCATCATTAGGGATTAATCACTAAGCAGTTTAACGTACTATTGAACTCTCTATTCAGTGTAGAAAAATGTTTTTAGTTCGTACAATCCAAATGAAGTAAAGCTAATTATTTCAATCAACGTACCAATTTGCATCTATTTAATGCATTTCTATGGAATAAAATCTGTCAATGTACTTATTTAATACATTGGGCTTATTTTTCTAGAAGATTAAGTCTATAGTTTATCTAGTCTTAATCTAGTTTTTGAATATCCCGTTAGTTTTAAATATTTTTATAATTTTTTTTCAAATAAAACTAAATTTTATAATTTTAAATAAATAGAAGAGGTTTTCATAAAGGCATTTCTGCATAGGCAAAACGTATGCAGAAAGGATAATACTGTTAAAATTTTAATTGAATTAGATTTACTTAATTACTTTAATAAATTGTTAAAGTAGTACGGTTGATTGTAATACGTTCTCAACTATAATTTTGCGTCAAATTAACAAATTAATTTTCCTTACACCATAATTTGTAGCGACTTTTACATCTGTCAACCGTAGTGCTATAACTAAAAATAGGATGGAATTTCATTTATGAACGTCAACTTATGAAATTTTTTAAAATAAAAACTTAAAATCGAATTAAAAAAAAATGTAAACTAAATAAAATATTTTTAAATACCGCAGCCAGATAATTAGGATCGCTGTACCAGTGTAAAATCACAAAAAAAAAAAAACTATGGACTTTACAGTGTTCTATTGATACATAAACAAAATCTATTAAAAATTATTTTATTTGGTTTTAACTTTAATTAACGAAGAAATAGTAAAGTAATGTATTTAAACTAAATGAATCCTCTAAAACAGTCATTAGATCATTCAAACCAATACTAATTATTGTATTTCCATAAGTGACTGACCACTTCTACTCACGTATTCTACCTACTTTAGTAATAATATACCAACTTAGGATACACTAGCTATATAGCACTGATAATTTCTACTTGTTACTCCATCATAATATATCACACAACTAAAAACGACTTAATATATATACATAATTATATTGAATAGACTCTGTTCTGAATTACATTATTATTAGTATATGTATATAAGATGTATGTATGTCAAAAAAACATTCGCAAAATAAGTAGACCTATTTCTCGCTTGAAAAATTATTACATATTAATATACAACACTATACAATATAATAATATGTGAAATATAATAGAGATGTGAGCGCCTTTGAAGTATAAAAACACAACCATTGAATAATATTACATAAAAGTTATTTTCCTGTACAAAAAAAAAAAAAAACAAAAAAAAAATTAAAATATAAAATAAACAAAAATAAAACAAAATTATTTTTTTTTTATTTTTAAAATACTTTGTGGTTTTGTGCAACGTTTGTTTTTAGTTGCAGCAGCCAGCAGTCGTCTTTCTTTTTCTCGAATTTAATTTCTATGACAACAACATAATATATATATATAATATATATATATATATATATATATAATATGTATACGGAATTACTTTACATCATTCATATAATTTAAAATTTATACGTAGGTAGCACTGTAGGAGAACCTAAATACATGTTCTTTATTCTATTTAACTTTTGTTTTTGTTTTTCTTTTTTTGTGAAGGTGGGGATTGAAAATATAAAGAAAAACAAAAATGAATAAATGACATAAAAGATCCTGTTGTTTATTTTTATTTCTTTTTTTCTTTTTTTTTTTTTTTGTTATAAATTCCTTCAAAGGGTTCTTCCATTCTATGTGGTATTTTTTAATTGTCTCATTTTATTACAAAACATTGGACCTTAACATGCCATATCATATTTTGTTACTTTTTTATGATTCTATTTAATTGATTTTCAACTTTTTTTAATGTAATAAGAAGAGGTTAAAAAAAAACAGTAATAATAATGATAGTGAAATAAACAAAGAAAGAAAGATAGAAATATTTAGGACATTATCCTAGATTCAAACCAAAAATAGAATAAAAGGAGAGTAAAAAATATTATAGTAAAATCAATGTCAATTCTTTTTGCTATATATATAAAATTTTTGTTTCAAATTTTTAAGACCTAATAAGAAAAATTAATATTAAATTCACGTTTTTATTAGGTTTTTCTCTTTTTAAAATAAGATTGTCTTTAGGGAGCCAAGCCAAGAAAATTTTAAAATATTATTTTTATTGTATTGTTTTTTATGGATTTGTATTTTCACAATAATAAAAGGAAACTAAAGTACAAAACAACAAAAAATTCAAAAAAAGAAAAAATTATATAAATTCTAGTTTTATTACAATATTTAGAAGTCAGTTACTACCATGTAAACTTTATGTTCTCAAAATATTACAAAAAATCCTTGAGTGCATTACGAGGCAAAAACAATAAGATCAGAAAATGTAGAAAGGATAAAATAGAAAATTTTAAATTTTTATTTTCTATTTTTTTTTTTTTTTTTATTCTTTAATAACATTAAATCCACCCATTAACTAGAGTCAAGATTTTAAAAATCAATATTCTTATCTGTACTTATGTATATATATATATATATGTATATTCAAGTTCATATAAGTTGGTTTTTATATATTTGAAAATTCAACAAAAAGACAAGATTTTATCCAAATTGTCATACGGGTGGGTACATATACTTACATATTATAATGAAATGATTGAATTCTGGTCACGTTCAAGACCTCAAACATTACTCTGCTAACTGTCTCCTTTAATTACAACATTAACAACATTTTTTATTATTATAATTTTGTTTTTTCGTTATCTTTGTTTTTTCTTACCCTAGGATATGAATACAGAATTTAAGTTTTTGTTTTTCCTTTTGTCAAGAAATTTTGATTGTATTGATAAAATTGACTTCATTTTATTTTTTGTCTTATTTAATTTTTATTTTGGATACTTGAGTTCAAATATCCTATTTGGAAAATTTTTGTACAGTTTATTGTGTATACATACTGCTTATGTATAATTGTTTTTGCAAAGATAAAGTAGAGTTCGAACGGATTTTCCGTTTACGTCGTAAATTTTTATTAATACAAAAAATGAGAGCTAAGTGGAGGAAGAAGGGTATGTGAAGGTTGAAGCGTATAAGCACAGAAAGATGCGTGCAAGGACTAAATAAAGTGTTGAAATCTGAGGAAATTATTTTAATTTTGTGAATAGATGAAAATGAAATTCCCGACTCTCGGAGTACTTAACTAATTATGAACCTTACTTATAGCTTTAAAATAAAAATATGTATTTGAATACATTGAAAAAAATAAAAAGCCGCTTTCATGTTTTATCGATCGTGTTACTGATGTTTGAATAAATATGAATGAACTAAGACTATTTTCGATTCATTTAGAAACTTCCAAAGTCTGTAGAATAGACAATTGAAACTTAAAGGGTTTGATTTCGATGGATTGGAGTGGCTTTAAAACTTTTACAAAAATATCAGATTTTTGCTAAGTCATTTGATTTAAGGCACATCAATATGGGTCTTTCATGTGTAATTGTTTACGAATTTTGTTGTTTATCAATTTAATCGCAATTCACCAATTATAGTAAAACATATTGTTGATGGTGATTGCAGGATTAGCTTTAAGATGATATCAAGGTATCAAAGAAAATCAAACAAAAACATTTTCAGGCTGGAATAAAATAAAATTATAAGTAAGGTTTTACTGTTATATATTGTGGAAGATTTCATTTCATATTAAGATTAACATAGTAAAAAAAAACAACATCTAACCGAACCAAAATTGAAGCCTGGAACAATTTTGATTAGTTGTGAAATAACATAACCACTATTCCATTTGGTTCAGCATTATTTAATATTTTCTAATGAGTTTCAGGGAAAATATTTTCAATAAAGCTGACCAGCACTTTTTTTACCATATTCACAGTAACTTAGGTAGAATTACCTTTTCGTGCAATAAGTACGCTACTGCATACACTACATATAATGGATCTAAACTTTTGACGTATTTATTAATCAAACTTCATATAAATACTCATTAAATATAAATAATTAAATTTAATTCAATTAATTTTTTTTAATAAAGTACATTTAATTTGACAGAGATCAGGTATTAATATACTAATTAATCTGCGCAAGTTCCACGATTTTTTGTTCTTAATATTGAGATTGTTAGAGGAAAATGGGGAAAATCTCTCTTTAAAAATAAATAAAAACTCGTAAATAAATATAAAAAAATAATTTAATTTATATAAAATATATTAAAATTAAAAGTGTCTTATAATCTGGACAAAAACTGTAATCAATATACAAATATATAATAATTTTAATAGATATTTTAAAATTTTGTTTTCTTTTGTGTTGAATATGCACAATTTTCATTTCACCATATCGAAAATCCTTTATGAATAAAAGAAATTGCCAACTTTACTTTTATAAAAAAAAAATATCCTTGATCTTTTTCTAGCATCCTGAAACGACATTTCCTCTAAAATACTTTATATTCAACATATATTGAATATATATATATATATATATATATATATATATTCATATTTGGTTGTATGTCAGTTATTTGATGTTTTTATTATTTTTGTTGTTGTTATTGAATTTCATTAATATTAAAAATTATTTGAGAGTTGAATTTGAGATTTTTCAACAACTGTTGCTTCATATATTTCATATATACTTATATGTATATACATACATTCATATATATATATATATTATTATTATTGAACAGGCAAAGAATAAATAATACGAATAAATTTTTGTTTAAAAGAAAATTAAAAGAGTATAAGAGGTTTTAAGGAGGCTCTGAAGGCGTCTCATATAAAAAAAGAACACCGCCCCACCTATACCATTTATATAGACTCTTTTAATTTGCATTTGATTTTTTTTTTTTTAAATTTTAAATTTGTAGAATAAGAACTTTGAAAAGTTTTTTTTCTATAGAATACATGACATTTTAATTTTTTTCCTTTTTTCTTGTTTTCCCGAAATTGGGAAAAGTTCCAATTGCAGTTAGAAACATTGTTTTTTGTTTTTGTTTTTTTTTTTTATTCCAAAAAGAACTTTTTGTTTTTATTATTTTTAGATTTAAAAATTTTTAAAATAAAATTTATTTTAAATTTATGGAAATTGAATGGGGTGGTAGGGGGGGTAATTTGACTTCATTTTAAAACAGTATTAAGTCTGAGATTGAATTTAAAAAAAAAAGAAATATTTATTTTTATTTGTATTCTGGGTGTAGTTAAATAAAAACGATTTTTTTCTAAATTATTCATTGACGTTAAATTTGAATCGCTTCAATTTAATCATTATCATTATTATCATACAATAATCATTGTCATGGCTATAAATTTATTTTTTGGAAATGAAAATTTATTGAATTCTTATTATATTCCAGTTTTGTATTAAATTAACTTTACTATACCAGGGATAATTGAATAGGTTGGTTTTTTTCAAGAATAAATTATTGGAAATTTGTTGAACGAGAAAGTAGGTACCTATATACATATATATATATATATATATATATATATATATATATATATATATATATATATATATATATATATATTATATAAAGAAGATTGTGAAACAAGAGTGTTTCTGTAATGCCTTTTAATGATCATGTAAATACATAAAAATGTGAAATATAGGTGGGTTGGGTCATTTTGTTTTTGGCAATTCGATGATTTAGATATTTTATAACTTTGTTAATGATTTACCCAAGATATTATATTTGAAATTGAATGTTGATGATGTGTTTTATTGACGTTGAGATTTGAATTTTAAATCTAAAGAAAAAAGTGTAAATTGAAAATTAAGCAAATTTTTTATAAATATTTTTTTTATTGTTATTATTCGCATCTTAACTGTTTGATTTTATATTTGATTTAGATACAATAAAAAATTTGTTCCAATTTGTTACACTAAATGGGAATTCGTTCCATTCCAAATCAAATGAATGGATAAAGTGCATGTAAGAGACAAAATTACTTCAAAGTTGATTGATATTTTTGTTCTTTTTTTAATAATTTGGGACTTTTAACTTGAATACAAAATAAAAATGAATGAAAAGTATACTTATAAAATTTTATAACATAAATACATTATATATATAGTGTCGAAAAATATATTTATTGGTATGATTTCGCTAATCATACAGTTCTATATGAAACTCTCAAACTCTATTAAAATTTTCTTATTAAATCTAACCATACATTAAACCACTAAAAAATTTTAACATAACCGAAACAATTAATTTTATAGATTGTTTGATAATTGAATTTTGTTGCATGCACTATTCATAAAGTATGAATACTATTAAACTACTCTATTGCAAAAAAGTTGGCCCATGTTTATATTGTAAGGCCGTTTCAGTACTGGCATAATGATTTTTCATTTTTCAAATCTTTTATAGATAGCAAATTACCTACACAACATTTTGTATTGTGATGATAAATTTAAAGGGCGGACCAACTTTTTTACAATAGAGTAGTATAGTATAGTATAAAAAAAATTATGTACTGATTTAAAAACTATCTTTTAAATTATGCCCCCATTCGATTGTATTTGATAAATTGTAAAGAAAATGATGTATATATTGAAACAAATTATAATTATTACTCCTTGGAACCGCTTGAAATCATATTCAACTTGAATTTCGAGGCAATTTTAGCAATGCTTAAACGAATTTCCTTCATCCAAATCCAAAATTTGATCAATTTAACAATTTCTAAAATGTAAGAGTTTATAATGTGTTGTTAAAATATATTCGCATACTTTAACAAAAATATTAAAATTAAATGATGATGGTGTAACAACCGAAATCGAGTAAGATATTTAATAAAAATTGTGAAACATACCGTCCTCTAGAATTTTAATATTTATTTAATTTTAATAATGTTTCACCTAGAGCCTACAGCATATTCTATAAATTATATTAAAAAAGTATAAAAGTATAAATCATATATCCTTAAAAATTTTTTACTTAATATACAAGAACAATAATTATACTTTTCTGATGAAAAAAAAAGCTATATCAGTACCTAAGATAAAAAAAATTACAAAATTGAAAAATAAAATTCTTTACATTATTAAATTTTCATTATAAATTAAATAAATTTAAAATATAACATTTCCTCATTTAAAAGTTGTCATAAAACCAAGTTAAATTATACAATCCCCAATCTGTTGAAATTTCATAAAATATCCTTTTTGCATCATAAAAAATGTATAAATTTAAAAAGTCATTGACTTACTACTTATATAAGCTATTTAAAAATTCTTACATTTTCTTTTTTATGTCACAAAATGTTCAATAAAATAACACAAATAAAAAAAAAAAAAACGTTATAATAAAAAAAACAAAACATTGAAACCGGTATAATATAATTTTCAGGAATTTCAAAAAAGGATGTATTTAAATTATTTAACAAATAAATCATAAATTTTTATTAAGAAATTAAAAATAAAATAAAAATTGTTACTTCCCGCAACTTTATGTCTTTTTTTTTTTTTTTTGTCTTTTTTTAAATAAAATCAAAAACTTCAAAAATATTGTAAGTTTAATTTTTTCCGCGGTAAAATTTCCATTTATTTATTTTTTTAACTTTTTGATATTTCCATTTAAATTTTTTTGTTTTTTCATTTTTTGAAACGCAATATCTGAAATAATTTTTATTTCAATAAAAAAAAAATATAACTAAAATTAGTACATGTATTTATTTATTCACGTGCATGTAAATCTATGTAATATATAGATGTGTATTAATCTATATATTATGTACATTTGTAATTGTATGTTAAACAGATGTTGCAGAGGTTGTCAATCTTTTTATAAAAATTAATTTTTAATGAAGTTCTCCTGTTACATTTTTTATTATACATTTTTTTTTTTATTTTAATATAATATTTACTATCATGTGTGTGTATATATACAGAGAGTATAAAAAATTAATGAATAATATTGAAATTTGTGATGAAGTTTATAGAAAAAGAAATAAAATAAATTAATAAGACTGTATTAGTAATGTACGTGTAATGTATTACTTAGTTTGGATGCATATTAACTGTTTTTTCAACTTTGTTTTTGAAACTCTCGATTATTTTAACTTTTAAGCTAATTAAGTTTACTTTGGTTTCTACAAAGTTAGAAATTAATATAGTGAAAACTTATTAAAAATTTGATTGTACTTTTTAAAATATACAAGTTATTATTTTGTGAGCGAAACCAATAAGATAGTAATGAGTTCGGTAGTTTTGAGTTTTCTGTGAAAAACAAATTTTTATCATTTTAAGACTTGGTTCCAAAAGCCTCCACTACAAAATTATAGAAAAAAGCTATTTTTCCTATAAAAATCTAACATTAAAATGATAATACACATACCTCACTTATGCGCTAATATGTAAATGCCGAATTGCCTAACGAAGCTGACATAGGTATTTGTCAAAGCATGTTATGTAGACATAGTAATGAGATAGTAACATAACAAAATATTTTTTGGAAAAAAAAACAATAAAAAGAAATTTACATATTATGTTAAATTCGGTTAGGATGGACTTTAACATATAAATTCTATGTTTATAACGAAAATTTAACGAATTGTCAGATTCAACTTAATTGAAGCATATGTCGATTTTGGGCATTTACATGTATTTTCCATACAGGGAATATCACATATGCCATGATATAATGTAGTTCTATGTCACTATAATTAAAGCATTAGTCAGTTTTTAATGTTTATGATTTAAAAATGTTTCACCAACAGTTTATTCGATAAAATATACATTGAAATGACTTTAATAACAGTTCTGATTTAACATTTTTAATGTCGCAAGAACAATTACAAAACAAATTTATTTACAAATAAACATATTTATTTCAAGATTTTATAATATTCGTACACAATATCGGATTCGTATTATCTAATCAATTTTATCAAATCCATATAATTGATCGGTTGTCTTAAATCACCCTGTCATAAGTAAACAATAATGTTTTGTAACGTTTCAACTAACTAAAACTTTACATTTAGTGCAACGAACATTAAAAGTATGGAAATAGAAAATTTCCATACTTTTAAATATTTCCATACAAAATATGGAAAAATTTATTAAGACACAAGTGATAACAATGCAAAAGCAAAAATCAGATCAAAATGGTTTGATTGGCGACTTCGATCCAGTTGAAAATACTAAATTGTTTCATATCTGCGAATATTTCACGTAAGTCTATCAAGAAAATGTCGTCGACTTTAAAAGTCTATTAAGAGAAAAATTTCCTACACAATAGACTTCCAGGATTAAGCTCGCAATAGACTTTTTCATATTTTAGATCCGAATGAGTGATTGATTCCGTAATTAAGGTGCTTTTACAACTTTTACAACTTACAATAAATTATTATTATATCATTTGTTCACTATTAAAACTTACTCTACTTATATAATATTGAATATTTATTTATGTACATAATAAAAATGTACATGTAGTCTAGACTTATATATAATATATACAAATATCAACATAGAGAAAGTAGCTAGGATGAAAAAATCTTTTTTTTAAATTAAACCCTTATATTATTTAATTTTGTATATCCTTTTTTAATTTTTTTTTTTTTATTTTTTTTTATTGTATTTTGAAAAACTCTTGTTTTTCTTCTCTCTCTCTCTCTAAGTTAAAAAAAAAAACAAAAAAATAAGAAAAAATAATAATTTCTTAATTACGTTAAAATTACTGCGGTCTCTTGTATGTAAATATATGTGAGTAAAAAAAACAAAAAAAACTTCCTTGTACATGTAAACATGAATAAAAAATTAATTTTTTAATCCTTTCTGGTTTTTGTTTTATTTTATTTATTTTTTTGCTTTTTATTTTGATTTTTAATTTTAGAGAGAAAATTATATTTTCCTCTATACACATTACACAGTACGTACAATTTAATATTCATATTAAATAAAAAAAAAAAAAACAATATACTTATTATATTTAGTTATAGTGGTAGTGGTAGTGGTATAGTACCAGTTCTAGTTGATGTAGTAGTAAATGATAAAGAGAGACCAATTTAAAAACATATGGGGCTTTCTAACTTAAATATTGTGGAAAATTTAAAAGACTGTAAAAGATTATAAAAAGGAAAACTTTGGTTTTGGTTTGTTTTTAAGGACTTGTTTTATTTTTTTTTTTTTTGTTTTCCTTTTTGTAAATAATAATAACAATAATAATAATAGTTAGGATAACTTACTTAGTTTAGAGTTATTTAGTGTGTATGGGTATCCTATATATGGTTTCTTTTTATAATTCAATTTAATTTAATTGTTAGATTGCGGATCTAAATCAAAAAATTCATAATTCAAATTTTCAAGTTTTTGTTCTTATTTTTTTTTTCTTTTTTAATATATTTTTATTTTAATTAATTTAAATTGTTTTTTATAAATAATTTTCTAAAATGCTGTAGTGTTTGTAATGAATAATTAAAAATAATATATTGTATATAAAGAAAATTCTATAAAATTGTGCAAAGTTTTTAATTAAAAGGACAAAAGTAATCATAAAATTTAAATGTTTAAATAAAAGATGGTGATTTTTGTTTACTTTTTGGTTTTCGGATTTGTTTTATTTTATTTATTTTAATTTCGAAAAATTATTTAATAGAAAAAAATAATAATTTAGGATGAAAATTATTTTTAATTTTTTATTATTTGATTTTTTTTTGTTTGTTTTTGTAATTTAATGTACCTTTAGTAGTTCTACGAGGGCAAGGGCAGTATTATAAAATTTACAATAAATATTAATTTGTTTATTTTTTGGTTGTAAATAAAATTTATTTTTTTTTTTTAAATTATAATTTAAAACTATTAAAAATCAAAAACTGAATATATTAAACTTAGATTAAATTAAAACTTTAAAAGAATATTACTCATACTCCTAAAGACTCATCGCGTCAGTAATGACCCGAGTCCATGTCCAAATAAATTTGTTTTTCTGAAATTGATGAAAAATTGGCTACCAACATAACGACATTTTTTACAAGTCTTCTAGAAAAACAAATTTATTTAGAAGTTGGCGCTGATGAATTTTGCATTACTGACACGATAGATCTTCAAGAATATTTATTTTTCAAATTTATTTTATCATGTGGAAAAATTGAAGTCTAGTGTCGTCTACTGTAATACTACAACTTTAAAGGACAGCTTTCAGATGTGTATATTAAAGTTAAATTTCAAATAAAATATCATCATAATATCAATCATGTAGCTCCTCGTGAAGTGCATAGTATTGTATACAATAAACTTCGTTCAACGAATTCGATTTTGGATCAACGCTTTGAGATCGCTAGAATTTTATCCCAATATACCAATTTGATTGAACAGATGTTTTTAATAAGTCTCCTGCAGGTCTGCTAAGTCTGTGCAGTATAAATAAATATATCTTTACCTACATAAATATCTAATTATTCGAAATTTCCACTACAAACTATACAAAAATGATATAGAAAGATAATAGTATTATTATAATAGTATATATATGGGAGTTTTTACTTCTTTTTTTTAATATTCTTTTACAGTAACTATAATGAAAAACACAATAATTGACTTGTATTATGGGGTCTTTTTAAATATCTAAAGAAAAGCAAATCTTGTAATAAGCTTGTAACAAATTAAATAAAAATGAAACTATTCTGTTCAAGAAGGCTTAGTTCCTGACAATAGCATAGTTTTCCACATTTAATGAGTTAATAAGCCTGTAATTTGTTAAATAAATCCTCGAAATATTGTAGATTGTAGTATAAAATTGCAGTACTGTACTTAATTAAGCACGAAAAAGTGATTCTACCTAAGTTACTGCAGAGTGTAAAAAAAAAAACAAAAAAAAGCTTGCTATATCCTATTGCAATTGTATTAGATATTAAATTTAGTTAGCGGGTATACTCTGGTTAAATTCTTATTCTATTACGTTATATTGACAATCTTATAAATCATAAATATGAACCCAATTTTTTACCCACCCATTTATATTTTACTTCAATTTTATAATTATTTTATTATAACTATGTGTACAAATATTTATATATATACATATATATACACAAATAAAATTAAAATTAAATAATAAGGATCACTTACCTCTATCTTTATTTTAATTGTTTCATTCATTATATGCTGAAATTTTCAAAATGGAAGCATTCCTTTAAGTTTGTTAACCACAAAATTTCTAAATTTGTACAACATTTGTTTTTGTTTTCGTGTTTTCATATATCACATCAAAATCTTTTCAATAACGGTTCAATAAAATTGCACAAATAAAATCTGTGTGTAAATTTAATGTGAAACCACCACCACTAAGTTTTTCGCTTTGTTTTTTTTTTTTTTTTTTGTTTTTTTGTAACCAAGTTTTTCATGAGCTCAAACACGGCAAAAAAAAAAAATGTTTTTCTTTTCGTTTTGTTTTTTTTTTTTTTGTTTATTTAGTTTTCGAGTGAAGAATTTAATTAGTACATTTTAAGTGGAAAAATTTATAATGAAAATTATATATATGTATGTATATAATGTATATAAATATACATTATGTATAAAAAGAAATTTTTTTCTTCTCAATTTCAATTTACAGTACAACGAGTATATCCTTTGTTTAATTTTCAATTCTGATGATGTGAATTTCCTACACCACAGTTTTTTTTTTTTATTGTTTTTGTTTTACTATACTTATTTACAAGTACCTCTACAAATGTTCTACATTTATATGATGTTGCACTTCAACACCTTTAGTACTACTGCTATACTATAATAAAAGTACCATGGAATAATGTGTAAGGTAAGGTAGCATTATGTACGTCTACCTTGATCGTTTTTGATAAAAAAAAATAAATTTTTATTCTTGTATCTAAAGATTTGTTGAAATTGTTGTAACTTCTACTTCAGAATTTAAGTATTATTAGTTAATATTTGAGAGTGTAGTGTATAAAAAAAAAATATTGAATTAAAAGAATATAATTAGATTTGAAATGAAAATTATATACATATATTTACGTTACGTATATATACAAATACTGTTTATTGATTTAAATCATTTTCAAAATTGAAATTTTTTTATGTAATTTTACAGGCAGATTCATTTTTAATAATTGTTTATTTTGTAGAAAAAAAATTGCATTTTGCTGTTTACGATCTCTAAATAAGGTTGATGCGTATGGGTGATTCGATCAACTGGTAACTTCAAGATATTTTCTTTTATAAATACATAGTGTACATATCATCATATAGTAACAAAAAAAAAATTCATATCTTACAAAATTTGACCTCTAGCTTGCGACCATTTTTGGCTCTTTTCAATTATGAATACAAATTTAGATAATAATAAGGCTATTTAAAATTTAATGCTCATTTAAACTTTTTTAATATTAATATTAGGTTTCTTTACGATTATCACATCTTTATATTATTAACAAACTTCCTTTAAAGCCAAGCAATCATGTATAATATTTCTATATAATATTAGAACATTGTAGGACATTACATTTTCGTGAACCCGTAATTGCATTAAACTTTATTTCTCTAACCGTACATCATAAAATCAATTAAATCATTTGCATTAACAGCAAAATCCTGTAGGTGTATTAGCTAAATATATTTCAATCAATATAAAATTGGTTAATTGATAAATTATTATATTCAAAAGCATTAGTCTCTTCTATAGGAAATTAGAATCCCTAAAATATAATTCAATAAAATTTAATTTTAAAACCTTTAAAAATTTCCCTAAAACAATAACGACCAAAAAAAAAACCATTTTTCTTATAATTTCAATTTTGAACTTCAATAAGTTAAAGTGAATTATGTTATTATTATTTTTTTAGCAAATATCCTTAAAGGATACTTCCACTTGAAATAGTCAGACCGATCATATACGAGTATATTTTCTATATTAAAAAATAAAAAAAAAATAAAAAAAAACTGTATGCTTCACGACTGGTGCTTAATATTTTGCAAAAACAAAAAAAAAAAAATACTCTAAGTTAGCATGTAATTTCATTACTATTTGTATCAGGAGGACTTGCGATATGAAAATAGGGTGTATAATCATAATCAAACACTACAAGATTATTTTGAATACATTTTTTTTCTTACATTCGGTAGTGATCCGTGCCATCGAAAATGCAGTATTTAGAGTTTTCACTACAATGTAATATGTGCGATAAATAGGAGTATTCATTTAGGTAGGCAGATAGGTAGGTGAGTGAGCATTTCAGTTTGATGCCACGAATCAAGGGACCTATTTATTGTTGTTGGTTATTTTAAGTAATCACTAGTCCGTGGAACTCAGTATTACAGCCAACCTTTTCGATTGAGAAATTCTATCAGTATTATTTTATTAAGATCACACACATCATATTATTGTCCTGTAACCCCATCCGTTGGGCATAGGGTGGAAATAAAATCTTTGCATTGTCACCCATGTGCAGCTAACATTTTGAATTGTGACCACTAACATCTTCAATTCTGACCACGTTCTTTTTAGTGTTATACAATCTAATCCATTTCCATACTAAAGTTCTAGGGCTAAATGCATATTAAAAAAGCTAATTATATGTCTATAGTCAAAATACATTTGTTTGATAATATAAATTTTATAATTTCGCAATCTATCATCTTTGTACTTCTAAGTATAATAATTCACGATTATAATTAATAATTTATTATTTTTTTGTAATTTACAAATTTTTTAAAAAATTAGTAAAATATGGAAGTTGCAAGTGAGAAAATTAGTTATTTATTTCTAAAAATGCTTTTTTAATACAAAAAGGTTTTTCTAAATGAGAATTTTATTTCGTTTTTATAACTCACATATGGATTAATTTTAAATCTGCATACAAGCTATGAACCTAATAAGAAAAAATCAAAGTAAGTGTAGAAGTTATCTGATAGTCCAACACTGTAATACCTATACTGAGTAGTGAGTTCCAGCAATGTTGGTGAACGGAATGAAATTAGTGAAATTTATATAAAGTAATAAATATGAGAAACCGCAAAACTCAAATAAATCTTGATTATAAAAGAGAGTCACAATTATGTTTTTAATGATCTAAAAACTGAAATTTAAAATACTAGTAATTTGACATTTTTCCGAGTATACTCATAAAAAGTGATTATCGAAATTGACTTATTTTCATTTTTTATGATTATCGTAATTTTTACCACTATCGAAAATTTGTGTTTCATAAAAAACGATAGTGAAATGACTTTCAAAGTATGGGTCATTGTAACATTATTTTTTTATGTAACACTCTGTATTTCTATTTCCTATACTACGATTTCTAATATTATACGGCACTGCATGTTACGTACATTGAAGTTTACAAAGGCTATATATAAATGACTTGTAACTAACATTAATCTTTGTTATAAATTTGCTTTTTTTTGTTTTTTTTTCATTTTCAGACTCAAAATAAAAAAATAAAAATAAAAAATAATAAAAAAAACCAAAAAATAAAAAAAATAAAACATTGGATAAAAATAATGGAAATATATAACTAGAACTTAGAAAATTGCTTAGATTTATTATTTATATATATATATTATTATATTGTACATAAGTATGTAAAATTTATAAAATATTCAATGTACATGTGTGTTATTGTATAAAGTGCCTAACTACAGGCAATACGTCTTGATAAAATGACGTTTGTAGGATGCCTAATTTTTCATAGTAAAATTTTCTTTGAAAAATATTTTTTTTCCAAATTTCTTTTTTTGCTTTTTTTTTTTTGTTTGAAATTGAAGACCTTTAACTTAAGACGAATTTTGAAATAAAAAAAAAAAAAAAGAAGTTATTTAAAAAATTATATTTTGTAAATCGAATTAATCAATCAATTATATTAATTTTCTCTAACTTTCAATCAAATTTAATATAGTGTGAGAGAGTCAAAAAGTAAAATAAAAAATAATATAAAAAAAATACAAAAATATGATCGAAAATGTATTATAATATGATAATTTAAAAACAAATAAGATGTTAATTTAAAAACAATATGACTTATATAGTATAGATCTTAGTACTGAATTGGTTATATTATTTTAATATACTATATTATTTTTATTTTAAATATTATTTTCTGGCGGATGTTTATTATATGGTATATTTATAATATATTAAAATATTTTTATATAATATTTAAATATCATTTACATAATGTAATACTTATATATAAATAATAAATTAAACAAATAATTAGATTCTGACAAGTTATTGAAATGTATATTTTCTAACATATAATAATATATTTCTAATATATAACTAATAAATTTAATTATTTTAACGATTCATTTATTTACATTCAACTAAAATTTTTAATTTTATTAAATAGAAGCACTCAAGTTGGTATGCAAAGTTCAAGCTATTTAAGTTCAAATTTAAATAATTATTAGTGGTGTCTTGTTCATCTAAACCTACTGGAACTGATCGGTATGTATTATATTCGTAGATATCTATAATTTTATTTGGAATGTACTCAGAACTTTCTAGTTCCATGCTCTTAATCTGCTAGAGTTATTAATTCAGAGTTCAATAATATTTATTTTAAAAAGTAATATAGATTTAATTATTTAACAAAGCTAATAGCTGTGGCAGCTATAATGCTTGTAAATTGCTATTGTGTATAATTTAAATTATATTCAACCAAAAATAATAATAACTATTTAATAAAAAGCCCAACAAATAATTTAGAATCATATTACAATTTATTTAAACTGTCTTCAAAGTTAAATATTTTTTTTTTTTTAATTTTTTAACAATATTTAATAATATATTTATTTATGATATTTCTCAAATGATCAAACTAAAAACATATAAGATTCTAATGTCTCCTAATATAATCACAAAAAGCTCGTTTGCGTCTGTGATGATATAGGGGGCAGATTCCCTCCCGAAATTACATAATTTAATCTAATCTAATGTCTCGAAATAACTCTCAAAATAAATAATCACAATTTTAACCTATAATTATAATTAACTAATCATTAAAATTCATTTAAATCACTAAGCTACATAATTGTATAAGAAACGACACTAAAAATTACTTTTTATTTGACTCTGTTTAATGTAAGAAAACTAAAACTCAAGTTTTAAATCAAGTTTTTCGGTTAAATGTAAGTAAAATTTCCTTTTTATGTTTTTATTTTTTCTTTTTTACTTTTTCAAAAAAAACCTTTTGATTTAAATTTTCTTCCTTAAGTTGTCTTTTCGAAATTACTATTCATTATTCTTCTCTAAAGTTTCTAAATTGGTAATCGAACTAAAAAAAGAACTAATCGAGAAAACTATTACAAGAACATAAAATACAATACTTACACATATTATATATATACATATAAATCTATTAAATTGTACAACCTGTTACATGTCTATTCCAAAGTACACTAGTTGCAATTGTAACTACTGAA
Source organism: Argyra leucocephala (assembly GCA_963942445.1). NCBI lineage: Eukaryota > Metazoa > Arthropoda > Insecta > Diptera > Dolichopodidae > Argyra > Argyra leucocephala. The sequence goes on from OZ012680.1 coordinate 150,474,007, forward strand.
ATAAGACCAAAAAAAAAAAAAAAAAACACAAAAACAAAAACAAAAAAAATTTTGCTTCCGGCTGCACTTTATGCACTTAATTTGAGTCCTCTTTACTTATACTAAAGAATAAAATGAAATACAAAAACAAAAAAAAAAAAAACCAAGTAAGAATAGAAAAATATCAAGAATAAAAGTAGGTGCATAAAATAAAAAAAAATAAAAAAAAGTCGAAGAAATAGTAAAAACCTTAAAGGATTTTTCTAATGAATTGTACTTGTCTTCTTCCATTTATTTTGATATGTGTGTGAGTTTATTTTATCTTTAAATCTTATTATATTATATATTATGTTATTATATATTATATTTTATATTATATATTATGTATGTATATATAGAATAAAATGTCATTCTGCTTTTCTCTACTTATAATGTTATTATTTATATTGCAACATCACCTTAAGATAAGTGATCGCTTGTTTTTTTCTTTCTTTTATTCAATTTGTATACACATATATAATATACATATACGTATACAACTCGTATGTGTATACATAATTTAAAATCAAATTTTTATAGGAAATTCAAAATAAAATAAAAAATTGAAACAAGGATTTAACTTTCAACGAAGAATCATTATTATTGATTTCAAAGAAATATGAACAAAAAAAAAATCATTTTTAATAGTGATTTATGAGCTATTATGAGATCAATTTGTTCAATGAAGGATTTCCATTTATATTACATACATTACATATATATATAAAAGAATTAAATCTATTAGATTAGTCATTTACTTAAAAGCTAAAAGAATCTTTACTTACATCGCTTTTATTTTAATAGTCCAAAAAGTGGAAATTTTAAGAAAACGGTTAAAAACATTATGTTTTTAATGTTTTCAATTTTAAAATTAAATTTTTAAAGATTATGACACTTAGATATTCTATTATATATATATATATATATATATATATATATATAAATATAAATCAACATTCTAGTATAGATAAGTTAAAAATTAACAAAAAAAAGTTCTATATAGAAAGTATTTTCCACACAAGGACACTGCTATAATGTCTTTGTTTAAACCTTCATTATTAGATAAAACATTGCCAGAGGACTTGGGTTTATATTTCGGATGGTTTAGAAGATACATTAGTCATTTTAAAAGTTCTAATAAGTTGAATAGACATGATGGTTAACCATTTTAAAACTGACATCATCAAATGAGAACACGCTAAGAATTTTCGAGAGGAAAATATTATGAAAAATATTTGGGACCGAAAAGCTTGATAATTTCAAATTTTGTGAGTAGAAATAACGAGCTAAACAATACCACACAAAATGAAGACATAATTTCGTGTTCTTAAGGCGAAAAATATTTGATGCCAAAAAGCTTAAGATAATGCGACGAGCTAAGCAATCGAATAAAACGTCTGCATTGCGGGATATAGTAAAAAAGAAAAAAGATACTGTTCAGCACAAAATATGTAGAGCAATACCTCATCACAATTAATAGAGCAAGTGCAAGGCCAACTAGAAGACCTTTGGAATACGAAATTAAAGGATTCAACATAAATTGCTCAAGATCGGCAAATTTTGACGAGTATAGTAAAAAAGGGCAAAACTTACAATAAAGCAAGTGGATGGCCAAATTCATGATGGGCTGATGACGTAGATTAAGATACAGAGAAGATCTTTGGAATACGAAATTGAAAGGCAATTGCTCCAGATTGGAAAATTTGGAGGAATATAGTGAAAAATGTTAACGCCCACATCGAGCTGCAGTGCTACAAGAAGTTGAATCATAACGTTGTTCCCAGAAGAGATATTTTGGAAAAGAGCAGATTAATTTTCTTAAAATAATTGTTTGAACAAATTTCTACCATTTTAGGTTCTCTACAAGGCTTGTAAATAAAAATATTCAACTTTACTTTTAAAATTATTTTTTTGTACATTTTCATCGTACCACACCACATAATAATTTTGGCAGTTTGGCAACATTTTGATGGAAAATTATTGTTTTTGAATGAAAAAATTTCTAAAGAAATGTTCAAATATAAATCGATTTCCACTAAACTGGCACATGACGATACCGTACCGTAATGAAAACGTATTTGTATGTGTATTCAACGTATAATTTAGAAGGTACAGTACAGTTAGTTGCAGTACAGCTAGAATAAAATTTTTAAATTCATAAGAAAAGCATAGTATGATAAAAATCAGCTCATGACAAATTCACGATGCCGTTAATTTGTCGGTGTAGTGGCGTTCTATCTTGAATGTTGAAAACAGTGAATGCTTCCAAATTTTTTTTTATAATATAAAAATATTTTTATTTGGATGTTTTACGAATTTATAATATTATCAATTAGGCATGACGTAATCACAATATTACGCTTCATTTGGTATACCCGAAAAAGGAGTATATAGATTTACTTAAGTAAATAAATATACAAATATATATATATAATGTATGTATATGTATATATTTTAATAATATAAATTCACAATAGTAATCGGTATTATTAAGCTTCTAAATAAAATTGATTAAGATAACATTTCCAAATCAGTTTGTAAAATTCATTCAAAATATTAAATTCTATTATTGAGTCCCATTATTGAGTTCTATTTTGGGAAATATTTTTTTTGCTCCTTTTTTTCAAATTAAGCTGAACAACAAAAGAAATTGTTGATTGTTGAATGTGAGATTTTATATGAAAAGTTCAAGATTTTACAAAAAAGAAATTATAAAAAATATTTTACAAATATTATATATTTTTATATTTACACATATACACATAACATACATATATGATAGAGTGTCCTTTATTTAAACAAAAAAAAATGTTATTCTTATTGAAATTTTCTTTAATTTGATTCGATTTTGTTTGAAGCAAAAAAAATCATTAGACCTGAATAAAATGATAAAATTCACTAGTACTAAACAGATTTTAGTTATACAGTGTTATATATATATTACTTTGCTTTTGTTCGTTTCGGTAAAGCATGACCTAATCAACAAAAAATTGAATTTTAGAGTATTTGATAGTGAAACTGATATTTAAAGATAGGTAAAAATGGATAGTTCAATTGCTTCTGAAAAGACAATTAGAACCAAGTTTAGCTTTTTAATGTCTAATCCAGAAAAAAAAATTAATGACAAAAACATCAAGATAATAGGTTAATATAAAAATAGATCGCAAAATGATATTGAGTAGGACATGAGCAATCTAGAAATAATTTAATATAAAACATCGTTATAAAGAAGGCAAAAATCCAACAAAAGTTGTAATGCTAATTATGATAATAAAGTAATACAAAGAACTATAAAACTAGAACAGTTATGTACACATAAAATTTAAGTTAATCTGTTACAAACTTATAGTTTTGATATATGAAAATAGTAGTTTTAATATGTTAGATTGCCAAACGTTAATCTTTTATAAAAATTCTCATAAAAATTACTTAAAGTCAAAAATAAGAAGACCACCCTAATACACATATACATATACATAAAATATATATTTTAATCTTTTAAGTACTAACTGACTGTAATTCTACTTTAAAAAAAAAAAAACAAAAATCAGTCGTCAAAGTGAACTGGCCAACAGAACTAAGAATGTGAATGATTCACATAAAAGTCTCATAAATATCATTGTACACATATTCATACATATAAATACACGTTATATATATATATATATATATATATATATATATATATGTATATATATATATATGTATATATATATATATATAATATTATAATATACAATATCCATATAAATATAAAATTGTGGAATTTTTAATGTGAAGTGGAAAAAGAAAATGGCACTAAATTTTTATTTTTTTTATTCCAGTAAATTTATAAACTTCTTTTGTGTACAGAATACCACTTAAACCATCATTACCATTACTACCACATTTCAAAAAAAAAAAAAATAATAATAATAATAAAAATAAAAACAAAAAAGAATATAGTAATTTTCGTTTAAAAAAATTTTCCTCAATTTTGTTGTTGTTGTTAATTTTGTTTTATTGTTTTGTTTTTGTTTTTTGAACGATAATCCGAGAAATCCTATAAGCTTTTAAGTATATAAAAATTAAATGTGTTAGAATGAAAAGGCTATAAATACATAAAACATAAACAAACAAACAATAAACTAAAAGTTTTTAGATTAACGGGTTTTTCATTTAAAACGGCGCAACAAAAATTAAATCTCTTACAAAAATTATTGAGCTTGGTTGAGAAAAGTTAAAATAAAAAATTATTTTAGCTTTATTTATCTTTTTTTTTTTCTGCTTTATTTGGAGATTTTAAGCTTCATAAAATTCACTAGTTTCTACGAATTAAAGTAATATACTTAATTGTAGAACCAAAAACGTTTTTTTTTGCTTTGTATTTAGATAGAAAAGCCTTCATTTACTATTCTACATTCAAGAAGAGATCGTAATGAAAAATAAAAAAATAAAAAATATATATTAGAGGTTTTCAAAAGCAAAAGCAACAAAAAAAAATCACTTACTGGAAACCAAACTAAATGTTTAAAAATTTAATTCTAAATTCCAGAAAAGTACTTTAACAAAATTGAAAAACAAAAAATATTGTTCTAATCAAAATGGCAGCGGTGTTTCGAAATATTTGGCAACAAACAAATTTTTAACAAATTATTTTTTTATACAATGCATATATAGGGTAGTTCGATGTTGACTCTGTTGTACACAAATAAAATGGATTAAATTAAATTTGACTATTCGATTCAACGACATAAATATGAAATTTAATTTCATAAGTTTTTCCACACTCGGAAAATTATCTAGTTTGCTTAATGCTTATTTTTTCAATAAAATCTTTCTTAGTATACATTCTCTATCTCCTCACTATTTTAGATTGTAGATTTTTATGGTACACTTCGTTTGAATAAATATTATAGTTAAGAATATAAAAACACTTTTCTGGATTTCGACTTGCCAAAATATCTTAAGTCAAAAATCCTATCCCGAAAATCCAAGTTCAAATTCGTAATACGCTTATTCTCCGACTTTGCTCTACTCATCAGAATCACTGACACTGCCCAAGGCAAGTGAGCACGTACTTAGTGTAAAGTTTTTTGTTGGAAATACAATCTTGAAAACGTGGATTGGTTTTGAAGATACAACTCTACGAGCTGTATAATAAAGTGGACGTAGTCATGAAAATCAAAACCAAGAGCTCAGAAACCTCTAGCGGATGGGTGGAAATATTTCAGTTAAAAGAATCTTTGGATATAGATTCGTAGATACCAGACGTCCAGCAGACCAAACCTTCTTTGGAGAAAAACCAAACATTCGCCAAACTCGCCGAACATGAAACAATTTCGTATTTTTAACTGTAGAAAATCCGTCAGTGAACCGTAAAAATTAAGTGAGGCCCAGAATATAATCTACATTGTCTGTTGGCCATCCTACGTAATTGTAAGTAAGAATATAAGTAGAAGAAATATTTATTTTATATTTGCAGAAATATATTTTGTTAGAAATACGTTGATAATTCATCTCGCGCAATTGTTTCTTCATATTTGATTAATCCACCCAAGAATAACACAACACTAAAAATAAAGATAATCATCAAATTTATAATTCCAAATCAATTACGCTAAATTAGATTATTATAAGTATTCTACAATATGGTAAAATTATAAATAATAGCAAAATGAAAATAAATATTTAAATATTATCCACAGGGTATACACCAAACCAGGTCGAAAATATTAGAAAAAAAAATCATAAATACGCCTACAGTCTTAGACAAATACAAAAAAAAATACTCAACTGTAAACCTGTTTTGGTTGAAAAATCTTTTAACAAAAAATCAACATCAATTATGCTACTGCAGAGAGCTTGCTGTATGCCCCAAAGATCAAGGTTAAAGGTAATAAAAAAGACAATAGTTATGCAAATCAACGAACAACAACAACAAACAAAAAATAATTTTAACAGAAAATCGTACACTGGGAGTTCTTTTTTATATTATTATTTTTATTTTTATTTTTTTTTTTTTTTTTTTGAATATCACATTAAAAAAAATGTCGCAAACAAACATATGTTGTCAAAAAAAACAAAATATATATATTTTTTGAAATTGTTTTAAAAAAAAAAAAATTATTTTTTTTTTGTTTGTTTTCACATATCCTTGCATCTTAAAATACTCATAGAATCAACAGACGGTGTTTTGAATATAATTGTGTATTCTTAGAAAAAAAAAAAGATTTTTAAATGTTTTTTTGTTGTATTCAACATTATAATAAAGAGAGTTTTCTTATTTCAACTTATAATCTGCAACAACAGGAACCAAAAATCTATTATAATCCTTTTTATAATCCTTTTTCTATTCGAAGTATATGTATATGTATATATATAAACATATGATGCTGCTGTTTTCATAATATGTTCTAAATTAAGGAATAAATTTTATAAAATATTTAAAGAAAAAAAAAGAACAACAATAAACGGAAATAAATGGATCTTTGAAAAATATAAAAGAAAGCTTATCTTTAAAAATAAATAAAAAAAAAATAAGAAAAAAAAGAAAAATAAAAACCGTCAACAAGGATCCAATTCTTCGATCTAATATAATATGATATAAATATGGTAATATTATTATTATTATTTTTGTTTTTTTTTTTTTGTTTTTTTTTTCTTTTTGTTTTTTATTATTATATTATGTTTATTATGAAAGTGGTTTTCTTTGTTTGAATATCCTTGTATATCCTTTACAAATACAGAAAAGTCTAAATATACGATTTTTTTGTTATCTATTCTGATAAATAAAATAAATAAAAAACAGTACATCGAAATGACGTAAATCAAGGCAGATAAAAGTTTGCGATCCAAAATAAGTATTATATACATAAATTCCACATTAACAAAAAAACTAGGTTCCAACATACGAATTATAAGTACAAATGTCCAAATTACAAACGCTACAAAGAATTAAATTTATAATTTTATTTATTTGTTTCAATACACTAACAAAACTAACTGCCCTTTTACTTATGGATTTGGACCACATCGCTCCAAAGAAGAAATGATAAACACAAAACATAAAAATACCTGTTCTCAGAAAGGAAAAATAAAATTGTTTATTGTTGTTATATTACCCTGACATCATAAACCATTTCAAATCGATCACAATATTTTTGTCAAATACTACCAACTAAAATAGTAGGCTCAAATTAGAGTAATAGAAAATAGGTAATGATGCTGCATGATGCGTCTGTGACATTTTATCGAGATTCTCATGTATATGTGTTTTCATATTGTATATATACATATATATTACTTTACCAACATCGATTTGCGATTTGAATAGAAATGTGCATTATTATGATTTTTATTTTGTTTTTTTTTTTATTATTTTTGTTTTTTGTTTTTGAATTTTTAAATTGTTTATATTCTGATGAATATATTAATATTACAATTGCATACATTTAGGAGGTGATTGTTCTTTTATCGGCTTACCATTTACGTAAGTCTTTTTTTTTTATTTATTTATATTTTTGTGTTTGTTCTTTTTTTTTTTTTAATATTTTATTTATTGTTTATATTGAGAATGTCTGTATGTACAATATTATGTAAATATAATATTTAAATTATAATATTATTTCCTATCATACTCATTTTATAGACAGATCTTTTTGCAAACTCAATATGTAGAATTAAGTTGTTTAAGCTGAATGTTTGGACTATTTGTGGTGATATAGTATAATATAGTATATCCAATTGAAATTTTCTCATTTTCATTATCCTCTTGTTGTGGTAAAGTAATATTTCGGTATTATTTTCTAATGTTTTAGCTACAAAATAAAAAGTAGGTGTTAATGGTTTGGTTACATATTCAAATTACATTTCTAAGTAAGTATGGTTGGTCCCAAATTGTACCTGGAGATTAACACTTATATTTGCAATAATCAAAATAATTTATAAATAATTTAAAAGTATAGCAAAAACAAAACCTATATGTTTATATATAAACATTAAAACTTTTATTAAGTTCTATTTAAAAGATACTTTTTTATTAAATTATTATCAAGAGGGACATCAGGCCAAAAATTGAAATTTCGTCTAAAAGTAAGTCTCAGAAAAATGTTGGTCTTATATGGATTAATTGGTCAATTCTTCTAAAATTTTAGGTCTGGTATGAGTTAATTGGTCAATTCTTCTAAAATTAAATTTTCTTTTTTGTGATAAATTATAAAAGTTTGAATTTTTGGTAAAAAGCCTAGCTATCAAAGTTTTTGATAGAAAATATATTTTTTAATTTAAATCATTCGAAATTAAGTATTTTTTAGAAAATAAATATTTCATTGAAATAATATATTTTTATGACCTAAAAGAAATTAATTTATATACATATATTACAATGCCGGGATGCATTTTTTTCGAACTTCTATATTATCGGAAATTGATTGTAGAAAAATGCTTACACATTTTCTTTTCAAATAAAACGCTTTTCCACATCACTTCTCTTTATTCACCACCCTTATTTATGCATTGAAAATTCATAAACAGATTATATTAAAACAAAACAAAAATCTAGAAAATATATTATATATATATATATATATGTATGTATTACATATAAACCCCATTCTAGATATGTAGGAGTTCAGATTTGATTTTACATAAAATACTAATAATTTTTCTTGTAGTTTACCTATATTTGCCACCTATACCTATCTGTCTATAATATCCTCTCAAGTTATTATAAATGGCTACCTAAATTTATATATATAATAAATACATACTCATAATATATATATTATATTCTATTGGATATATATATTTAATTTCAGAAAAATAACAAAACAATGGAATAAATTAATATTTATTTTTATTTTTGGTTTTTGAGTTTATACTGAAGTCACCGACTACAACAAGATGAAGATGAAGATAAAGAAAAAGAAGAAAATCATTGTGTTTTTGTCTTTATTTATTTTTTTTTTGGCAAATATGATGAATTGGCACAAAAGGGATAAAATTTTAAATTATAATAGGCGTTTGTATATACATATGTACATATTACACCTATAAAATATTTATTTATTCATATGAATATTATGCATGGGTGTATACTGTATATGTATATTATATATATATACAAATATAAAAGTGATTGTATACTCAACTTATTAAACTTAAAGTTCTGGATATTTGCAATTTGACTTTTTTTTATAATAATAATAATAATAATTATCTATTCAAAATTTTATCAACGAGTGTAAACAAAAAAAAAAATGTTTAAATGACATTCGAAAATTTATTAAAGACCTGCACTAAACCTTACTATACTTTTCGGCAATAATATAGAAAAGAGAATTTAAAAATCGATTCCAATATTATTTTTCCATAATTTATATTTTTCTTTTATTTTTTTTTTTTTTTTAATTATCAATTAAAAATTATTAATTTGAAAAGATGTGTACGTACTAGACATTGAATGCAACATAATTTGGGTAAGGAAAAGATTTGAAAAACAATTATGAAGCCTCCGTGGCGCAATTGGCTAGCGCGTTCGGCTGTTAACCGAAAGGTTGGTGGTTCGAGCCCACCCGGGGGCGTTAAACTTTTTTTTTTACTTTAGGATTTAATTATTTATTTAAAAAAAAGTTAATGTAAGGTTAAAAATAAGGGGCTATTTTTACAGAGAAAAAAACATATCGCAAAATAGTGAGAATGTAAATTTTTATTTATATATATTTTTTTTCATTTATTTATTTTGTTTCTATTTATCAGTTCATTTATTCCATATATAAAATTAAATAAGTACTAATATTTCCGAATTAATTAAACTGTCAGATTTGACACTGCTGGCAAATCTGGCATATCCTGTGGGGTGAAATAGATCTTTAAACATTTGAACGATTGTGAATCTAATCCAATTATTCAATATTTAAAATAATTTAACTTTCATGGACTATAATGACTTATTCAAGATATATCCGATCTGATAATGACCATTATATTAGTTTAAGATGGTGGGAATAATTTTGAGTGATCATTATAAAAAAATTTAGTGCAAATCATTATAAAAATCATAGCCCACAATAAAAATCTTAGTGTGAAAAGTAAAAATTTACGCTAAATAGATTTCAAACTTTTTTTATTATTATTATTATTTTATTTTTATTGCCTTAATGTATTTGTACAATATATTTTTAATTTCATATATTTTAAGAGCTTGAAAATTTACACCTTTCATTTATACTATTATTTAAACTAACCTGACTTAATTATCTAGAATAAATTTAATTAGTATAGGACAAAATGGCAAGTAAAAACCTTTAATTAAATATTTTTATGCTAACATAAAACCAAACTTAAACCAGTAGATTCTAAACGAATAATATCAGTTATTAATGCTTGACAAATATAGAAAAAAACTATATTGAAATAAATTGCTTGTCCACATTAACTATAATTAAATTTGATTTCTTACAAATTATCACAACTCATACAACTACTCTTTAACTAATTAATTTATAATTTTCAATTTTCAAAGTTTTATTTTTTGTAAATTATTTCTTAATTATCAGAAATTCATTCGATTACAAAAACAAAAAAAAAAAAATAACTAAATAAATTGAAAATATTTGTCTCTTCAAATAAAACAACAATTTGTGAAAATTTAATAATAAAAAAAAAAAATAAATAAATATTGTATACATTTTTGTCCACATTCTTTAAGTTTGAACCTCATCATCATTATATAAAGTTATACAATATTTATGTATGTATGTTGTATGTATAAGAATATATATTTCCAGTCAAATAAATCTAATTGAAATCCAGTCATTTTTTTGTTGATTTGAATTCAATCATTCTATTTAATACAATAGTAGACATTCATGACAAAACAATAATTATTGATAAAAGATATATTATATTGTATATACTGATTCAAACATAAATATATATATAATATAATATCAAAATATAAAAAATATATAAAAGAAAACTGACATTTTTTTTTTTTTTGTATAAATAGAATGTAACAAGAAATAGGATACTAATGTGACTTTTTTTTTATTTCTTTTTAAATATCATCCTTTAAATAATATGTAGAAAGGAGGAATACACAATACCATTATTGTCCCTACTTATATATCGTTATATTAATATATATGTACACAGATACAATATATCCTTTTTGCATCAAAATAGAAATAAAATTGAAAAAAAAATAAATAAAACAACAATCAAAAAAGAAATAGAAAAAAAATATCCTTGTATTAAAACTCAAACAAATTACATTACCCTATTCAGTATTATATAGATAGGGTGTTAAAAGAAATATAATTAGGTATTAGCCTATATTTATTTATTGGAATCGGAATAATTGACCAGAATTATTAATATAATTTTTTATTTTATTAATGTATAAATATATATACATTATACATATAGAAAAAATTTCTCTCTATTCATTAAAAAAAGGGAAGTGAAGTTTGAAAACGTGTTGAAAACTTGTAAAATATCCATTTTTTCTGAAATAAAATATACCAATACACACAAAAATACACCGAATACCAGCTCTAGTTTAGAACATACAATATAGAACTTTTTATCATAATAAATATATAGCAAATAGCTTTGTATGAATAAAAACATATTTTTTTAGCTGTAAAAGAGCATAAAAAATTATGTAATTAATAGAGCAGTGAAAAGTTAATGCTCTTTTTCACAGTACTACGCCGCTGTTACACTCTTAAGTTGCTTTATAAAAGAATATAATTGTTATTCCAAGAGTTCCAAAGCAATATAAATCTATGCATTACTAAAGGAAAATGTTCTATATAAGAAAGAAATTATTATTTTAGCTCTAAAGAAGAATAAATTTATTCTACACACCTATAGTGCTGTAATTATTGTATTGTAAAGCTTTACACAGTACCGTTTTAGAAGTCATTCAGAGTAAATTGTTACTTGGATTAAGATGTTTTCAAAATTTAATTTTTCAGTAAATATAAAATAACTTTCGTTTTCACAGCAAATTTAATTATTTATTTTTAAAAAAACTTACAGTTCATCACATTTTAAATTACCCAGCATACCGCTGAAGAATGTCCTGAGTGTAATCATTGAATTAGGAATCCATAAGGAGTCAGATGCATAACTGCATTAATACAAGCAGTTACAACAAGCCCATTTGCATTCTACGTCTTTTTTTATTTTACATATGATTTTTGTAAATTTCAAATCAGGAGGTTTAAATATTATAAACTTTCTAATTATCAATAAAGGATACAACTTTTGGCGTTACCCATAGAATAGTGCGAAGAAATTGTTGTACCATTGTGGTACCCCTGCGGCTGCAGTGACAGTGGAGACATATCTTTACACCTTACGAATATATCTACCAGAATGTAACCCAGAGTAGAGCGCATCGTACCCTGCGACTACAGTGACAGTGAGGACACATACCTTCTTCTTACAAATATATCTAATCTAATCTAATCAAATCAGTTCAAATTAAAAATTGTAAATTACTTTATCATTCACCTGACTATTTTATTCAGTTTTTTTTTATCAATTTACAGAACATCACCCTGTATAAATATAAACAAAAACGTTTTAACAAAATTAAATTTATGTGAGTGAAGCAAAATATGGAGACACATTATGTATACTTACATAATAATATTATATTCAATTGTATTCAATAAGAAAAATAATTAATTTTTCAAAACTATCCTTAAATTCATTTAAGACAAATAGAAAAACAAAATAATAATAATAATAAGAAGAAAAATATAACAAAAAAAAAATAAAAAAAATAAATCCTTTTTCTAATGAAAATTATTTAATCTGTTCATCATTGTTGATTGTTGATTATATAACCTTTAAAAGTAACCCATATTTTTTTTTGTTTCATTTTTTTTTTATTGTTTTTATTGTTGCTATTGTCTTCTTTATTAAAATTATAAATTTTCTGTTGATAGAAGAATTTCAATATGCCTAACAACAAAAAAATTAAAGTTAGGTGATATTATTATTGTTTGTTGTAAGGCAAAAGGGAAAATTTCTATAATCAAACTTTTTGAAGAGAAAAACATTTTTACTATAACAATTTGTGAAGGCTTGTGCTTGTGTCCCAAATGAATAAATTTAATTAACTGAAGAAAATAGATTATTATTATCCTTTTTAATTTTTTTTTCTGTTATTTTTATTTTTTATTTCAAATTGTTTACATCATAGTTTTTTGAAAATTGTTTACTTATATTTCTATTTACTCAAAACACAAAAATTATATTATCTAATAATATATAAGAACTCTGTAAGAACTCTCTGAGCAGTAATAATTTCTATTGAATTGATTCAATTTAATTTTCTGTTTTTTTTTTTAAATAATTTTCAATTTTCCAAACTTAAATTTTTTTTTATTGTATTTTTCCAGTTTATTCTAATTTTTGTTTAGAACATAAAAAAAATTTAAAAATCCCATTTTATTTTTATCCTTTTTCATTCTTTCTCAAAGTCCTTTTTGTAATAAAAAAAAAAAATTAAAAATTTAAATAATTGTTTGTATTATATAAACATACATACATTAACAAAATAAAAATAAACAAAAAAATTTTAACACCATGAATGTCAAAAGAATTAAAAATTAACTTTAAAAGTACCTAAATAAGGATTATATTCTCTTCAACCTTAAACCTCAGAATTTGAATAACATTCACTTAACTTTAAAGTCATTTTCTATAGTTGTTATTTAAAAATAATTACTTTCTTGATCTAGGCTGATCATATGTCACAAATTTTTAAAGTAGATTTTTCAAGTATAAAAAATAAAGAAGAACATTTTATTTAACGAAAATATTTTTTGCCGATGTGTTTTGACAATCAAAAATTATTGTATTTGAACATATAATAGCTTCCAGATTTATAATTTAAGTTAAATATCATAACATTTGCGAGTTAAATTATTGAGGTTTTTGCTAAATATATTCAAGTATTTGCTAAACCATTTCCGATATTTGCTAAATAAATTCAGATTTTGTATTTAAATACAGAATTTTGCTAAACATTTTGTTTTTTTTTTTTTAATCTTACCAAAAAATAAGCGTTTAGACTATTTAAGTTCATTTTTCTTATTTAGTTATAGTCAGTGTATATAAAGAAAATATTAAAAACATTGAAATGAATTAAAATTAGCAAAAAAATGTATGTAAGAATAAGCTAGGTGTAGTTAAATAATGAATTATCAGTAGTTTTTTATGTGTAAAATTTGATGAAATAAAATTAAAATATATATATATATAATATATACATATATACATTTATCCAATTAAATACCAACAATTAAAATATTAAATTATTAATAAACTACACACCAATATAGGTACATATTATAATGTATATATATACGTGAATGTATAATTTTACCACTAATAAAAAAATAAAGTTTAAAATACCGTTAAAGTAACAAGCCAAATTAAAATATTTGTTACATTAAAATTATAATAAGATATTATTACATGTAGATAAAATAATGTTTGCAAATTGTACTTACTTTTAAATTTTTTTCAAATATTCCAATCAATAAACATAATACATTAATACATATATATATATATATATATATATATATATATAGACATAAAATATGAAAATAAATTAAATATTCATTTAAAAAAAATTCACTTTAAACATTAAATTATAATATTATTTTTAAAACAATTAAAAAACATAAACTTTAAATTTTAAATAAACTTTAAATTAATACTCAAATCATAAAAGATTATATTTTTAAAATTTAAAAATAAAGTCTTGGCAAATGTATACCACTTAACACAATTAAAAGTACAATAAAACTAAATCGATTTTTAATTATTGATTATATTGATTGAATACTTTAGTAGTTGTAGCTGTAGTTCATCATAACCGTAACGTATTTGAGTGAGGTTAACATGCTGCAGTAGTGCTGCAATATTTCACTTTTAATTGTGTGTAGTGGTATATATTCATATTTTCAACTTAAAAAATTATGCATACGTAAGCAAGTCATTAAAGGATATATTATTTACATACTTCAGTTAGGTGCTGTCAACAGGTCAATGTTCTGTTGAACTATGACAGAACTATGTAAGTTTTGCTTCTGATTAATCAATGTAATAAATATTACTGGAAGTAATTACAGATTTATATAAAAAAAATAAGCAAATTGTCACATTACAGAATTTCTACACACAAAATAAAGTTAAAATTAAGTTAATTAAGAGCGTTTACATCCTCCTGTATATTCAATCTAAGTATCAGTATATCACACATTTCTATTCGTGAAATTTTAAAATTCTTAAGTCATGTAATATCATCAGAAGAGAATGATGTGTATATAATAACCAATATTAAACTATAATTTTGAATTTGTCCAGTTGGCACTCATTTTTTCAACTACAATCCTTTTTTATCCTTTCTCATTGTATTTGAATTTCCCAAATATGGTCACTTTATTCTAATCTAATATTCCTATCCTATTATATTTTGTTTGTTCACAAATATTTAAGGACACTGCCGCAGTAAAAAAAAAAACTAAAATTTAAAAAGAGAGTAAAGCAAAACCAAACAATATTATTTTTGGACATAGGTTTATTAAATGGTTGAAAGTGTAATGGTTCATTACATTCATAGACAATCACTTCTTGTTTATTTGTGAAAAAGATAAAGAAAAAGGAAAAGAAAAAAAATAAAGACAACAATTCCCATGTATTGTTCATATTTTGGAATTTGTGTTTTTGGCTTAGCAGACGACTCCAATAAACAAGCAAATAAATAAAACAATAAAAAAAAAAAATGAAAAACACCTGTCTGGGAACGCGCATGAGTTTTTTTTTTCCTATTTTGTTATTTTTTTTTATTATCATATTTCTTAAGCATTAAATGCTGATGAAAATTCTGGGAAATTCTTCCTTTTCTAACGAAAACAAAAAAAAAAATAGGTACAAATAAAAAGAAAAGAGTTGAAAATAAACAATTTTTAAACTGAATCAATCTTTTACTATACGCCTTTTGAATATGTTTTGGGGTATACTAAAAAAATAGCATTGAGTTCTATCATGTTTTATTGATAGTATTAAAGCCAGCTCATTGGGTTTAAAAATAGAGCGCAGAAGGTTTTTAAATTTGAATTAAAATTAAAATCTATCACAGTTTCTCAAATTTCAACGTGTTAGGGTAGCTGCCATACAACTTCTGGTTCCAATTTCTATATTATTCCGAAACCAAAAGAGATAGAGAGCTGAAATTTTGCATAAAGATAGTTCTCTAAAAATAAAGGGACGCCTCTATCAGGGTTTTGTCAAATTTCAACTGTTAAGGGTGGCTACCATACAACTGCTGGTACCAATTTCTGGATTATTCCGAAACTAAAAAAGATAAAGAGCTGAAATTTTGTATAAAGATAGTTCTCTAAAAATAAAAGGACACCTCTATCAGAGTTTGGTCAAATTTGAACTCTTTAGGGTAGCTGCCATACAACTTTTGCTACCAATTTCTGGATTATTCTGAAACTAAAAGATATAGAGAGCTGAAATTTTGCATAAAGATAGTTCTCTAAAAATAAAGGGACGACTCTATCAGGGTTTTGTCAAATTTCAACTGTTAAGGGTGGCTACCATACAACTGCTGGTACCAATTTCTGGATTATTCCGAAACTAAAAGAGATAGAGAGCTGAAATTTTGTATAAAGATAGTTCTCTAAAAATAAAAGGACACCTCTATCAGGGTTTTGCTAAATTTTAACTCGATAGGGTTGCTGCCATACAACTTCTGGTTACATTTTCTGGATTATTCCAAAACTAAAAAAGATAGAGAGCTGAAATTTTGTATAAATATAGTTCTCTAAAAATAAAAGGACACCTCTATCAGGGTTTTGTCAAATTTCAGCTCAATAGGGTAGCTGCCATACAACTTCTTGTACCAATTTATGGATTATTCCGAAACTAAAAAAGATAGAGAGCTGAAATTTTGTATAAAGATAGTTCTCTAAAAACAAAAGGACACTTCTATCAGGGTTTTGTTAAATTTTAACTCGATAGGGTAGCTGCCATACAACTTCTGGTTACATTTTCTGGATTATTCCAAAACCAAAAAAGATAGAGAGCTGAAATTTTGTATAAAGATAGTTCTCTAAAAACAAAAGGACACTTCTATCAGGGTTTTGTTAAATTTTAACTCGATAGGGTAGCTGCCATACAACTTCTGGTTACATTTTCTGGATTATTCCAAAACCAAAAGAGATAGAGAGCTGAAATTTTGTATAAAGATAGTTCTCTAAAAACAAAAGGACACCTCTATCAGGGTTTTGTTAAATTTTAACTCGATAGGGTAGCTGCCATACAACTTCTGGTTACATTTTCTGGATTATTCCAAAACCAAAAAAGATAGAGAGCTGAAATTTTGTATAAAGATAGTTCTCTAAAAACAAAAGGACACCTCTATCAGGGTTTTGTTAAATTTTAACTCGATAGGGTAGCTGCCATACAACTTCTGGTTACATTTTCTGGATTATTCCAAAACCAAAAAAGATAGAGAGCTGAAATTTTGTATAAAGATAGTTCTCTAAAAACAAAAGGACACCTCTATCAGGGTTTTGCTAAATTTTAACTCGATAGGGTTGCTGCCATACAACTTCTGGTTACATTTTCTGGATTATTCCAAAACCAAAAAAGATAGAGAGCTGAAATTTTGTATAAAGATAGTTCTCTAAAAACAAAAGGACACTTCTATCAGGGTTTTGTTAAATTTTAACTCGATAGGGTAGCTGCCATACAACTTCTGGTTACATTTTCTGGATTATTCCAAAACCAAAAGAGATAGAGAGCTGAAATTTTGTATAAAGATAGTTCTCTAAAAACAAAAGGACACCTCTATCAGGGTTTTGTTAAATTTTAACTCGATAGGGTAGCTGCCATACAACTTCTGGTTACATTTTCTGGATTATTCCAAAACCAAAAAAGATAGAGAGCTGAAATTTTGTATAAAGATAGTTCTCTAAAAACAAAAGGACACTTCTATCAGGGTTTTGTTAAATTTTAACTCGATAGGGTAGCTGCCATACAACTTCTGGTTACATTTTCTGGATTATTCCAAAACCAAAAGAGATAGAGAGCTGAAATTTTGTATAAAGATAGTTCTCTAAAAATAAAAGGACACCTCTATCAGGGTTTTGTCAAATTTCAGCTCAATAGGGTACCTGCCATACAACTTCTTGTACCAATTTATGGATTATTCCGAAACTAAAAGAGATAGAGAGCTGAAATTTTGTAGAAAGATAGTTCTCTAAAAATAAAAGGACACCTCTATCAGGGTTTTGCTAAATTTTAACTCGATAGGGTAGCTGCCATACAACTTCTGGTTACATTTTCTGGATTATTCCAAAATCAAAAAAGATAGAGAGCTGAAATTTTGTATAAAGATAGTTCTCTAAAAATAAAAGGACACCTCTATCAGGGTTTTGTCAAATTTCAGCTCAATAGGGTAGCTGCCATACAACTTCTTGTACCAATTTATGGATTATTCCGAAACTAAAAGAGATAGAGAGCTGAAATTTTGTATAAGGATAGTTCTCTAAAAACAAAAGGACACCTCTATCAGGGTTTTGTTAAATTTTAACTCGATAGGGTAGCTGCCATACAACTTCTGGTTACATTTTCTAGATTATTCCAAAACCAAAAGAGATAGAGAGCTGAAATTTTGTATAAAGATAGTTCTCTAAAAATAAAAGGACACCTCTATCAGGGTTTTGTCAAATTTCAGCTCAATAGGGTACCTGCCATACAACTTCTTGTACCAATTTATGGATTATTCCGAAACTAAAAGAGATAGAGAGCTGAAATTTTGTATAAAGATAGTTCTCTAAAAATAAAAGGACAATTCTATCAGGGTTTTGCTAAATTTTAACTCGATAGGGTAGCTGCCATACAACTTCTGGTTACATTTTCTGGATTATTCCAAAATCAAAAAAGATAGAGAGCTGAAATTTTGTATAAAGATAGTTCTCTAAAAACAAAAGGACACCTCTATCAGGGTTTTGCTAAATTTTAACTCGATAGGGTTGCTGCCATACAACTTCTGGTTACATTTTCTGGATTATTCCAAAACCAAAAAAGATAGAGAGCTGAAATTTTGTATAAAGATAGTTCTCTAAAAACAAAAGGACACTTCTATCAGGGTTTTGTAAAATTTTATCTCGATAGGGTAGCTGCCATACAACTTCTGGTTACATTTTCTGGATTATTCCAAAACCAAAAGAGATAGAGAGCTGAAATTTTGTATAAAGATAGTTCTCTAAAAATAAAAGGACACCTCTGTCAGGGTTTTGTCAAATTTCAGCTCAATAGGGTAGCTGCCATACAACTTCTTGTACCAATTT
Organism: Argyra leucocephala; assembly: GCA_963942445.1. Taxonomy (NCBI): domain Eukaryota; kingdom Metazoa; phylum Arthropoda; class Insecta; order Diptera; family Dolichopodidae; genus Argyra; species Argyra leucocephala. The sequence continues at coordinate 150,493,401 of OZ012680.1, forward strand.
ATGGATTATTCCGAAACTAAAAGAGATAGAGAGCTGAAATTTTGTATAATGATAGTTCTCTAAAAATAAAAGGACACCTCTATCAGGGTTTTGCTAAATTTTAACTCGATAGGGTAGCTGCCATACAACTTCTGGTTACATTTTCTGGATTATTCCAAAACCAAAAAAGATAGAGAGCTGAAATTTTGTATAAAGATAGTTCTCTAAAAACAAAAGGACAATTCTATCAGGGTTTTGTAAAATTTTAACTCGATAGGGTAGCTGCCATACAACTTCTGGTTACATTTTCTGGATTATTCCAAAACCAAAAGAGATAGAGAGCTGAAATTTTGTATAAAGATAGTTCTCTAAAAATAAAAGGACACCTCTATCAGGGTTTTGTCAAATTTCAGCTCAATAGGGTACCTGCCATACAACTTCTTGTACCAATTTATGGATTATTCCGAAACTAAAAGAGATAGAGAGCTGAAATTTTGTAGAAAGATAGTTCTCTAAAAATAAAAGGACACCTCTATCAGGGTTTTGCTAAATTTTAACTCGATAGGGTAGCTGCCATACAACTTCTGGTTACATTTTCTGGATTATTCCAAAATCAAAAAAGATAGAGAGCTGAAATTTTGTATAAAGATAGTTCTCTAAAAACAAAAGGACACCTCTATCAGGGTTTTGTAAAATTTTAACTCGATAGGGTAGCTGCCATACAACTTCTGGTTACATTTTCTGGATTATTCCAAAACCAAAAAAGATAGAGAGCTGAAATTTTGTATAAAGATAGTTCTCTAAAAACAAAAGGACACCTCTATCAGGGTTTTGCTAAATTTTAACTCGATAGGGTTGCTGCCATACAACTTCTGGTTACATTTTCTGGATTATTCCAAAACCAAAAAAGATAGAGAGCTGAAATTTTGTATAAAGATAGTTCTCTAAAAACAAAAGGACACTTCTATCAGGGTTTTGTAAAATTTTAACTCGATAGGGTAGCTGCCATACAACTTCTGGTTACATTTTCTGGATTATTCCAAAACCAAAAGAGATAGAGAGCTGAAATTTTGTATAAAGATAGTTCTCTAAAAACAAAAGGACACCTCTATCAGGGTTTTGTTAAATTTTAACTCGATAGGGTAGCTGCCATACAACTTCTGGTTACATTTTCTGGATTATTCCAAAACCAAAAAAGATAGAGAGCTGAAATTTTGTATAAAGATAGTTCTCTAAAAACAAAAGGACACCTCTATCAGGGTTTTGTTAAATTTTAACTCGATAGGGTAGCTGCCATACAACTTCTGGTTACATTTTCTGGATTATTCCAAAACCAAAAGAGATAGAGAGCTGAAATTTTGTATAAAGATAGCTCTCTAAAAATAAAAGGACACCTCTATCAGGGTTTTGTTAAATTTTAACTCGATAGGGTAGCTGCCATACAACTTCTGGTTACATTTTCTGGATTATTCCAAAACCAAAAAAGATAGAGAGCTGAAATTTTGTATAAAGATAGTTCTCTAAAAACAAAAGGACACCTCTATCAGGGTTTTGTTAAATTTTAACTCGATAGGGTAGCTGCCATACAACTTCTGGTTACATTTTCTGGATTATTCCAAAACCAAAAGAGATAGAGAGCTGAAATTTTGTATAAAGATAGTTCTCTAAAAACAAAAGGACACCTCTATCAGGGTTTTGTTAAATTTTAACTCGATAGAGTAGCTGCCATACAACTTCTGGTTACATTTTCTGGATTATTCCAAAACCAAAAAAGATAGAGAGCTGAAATTTTGTATAAAGATAGTTCTCTAAAAACAAAAGGACACCTCTATCAGGGTTTTGTTAAATTTTAACTCAATAGGGTAGCTGCCATACAACTTCTGGTTACATTTTCTGGATTATTCCAAAACCAAAAGAGATAGAGAGCTGAAATTTTGTATAAAGATAGCTCTCTAAAAATAAAAGGACATCTCTATCAGGGTTTTGTTAAATTTTAACTCGATAGGGTAGCTGCCATACAACTTCTGGTTACATTTTCTGGATTATTCCAAAACCATAAAAGATAGAGAGCTGAAATTTTGTATAAAGATAGTTCTCTAAAAATAAAAGGACACCTCTATCAGGGCTTTGTCAAATTTCAGCTCAATAGGGTAGCTGCCATACAACTTCTTGTACCAATTTATGGATTATTCCGAAACTAAAAGAGATAGAGAGCTGAAATTTTGTATAATGATAGTTCTCTAAAAATAAAAGGACACCTCTATCAGGGTTTTGTTAAATTTTAACTCGATAGGGTAGCTGCCATACAACTTCTGGTTACATTTTCTGGATTATTCCAAAACCAAAAAAGATAGAGATCTGAAATTTTGTATAAAGATAGTTCTCTAAAAATAAAAGGACACCTCTATCAGGGTTTTGTCAAATTTCAGCTCAATAGGGTAGCTGCCATACAACTTCTTGTACCAATTTATGGATTATTCCGAAACTAAAAGAGATAGAGAGCTGAAATTTTGTAGAAAGATAGTTCTCTAAAAATAAAAGGACACCTCTATCAGGGTTTTGCTAAATTTTAACTCGATAGGGTAGCTGCCATACAACTTCTGGTTACATTTTCTGGATTATTCCAAAATCAAAAAAGATAGAGAGCTGAAATTTTGTATAAAGATAGTTCTCTAAAAATAAAAGGACACCTCTATCAGGGTTTTGTCAAATTTCAGCTCAATAGGGTAGCTGCCATACAACTTCTTGTACCAATTTATGGATTATTCCGAAACTAAAAGAGATAGAGAGCTGAAATTTTGTAGAAAGATAGTTCTCTAAAAACAAAAGGACACCTCTATCAGGGTTTTGTTAAATTTTAACTCGATAGGGTAGCTGCCATACAACTTCTGGTTACATTTTCTGGATTATTCCGAAACCAAAAGAGATAGGGAGCTGAAATTTTGTATAAAGATAGTTCTTTAAAAATAAAAGGACACCTCTATCAGGGTTTTGTTAAATTTTAACTCGATAGGGTAGCTGCCATACAACTTCTGGTTACATTTTCTGGATTATTCCAAAACCAAAAGAGATAGAGAGCTGAAATTTTGTATAAAGATAGCTCTCTAAAAATAAAAGGACACCTCTATCAGGGTTTTGTTAAATTTTAACTCGATAGGGTAGCTGCCATACAACTTCTGGTTACATTTTCTGGATTATTCCAAAACCAAAAGAGATAGAGAGCTGAAATTTTGTATAAAGATAGTTCTCTAAAAACAAAAGGACACCTCTATCAGGGTTTTGTTAAATTTTAACTCGATAGGGTAGCTGCCATACAACTTCTGGTTACATTTTCTGGATTATTCCAAAACCAAAAAAGATAGAGAGCTGAAATTTTGTATAAAGATAGTTCTCTAAAAATAAAAGGACACCTCTATCAGGGTTTTGTCAAATTTCAGCTCAATAGGGTAGCTGCCATACAACTTCTTGTACCAATTTATGGATTATTCCGAAACTAAAAGAGATAGAGAGCTGAAATTTTGTAGAAAGATAGTTCTCTAAAAATAAAAGGACACCTCTATCAGGGTTTTGTTAAATTTTAACTCGATAGGGTAGCTGCCATACAACTTCTGGTTACATTTTCTGGATTAATCCAAAACCAAAAAAGATAGAGAGCTGAAATTTTGTATAAAGATAGTTCTCTAAAAATAAAAGGACACCTCTGTCAGGGTTTTGTCAAATTTCAGCTCAATAGGGTAGCTGCCATACAACTTCTTGTACCAATTTATGGATTATTCCGAAACTAAAAGAGATAGAGAGCTGAAATTTTGTATAATGATAGTTCTCTAAAAATAAAAGGACACCTCTATCAGGGTTTTGTTAAATTTTAACTCGATAGGGTAGCTGCCATACAACTTCTGGTTACATTTTCTGGATTATTCCAAAACCAAAAAAGATAGAGAGCTGAAATTTTGTATAAAGATAGTTCTCTAAAAATAAAAGGACACCTCTATCAGGGTTTTGTCAAATTTCAGCTCAATAGGGTAGCTGCCATACAACTTCTTGTACCAATTTATGGATTATTCCGAAACTAAAAGAGATAGAGAGCTGAAATTTTGTATAAGGATAGTTCTCTAAAAACAAAAGGACACCTCTATCAGGGTTTTGTTAAATTTTAACTCGATAGGGTAGCTGCCATACAACTTCTGGTTACATTTTCTGGATTATTCCAAAACCAAAAGAGATAGAGAGCTGAAATTTTGTATAAAGATAGTTCTCTTAAAACAAAAGGACACCTCTATCAGGGTTTTGTTAAATTTTAACTCGATAGGGTAGCTGCCATACAACTTCTGGTTACATTTTCTGGATTATTCCAAAACCAAAAAAGATAGAGAGCTGAAATTTTGTATAAAGATAGTTCTCTAAAAATAAAAGGACACCTCTATCAGGGTTTTGTCAAATTTCAGCTCAATAGGGTAGCTGCCATACAACTTCTTGTACCAATTTATGGATTATTCCGAAACTAAAAGAGATAGAGAGCTGAAATTTTGTAGAAAGATAGTTCTCTAAAAATAAAAGGACACCTCTATCAGGGTTTTGCTAAATTTTAACTCGATAGGGTAGCTGCCATACAACTTCTGGTTACATTTTCTGGATTATTCCAAAATCAAAAAAGATAGAGAGCTGAAATTTTGTATAAAGATAGTTCTCTAAAAACAAAAGGACACCTCTATCAGGGTTTTGTTAAATTTTAACTCGATAGGGTAGCTGCCATACAACTTCTGGTTACATTTTCTGGATTATTCCGAAACCAAAAGAGATAGGGAGCTGAAATTTTGTATAAAGATAGTTCTTTAAAAATAAAAGGACACCTCTATCAGGGTTTTGTTAAATTTTAACTCGATAGGGTAGCTGCCATACAACTTCTGGTTACATTTTCTGGATTATTCCAAAACCAAAAGAGATAGAGAGCTGAAATTTTGTATAAAGATAGCTCTCTAAAAATAAAAGGACACCTCTATCAGGGTTTTGTTAAATTTTAACTCGATAGGGTAGCTGCCATACAACTTCTGGTTACATTTTCTGGATTATTCCAAAACCAAAAGGGATAGAGAGCTGAAATTTTGTATAAAGATAGTTCTCTAAAAACAAAAGGACACCTCTATCAGGGTTTTGTTAAATTTTAACTCGATAGGGTAGCTGCCATACAACTTGTGGTTACATTTTCTGGATTATTCCGAAACAAAAAGAGATAGGGAGCTGAAATTTTGTATAAAGATAGTTCTTTAAAAATAAAAGGACACCTCTATCAGGGTTTTGTTAAATTTTAACTCGATAGGGTAGCTGCCATACAACTTCTGGTTACATTTTCTGGGTTATTCCAAAACCAAAAAAGATAGAGAGCTGAAATTTTGTATAAAGATAGTTCTCTAAAAACAAAACGACACCTCTATCAGGGTTTTGTTAAATTTTAACTCGATAGGGTAGCTGCCATACAACTTCTGGTTACATTTTCTGGATTATTCCGAAACCAAAAGAGATAGGGAGCTGAAATTTTGTACAAAGATAGTTCTTTAAAAATAAAAGGACACCTCTATCAGGGTTTTGTTAAATTTTAACTCGATAGGGTAGCTGCCATACAACTTCTGGTTACATTTTCTGGATTATTCCAAAACCAAAAAAGATAGAGAGCTGAAATTTTGTATAAAGATAGTTCTCTAAAAATAAAAGGACACCTCTATCAGGGTTTTGTCAAATTTCAGCTCAATAGGGTAGCTGCCATACAACTTCTTGTACCAATTTATGGATTATTCCGAAACTAAAAGAGATAGAGAGCTGAAATTTTGTAGAAAGATAGTTCTCTAAAAATAAAAGGACACCTCTATCAGGGTTTTGTCAAATTTCAGCTCAACAGGGTAGCTGCCATACAACTTCTTGTACCAATTTATGGATTATTCCGAAACTAAAAGAGATAGAGAGCTGAAATTTTGTATAATGATAGTTCTCTAAAAATAAAAGGACACCTCTATCAGGGTTTTGTTAAATTTTAACTCGATAGGGTAGCTGCCATACAACTTCTGGTTACATTTTCTGGATTATTCCAAAACCAAAAAAGATAGAGAGCTGAAATTTTGTATAAAGATAGTTCTCTAAAAATAAAAGGACACCTCTGTCAGGGTTTTGTCAAATTTCAGCTCAATAGGGTAGCTGCCATACAACTTCTTGTACCAATTTATGGATTATTCCGAAACTAAAAGAGATAGAGAGCTGAAATTTTGTATAATGATAGTTCTCTAAAAATAAAAGGACACCTCTATCAGGGTTTTGTTAAATTTTAACTCGATAGGGTAGCTGCCATACAACTTCTGGTTACATTTTCTGGATTATTCCAAAACCAAAAAAGATAGAGAGCTGAAATTTTGTATAAAGATAGTTCTCTAAAAATAAAAGGACACCTCTATCAGGGTTTTGTCAAATTTCAGCTCAATAGGGTAGCTGCCATACAACTTCTTGTACCAATTTATGGATTATTCCGAAACTAAAAGAGATAGAGAGCTGAAATTTTGTATAAGGATAGTTCTCTAAAAACAAAAGGACACCTCTATCAGGGTTTTGTTAAATTTTAACTCGATAGGGTAGCTGCCATACAACTTCTGGTTACATTTTCTGGATTATTCCAAAACCAAAAGAGATAGAGAGCTGAAATTTTGTATAAAGATAGTTCTCTTAAAACAAAAGGACACCTCTATCAGGGTTTTGTTAAATTTTAACTCGATAGGGTAGCTGCCATACAACTTCTGGTTACATTTTCTGGATTATTCCAAAACCAAAAAAGATAGAGAGCTGAAATTTTGTATAAAGATAGTTCTCTAAAAATAAAAGGACACCTCTATCAGGGTTTTGTCAAATTTCAGCTCAATAGGGTAGCTGCCATACAACTTCTTGTACCAATTTATGGATTATTCCGAAACTAAAAGAGATAGAGAGCTGAAATTTTGTAGAAAGATAGTTCTCTAAAAATAAAAGGACACCTCTATCAGGGTTTTGCTAAATTTTAACTCGATAGGGTTGCTGCCATACAACTTCTGGTTACATTTTCTGGATTATTCCAAAATCAAAAAAGATAGAGAGCTGAAATTTTGTATAAAGATAGTTCTCTAAAAACAAAAGGACACCTCTATCAGGGTTTTGTTAAATTTTAACTCGATAGGGTAGCTGCCATACAACTTCTGGTTACATTTTCTGGATTATTCCGAAACCAAAAGAGATAGGGAGCTGAAATTTTGTATAAAGATAGTTCTTTAAAAATAAAAGGACACCTCTATCAGGGTTTTGTTAAATTTTAACTCGATAGGGTAGCTGCCATACAACTTCTGGTTACATTTTCTGGATTATTCCAAAACCAAAAGAGATAGAGAGCTGAAATTTTGTATAAAGATAGCTCTCTAAAAATAAAAGGACACCTCTATCAGGGTTTTGTTAAATTTTAACTCGATAGGGTAGCTGCCATACAACTTCTGGTTACATTTTCTGGATTATTCCAAAACCAAAAGGGATAGAGAGCTGAAATTTTGTATAAAGATAGTTCTCTAAAAACAAAAGGACACCTCTATCAGGGTTTTGTTAAATTTTAACTCGATAGGGTAGCTGCCATACAACTTGTGGTTACATTTTCTGGATTATTCCGAAACAAAAAGAGATAGGGAGCTGAAATTTTGTATAAAGATAGTTCTTTAAAAATAAAAGGACACCTCTATCAGGGTTTTGTTAAATTTTAATTCGATAGGGTAGCTGCCATACAACTTCTGGTTACATTTTCTGGGTTATTCCAAAACCAAAAAAGATAGAGAGCTGAAATTTTGTATAAAGATAGTTCTCTAAAAACAAAAGGACACCTCTATCAGGGTTTTGTTAAATTTTAACTCGATAGGGTAGCTGCCATACAACTTCTGGTTACATTTTCTGGATTATTCCGAAACCAAAAGAGATAGGGAGCTGAAATTTTGTACAAAGATAGTTCTTTAAAAATAAAAGGACACCTCTATCAGGGTTTTGTTAAATTTTAACTCGATAGGGTAGCTGCCATACAACTTCTGGTTACATTTTCTGGATTATTCCAAAACCAAAAAAGATAGAGAGCTGAAATTTTGTATAAAGATAGTTCTCTAAAAATAAAAGGACACCTCTATCAGGGTTTTGTCAAATTTCAGCTCAATAGGGTAGCTGCCATACAACTTCTTGTACCAATTTATGGATTATTCCGAAACTAAAAGAGATAGAGAGCTGAAATTTTGTATAAGGATAGTTCTCTAAAAACAAAAGGACACCTCTATCAGGGTTTTGTTAAATTTTAACTCGATAGGGTAGCTGCCATACAACTTCTGGTTACATTTTCTGGATTATTCCAAAACCAAAAGAGATAGAGAGCTGAAATTTTGTATAAAGATAGTTCTCTTAAAACAAAAGGACACCTCTATCAGGGTTTTGTTAAATTTTAACTCGATAGGGTAGCTGCCATACAACTTCTGGTTACATTTTCTGGATTATTCCAAAACCAAAAAAGATAGAGAGCTGAAATTTTGTATAAAGATAGTTCTCTAAAAATAAAAGGACACCTCTATCAGGGTTTTGTCAAATTTCAGCTCAATAGGGTAGCTGCCATACAACTTCTTGTACCAATTTATGGATTATTCCGAAACTAAAAGAGATAGAGAGCTGAAATTTTGTATAAGGATAGTTCTCTAAAAACAAAAGGACACCTCTATCAGGGTTTTGTTAAATTTTAACTCGATAGGGTAGCTGCCATACAACTTCTGGTTACATTTTCTGGATTATTCCAAAACCAAAAGAGATAGAGAGCTGAAATTTTGTATAAAGATAGTTCTCTAAAAACAAAAGGACACCTCTATCAGGGTTTTGTTAAATTTTAACTCGATAGGGTAGCTGCCATACAACTTCTGGTTACATTTTCTGGATTATTCCGAAACCAAAAGAGATAGGGAGCTGAAATTTTGTATAAAGATAGTTCTTTAAAAATAAAAGGACACCTCTATCAGGGTTTTGTTAAATTTTAACTCGATAGGGTAGCTGCCATACAACTTCTGGTTACATTTTCTGGATTATTCCAAAACCAAAAGAGATAGAGAGCTGAAATTTTGTATAAAGATAGCTCTCTAAAAATAAAAGGACACCTCTATCAGGGTTTTGTTAAATTTTAACTCGATAGGGTAGCTGCCATACAACTTCTGGTTACATTTTCTGGATTATTCCAAAACCAAAAGGGATAGAGAGCTGAAATTTTGTATAAAGATAGTTCTCTAAAAACAAAAGGACACCTCTATCAGGGTTTTGTTAAATTTTAACTCGATAGGGTAGCTGCCATACAACTTGTGGTTACATTTTCTGGATTATTCCGAAACAAAAAGAGATAGGGAGCTGAAATTTTGTATAAAGATAGTTCTTTAAAAATAAAAGGACACCTCTATCAGGGTTTTGTTAAATTTTAACTCGATAGGGTAGCTGCCATACAACTTCTGGTTACATTTTCTGGATTATTCCAAAACCAAAAGGGATAGAGAGCTGAAATTTTGTATAAAGATAGTTCTCTAAAAACAAAAGGACACCTCTATCAGGGTTTTGTTAAATTTTAACTCGATAGGGTAGCTGCCATACAACTTGTGGTTACATTTTCTGGATTATTCCGAAACAAAAAGAGATAGGGAGCTGAAATTTTGTATAAAGATAGTTCTTTAAAAATAAAAGGACACCTCTATCAGGGTTTTGTTAAATTTTAACTCGATAGGGTAGCTGCCATACAACTTCTGGTTACATTTTCTGGGTTATTCCAAAACCAAAAAAGATAGAGAGCTGAAATTTTGTATAAAGATAGTTCTCTAAAAACAAAACGACACCTCTATCAGGGTTTTGTTAAATTTTAACTCGATAGGGTAGCTGCCATACAACTTCTGGTTACATTTTCTGGATTATTCCGAAACCAAAAGAGATAGGGAGCTGAAATTTTGTACAAAGATAGTTCTTTAAAAATAAAAGGACACCTCTATCAGGGTTTTGTTAAATTTTAACTCGATAGGGTAGCTGCCATACAACTTCTGGTTACATTTTCTGGATTATTCCAAAACCAAAAAAGATAGAGAGCTGAAATTTTGTATAAAGATAGTTCTCTAAAAATAAAAGGACACCTCTATCAGGGTTTTGTCAAATTTCAGCTCAATAGGGTAGCTGCCATACAACTTCTTGTACCAATTTATGGATTATTCCGAAACTAAAAGAGATAGAGAGCTGAAATTTTGTAGAAAGATAGTTCTCTAAAAATAAAAGGACACCTCTATCAGGGTTTTGTCAAATTTCAGCTCAACAGGGTAGCTGCCATACAACTTCTTGTACCAATTTATGGATTATTCCGAAACTAAAAGAGATAGAGAGCTGAAATTTTGTATAATGATAGTTCTCTAAAAATAAAAGGACACCTCTATCAGGGTTTTGTTAAATTTTAACTCGATAGGGTAGCTGCCATACAACTTCTGGTTACATTTTCTGGATTATTCCAAAACCAAAAAAGATAGAGAGCTGAAATTTTGTATAAAGATAGTTCTCTAAAAATAAAAGGACACCTCTGTCAGGGTTTTGTCAAATTTCAGCTCAATAGGGTAGCTGCCATACAACTTCTTGTACCAATTTATGGATTATTCCGAAACTAAAAGAGATAGAGAGCTGAAATTTTGTATAATGATAGTTCTCTAAAAATAAAAGGACACCTCTATCAGGGTTTTGTTAAATTTTAACTCGATAGGGTAGCTGCCATACAACTTCTGGTTACATTTTCTGGATTATTCCAAAACCAAAAAAGATAGAGAGCTGAAATTTTGTATAAAGATAGTTCTCTAAAAATAAAAGGACACCTCTATCAGGGTTTTGTCAAATTTCAGCTCAATAGGGTAGCTGCCATACAACTTCTTGTACCAATTTATGGATTATTCCGAAACTAAAAGAGATAGAGAGCTGAAATTTTGTATAAGGATAGTTCTCTAAAAACAAAAGGACACCTCTATCAGGGTTTTGTTAAATTTTAACTCGATAGGGTAGCTGCCATACAACTTCTGGTTACATTTTCTGGATTATTCCAAAACCAAAAGAGATAGAGAGCTGAAATTTTGTATAAAGATAGTTCTCTTAAAACAAAAGGACACCTCTATCAGGGTTTTGTTAAATTTTAACTCGATAGGGTAGCTGCCATACAACTTCTGGTTACATTTTCTGGATTATTCCAAAACCAAAAAAGATAGAGAGCTGAAATTTTGTATAAAGATAGTTCTCTAAAAATAAAAGGACACCTCTATCAGGGTTTTGTCAAATTTCAGCTCAATAGGGTAGCTGCCATACAACTTCTTGTACCAATTTATGGATTATTCCGAAACTAAAAGAGATAGAGAGCTGAAATTTTGTAGAAAGATAGTTCTCTAAAAATAAAAGGACACCTCTATCAGGGTTTTGCTAAATTTTAACTCGATAGGGTTGCTGCCATACAACTTCTGGTTACATTTTCTGGATTATTCCAAAATCAAAAAAGATAGAGAGCTGAAATTTTGTATAAAGATAGTTCTCTAAAAACAAAAGGACACCTCTATCAGGGTTTTGTTAAATTTTAACTCGATAGGGTAGCTGCCATACAACTTCTGGTTACATTTTCTGGATTATTCCGAAACCAAAAGAGATAGGGAGCTGAAATTTTGTATAAAGATAGTTCTTTAAAAATAAAAGGACACCTCTATCAGGGTTTTGTTAAATTTTAACTCGATAGGGTAGCTGCCATACAACTTCTGGTTACATTTTCTGGATTATTCCAAAACCAAAAGAGATAGAGAGCTGAAATTTTGTATAAAGATAGCTCTCTAAAAATAAAAGGACACCTCTATCAGGGTTTTGTTAAATTTTAACTCGATAGGGTAGCTGCCATACAACTTCTGGTTACATTTTCTGGATTATTCCAAAACCAAAAGGGATAGAGAGCTGAAATTTTGTATAAAGATAGTTCTCTAAAAACAAAAGGACACCTCTATCAGGGTTTTGTTAAATTTTAACTCGATAGGGTAGCTGCCATACAACTTGTGGTTACATTTTCTGGATTATTCCGAAACAAAAAGAGATAGGGAGCTGAAATTTTGTATAAAGATAGTTCTTTAAAAATAAAAGGACACCTCTATCAGGGTTTTGTTAAATTTTAATTCGATAGGGTAGCTGCCATACAACTTCTGGTTACATTTTCTGGGTTATTCCAAAACCAAAAAAGATAGAGAGCTGAAATTTTGTATAAAGATAGTTCTCTAAAAACAAAAGGACACCTCTATCAGGGTTTTGTTAAATTTTAACTCGATAGGGTAGCTGCCATACAACTTCTGGTTACATTTTCTGGATTATTCCGAAACCAAAAGAGATAGGGAGCTGAAATTTTGTACAAAGATAGTTCTTTAAAAATAAAAGGACACCTCTATCAGGGTTTTGTTAAATTTTAACTCGATAGGGTAGCTGCCATACAACTTCTGGTTACATTTTCTGGATTATTCCAAAACCAAAAAAGATAGAGAGCTGAAATTTTGTATAAAGATAGTTCTCTAAAAATAAAAGGACACCTCTATCAGGGTTTTGTCAAATTTCAGCTCAATAGGGTAGCTGCCATACAACTTCTTGTACCAATTTATGGATTATTCCGAAACTAAAAGAGATAGAGAGCTGAAATTTTGTATAAGGATAGTTCTCTAAAAACAAAAGGACACCTCTATCAGGGTTTTGTTAAATTTTAACTCGATAGGGTAGCTGCCATACAACTTCTGGTTACATTTTCTGGATTATTCCAAAACCAAAAGAGATAGAGAGCTGAAATTTTGTATAAAGATAGTTCTCTTAAAACAAAAGGACACCTCTATCAGGGTTTTGTTAAATTTTAACTCGATAGGGTAGCTGCCATACAACTTCTGGTTACATTTTCTGGATTATTCCAAAACCAAAAAAGATAGAGAGCTGAAATTTTGTATAAAGATAGTTCTCTAAAAATAAAAGGACACCTCTATCAGGGTTTTGTCAAATTTCAGCTCAATAGGGTAGCTGCCATACAACTTCTTGTACCAATTTATGGATTATTCCGAAACTAAAAGAGATAGAGAGCTGAAATTTTGTAGAAAGATAGTTCTCTAAAAATAAAAGGACACCTCTATCAGGGTTTTGCTAAATTTTAACTCGATAGGGTAGCTGCCATACAACTTCTGGTTACATTTTCTGGATTATTCCAAAATCAAAAAAGATAGAGAGCTGAAATTTTGTATAAAGATAGTTCTCTAAAAACAAAAGGACACCTCTATCAGGGTTTTGTTAAATTTTAACTCGATAGGGTAGCTGCCATACAACTTCTGGTTACATTTTCTGGATTATTCCGAAACCAAAAGAGATAGGGAGCTGAAATTTTGTATAAAGATAGTTCTTTAAAAATAAAAGGACACCTCTATCAGGGTTTTGTTAAATTTTAACTCGATAGGGTAGCTGCCATACAACTTCTGGTTACATTTTCTGGATTATTCCAAAACCAAAAGAGATAGAGAGCTGAAATTTTGTATAAAGATAGCTCTCTAAAAATAAAAGGACACCTCTATCAGGGTTTTGTTAAATTTTAACTCGATAGGGTAGCTGCCATACAACTTCTGGTTACATTTTCTGGATTATTCCAAAACCAAAAGGGATAGAGAGCTGAAATTTTGTATAAAGATAGTTCTCTAAAAACAAAAGGACACCTCTATCAGGGTTTTGTTAAATTTTAACTCGATAGGGTAGCTGCCATACAACTTGTGGTTACATTTTCTGGATTATTCCGAAACAAAAAGAGATAGGGAGCTGAAATTTTGTATAAAGATAGTTCTTTAAAAATAAAAGGACACCTCTATCAGGGTTTTGTTAAATTTTAACTCGATAGGGTAGCTGCCATACAACTTCTGGTTACATTTTCTGGGTTATTCCAAAACCAAAAAAGATAGAGAGCTGAAATTTTGTATAAAGATAGTTCTCTAAAAACAAAAGGACACCTCTATCAGGGTTTTGTTAAATTTTAACTCGATAGGGTAGCTGCCATACAACTTCTGGTTACATTTTCTGGATTATTCCAAAACCAAAAAAGATAGAGAGCTGAAATTTTGTATAAAGATAGTTCTCTAAAAACAAAAGGACATCTCTATCAGGGTTTTGTGAAATTTCAACTCATTAGGGTAGCTGCAATACAACTTCTGGTACCAATTTCTGGATTATTCCAAAACCAAAAGAGATAGAGAGCTGAAATTTTGTATAAAGATAGTTCTTTAAAAATAAAAGGACACTTCTGTCAGGGTTTTGTCAAACTTAAACTCGATAGGGTAGCTGCCATACAACTTCTTGTACCAATTTCTGGATTATTCCGAAACTAAAAGATATAGGGAGCTGAAATTTTGTATAAAGATAGTTCTTTAAAAATAGTTGACTAAGGCTTAAGTTCAATTAATATATAAATTCGATACAAAAAATTACATAAGTGTGCCAAAATTGTCTGTTAATAATTTTGTCGAACTGATTCATAAAATTTAAGTATTTGTCAAAATTATTTTCTTTTTGTACTTAAGAATGCCATCTCGATCTGATTCATTCAGAATAATTTAAATAATGGCATTTAGAACAAAATAGAACTAAATTGATTATTTTGATAAGAGCAAATAAGTTTGTCTTTTGTTTTGTATTCACTTTTTTATTTTATTGTTGTTGTTATTATTGTTTTTTTTGTTTTTACTATTCAGCAAAAATAAAGTTAAGCCGAATCCTTTTTCTTATTTTATGACATCGAATTCCTTTACTTTTATTATTTGGATCAAGTGAGGTATGATGGTGGTGAAGAAAATCATAACTTTTTGTTATTTTTTATTTTTTGTTTGCTTTTATTATTATTGTTGTTGTTATTATTTATGAATGAAGCATAAGGATAATTAAACAAAAGGAAATAAGAGCAGTTAAAAAAAACCTAGCATATAAAAAAATGTGATTTTAAACAAGTACCTCCGTGATATAAGCGTGTAATAAGAAACAGATTTAAAAAAAAAATCATTTTTGTTTTGTTTTTTTTTGTTTGTTTTTTTTTTTTTGGTGTTTGTTAATGAAATCCTAGATATGATTTTGAGTTTTGTTTAGAAGATTTTATCTTTTTCTCTGTTTTCTTTTGCCCCTGAATTTTTTTTTTTATCTTTAAAATTTTGATTCTATGTAAAACATAAGTTTTTTTTTTCTTTTATGACAAGTAAATGAAGTCAGATATGATATTTAAAGACAAGATGGTAATTTGTTGTGCTTTTTTCGTTTCAAAAAGATTTTAAAGAGATTTTTAAGAGTTATTAAGTTTCGTGATGATTATAAATATATTCTTACAATCATTATCATCTTTTGATATAAAATCTTGGTAGTATCATAGAGTCTTAATTTTTAATTCAAATTCTTTATTCTCTTGCACAATGGTATAATACAGCTAAATAGTATATTTACTTAATCCTAGAGTTTATGGTGCTCTATAATGTCATGGCTGTTCTGTTAGTTACTCTTTGAATATTTAAACATATATGCACACATAATATAATTTTTATCTTTTTAATATTTTAATTAGAGCTTTTGTGTTTATCCTTAGCTATTTTGAGATAAATAATTAAGTCATATACATTTAAATTTGACTAGTTCAAGGTTGCAGATATTAAATAATACCATCTGAACTTAACCAAGAAGGGAAAATAACAAGAATCCTTTTTAAGATGGAATAGTAGAGAGATAATGGTTGATGTCAATGATAAAAATTATGATATTCAAAAAGCACTTTACTTGATTAGAACATTGATAATTTTTAAATGAAGAATTGTGCCAAGCATCAATACAAAATAACTCTAATTTTAATTTTTAAATTATGTTAGCAAAACTGTCTCTTGAAGAGTATATGTGAACTGATGCACTCTTAAAATTTTGAAATCTATATATACAGTTAGAGAGTTACTACACTTTAAAAAAAAAATAGCAAAAAAAATCTTTGATTCCAGACCTGACCTGAAAATGGAAAAAAAATGGGATCGGCAACAGTAAGTATAAGCACAAATTAATATAGATATATTATTAATTTGTGGTACAAATAAGTAATTTAGGTATACCAACTGTGCCGTAAGGCCTAAGTACGTAGGATATAATCCAACTGAAATCTCGGTTTCTTATATAGCACCCTATAGATGACCAAGTAATTACAAATATATTATGACAAGTATACAGATTGATATAAAATGAATTTGAACATATCTTTATTGAATTAAAAATTATCATGATATAAGAATAAAGGTTACAGAAAAATTAATGGTTAATCTAATTTGACTAGTTTTAATAATAATACCAATTTGTTAATAATAAAAAGACATTATTTCATAAAAACCAAAAATTAACTTATATAAACATAAATTAAAAATTTATAAAAACAAAAAAATATAAAATATAATAAATAAAAATTTAAAACTATAAATTTTCATTCAAAAATGATACTTAGCCTATAGTGGGGGGTAAATTGATATCTATTTACACTAATTTCAGATAAAGGTATAGATTCAATCTATTATCCAAAAATAAGTGACAAATGCACCAATGCAGGCAGCAGTGTTTAACAATTCAGCATATGCTAAATATAAGCTGAATTGTTTAACACTGCAGTGTTTTTTTTTTTTATTTCACCAATATAGAATGCAGCATGGTTAGGCACAATTGTGAATAAAAATCATACTAAGCTGTGCTAGAGCTGAAGATAAATATTTAAATCAATAACTTTTAATTTAATACTAATTTTTTTTCGATTTTAAAATCTTAAGTTTTTCAATTACAATCAATATCATTTATTAATAGGTTCATAATAAATTCTTGTTATTCATAATTGAGTAATTATTGTGTTGTGAACTATATAAAAAAAAAATTACTCTATTTTATACTAAAAATAAGTTAAGTGGGTACCTATAATAAAATTATAAAATAATTCCAAGAATATGTTTTCAAATTATTATAAAACTTTAATAAAACTTATTATTTTCTACTCAACATCATTATTTTTCTTCTTCATTTAATTCTTAAAATTATTATTTTTTTTTATTATAATTTTTTTTTTTTTTTTTTTTGTAATTCCATATACATTATTACTCACATCCACCACATGTCCTTTCGATCTATGTATCTGTCACATTTCAATAGTTATTTTTAAATATTGAATTAGATGGAATGTACGTTATTATCAATAATAAAAAAAATATCATATTAAATTATTTATCAATCACATACACATATACAACAATAACAATAATAACAAAAATATCCTACATGATATAAATACAGTGGTGGATGATTTAAATAGAACTAATTTAATTTTTTTTTTCATTAATTATGGCTATGGTTAGGTATATAAGATTATAAATTAAATTTTCTTGAAATAGAAAAATTGTTTGAGTATTTAACATTAACAAATCTGACCATTCAACCGTTAGCACATCCTGTACGTCTTGAAGATGTGTATTAGTTTGAGTGTTTCTATTTATTGTAGGTATTAACACAGTTATTTTTTTTAAATTAAGTTTTGATTCCCCCCTCTCCCTTCCACTGATGGAGCTACAATATAATGATGATGAATAGTGATAATTTGTATTAAATGTAATTAGTTTGAAGATGTGATAATATTATTATTATTATATTAATGAATATAACAATAAATAGATATATATATATATATAAAATAATAGAAATAAAAAAATTTAAATATAATACAGTTAAGAAATAGTTAATATAGTAAAGAAAAAAAAATGTGTCTGGTATATGTAGTTGAATTTTTTCCTGACCTTTATGATATAGTAATTATGTCATCTGACTTGATTACTAATATGAGGGTTATGAGTTCTAATGTTGCTTCCCATGGTTGTCTTAATAATACATTTTCCCACCATCTCATTGTGCTATATTCCATGAAGAGTGCAATGCCATGGTTAACATACGTTTCAAACCCCTTTGTCTACAAAAAATCCCCTACACAAAATTAGTTTGTTGGTAAAGGGTTATGAAATGTATATTAACCATGGCGTTAGCACTCTTAGTAGAATATAGCACAATTCTCTTGACAATAAATAAAAAAATATAAATATACATATAAATATATATATAATAAATATAAAGGAATATCTAAGAAAGCGTTTACGTATGAAATTTTTTTTTTGTGGATTTTCTTTGGTATGATGAAAAATTACTGAAAATGATTGAACAAAAAAAATTTGACATCAAACTGTTGTTTGATAAAAAAAATGGAATATTGTTTCTCATCAAACATTTTTGAAACTAAAAATGGGAAAAATTAAAATGTGTTCATTCAATTTTAATCGACTCTTGTTAATTGCGGTGGCACAAAAAGAATCAAAAGCAAATAGACGTGGAAGTCCGACAGAGATAATAGCGTTGGATTGGGCATACTCTGAGGAAACCTGACAACAACATCGCGAAATAATGTTTGAAATGGAGTCCTCAAGGTACACGTCGTGTCGGAACACCGAGAAAACCATGAAAAACAACAATTTTAGCCGAAACAAGTACCCAACAAAGAACATAACCACAATTGAAGAGATAGATCACAGATAGAAGACGATGGAAAGATTTTATTTTTGTCATATGTCCCGCGGATGGGGTTGCATAACAATAATGATGAAGATGAAGCACTACCTATCAAAATTAATTTTAAAAAGCCTATACAATATTATTATATTATAATTATATTAATTATATAAATTGTCACCACTGTATAACATAATAATGTATGTTAGTGGTATGTCCAAGAACACCCAGCATAAATAAAAAAAAAATATAAACAAAGAAAAAAGGTTATAAAATATTCAAAGTTTCCCTTTTTTTTTGTATATATTTTTGTTTTTTTCTGTTATTTTTATCTAAGTTTTCATTTCTGATAATATTCAAAGGACTAACAAAAGGAAACATTTTAGCATAGGACAATTCAACTATTATGTTTCTTTGTTTTTTTTTTTTTTTTTTTGTTTTCATTTATTACTTTATAAGAAAACTCAAAGGATTTGTTTCATATATGTTAGTGGGTATGAAATAATATGCAGATACCTTTTTGTATATTTTATATATCAAGGACATCTGACATAGTCTTTAATTTTCATTTTAATTTTCTTTTCTTTTAGCGACAGTAGAGCTTATTGCCTTCTTTATTTTCTATATTCACTTTTAAGGTGATAAAAAGTAAGTAAGATGTAATCATGTTGATGTGAAAAAAATATTTGGAAGTAAATTTCAAAATGAAGCTAATTGACGCATATTATTTGAAAGCTTATGAAAATTCGACTGTTACTGGTATGATGGTACTGTTTATATGAGTTCAGTGGTAGATCCTATTAACTAGAAGATCGTATGTGATCAGATTTGAAATGAATATACGAATTGTATTGGATTGATTAATGAAAGTTAGATGTTTTATACTATAGTTTTGATTCAGTTTGTTATTGATCTAGTTTGATTCGTAATTTCAATTTATAATTAGATTGATACCACTAATTTTATAAATTACTTATCTGTGCTGAAACTTTACAAAAAAAAAAATGGAGTATGTATAGCAAAATACAAATATGTAAAGTCCTGTGTTGTTGTATTTTTTTTTTTTTTTTTGTTTTTAATATTTACAATTATAATGCACATTAGTTATTTATGATTAGTTGAGTATTTTTCCATAGGACTGCAGCATTTTTATATCGTAAAGAAAATTGTGGAAAATAAAAATTATTATTTAGACTTTTTCTGATTTAAGTTAAGTACCTTTAAATTGAATTACAAAATAAATTCTTTAAATACAAAAGTTACTATCATTTTTTGAATCATTATCCTTTTTTTTAAGTTAAGCCAAACATTAGGTTTTAAACGATACCTTTATATATAACAATTTCGCTTCTTTGTGTTCAAAAAATGGACTTGAATTGAACACTTCTAAATGCCAAGTCATTACCTTTTCTAGGCAAAATTCCATTCGGACAATTTGGTTCAACTACAAACTAAATGGCTGTCAGCTTTCAAGAGCGAATTCTATTATAGACCTCGGGTTAACCCTTGACCCTAAACTGAGCTTTAAGCTACATTATGATAAAATAGTGATCAAAGCAAATTCTTCTTTAGGTTTCATTAAACGTTGGTGTAAAGAATTTTCTGATCCCTACCTCACGAAACATCTTTATGTTACATATGTAAGGCCTACCCTTGAATATGCCAGTCAAGTGTGGTCTTCACATTACTTGACTGACATTAACCAAATTGAATCGGTTCAACGAAAGTTTTTACGTTTCGCTTTGAGTAACTTTTCGTGCAATGATCCATTGCGGCTTCCACCTTATTACCACCGTCTTAAACTCATTGACTTGCAGTCGTTGTCTGATCATCGAATAATTGCAGATATCTTTTTTATTCACCAGATCCTTTCGGGTGTAACGCTTGCCCTTGAAATTTCAAATTATTTGGTTGCAAGATCCAATCGGAATAATTTCAGAACCGTTGAGTTGTTCCACATTCCCTTCCACCCTACTGAATATGGTAGATTCGAGCCAATCACTAGAATGCTCCGTGAAGTAAATTCTAACTTTAGTTCTTTTGATCGTCAACTAAGTGTTTTATCTATTAAAAAACGATTTCGTCTTAATGTACGTTCAACTGAGACTAACTAACAACTGTTGTTTTTTTAGCTTTGATACTTTCGGCCTAACTTTTTGAAGTGTTTTTATTAAATGTATAGCTATTAACATAGGTATTAATTTATGATTTTTTACCCTTCTACTAACAGCATGTACCTGGCTTAGTTTATTTTTAAATTTTTTAATCAAAGGTGGCGGTGATTTACTAACCCTACTGGATGATGAGTTATTCCACAATTAAATAAAGCAAGCCTTCGTCTAATAATAGACGTCTGATGTGCTTGCTCTAAGCATAAATCTGGCAGTATAAATGTACAGCTTGGACTAATTGAGGAATGGGGAAATGAATAAATTTGTTTTGTAGATTGTATGTAGGTATATTTTTGCATTGGGGAAATACATTTGTGTTTCTTAGAATATTCGATCCACATTCGAACAAAATTTTAATACAAACGAATTTCCAGAGCCAGTTTTGAACCACCAACTAAGAATTTCCACTGTGTAAAGACAGGCACTTGATGACTCACTTGTTGCTAGGTGGAAATGCTTAAGTGATGTTTAAGGGGTAATTGAATAGTAAATAAAAATTTAGATTTTAACATGTACACATAGCTTATATAATCGTTTTTGTTTTGTGAGTCATACAGCAAACAACAAAAATCTCATATTATCGTGTTCTTTTGTTCATTTGGTTTGTGCAAAAATTTTCTATAATTCTTTGTAGTCAAAGTATTAGTTGACAAATACAAATATAAAAGAAACACACATTTGGGAGTATTTTTGTCACTTTACTTTCGAAATATGTAAAAAAAAAACGTAGGCAAATACAAAAAAAAAAAAAAAAATGAAAAAAAAGAAAAGCCAGTAGTGTTGATAAATGAGTTGGAAAATCTAATCAGACTTTTTACATATGCTGAAATGATGAAAAATTTTCTTCAAATCAAAAAGAAAAAAAAAAACAGAATAACCAGTATTTTCTCTACCTTTTTTTTTTTAATAGAGAAAGCTTTTGGTTTTATTATTTCAAATTTTTTTTCGTTTTTTGAAAATGTGAATTTTTTTTATTCCTATTTTTATTATTATTTTTTTTTGGTTTTAGGAATGTTAAATGAGATTTTCTATGTCACATTATTGTGACATGTCATTCAGAGTTTTATGTTTGTATGTAGTTATTTTTTAATTTTTTTTTTTTTTTTTTTGTTTATAGTTACATAGTAGGTAACATTTTGATTGACAATATGACATGCATGAAAGTTTTTTTTTGTTATTTTATTTTTTTTTTTGCGAATGTGTAATCCGATTCTAAATTTCTAGGGGAAAAATTTTCATTGTTTTAATCAAAAGGATAATAAAAAAAAAAAACAACAATAATCTAGAAACCATAGATGTAAAAAATTTTGATTCAATATGCATGGATGAATTAGATGATTATAACTTGTGTTTTAATAGCCATTAATCTCATGAGAATTTATTTGGGAATATAGAACACAACACATAAAATGTATTAAAAAAGGATATTTATAATATTTTGTCTTATAGATTTTAAATAATTTTACATTTGATTGTGGATGGATGAATTCTTCTCAAACACAGTTGGTAGAGATGACAGATTATTTTTTTTATTTATTTTATTTATTTTTGTAACAAAATAATTTAATTTCAAAATGATTTCAAAATTTTTGAAACTACAAAATTTTACTTTACTTTTACTAATTAATAAACCAGATTGAAAATATTTTTAACGGCATGTATGTATGTAATGTACACTTATAGTATTTAATTATAGTAGTAGACAAAAAAAAAAAATTCTAGGTCGTTGGGCTGAACATAGTAAAGTAGAACTATAGAAAGAATGAGTGGTTTTGGGATTATTAGAGTGGAATTAATAGTTGTTTTTCGAATTTTACAATGAATTCTTAGCGATATTGACATTCACATATTTTCTGTTTTTTAATTTTTTTGTAACTTTATTTTAACTTTTTTTAACTTACTAAAATATTTTCTTTTATGTATGTTAAATGATAAGTACATTATTATATAGCAACTACAATGATTCTACTTTTGTAAGTTTTTTTAAAATATGTAACTCAAGCAAGAGTCGTTTACAAAATTGAAATTAGGATGAATCCAGTTAATTAACTAAATAAAATTAAACCAATCTTAATTATTTCAATAGTCATAAATGTAGGTAATTTCTCTGTAGCTACATAGATTCAAATATTCACTATGTAGTGCTTCAAAGAGACGCTCTTTTTATACAAATAAAATAAATACTTAGTGTTAAATCTAGGTGAGAAAATATATCAAAAAATGGTATTAAATCAATATATAAACTTCGTTCTCAAAAACAAGTATCATTGACATATAAGTAGATCTTTGGAGTAGAAGCTTGTAACTAGAGCTTAGATAGTCGAAAAATTGTCTAAGCGAAATTTACTTATTTATATATCAACAGTTTACCTGAATATTAATATGCAACCAAACTCTCAGACCTTTTTATCTTTCAAAATGTGGGTCTATTAATTTTTATTGTAATTTATTTTATCATTTATGGCACAGAGGGTACTTGACCAGGCCGAAGAAACCTACAAAGTTTATTTTGCTTTAGTCGTGAATCGAACCTGGGACATTCATAAATATGGAATGAATTGTGATGTAGAAATTTTTAAATGAAATTAATAATTTTAATTCCACAGCTAAATTTCAATTTGTATCGTTGAAAAGTTAGAATTTAAATAGTTATCATTTAAAATACCAAAATCAACAAAAAATAGAGAAAATTTAATATTAATCCAATTTTTGATTTGAGTAAAAAAAAAGGAAAATAGCATAAATAACGCTGACCATCCCTTGAGCCAGACCTAATATATTTTACACATCATTTATACCCACAGGAGTAAATTTTAACAGGAAATAAATTTATTATGGATATTATATTAATATTATTAGAATGGAAAATTTTATTTACAAAAAGAAACCGTTTTATATTTTTGTTTGTTTTTGTTTTTTTTTTTTTTTACTATATTATTTTAAATTAAGTTAATCAAGTTACAAGGTTAAATTGGAATTTCAAATTTAAACCTACAGTATAAATTAATATATTTCACGCAGTTGTATACTATGTAATGTATATGTACTGTTGTATATACATACATCTCTTTAGAATAAGATTCTATACCACATCAAATTTAAAATTCAAAAACTCATTATCAGAAAATGTAAATAATTACAATTCTAAATTTATACCATTTGTTCTAGATTTTTTGAAAATCTAATTTTATATTTTGAACAATTATTATTACATGCATATATACATACATTATTATTTGATTTTTTTTTTTTTTTTTTTGCAAATCATAATGCATAATGCTATGAAATATTCAATAATTTTTTGAAATGAAAATAGCACATTACGATTTTTTTGTATTTTTGCTTCAGTTCACATTTTAAATTAAATAAATTTTTATTTAAAACGCGAAAAAACTATTCCTTTTTTATATGTATATCATTCTTACATATATTTATGTTTGGGTATGTAACTTTATGTAATGATAGTATAAATGGCAGGTACTGACGTCTTAAAACAACAAGAACCTTCATTATAATATATTACATATTAACATACAACACTATTCTATTTATTCGGATTGGATGTACATACATACATTTGTGAAAGGAAATGCATTCGTTGCACACTCATCGAAAATTTTATGATTTGTAAAGGTTTTTTTATTTGTTTTTTTTTCTGATATCGTTTTTATTCAAATTCAATATGCAAAAGAATAAAATAACTAAAAAAGTATCACGCAATCATTTTAAATAGTTTTCTTGAAAGCCCAGAGAACTTTAAATTTGCAATAATGAAAAAAAATTAAAATTTTAAATATGTACTTATTATGTATAATGAAAATGTGAACTATAATGGATTTAGTGCGGATTCATGAGAATATTTTAATTGTCATTAATCTACGGTAATTATTATACTACCGGTAGATTTTCATATTTAATTTATTAAAAATTGATTAGTTTACATTATCAGTATAATTAAATCAAAATAAATATTTAATATTAAAAATAAAATTTAAATATTAAAATTTTTATTTAACATATTCATTTTTTATTGATAGGTTTATTTGTTTGAGCTAATGGTCGATTTCCTTGTGATGATGCTCTATTACCACCGATACCAGGTGTCCTATTATTAAAGTTACGATTTCCTTGACGACTTCTTTGATTTTGATTACCGGCATTTCCACCACCACCACCACCGCCTGCACGATTAGTTTTCATATCAGTTCGGTTTCTTGATTTAACTTGTGCATCTTCTTTAACCATATCAATAACTTCGTCTGGTATACGAAGATATTTAATTGTACTACCACGTATATAGCACTCTGGCATTCTCCAAAATCTGTCACCATCCTTGAATGAATTAATTTTTTTTATTATTATTTTGAGTTTATTTTTAGGGTTATGGTTTGAATTACCTTTGATGTACAAATAACATCTCTTAGATTTATATTCATCCAAGTATCACAACTAACTAAATGTCCATTGTATGTTTCTCCATTTTTTAATTCAACCAACTAAAATAACAGCAAATTAGTGCTTCAAATAGTTTAAAAACAATATAGACAAAAAAAATTTTTTAATTTACCATTGGATGACTTTGGGCAGTTTTTAACAACGAAAGTGGAAGCTATAAGAAAAATTTGTTAAATATATTGTATATAAATTAAATTATTTTAATATACCATCGTTATTTATTAAAATGTTTTAAATGTTATTAAATAATAATATTTCAACTTTTTGTTTACTAATGTTTTCAATTTGATTAAAAATCAAACGATTACAATCGGCTGTCTTCATGTGATTTGACAGCTGTCAGTTACTACTACCCTTTCAACAATATAATTTTGATTCAAATTCTGAACGTTTGTTGATTAATATTAAAAATAGGAAAACACTATATGTATTTTATAATTATTTGTATTTATTTATATGGAATTTATATTAATACCATATTAAATAAATTAATAAAAACTCAAAGTAGTATAACTAAAAACGTTATAAGGATTTAACAAACTTCAAAGTATAACCTCAAATTTATATTCCCTATCAAAATGTACCTATATTTTTTTTATTTAATGTTTTTTTGTTTTCTTAGAAGTATGCAAGGTGTTTTTAAGTATTTCAGCAATTTTATTATAGTTTTTTATTATATTAATAAAATTATACTTATTTGTGATATTACAATACCAATGGCAATAAATGCAGTAAATAAATTTAACAATATATGTTTGTCAAATTATATAATTTTTAGAGATGAGAAAACTAACCAAATAGATGTGAAAACAATCAAAAGAAAGCATAATTAGTGAAATATACTTAAATGCATCGATTCCATAAAAACAAAAAAATGCTAAATAAAATTAATAAAATTTTTTTTGACATTTACATTTATCTCAACGGTGTGCTGATAAAATCAACGGACGTTTTTTTAAAAAGTTAATTTATAATTATATTCTTGGTTTTGTCCTTTACAGTTAAATGTATTACGATTATAATAAGTAGGAAGTTTAGATAATTTACACCGAATACATAAATTTCAATTTTACCATAGTTCACACTAAACACTTTTCATTCTAGCAGCGGACGCATTTGCTCATTAATTTTTTTTTATTTTTTGAGTGCAATTTCTCTCTGTTATTTGAATTAGCAGCAGGCAGGCAATACTGAAAAATTATTATCAATAGATTTGAGTGATATATGTCCAAAAAGATTTACCTGAAGTGTCAAAATTTATATGGCGCCTTAGAAAACATCTTTAAATTAATAAAAATAATAAAAATAGTGAAACGTCAGCTACATAAAAATATAAATAATTAACTATTAATTGAAATTTTGAAGGAATTTATATTATTAATTTAAGTTTATACTAATTAGTGTTTTACTTCGAATTGAGACCAAAATTAAATTAAAAAATCAAAATGGCCAGCACATCAAGGTAACAAATTTATTTTAATGTTTTAATTTTTCAAATTGTGTAATTTAATAAAATATTTTATTTTTATACTGTATATATTGATTTGAATATTTAAAAATATAATATTTTTTTCATTCTAGGCCAGATATGTCTAACAAAGTCGTATGTTATGCTCATCCGGATGCTCCTCTAATTGAGGATTACAGGTAATGATTATACATTATTAAAATAAATTCAAAAATAATATTAAAATTTTAGAGCAGGTGATATGATATGTTCAGAATGTGGTTTAGTAGTTGGTGATCGTGTTATAGATGTTGGGTCTGAATGGCGTACATTTAGTAATGAAAAAAGTGGTGTTGACCCAAGTCGTGTTGGTGGTCCAGAAAATCCTTTATTAAGTGGAGGAGATTTATCAACAATGATTGGGCCTGGTACTGGTGCAGCATCATTTGATTCATTTGGAACACCAAAATACCAAAATAGACGTACCATGAACAGTTCAGACAGAGCGTTAATATCAGCTTTCAAGGAAATTTCTATGATGGCAGACAGAATTAATCTTCCAAAAACTATTGTTGATCGTGCTAACAATTTATTTAAACAAGTAAAACTAGATATCAAATTAATTGAATCTTTTTCTTTATCTTTAATTAAAATTTGTTTTTAGGTTCATGATGGTAAGAATTTAAAAGGTAGATCAAATGATGCAAAAGCTTCAGCTTGCTTATATATTGCTTGCCGTCAGGAAGGTGTTCCAAGAACCTTCAAAGAAATTTGTGCAGTTAGTAAAATTAGTAAAAAAGAAATTGGAAGATGTTTTAAACTTACACTTAAAGCTCTAGAGACTAGTGTTGATTTAATAACTACAGCTGATTTTATGTCACGTTTTTGTGCAAATTTGGGTAATAAAGATATAATATATTCAATTAATTTTTCATATTTATATTTTCATTTGTATATATAGGTCTTCCTAATATGGTACAGAGAGCTGCAACACATATAGCTAAAAAAGCAGTTGAAATGGATATTGTACCTGGTCGTTCTCCTATTTCTGTAGCGGCTGCTGCAATTTATATGGCATCTCAGGTATTTGAATAAATTTCTGATTTTTAATTAGCTTTTTTTAAATTTTGATCTCCATTAATAAATCAATAGGCATCAGAACATAAGAGAAGCCAAAAAGAAATTGGTGATATTGCTGGAGTTGCTGATGTAACAATACGTCAATCATATAAACTGATGTATCCACATGCGATTAAATTATTTCCTGAAGACTTTGTATTTACTACATCAATTGAAGATCTTCCTCAGATGTAGATTTATATATATTTATTAATATAATAATATTAATTTTTTATTTTTTGTAATTTGAAACACTATAAAAGTTGTATTATTTTTAGTTTTGAAACTTAAGGTTTTTTTAACGCCACGCTACTTCGTTCAGTAGAAATAAGTCAAGTAAGATATCGAACATAAAAAACACAAATGAATTATTTTGTTCTTTTTTTTTTCCTTGTGAATTTTTATAAGTAATAGTTGAATGAAATTATTTTAAAAAACATTAAAAATAATTTCATGACTAATTTTTATTGAAAGGAAAAGCAAATAAACAAAAGAAGCAAAAAAAAAGATGTGGTATACTTACTGCTTATTGTAGAAAGAAAGTTTCATAAAAGACTTATAAAAAAAAAACGGTTTCAAATTGAAAAAACTGATAGGATATTATGTATTGTTTTTTTTTATTTTTAATATTTTTTTTTTAAGAAATTAACATCTCTAGCCAATTTAGAATTTTATAAATATTTGTTAAATATTTTGAATATTTATTTTTGTTAAAAATCATTTCGTATTATACATACATACTTCAATTTCCTTGGTCGGATTAGTGATCCAATTCAATCAAATGATAATTTGAAAATTTTTTTGAAATTTCAATTTGATGTGTATGTTACAAAAAAGCTTACATAAAATATAAGGATATTCCAGAGTTATTTAAAATACCTTGGCTATTAGCATGTTATTACATAATTACCAACTTGATACGATTAAGGTAGTTCGATTTTATAATACCAATTTATAAATAAAATTTTATAGATTTTAAATATGTACGATTTTGCACACAAAAACAAAAATATCCAATTTTAATATTTATGTCGCAATGAAGATAAATATTAAATTAATAAAATTGATTTATTTTATTTTTAATTTTTTTTTAGAGATATAAATTTATATTTGAAGAATCGTAATATCATTATATCTATTTTTTACGTTATTCGTGTGTATATAAAAATAATCTATATATTATTTAGCTTAGAAGTTAAGGGCTTAGATTTATACAATTTCTTAACAATAAATAAATAATTGGTATGAAATTAATTTTTATTTTGAATTTGCATTTTATTTTTATTAATATTTCAGCACCCGTTATTAAATATCAAAACTTAGGTAGCAAACTACTACTGAAATTTTAGATGTGGGATACAAAATGACTTACATAATGAAAATAATTAAAACTAGTTCTCTTATAACGTATCGGGAGTTTGTAAAGAAACTACATTTCTTTGACTAACTTACAAGCACATCAGTAGCAGCAGTATTATAAACATGTACGCGCAATGTTAGTTACGCTTCCAGTTCTGGTATAATGTAAAAAAAAATTTCAGTTAGTGCTTTTGCACTGTACTTTCGATTCTATACTGTACATTTTCGAGTATTAGGTAACGAGTTTCAAATGTAAGAAGTATTTTTTTTTGTTCTTTAGATTTTTACATTTCATATACTAGTAAGTTGCTTCTGGAATGATGGGCTTTAAAAACGTTAGTCATTTAATTTGGGAAAAAAATAATAAAAAGATAATTGTAAATTATAAAAGTTAATTTTATAAAGGTTTAGTCTATCATTCACATTTTGTGTTTAAAGTTTAAAGTGTTTTTAAAGTAAATAGTAAAGTGTTTTGATTTTAATGTTGATATATTATTATATCGACATTCTGTAGTGTTGATCCACGTCGTTAAATGATGTATTCAAAAGTTATTTAACCAGCTTGAGTTTAAAATGATAAAAACACATTAATTTTATGATAATTATAAGTTTTTTTTTTTTATTTATTTTATCGTATATATTTTTTTCTTCATTTTTTTTTATTTTTATTTTTTTTTAATAATGTTGTAATAATACTTATAAACATAAAATTTATTGTATAATTTATTATCATTTTGATATACATGCGTTTAATATATATATATATATATATATATATATATATATATATATATACATATATGTATATATTTATATATTTTAGAAGTACATAATAATAGTAATAATTAATGAGATTACGTAAAATTTGTTTCTGTCACCTAAAATATATTTATATATATTGTATGTATATTTTATTTTAAATTTCTTTTTTTTTTTAATTATCCAATCTTTTGGAAACAAAAACATTTTTCTATATATTTTTCTTTTAATTAGTATTTATTATTTTATTTATTATTTGTTTTTTAATAATTTTTAAAATTTTGAATTCATACTTTCAAATTGTTAATGCATTTGAGAAACATAAAACCGAATATTAATTTTAATTGTTAAGTAAAAATATTAACAGTTCACCTAGCTCTGCCTAAGATTATTTAAGGCATAACTGGTGAGCTTAAACCAGCTTCTAGTATTAAATATATTTCATATTATTATATTTACTCAGTATTTTAATAGTAGTACAACTATTCATAAACGTTAAAGATTTTAGTTATCGTTATTTAACTGTCACTTCGATTAAATAACGGAAATTAATGCAATTCCGATCAATTAACGTACATATGAGAAGTGAATTTAAAATAATAAATTTATTATATGATTTTATTTAGATCTGTATTGCAAATTATTTAAAAAAATCTTTATTTATTTATTTTAATTAATATAGGTTTTTATAAAAATTGCCTATTATATAAAAGTGTAAAATTGTTGTTTTAGTTTTTAGGGTATTAAAAAAAATTGATTTGGCAGTTTTTATAAATTTTGTTTTTGTTTGTTTTCCTTAAATTGAAGTATAAATTTTGAAGCTTAGAGCAATTAGTACAAAAAACCTATCAAAAATTATAATCAGTTTATTATAGAATACATTACAAAGTAGATATGGAAATCAAACTACATACATACATAGTATACTGGAATAGAATAACCTAGCAAAAATCTACAATAATAAATAAATACTATAGTAACTACATATTCAATATAATATGTATTGTGTTGTTGGTCGGTAGCAGTCAGAAAATAACGTAGATAACGTAATGAAAAAAATTTTGATCACAACGTAATGATTGCGTTGTGAATATAAATGAAGAGAAGTTGTATTCAAAATTTATTCATTTCTTTCATTTTGATATGAGGATTGATTTAAATTGCATAAAAATTTATTTGAGCCATGTTCCTTATTGGGATCTGTGTGGTCCAAAACTTTTTTTTTATAATACAATATAAGATTGATAGCACATACAAGATAGGTTAACAAATCTTTTGTATTTTATTTCCTGATATAATAAACTTAATGATTTGGCAAGATTGCAAGAACGAATAGAAATTTTTATATTTACCTCCGTTTAAACTTTTTTTATTCTGATCGTAAAATTCTATAATTTTCATAATTAAATTTTCTTATTCGCTTTCGCATATATTTACAATAGTAAGTATTCCATAAATAAAAAAGTCTGAAAATTGAAAAGAAAAATGTACATTAAAAATTAAATATATGGGAACAATTTTTGTAAAATGACGCCATAGTGTATCAATTTAATTATATTTTTGGTTAATCTAATAGATTTTGTTTTAATTTTTTTTTTGTTGTTGTTTCTTGTGGGTGTTTTTTTTTTTTTTTTTTACAAATAATTCTAAGACATTAGAAAATATATATTTTACAAAACAAGATATGCATGTTTATAATAAATTAATAAATAAAACAAAAATAACAATAATTATTTTTAACTTAAACTTATCTCTAACAAAATTGAAATAAATTGAGAAAATAAAAATGAAAATCTTACAACCTTTTTGCAAAATGACTAGACTAGTCTTGGTAGGAAATTCTTCAGAAAATTATTTTATTTTTTTCTTTAAAAAAAAATAATTTTGTGTAAATTAGCACATATTGTTTTTTGTTTTTACATTTTTCGATTATTAAATTTTATAACTATATGCATAATTTTGATTTATTTTATAGATTATGTATTTATTTATTTATTAACCCGCACTTCCAATTTGTTCAGAATTACAAAATTTATCGGCCATTATTCCTATAACATGTTCTAACTTTGAATGACGTTCTTCAGCTGATACTGAGGCACCTTTGCTACCCCATAAAAATTTTATATGAAATTCAGTTCTGTAAATTAGAAAAAAATAACAATTATAATATTTTATATATATGTACATATCCATCAGTCCTTTAATTTAATATCTAATATGAAATGGGCTAAATAGAATAAATCGGGATGTAAATAAAAAAATTTTGAATGAAAATTTCAAAGTATAGACCATTTTTCATGCTTGCACAATTCCACCTTCCGTCTGATCATCAGAAGATCGAATTTATAAAAAAAACTATTAGATTTGAATCCGAAAACAAAGAGAAATTCAAATAAAACATGAAAGTAAGGTTGTGAAGCGAAATTTAGCAAAAGTTGATTCCAAGTAAAACATTCAAGCAAAAAGAATAAAAATATATATATATTTTTTCATCTATACTTAAATAAAAAGAGTTAACTTTCCAAAGAAGAGATATAATGCATTTCAATGAGCAGTAACGATATTGTCTTATAAAATCCTTAACTACAAATAAACTTTTTCATACCTAAATGCGTCAGCAAGCAATTCATCGAGACGACTTTTAGCATTTTCTAAAACAACTTGAGCATTCTTACGATATAATGGTAAATTTTTAGTAAAATTTCTAGCTGAATCTAAATGAGAAAATAAAATTGAAATTCCAAAATCATCAGCATTCGATTCCCAATTTGTAATACATGATTGTATCAAAGATGATTTTTGTAGTTGCTGTTGTTGTTGTTGTTGATGTTGTTGTTGTAATGTTGGAGTTTGTATTTGAGCATTTGATGTTGTTATATTAGGTGTTGCTGTTGTTGCTACCATTAAAATATCATCAATACTTCTATCTCGTAATAATATATAGGGTAATAAATGAGGAACAGTTGTATTTGGTGCTTGTGGATTTGAACAATCATTCATACTTTTAAGTGTTGGTCGTAATTTTGCTTCAAATGTGAATGCACTATCAGTGTATTTTTGTCTTAAAATATGCCAAGCTTGTTCCAGTTTTTGAATCTGTAAATAAACAAAAAAAAAAAAATTAAGAATATAAATTTAAAAAAAGTTTTTTTTTTATTAACTTAAAATTTAAACTTACTTGTGGCATACATAAACCTAACATTATTGCACAAAAACCAAATAAATTTCCTAGAGCTGTTTTTGTTTCAATTGCAACTTGTATCCATTTATCTAATGTTTCAGCACGTTCTAAATCATTTTGACATGTCATTATTGTTATTGCTACCAATAATTTTATACACTGAGTTCTTTCAATTAAATCATTTCTAAAAGTTTCACCGTGAGGCAATGTAATTAATTCAATACCACTATAATTAAATATATTGTCATTTTTATTTGATTTTAATTCGGAAGTATTAATTTCCACATCATTATAAATTTCATCATTATTTGAATTCGAAAATGATTTTAAATTATCCGATTCACCTAAAATTAATATTACATCTATTCGAGTTAAATGTTGTGCTATTATTCTTGGTCCCGTTTCAGCTAACATTATTCGGAAAGTATTTAAAGCATCACTGTCTAAAGGATTATTTTCAACGGATGGTAATAAAACTGTATTAAAATTTTCTAAATCGAATTTTGAATTCTATTGAAAAAAAAAAAACAAAAATTCAAAAACTTATTGTATAACATTTTTCTGAAAAATAATTACCTGGTCATATACAGGAATTTCCATATTTGCTAATTCTTGTTCAGCAGCAGCAATATCAAATTCAGTAAAACTTTTTAAAGTCATTGATGATATTGAATTAGTCATAAAACGAGGATTTTTAATAATAACCCCACCACGATGTTGTACATGAGTTTCCATATGAAGATCTCCAGTTGCTGAACTTTGTGCAGAATCACCAGAACCATTACCAGAATCAGATCCACTGGCATGATAAGATGCAACTCGATTTAATGGATTTTGTTGTTGTTCTAATGGAAGCTCTTTAATAGATTCACGTTTTTCACGTTGACTGGAATGAATTTGATTTTGATTATTTGTAATATTATTAATATTATTACTACTACTACCACCACCAATTGGTCTAGTAGGTTTTGGTGGTGGACTAGGTGCCTTATCATTATTAGAAGATTTATTTTGTTGTTCCAAACAAGTACTTAATGATGAATCATTATTTGCTTCTCGATTTAAACTAGATGTTCTGGAATTATTTACTTTTAATTTACTCGATGTCATTGGTCTTGGTAGAGAATGTGAATGTACTCTTTGACCACCACCATTACAATGTTTAATAATTCCATCTGCACTTGAAGGTTTTTCATTATATGATTTTTGATTATTATTTTGAATTGTTGTTGTTCCATTCGTTTGAATAATACCATCTGCACTTGAACATTTCTCATTTTGTGCCGTTAATCTTTGCAGATTGCTATTTAGATGTGTTGGAGTTTGTCTATCTTGAATGACACCATCACCACTAGAATGTTTTTCACCATTTTGTGTATTATGAGCACCTTGAGTTGGTGTCAAAGATTGTGATCTTTGTTTTTTAGTTGGTAAACGTGGTGGTGTATCACGTTTTGTTCTTGGCGGTGATGATAACGGACTCCGATGTGCAGCAATGGTATTACTATAATTACCTTGTTGATTATATGGATTAAAACGAAGATTTGTTATTGATGGTGAATTAACTGGACTTATACCACGTATTCCTGCCATTATTTGACTATGCAATTGATTGCCTATAAATTTATTACCGTAAAATGATAACGGATAATTTCGATTGCATGGAAATTGTATTCTAGCTCCAGAAGCCGCTGAAATTGCTTTGCCTAAAATGAATTTTATATGAAAAAATATTTTTAAAATAAAATTAATATGTGGGTATCTATACCTGATCCAACATAGAAAGTAATGAGATCTGGAACAGTATCATAAGCATCTTCTTCAAACTGATACTGAACTCTTTCATAAACGGTTTCAGGTTGAAGTAAAATCTAAAAATAATCAAAAATTTTAACTTGTTTCTCATATTTAAAAATTAATAACTAGAAATTACTTTATGAATAACGAAATGTAATACAGCTGATTTGGATCTACAAGTTAAAACATAATTTCCAGGTTGAGATGCACAATCTCTTACTAAAAAATCACCATCTTTTTGTACAATTTCTTCAGATCTTTGACGCGGTATTGGTCCATGATACCATGCATGAGACCTTAAATCTCTTGAATCTAAACTGAATTCCCATTCTAAAGCTTTTTTTAATACTAAACCTTCCGGAGCTATCTCTGATGTTGGTGTTGTTGTATTTGAATCCATATCTAAAAGATCTCCACAACTTTTACTTTGCTTTGTATTTGTTGAACTTAAAACTTCATATCTGATGTCCATGAAATTGACAAAACAAAAAAAAAAATCTAGAATGTTATCCTTACGAATTCAAATCCTTAAATAATATTGTATTTACAACAAAAAAATGAAAATCAGTGATTCATAAACTTAACATCTATTCATGTCTAAATAATAACTTAAAAAAAAAAAACAAAAGTAAAAAAAAAACTCATTTCGCTCTAACAACAAAAACCACTATTTTTAGTCAAAAGAGAGAAAGAAGAAAAAATGTCATCAGCAGACAACAAACAAAAGAAATGTAACTGTAAAGGATGAAAAATCAAATACAAAAATAAAAATAGGAATACAATTTTTTTGTTCTTTTTAAATAGAAAAAAAAATATTAAAATAGAAAAAAAAACAAGAAAATTAAGCCCATCACATACATTTTCATTTACATTTACTTGGTAAATAAAATGTTATTTTTGGAATGATGACTTTCTAGTAAAAGAACTAACTACTTCCACCCCACCAACTCCACTATTGATCATTTTTTTAATACAATTCGTATTCTATTTTATCTCATCCATTATGTAAAAAGAATGAAATGAATGAACTCAAATTAGTTTCAAAAGAAATTTCTATTCAATATTCAAAAGAAAAGAGTAGACGAGAACCGAAGGCAATAATTTAAAAACTGTTATTAAAAAATTATTGAAATTAAAAATTTTTAATCTTAAAACAATTTTTTTTTTTTATTATGTAAGTGTTTAAGTAAGAATGCATACATTGAAAACAGTTTAAGATTATACTTTAAGACTATTTTTTTTAATTTAAAAAAATAACAAAGAAATAAACGACGATTAAATTATTAGTTTTAATTTAATAATAATAATAAAAAAAAAATTAATTAATAATTTAAAATTTTTTTATTCTGACTTGTGTGGCAAACATCAGTGAATCAAATACATAATGTATACTATATTTCATAATTAATAAGCCCGCATCTTACTCCATTCGTTTTGAAATTATCTAAACTCGTATTTCTTGCATTTATTCTCAGAATTTTCGAATAAAAAAAATTATTAAAACAGTCTACAACCTCAATTATGGGCAAATAGCTTGCAATAAAGTAATTAATTAATTAATAGACTCAATTAAGTTTTATTAAATTGAAATACTTTAATGTTAAGATCGTGTAACCAGAAATAAATTCAAAATTCGGTTTAAATAGAAAATTTAGATATGAGTAAATTTCAATAATAATAATATAAAAATTGGTAGGATGAAATTTCTCCAAAATAAATTTGATTGAGTCTCTACTTTTACTTTTGAATTAATAAAGCAAAAAAAAAAAAAAAATGCAATATAAAAAGTTTTAATATAGTTTAAATACCGTATTAAGCTTTTATAACCACTTATGAATTGTAAAATTTAAATACTAAGAGGTTTGTTTTATTTTGTATACTAAGATCAAAAATGGTAATAAACATTCATAATTTTATATACTTGTTAATAAAATTGCGAATTGTATTAACAAAAAAAAATAAAAAAAAAAATTAAATTAAAGAAAAAAATGGCATCACACCTTTGAGTATCAATTGATAAATTAAAGAGACAAAAATACCTGAAGTAATAAAATATCAAAATATGATTGAAAAATTATTCTAGAAAGAAGATGTATTTAACAATTATTTTCGAATGTTCAAAATCCTTTGTCCAAATACTTAAAACAGTTTTATTTATGAACGACATTAATCTAAATTTTTTCTACAATAATATAAATTTTTTCACTCTACTGTCTTTATTTCATGTTTTCATAGTGTATATTAAACATTTTGGAACTTATTATACTGTCAAAGTCAAGAGTTTATAATAAACATTTTAGAACATGCTACAATGCAAATTTTACGTTACATTATTTTTTGTATTTTTTAACAATATTTTACGTTTTTTTTCACAATTTCAAAATTTTTATTTTCGGAAAGCGTTTTTCGGTTAAAAAAACGATGTATCAATATTTTATACATATATTCCACCGTTTAATTATTTTCTTTATTAAAACATTTTTATAGTTCTTTAGCAATTTTCATTATAAGCCATTATTCTAGTTTTCATTTAATTATTACGGACTTTATTAAAGTAATTAAAATATAATTAACTTTTCGGTTGTCGATTAATTTTCTTTTTCTTTCGTTCATTTTAAGTAGAACATCAATTTTGAATAGTTAAAAAAATTATAGGTGTAGTAAAATGCTTTTAAAACAATTTCAAAAACCGTCTAATTATTTTTTTATAAATATTTTATCAAACATATTGTCAGATCGATTTATTTTCAGGGTCGGAATTTTATTTTTATTTGGCATCGTATTAGAACTTTTTCTTTTGGACAACCCTGAAGGATTAAATGTCTGAGGCGGTTTACCTTATATTTATTTTTGTTACTATATATTATGTTGTTACAATCAACAATTATTCCTGGGACGACATTAAGGAAGTAGTACTCAACAGAGAGGAATGGAGGTTCACTATCGAAGCCCTATGCTACCACGCGGAGTAATAGGAGAAAAAAAAAATATTATGTTGTTTGATATATTTTATACATAAAAACTGTATCTAAACTAATCGGAGTTCATAAAATGTTTTTACTGAATTCATTATGAATAAATTGAACAAAACATCGACGAAAGTTTAGTAAGAAAAATATATATTATTTGCTGAATATTAGGTGCTGCGAAATAAGTTCGATGGAAATAATATCGATAAAAAAAAGACAAATTTTATCGAAGTTATTTCACTTTTAAATAATCGAAGTTATTTCAATAAATCTTCTTTCGCAGCGCCAAACATTATGCAAAATTAATGTATAAAATGCGAAATTATATTTCTACCTTACGTTTAAAACGTAAGTTATCCTGTTAAAAAACAAAAAAAAAACAGTTGTTATATTTAAAACTTTTTAAACGGTGACTTATCAAACTATAAT
Organism: Argyra leucocephala; assembly: GCA_963942445.1. Lineage (NCBI taxonomy): Eukaryota > Metazoa > Arthropoda > Insecta > Diptera > Dolichopodidae > Argyra > Argyra leucocephala. The sequence goes on from OZ012680.1 coordinate 150,531,723, forward strand.
ATATGAAGAAATTAATCAAGTTACCATCTGATCAATTTTTAATTGCAATACAGTTATCAAATATGGTATTTTAACTACAATTTTTATTTATTTTCTTACGAATTGGTACTTATTTTGGTGGTATAGAGTAAATACAATACTTAACTTAAAAACTGTATCAAGTATCTCGTAACTGCTGTCAAATTGAATTAAGCATTTTTTTATTTAATCAAAATTATTATTTTTAAAATAATAATATTTGACCATATTAATTTCGATAACTCAACCTGATTCATTTATAATATTTTAAATGTTCATATCTATATTATGTATATATATATATATATATATATATATATATGCATACGTAAATGTATATATGTACATTCTATAAATCTCTATAGGCTTGAAGATTTTCCAAAATAGACAATAGATTTTTATTATTATGTACATATATATATATATATTTCTATGTTTCTATTTTATTGTATTTTACATATTATATATTATGTACTGGTATTCTCTTCATGTAATGTGAATTACACTTTAGTTGAAAAGTTATTTGTTCTTTTCTTCAAAGTACACATATACTCTTTTTGTTTAATTTTTTATTTGTTTTTTATTTTGTTTTGTCATATATGGAAGCTCAACTGGTGCTATTAATTTTTATTTTTTTTTATTTTATTTTGGTTTTTGATTTTATATTTTTGTTCTTGAATTAAAAGTAACTTCAATTTGCTGACTCAAGTAAATTTTTATTTTTAGAATAAAGAAAAATAAAAAATAAAATCAAAACAAAATCCCACCTGTATAAAGAACTTGTAATGAAAAATAAAGAATATACACGTAAAATATTACTTGTATATAATTTTGATACTCGAGCCTCTCTTTTTTTTTTAAGTATCCTTGTACCTATATTTATATATAATTTTTATATTCCTGTTTTTATCTTTATTATTCACCCTTTTATTATACCTATATGATTTTATTGTATGTTCTTACAATAAGTCTAATCTAACTATTTCGTGACGAAATATAATTTATAAAGATTTGAAGAACGATAAATGGAAAAAAAATAAAATAAATAAATATCCTTGATAAATTTGAAGGGATTATGAAAGAACATATTGAGTCATTGAATCATATACGAGTAATATAACTAGATTCTCTAGATTCAGTTTCTAAATAATTTGCAAGTTTACGACAAATTCAACATTTTTTTTTTATATTATTTAAATTGGAACAATAATTTCTAAAATCACTGTTGTTACCAATTTTTACAGAATTTATAGTACTATTACTACACTTTTGAAATCAGTTCAATATATTAATGATGTTTATATGGATAAGAGCGAATGTATGTTTCGAAGTCAGTGATTGTAAGCTCGAATCGTATTCAAACATTATTGATAAGAGAAGATAAGAGAAGACTCTTATACATTTGAATTATTTTTTTTTAGCAAGCATAACCCAAGCAAGTCGCAAAGAAACGCAAAGTAAGTATGATGTTGCTTCTGAAATGTCGATATTTGCGATCAAATCAAATTATGAACTTGACTTTAATTAAAAGTTAAACAAAAAGAAAAACAAATATGTAGTATTTCTCAATAAGCTATAGTTAGTATGCCTGTGTGTTTATTGTTCGGTTATATTTTATGTGTTGGTTATTTTTGAATAAAAATACCTCAAATCTCTAATAGCATTTGTGTATATAACATACTTATTTATTGAATTATGTCTGCCATATTCCGGAAAAGGGTTCTGAATTTTGAGAAATTGAATAATTTTTTATTGATTATCTTTCTACACCCTATACACAGTGGTAGGATGGCAGAAAAATTCAATCTCACAATAGAGCCGCAATAGTAGATTTATTAACTATATACTTTGTGAAAATAATGATTATTGAAACTGAAAGACAGTCTTAAGATAACTTAAGATCACATATCCGTCTATCTAAACCAATTTCTATCTCGTATGAAATTCTAGATTTAAATATTTCCGATCATTGTATGTGTAATATTATTTTAAATAACTTTTACACATCCAATAACCAGAACATTGGGAAGTATATACCTAATATGAATAAAGCCGTATAGGCATTGAAAAGGATAAATGAAATGATAATTTAGCTTGAAGAGGAATTGGATGGTAGCTCAATTTGCAACCCATCTTTATTTTTCTCCTAATTTTTTTGTTCTAAATTTTTAATACGATTTCTATTGCTTTATAAAGAATGTAGACTGAGTCCAGTACTACTGGAGAGACCTAGCTAATAGCTTATATTCTCATGAATATGTATAACATTTGGCATCAATGCTACTTATAAGAAAACAATTGAAAACGAAAACAATTTTCTAGCTATTGAATCTATAAACATAAGAGCAATGCATATTATCATTAATAACTTTATGAATATTTATTTGTCCATATCATCATGAGTCAGTAAAGGAATAAAAAATTTGTTTCAATAATTAAATATAATTACATATTTTTTTTTTTATTATTATTTATAAATCATTATTATATATAACTAACTAAATAATCATTAATAAATTAATTATTAACAAATAGATACTTAATGCAAGCACTACCCAACTAAATAATTGGGAATTAAATTCAAAAGATAACAATTTGTTTTTTCTAAAAATATATCTACTGTCATTAAAAACATTTCATTTCAGAAAAAGAATAATTATACCACAGTACATGTATTGAAATAATAACTACTATATAACTATATGTATATATATATATAATTATAACTATAGAGGAATCTCCGGAAATTGATTTTATCTTGAAGAAGGATATCTCTAATTGTGTTCTATAAAATTGGTAGAAAATGTGGAAAACTAATTTTAAAGATAATTTTTCAGTCTCATCAAAAACTGTAACGTACTAACAGAAAAAATTTTAATCATCAATTTCTTTTATTTTTTTTATTTTCCTTTTTTTAATATAAAAATGAGTTGTATAAATATTTATAATGCAGTTTTCGTTACCTCTAAAATAAATAGATAAGAAAATCCTAAATATTAATAATTTTTAATGTAAGTATATTTTTGTTTTACATTTTACTACTAACATCAATACATAGAAAATGTTTATCAAGTCAATATATCATAACAATACACTAAAAATAAATATCACATTTTCTCGTTTTTATTAAAAAAGGACTTATTTTAAAAAAAAAAAGAAAAAAAAAATAAGTATCCTATAAGAACCGTTCTTATTTTATTAAGCTCATAAAAAAGAAAAAATCTTATGTTAGAAGATATTTTATAGCTCTTCTTCCACTTATATATATATATATATTTCATATTCTTTAAGGACTTTCAAAAAGAAGAAAATGTTTTCCTTGTTTTTATTGTTTTTTTTTTGTTTTTGTTCTTTTCAATGTAGGTAAAAAACAAATGATAAAATGTGCATATAAAGAATAATAATCTATAGAAGAGAGTAAACGTGTATTATATGTTTATATCAAAAATTAAAATTTTCACATAATACATATACACTAACACTATGGTATTGGAAAATTTTATAGAGGACCAATCTATACAAATGCATAAAGATAAAACATTTCATAGAGGAAATTTCAATAAAAACAAATAATTATGATTATTACTAATAATAAAAAATAACAATATTAATAATAATAATAATAACAGGGTGTACCTACAATATAAAATTTGAATATTTAAATGATAAGAACAAATACACAAATACATAAATTATCTATTTTGGAAGTATTTAAAGGTGTTATTTTGACATATTATTATTCTATTTAAAAACGATATTGTAAATTATATTGCTATTTTATTATTTTCTTATATTTGGATTCGATCAGAAAAATAGCAAAAATCAACATATTGTACCTGTCCTACTGTACCTGTTATTATTATTTTTTTATACTTATTACAAGGTTTTAGCAAATCATCGAAATTGAAACAGAATGCTCTCGAATCGAAGTGGGATCATAAAAATGAATGGTGATATATAATTAAGATGGTCAAATCTAAATTTGTGTTGCAGTGTCATTTGAAAAAGACAGAAAATATAAATCGATGATTTGACACGAAATTTATACATTCAAAATAAATTTCGAATTTTTTAATTGGAAAATATTTCATCCAAAACATTCTCGAAAGCGCAAAATATTGCAAAATGAACATAAATTTCGAAACGACGAAGATATCAGAAAAATTTGATATTAAAAGAATATAAAGTCCGAGACTGATAATGATTAAAATTAGAACTTACAAGTTCAACTGCAGCATTAACAAGTAATTAGGTATCATTCTATTACTAAAATTGGTTAACCAAATGAACATTATAACCATTGACTTATGAGTCATAATTTATTAATATAATTTTATTGTTCTGCAATAAAGTAGAAAAAATGATTCATACTCTATTGTTAACAAAAGAAAGAAGAAAATTTATTTCAGATAAATTATTTACAATTAATAACGTTAAATAATAACGTTATTTTTATTTAAGTTATCTGTTTTTTAATAAAATCAATATTTTTTTTGTTTTAATTAATGAAAATAGGTAGATATAGTAAATAGAAGTAGTTGTTTCAATATGCCATTAAACCAATATTCAAAATGTGATAAAAATTACTCATAAATAATAAAACCTCTTTTTCTGGTGGAAATTTGGTGGACATGAAAATGCTTGGTTTCACTTGAAATCAAAAAATATGGTTATTAGTCTTTTTTTTACAAAAAGTAAAATGACTAGTGGGTGTTTCATTATTAGGTGGAATATACAATTAAAAATTAAGTATGATGGCTGATGCATGATCAATAATAGAACGACGTTTTCATATATAAAATTTGTCAAATAATTTTATTGTTACTATTGTACCAATGGCTATTGTCCAACATTTAGCTCTGTCAATTTGCTATTTGTTCAGACATACTTAGTATATTGATTCAATTTTCTTTGTCTTAAGGTTTGTGAAATATGGTTAAAATGTAACTGAACGTCACTGAATTTAAATAGATTACACAAATCAATCATTTTGATTTCGTTTTATTTTTTGAAATAGTTTTTGGAATTACCAAATTGTTTATAACATTTTTAATACGAAATTTGAGCAAAATGTAATCATTTTAAGGTATAATTAAATAAAATATGCCTATAGATAATAAATTTATTGTGCTACGTTGTCATTAAAATTTAATTGTGAATCAAACTTTCAACTCAAAAGTCAAACAAATTCTTTTATTTATATTTAAATTAATTTACATTTAGTAGTTTTTTTTAGAGACCAATGCATGTTCAGTGAAATCGATCATTTAAATAAATTGAGATATATTTAATTATTGTTTTTTATTTTTTTTTATATTAATGATATAAAAAACAATAAAAAGAAATTAATTAGAAAAATATTTATTTTTAAATAACACCATAAACTAAAATGATTATTAAATAAATATAAAGTTTTACTATATTGTTATTTTTGTTATTATAAATTCAAATATAATATAAATACATACATCTATATAAATTTATATTCCAAGTACATACCAATACTAATGTAAAACAAAAACTTGTGGTACGTTTTCTTTATTATAATATGGTAGCTGTATATATATTGTTATTTTTGTATAGTTGATATCCAATTTATACATATATATATTATGTTATTATTATATATATGTATATGTATATTATTTTTTTTTTGCATTTTCTTTATATCCTTCGATATTATTTTACGATATTTTTATTTTATTTTTACGCCCATTTTCATGCAATTATTTATTATACCTGTAGTTAAAGCTATATTTCATAGATTGTTGTAGATATCTGGGACTCTAAGATAAATTTTTAATTAAAAAAAAAAATTTACTTTTAATTTTATTTTATTTTTTTTTTTTTAATATTTTCTAAGAATATTATTTGAAATATCCCGTTTTAAATTTTTCTTTTGGCAGTATTAATTTTAAAATTAGATATTATTTTATTTAATAGCACTTTTAATTTTTTTTATTAAATTGTATAAAATAACTTAAGAATTTTCGATTTTCACTTTTTTGTATTGTAAAAGAAAAAGGATACACCCGACAACTATTTTTTTTTTTTTTTTTTTATTTTAGATTTCAATTTTTTCTATTTAAATCGGCAGTCTTTTCTTTTATAATTTTAATATAAAATTATTTGTTTTTTTTTTGTTTTATAAATTTATTTCACTAATTTTTTTGTAATTTATTTTCAATAAAAATATTTCGATTTTCAAATTTAATATTTCGATTAAATCTAAGTATACATATATTAGATGAGCGGAGTAAAAGAGATAGCATGAAGAAAGAATTGAAAATAAAAAAAAATAAATTCAATGATATACCGTATCTCAATTCGTATGATGATGGATATGAGACTTTACAACCAAACCAACCAACTCGAACTGAAGACTTTGAAATAAATTTTGAGTATTGAACGAACCCCTTTTCGTTTTACTTTTTTTTTTTTTTTTTTTACCAGTGTTTGCCATTTTATTCACAATAATCAAGAACAAAATAAAAACAAAAAAAAAACAAAAAAAAAAACTATAATAATAAACCGGCTGATATTTACAGTTATGAAAATGTTTTCTCATATACACTATTTATGTATATATCAATGTGCATTTGTTTCGTGTATTCGCGTATGTATGTACTTTTAAGAAAATTTCCCTTGAGAAAATATCCTCTGGTTTTTTTTTTCTGATCATATGGAAATGGAAAATATATATTTCTTTGAGAAGTTTTTATAACGGTTTATTTTATTCTTATTAAATAGAAATAAAACTAACACATACTCAATTATAATATTAAATATTTTACACGTGTATTTTACGATATAGTGATACGCAACAGAATATATCACAACAATATATGCATACAATATGAAAAATGGATTATTCATTATAAGGTAAATTGTATATGAGCGTTTGTGTTTTGTGAGTACAGTAGTATGAAATACAATTTTTTGATTAAAGGCCAGGGGCACTCATTATTTTCATTTTAGTATTGAAAAAATCCTTTTGAACAATGTTAACAACATTAAAAATTGTTATATTACGATATTTACAATTAATTATTTGTGAAGTAAAATTCTTTTTACGTTATAATCGTATTTACGATATTAACGTAACATTGAATTATTTATATTGTACATATTTGAAAATGTGATTCGGAATAAAAGGGTAAAAGAGACAATGATAATAAATGCTATGCTATCCGTGTTAATAATCATGATGGAATTGAAATATTGCAAGGGAAAGTATTTAGGGTACAATAAATTGTATGTACAATATATATATATATATATAAATAATATTTTTATATATGTACACACATTATACATACATTAATACTGTGAATTTTTTTTTTTTTTTTTTGATTGAGGGAAAAATCGTAAAACTATATTTTTGATGATTAAGTACTAAGAAGAGGGATAAAGAATAATAGAAAATTTAATTGAAGAATGCAATGTTGAGATATAAGATAGAGATATTTTAGTGTTTTTTTTTGCTTTTTTTTTTTCTTATAGTTCATAATGTCGATTATGGCTTAAAATGTTGTGTTGTGAATAAAAAAATAAAGAAAAAATAAATTTAAAAAATGTTTATAAAGTTGATTAATTTGAATAATATATGCAAAATACTCTATTGAATATTATCATACATATAAATTATTATATGTGTTGTGATTAACCCATAAGTTTTGTTTTTATTTCAATGAAAAGGAGGTACATTACATAGGTATATCGAATATTAACTAATACAAACTATTGAAATATTATTTGAAATAGTAATAATTATTTTGAGAAATTGAAACACAATGTCGGAGCTACATTGGATTATTACGATGAATAATAATAAAAAAACTGTTAACCCTATAATCCAAATAAAATATAGCTTTTATGCTTTCACTTGTACACTCTTGGTGAAATTTAATAAACATGTTTAAAAAATTAAATACTCTTGTTAATTTCACAAAATTATTTTATTCCGACACGTGTTTCGACCTTTCGGTCATAATCATGGATCATAAATGGAATCCATCGAAATGGAATCCGTCGAAATACGTGTCGGAATAAAATAATTTTGTGAAATTAACAAGAGTATTTAATTTTTTAAAAACCAAAGAAAATAGTTTTAGGTACCTATATAATTTTTAGACTCTTCAAAACTTCATAAATAACAGTGGAGATGGCACTAGTCATTTTCTCATAGAAAATTTATTTATTTGTTCGTTCGGTATATATGTCCACAGTTTCAAAGATGAATTTATTGCAAATTTATTATTATAGGCTTAAAATAGGGCTCTATAGGTCTAAAAATTTATAATTGGATAGCTTTTGAAAAATAAATAAACGCGTCTTTTACATAATTTTCTGAAATTCAGACTAGTTCGGCCAGCTGCCATACAACTCCTAGCACTACTGGGAAATATTTCAACAACCAAGAGTCATACAGATGTAAAAATTTGTAGTTACGTAGTTTTTGAAAAATATATAAACACGTCTTTTACCGTATTCTGAAATTCAAACCGGTTCGGGTAGCTAACATACAATCACTAATGAGAAATATTTCAAAAACTAAGTGTTTTTCAGAGAAAATTTTTTTTTTTTAAATTTGGTTCAAAAATAAAACTTTATTGAAATAAATTTTATACATATTTTGTGTTGGACCAGGACAACGTCGAACGATTTTACTAGCTTTTTATAAATATCGGATTTGATAAAATAAATTTATTTCAAATTTCTTATTCAGAAAAAAATGTTCTGGGCTTATTAATTTGGAGGAAAAAAAAATAAATAAGAAATGTAAAAAAAATCTACTAGCTTCGCATAATTGCTTGAAAATAGCTTCTAAACTGGTATAAAAACTATGTATGGATAAAAAAATGGATTGATTAAAAACTTGGAATATCAAAGAAGAAAAAACTATCAAAATTATGTATACAATAAAAATTATATACGACCTTGAACTAATAATAAAAAAGAAATAAAAATGTATAACCATGCTGAATACCCGAGCTTTCACATTGACAACAAATATAAAATATTTTTTCAAGCTATAACGAATTTTGTAGTTCGATTCCCATTTTATTAACCAATTTTAAAGTTTGTTAAAAGTTAACCAATTTAAAATGTTTTTTGATTAAAGGGTTAATTATATTTTTAATTTTTTTTTAACTATGACTTTTGTTGGATTAATATAAATTTTTGCCTTTTTTGGTCTTAGTTTTGTAGAGCCTAACAAAGGGTTAAATAATAATTTTCTTTTTAATAGAAGTAAATTAATTTTTACGTTAATTTTTTCTATACAACCAAATCAAAAAAAAGTTGTCTATGAGATACATTTTCACAATTCCATTTTGGTCTTTTTATCTTTTTTATTTTTACATTCTCTGAAGTCAAAAGACCACCTTTGAACATTTGTTTTTTTTTACATATTGATTTAAAATATTTTCTAAAAATTTAAAATTGTAACATCAGGGTAAAAATAAAATGATGATAAGTCAAAAAAAAAAAAAAAAAAAAAAATGTAAACCCCAATAGACTGAAAAATATAGGAAAATAAAAAAAAGCAAAAACAAACAAAGAAATTAAAATTAGGTCCCTTTTTTTTTAAATAGATATATTGCGCAAAATCATAAAAAATTATTACATTTCATATAAATGTAGTCATGTTAAAAGAGAATCAAAAATGAAAGGATAAAAATTACAAGAAATATGTATGTTAAAGTTAAATATTGCTATTCCTTTGTTTTTTTTTTTTTTTATTTTCAATAGAGAGAGGAAATTTTTGATCTTTTATGGAAGATGACTTTAAAAAAAAATTACAATAGCATCTTGTATATGTTAAATATCCTTCGAAAACGAAAAAAATATTTAAAGATTGTAATATGAAATTTTTTCGTTTTTTATGTAGGTATATATTATAATACTATGTATACTTACATGGGTGCTGTAGGACTATCATTTGTATCATCAATTATTGTAATTGTACTATTACTTTTAATATTAATACTAGCATCACTTTTTTGTTTCTTTGATGATGTTAAAATATTTTTATTATTTTCTTTATTATTTGTTCCAGTGCCAGCTATACTATGTCTACTATCTGGTTGATTTTTTTTTGATCTAGGAAATGTTAATTTACCTGCATAATCATTGAAATTAAATTTTTAATTTATCAATTTTATAAATTTTTAAATTATTTTAGAATATTAATTCTATATTACCTAGATATATTGTATACTATTCTATATAAAAAGTATATTTAATATAAAACTAAAATTCTATAGATTAAATTAACATTATAAACGAATTTAAAATATAATAATATGGTATATAAACATATATCTACGTATATAATATTTTTCCAAATGATAACAAAATTTCCTTTTCTATATTATTAAAAATTTTCTTTTAGCTAAGACACTCACCATTTTCTATCGCATGTATATTATTATTATCCTTTCTTTTATTTCTATCACGTAATTCCACCAAACTGGATTTAATTCTTGTACGATGGTTAGAACTTTTTATTCCTAAGCTTTTTATATCACGTTCAGATAATTCGAAAAGCTTTTCAATTGTGGAAAATTTTTGAAAATTTTCTAAAAAATAAAACGGTTTTTTTTTTTATAAAATAATTAGATTATGAAAGAATTTTTGTTGTAAAAGAAAAAATTGTAACAAAATTATTATTTAAGAAAAAAAATTGGTAATGATAAGGATTAACTGTTGTTTTTCCAATTTCCCCAATTTCCCCAACAGTTTAAGATCTAAAATTATTAATAAAAAAGGGTCCTTGTAAGTATTATTTCCGTTGCATGAAAATGCTGTTATTTTAAATTTGTTTTTTTTTCTTCTTTTTATTCCGTTATTGAAAAACTCGTCTTAGGTAAGAAAAATTGTTTTTTTTTTTAAATATGCAAATAGAAATAATAAAAAAAGTAAATATATAAACTATATAGAATTCTTCCAAAAATTGATATTCGTTATGAAAATTAAATAAAAATAGAATTTGATAAATCATGATGCGGTTTTAAAAGAATAGGATTTTAAAGAGCCGAGCTTTATATGAATTATTAAAGTTTTATTGACCGTTTTTATTAAAATCATGTAGTATCAACGAGAAAATAAGAATATGTTTTTTGCAGTTGGATGAAAGTTATCGAAAGAGTCTTCAAAAAATTTCTAGGACAATGGCGTAATGCACTCATTTAACACATAACTTCAACACACCAAAAATTTCAAATTTACAACCAGTCCAACGAATTCCATACATATTAATACATATTTGAATTATCAGATTATCAGATCCTATTCAAAATAATAAAAAAAAAAAAACAAATAAAGGACATTGCGTAAACACAATTCAAACAGTTTCGTTCGTTTAAATTATTTTACAAAATTTTGACTGTCAGCTGTTAGCGTGTAAAACATTTTTATTAATTGAGTCAAGTATTGTTTTTGATAATTTGAATATGAAATTAACACAAAAATAAATATTATTAATATTAATTTCAAGTCTAAACTCTGTAAAAAAAAATTTAAAATATATATCTATGTTTAAGGAAACTATGTATGTTAAGGAAATAAACGAAACGAATCTAATATTAATTTCAAATTAATTTTATGAATAAATAGGTACGTATAAAAATAAATAGGTAGGTATAAATAAATTTAAAAACAACTTAGACAGATTATAAATTAGAGCTAGCTGCAGATAAAAATATAGAAAATGTTTATAAATATTTATTTACTTTCATATTCACTCAATTCTAAATTTCTCAACCATTCTGAAATATTTAATTGTTTTATATCTTGTTGGTTTTGTTCGTTTTCATCTTCATTTGCTATCACTATTGAATCTTTCTTCCTTCTCATAGTTGAATATCGGAAATTCCATGTTATACCTAAAAATCAAAGTTAAAAATAGTTTTAAAAATTAATTATAAAATTATTTTTTATTTGTTAAATTTTTTTTAGAAATTTATATTATAAGTTAGAAATTTACAGGATGTATCAAAAATTATATATTATTTGCATTAAAGTAATAAAATAAATAAAATAAAGTAAATAAAATATCATTCGGGTGGAAGGACGAGTTTATATTCGGCAGATATAAGCTGGAATAATATAAGATAATTAGAATTGTCATGTATGCATTGATGCAACAATTACGGAATGTTATACTGCATAACATCAGGCATCAGAAATTGACTTATAAAGTCTTCCCATTTTTATTCAGATTCTAAGTTTGGTTGATATTAGATTTTTAATTAAAGTAATTGGTCAAGAGATTTGACATTTTTACTGCTCATTAAAATTATTAAAATTAAAATAAGGAATAAAACTCAATCCTGAACTATCTGTATAGTGTACATATTTACATTTTAATACTATTTAATTGCATTAGGAAGGACATTCATTTTTTCAATGTTTAGTAATATTTAGGTTTTCAATTTTATTATTGTACTAATCTTCAACAAAAATAATATGAGTAACATTTAAACCAATAAGCCGATTAGATTTGTTTATTTTTATTATTTTTTTTTTCCAAATTTCAACATAATTATGGTGACTTAATTGAATTTTTATGAATCCTAATTTCATTAAAATAGTATACAGTAAAAATATATACTTCCAAAAAATAAATGTGTATAAATTTACTTCAAGAACATTTCTTATCAAAAATCGTTATATTGTTATTGAACTCATACTGGAATGTTGTTTTGTGTAATCCTATAGATAGGTAAGTATGCATTAGCATATACATATTACTTTTACTAATTGTTTTTACTGATAATAAATAATTTTCAGGTAATTCAATAGGTGTACTTTTATAAACAGTAGTAGTACAAACATTTAATAAGTAAATATAAACATAAATGAATATATCAGCTTAATGTTTAAACAATTTGCGTTTCAAATTTGATATGATCATTATTTGTGCCTTTTTTTTTGGAATTTAAATTTATATATATATATATTGTATTGCATACTAAAAAAGAATTTTTTTCATTTCAATTACAAGGTGACTTAAAAGTAATTTTAATTTATTAATTTGAATTTTATACAAAAAAAAAAAATTATTAATATTTTTAATATTTTCAAAATTAACTCGTAAAGTAGAATTATGGAATTCATTAGGAATAAAATTCAAAAGTAGAAAAACAAAAACATTATATTTTAAATTGATCATCTTACCTTGTATGAATATATTTAAATTTATGTTTGTATTTTGAAAATTGTTGTATTACCTAAACTATAAAAAGATGTATGGATATCAAAAGAGTATCTTTTAATTCTACTAGTATATATAAAAATTTCAATTATTCTTAGAAATTATTCGACAACGACTTGTTGAACTTTGTTGTATTTAATTCTCTATTCACACGTTCTTCAAAAGTTGTTTGAGATAAAGTCCAAACCTTCTGGCCAATATTGGCAAATAAGACGATGACCCGTAATGACCCCTACCATAGTACTGATGTCGCACCTTTTCAACGATAGTAGGCTAGTACGCTTCAAGTTCAGCATATACTAGACTGGCTTGGTGATGTTTGCCAATAAGACAGTAACCAGAAATGACCCTCACTATAGTACCTTTTCAAGTAGGTTCGAAGAGCGCTTTAGATAGTTAGGCCTACTTGAACATCTGAAATTTGAAGCTTTGATTACTTCTTTGTGAACCAGTAGATTACAGATAAGAGAAAGAGATTAAAAAAATTGACATAATTGAAACTAAAAACATCATCATAATACAAAATTAAAATCACTAACAATAAAAATTTAGTAATTTTTTTGTTATTATTTTTTTTTTACATATTAAATCTTCCTCATTTCTCTGATTTCTGTCTACACACAAGAGACAAACAATTAAAATAAAAATTCTTTTATTTAAATAAAAATCAAAAATATTCTGTATTTTATTTATTTATACTTTGATAAATATTTGTATAAAAAAACAAAAATATATATATGTATGTATGTACATTCATATCTCATCATAATTAATTAAGTGACGTCATTTCATTTTCTATTTCTCATCTCATGAAGAGTAGTAAATTTTTTGAAATTACTCTGCTAACATCTAAAGATACAAATGAAATTCGAGATTAAATTAATTTCAATTTTCAACTTTATTTTTTATTGTTATTTTTTTTTTGTTTTTTTTTTGTAAAGTTGTCAGCTTTTAAATTGTGATTATCTCATATATAAAATAACAATTGAATATAATTTTGTTTATGTTTGTATATTTGTGTGTATTTAGAAATTCTTTAGTACTAAAATTTAATATACTGTGTATATTAAGATACATTTCTGGTTTAATATAATATTTAATTATATATAGATATACCTATATATATATACATAATATCTATATTATTAGGTACATAATATTTGTATATAAAAAAAAAGTAAAAACTTGTTTAGTAAACAAAAATTTTAATATTTTGTTGTACAAATTTAAAAAAAAAAAAAAAAAAAAAACACAAATTTCAATGAAATTCTTATCTATATTTCTTTTGTTGTTGTTTATTTTCATAATTTTAAAAAATGATATTATTTTTTTTTTCTTATTTTTAAATTTACATTTCAATAGTAGATTTGTGTGAATTGAAAAATTAGGTAATAATATGTTGTATTTAAAAATATTAACAATTTAGAAAAAAAAAAACATTAAATTGTAAAAAAAATATTGTAGGTAAATAAAAATTAAAATTATTGCGCGATTCTAATTATGTGACTTAATATAGAAATCATGTCACGACTTTTTGTATTAAAACTTAAATTGTATTTTATTGAAAAAAATTTTACAATATCGAATTTTAAAATAAAAATCTACCTCTAGGTATATGAAATGAGAGATTGTTAACAAATTGGATTAAATTATATATATACATACATACTTTTATATTAATTTACCGGTGTCTAATAATATATTTATTTATTTACTTATTTTAAGATAAGCTTAACTGGATAAGGGTATACAAATGCGTATATTGTATTTTGATATTAGTATATAAAATTGATTTTAGTATATATAATGAAATTGGATTCAAGTAAATAAACTTATCCAAATTTCGATTATAATTATTGTAATATGAAATCTCTTTCAAATTACGGTTTATTAACATACGGTTATACGGTTTAAACGATTGATTGACAATATTATCATCTGAATGGTATTTTGTTAAACGTAGAATGTGACAATGATCACCTCAAATGACATTTTTTTATCGCATGACATTTCTCGATGAAGATTTTGTTTTGTTTATAAATGTAACATACATACATAAAAAGTGTATGTACCATACATGCAGTTGCGTTTGTAGATCGAACAGTTGTTATAAAAAATAACTAAATATGGATACAGTTATATGTAATAACAAAGTATACCAATTATACATAAATTTGAATATGTAACACACATTCAAATATAATATAACATACATACATACATAAAAAGTTGGCAAAACCCTGCCGCTGCATTTAACTTTAATTTTCTGCAGAAATTTCGCTTTTAATATTTTAATGAAAATTTTGATAACGTCACAGGTTTCTCCATTTACATATTTTCATACAAAAATATATTTTGTTTATTTGTTGTTCGAAACAAAGTGTTGCCAATGCACATTGTATTAAAGTAAATACATTTAGAAATCCATGGTTGTTTTTAAAGTAAACAAAAGTTTACAATAATGTTATACGACCATATAGCAAATTAAATTTATATCATAATATACTATTTTTATCTGCTACAATAGTTCACTTTATAATATATTCAATAATAATAATTGTTATCGATAATATTTTTAATTAATTATTATTATTATGTTAATTTGATAAGTGTAGTTACTAAGCATGTATTATATGGTGATCTGCTGTGAGTTTTTCACGACCTATCTTAAGTATATTATAGTTAAAAACAATAAAAGAGAAATAGTCGTCAAATCGAAATGAAAATTTGACGCGTCAACCTTCCATTTTTCCCCACCAGTTAGTGATAAACAAAACCATTTTCATCCCTTTTTATATGCCCCGGCATATAAACTGCGGTTAAAATTTAAAAATTTCAAAATTTAAGAATATCAAAACTTTGAAAATATATGTAAGGAAATAAAAGCAAAGCAAATATTCAAATCCGAAAATATATTTGGTGATATTTTGATTTTTT
The DNA here is from genome assembly GCA_963942445.1 of Argyra leucocephala. Lineage (NCBI taxonomy): Eukaryota > Metazoa > Arthropoda > Insecta > Diptera > Dolichopodidae > Argyra > Argyra leucocephala. The sequence continues at coordinate 150,547,897 of OZ012680.1, forward strand.
TTTTCACTTCTCATTTTTCATTATAAAATTGCATGATAAAATTTTATGCTGATATTTCACCACAAAATCATGTTATGCTTTAGAATTAAAAAAATTTTTAATTAATTTTGGTTTTAAAGTAACAAAAAACGAAGTTTAGATGGTCGAAGACATTTTTATATTCTATTTTTAACTCTTAAATTAAGAAAGAACAAAAAAAATACTTACTTTGAGTTCTGCGCTTCTTTAATTTATTTCCAGATGTTTGTTTTGTTATTTTATTCCCCATTTCTTATCTACATAAATATCTTTTGGTTACACTTTTGTAAATATTTTCTTAAATTTAGTTTACTTATTCAAAATATAAAAATTAAAATATAGAAATTTCAATTTCATTATTGTTGTTGTTAAAAATTAATTTAGGTATTTAAAATTGGTTTAATTTAATTTAATTAAATTTTTTATATATTATTTAACACTAGAAATTAGTCATTTTGTGAATCTAAACAAAAAAAAAATTATTTACTTTTTTACTAAAAAATTTTTTACAATTATGTTTAATTTTTTTTTTTTAGAAAATATCTATAGATAAATAAATATTAATCACATCATTATTTATTCTCTTATCAATAATATGATAAAATCACAAATTCATTGAATAAAAACTCAGTACGTGAGGTGTAGTAAAAAATATATTTTGTTTTTAATAATTCCAAATTTTCATTCTTAAATTTTTAATTCTACTACAGAACTAACAATGTGTTTGTGCATTAGTAATATTTAGTTGTTCTTTAATTAGAATTTCATTGACCTAATCTTATAACGTGTAATTAAAATTGAAAATTTAAGAGTTACTAATTAAATATTCACAAATTTATGGTTAATATGTATCTATTATTATTGTTATTGATTTTTAATTAATTTTAATTTAAAAATTATTCAATTGTATTGGAATCGTTTATAATACATTTAGGTACTTACACAACATATATGACAATTAAAAGCAATTAATTAATAAACTGTATATCATCAAAATATAAAAAGTTTAAACAACAAAAATGTTTATTAAATATTTAGATCATGTAAAAACAAATTTGTTATATCTGTGCGAGGTACAAGATTGCGCGAGCAACTGACTTACTATCTTAACGAAGAAAATAAAAAAAAAAACACCAGAACTTGAAAACAATTTTATGTTATTGTTTTTTATTTATTTTTTTTTATTTGTATATATATACACTTTTTTTTTGTTAAAAGCTCATTAGCCTAACGTCATATCAGTATTTATTTTTTTGTTGTTTTGAGTTGAGAGTTGAGATAAGCCAGCCTAAAGGTGTAATTCGATGACAAAAATTGTTCGTTTATTAGAGGCTGTTGCAAAAATTTACGGTAAATTAAAAAAAAAAATAGTACATAAAATCTATCGACTTTTTTCTGATAAAAAAATATCTGCAAATTAATAAAAATTAAAAAGTAATTTGAACAAAATATTATTCGATAATTGAGAAAAGAATTTGATTTTTGAAATTGATCTAATTACAGTTTGGCACATAGAAATTTGTACGCTGCCTCATTTCGACGTTGATAGAAATGATATTGCCAATTCATAGCATTCGAAAAATATAATCTTACGAATATAATACAAGATATTGAAGAACAAAGTGTTACAAAAAGGGTGTAGATGAAGGTAATCAAAGTAATGAAAATAATTAAAAAAAAAAGAAAATAACTGAAGCGTTTCATTAGTTGATTAGGGATTATTAGGGACAGAACAAATGATCAGTCAACAAAGTTATTTACAATACCAAATTCACGAATCCCTACACCGTAGAAATCCCTAGATGGCAGAATACAAGTTATGGAAATTCGTTTATGACCTCAACATCCCCAATGTGGAACCAAATTCCATCTTATGGGCTCCCCAAACATGATAAATTCTATATTTATGACCTACATAAATTCAAGGCAAACATTAACAGCTTCGTTCGTCATTGTTCTACTTCCTTTCCCACCTTCGTCAAACACACCAATCGGAATTACAAGGTAAGTGTGTTTTGGCTATGTATAAAAAAAAAAAAGTGATAAGAATACTGCAATCTAGTTAGAATGACATGCCTAGATAGATACTAAAAGTTTGAGTGTTTAAGGATTTATAGATGAAATGTTAATTATTTAAAAAAAATAGAGATTATTAAAATCGGTTAAAAATAAAATCAAAATTCCAAATGTAACGACATCACTCAAAACAACGGTAACTACTTTTGAAACATTCTGTATATTACATTCTGTGTGGAATGGAAGTATATTTCACTATACAGATATATTAATTGTCGATTAGGCACTAAAATTAGGTGATATTTGTGTAGAGAACAGTTTATTTTTTTTTGTATATTTTTGTTTTCGATTGTTTTTTTTTTTATTTATTATTTTTATTTAGTGTGCTTTTTTTTTGTTTTGTAACATTCTTTTTAATATACATACTGGTTAGATTTAATGCGGAATCTACAATTCTACTGTTTTGTTATAACTTTTGTATTATAGCGAATGACTTAAGCTTTAATAAATTAAATCTTAGCTAAAAATTGAAAAAAAATTAATACAAAATCAAACATAAATAAAAAATAAAATAAACAAATAGAATAATAATTTTAATAAAGAGTTAATTAAGATTTCTTTATAATTACAATTATTATATGGTATTATTAATAGACAACATTATATTAATATACATATAGACAAATGACTAAATATTGTTATATTTATGGAAGCGATAATTTATAAAGCGGTGAACAGAGGCGTTATAATTAAAATAATTATTTAAAATATACAAAAAAATGACAAATATTTTAAGGTATTTAAAAAAAAAAGGAAAAAATTATAAAAACAAAAAAACAGATTGAGAAAATGTGTAATTAGAAACAAAAAACAAAAAAAAAAATGTAAAAAGAAAATTAGAATTAAAAATAGAGGTGAGGAAAAAAATTCAGTAGATTTATTAAAAATGAATGAGGCAAAAAAATGTTTACTTTAGAATTTCGAAACGTTAAAAGATATAATCGCGTGACTTAAATCATTAATTTTTAAAGCTGTTCAATTCAAACTTCATAAATTTAAATGTATTTATTTCTGTACTTTTAACATTTAAATTTAATGCAAAAGATCAATTCCAAAAAAAAAAATTTTTTTTCACTTTAAAAGCTTCGATTTGATTTTTCCAAATCATGATTCAAAGTCATGTGATTGTCATTTAATACATTGGAGTTATTCAATTCTATAATTTGAAATCTTGTTAATCAGAAATAAAGTTCGGTTTTGTACTTTGAATAAAAAATGCTGGTTTATTTGAATTGAAAACGATGGTTGTGATGCAAATGATAATAAAGAAATTGTGATTTATCGAAGAAATAAACAACATTATAAATATCAAAGTGATAGAAATTATTTAGTTTTAAGGATTCGAAAACAAAAAACTTTTTTATAATGAATCAGAATATAATTTTTACGATAGTACTGAAATTTAGTTGAATTATTATATCAAACAATGCATGAGTCATAAATTAAATTCACCACCCAAACCATTGGACTTAGATTTTAAATATTGACAGTCACTAAAAAGATTCTAATGACTTTGTTATACCGCATCTGTCCATTTTTAGCAAATACTTTAGCCTGAAAGACTGTGCAGTGTTTGCGAAAAGAAAATTTAGTTTTCTTGTACAATTTTTATTAAGAAAGCTTGTATATATTGACGATATTATTTTTTAATTCGATTTAATTCTCGCAAATTGTTCATTCAAATTTATTTTTTTCATTTCAAAGTGATTTTAAACTCAATATATTGAAAAAGCATAGATTGAAAGTGATCTAAGAACTTAAAATCCAAGTTAAATTCTTGATGAGAGAAAATAGAATATAGTACATTTATATGGATCAATAAATATATTCCCTTTTTTCATTTAGCATGAACTTAAATTTTCTGATACGAAGATTATTTTAAAATTTATTTTCTATTTAAATCACTTTTTCCTAAATAGTGTTTAATTTATTAAATATCATTAAATATTTAACTTTAATTTTAATTTTTTTAGGTATCAGTAATGGAACATAGGCAAAATATTAGTTTTTAGGTTAAAAGGTAGATCATTTTCAAATAAAAAATTCATTTCAATAAAATTTTCCTTCATAAATTTCTCATTCTTTCTTAATAATTTTTCCAATTACCTAATGAACTTTAATTACCTTTAAAGTTAAAAACGGTTAAAAATAATAAATTTTCTCATTCTTTAATTTCAGCAGTTTAACTTTTCTAATTTTTGAAATTGTTTTTAAAAAAAAATTATTATTTATAAACTTTAATAATAATAAGAAAAAAAAAATCCCTTTTAAAAATCATAAATGTATATTTACCACTACCACCGTTCTACCACCCACCCACCATCCTTGTATTAATTTGTTCATTTTGCAATGACAAATCTAAAATAGTTGAAAAAGTATTTTGTTACAATGATGCAATATTTTGTTGTTGTTTATTATTTCTGAAAAAATAAAAATTAAAGCAAAAAAAACAAAAAAATTCAAAATCATTTTTTAATTTCAATAATGGACTGTAAAATATTTTCATGGATTGTGAATCTACATATTACATATCTATGTAGCAGTATAAATTCATATTTAATTGAATTTCACTGTACCTTTTGTTGAAATAGGCCAATTTTTAAATACAAAAAAAAATAAAAAACAATTATTAACAAAAATTTTGTTTATATACTTTTATTATATATATATATATAGTGTACCTATGTTTATTTAGCTTTCAGACTTGTACAACTGTATGAGAAAATTTTTAAAAAGAAAATCTATATAATAAATAAATAATGAATATCCTTTTTTAAATGTAAATTGTTGTTTTGTTACAATGAATTAAAAAAAATAATATAAATGAATATTTGTCGGAGTTAAAAGTCAGAGTTTTGAATTTATAATTTCAATAATATGTGAGCTTTTCGAATATTACTTTGTAAATCATTTAAAATTCGTAATTTTATTTTAATCATTATTAGTATATTGTTTTTAAATTAAATTTTTAGTATCATATACTTATCATCTTTACTATTATGATATTATTTATCATTTTTAATATTAAAACTGAACATATAAAAATTAAATTTAAGTATTCAATTTTTAAAAGTAAAATCTGATTTGGTACAATATCCGCGGTTAATTATAGTGCAACTGTATCAATAGAAAAATTAATTTTTGCGCCGTATAAACAGTCAAAAACTATTCATCTTTTTCACATAAGGAAACAAATAAGAACACATAAGTATTCACATAAGAATTCAAAGTTACATAAGGATTCAAGGTTGACAGATTATTATATTAAATTATTTTATAATATATCAAGGTTAATTCCTGATAGAAAAATAACTAAACCCACCTCATAATCGAAGATTTTTCAAAATAGACTTCGATTTTCATATTTTTATCGATTACAACATAATGAAAAACCTCACATTTTTTTAAACTTTTAGTTTTTACAAAAATGAAGTTTTGAAGCTTTAATTTTACTTTGATCTGTTTTTATGTATTTTTGATAGTTCGAAATAGTTTATTTTGTGTTTCCTTCTCCACAGAATTTTTTTAAATAACACTTTTCTTTTATCAAAAACAACTACATATAAATGGGTTTCCGTATAACCGCTGTTTGTAACGTTCTACAAAAAATATAGAAACATAAAATTTGGTAAATATTTAAAATATGCGTTTTAACTGTTATTTGAATTGTAAAATAAAATTTCAACTCTTGAAATCCGTTTCTACAACTGTTAAAATCAACCATTGCAAAACCAGGTTAAAAAAAATTATCTAAAAATAAATTGCATATAGTTAGGCGTAAAGAAAATTACTCGTTTTTGAAATTATCTGTGATTAAAAAAATATTTTCTTTTGTTTTTGTTTTTGATTTTATTTACCCTTTTAATTTCATTAATAATTATTTTGCAATATATAATTAATAATTGAAAGTTAAGAATTAAATGAAAAAGAAAATAAAAAAAAAATATACTTTTTTATAGAGTGGGTGTTATTCAGTTAATTTTCAGTTCAATGAACTGTATACAAAGAAGAGTTTGACGTCATAAAATTTGAGATCTAAATTAATTCTTAAATCAATAGAAGTTTTAATAAAACAATGTTAGCAAAAAAAAAATTTCTAAAACATTAATGAAATTTGGAAAATTTGTTAAAAAAAAAATCTTGAAAAAATCACAGGAGTGAATCTAAAATAATTTTTTTATTTAAATACTGGTTTTAGATTCTATTTCCGTCTTTAAAAAAAAATACGTTCGCTTATACCATAATTTGGTTTGTATCTATACCTACTTTAAACAACAATTGCCAGTTGTCTATTGCCATAAGTTCAAGAAAATTTGATAAATCTATTTTTTGTGACTAAAGGCGTAAGTTCATTATTTTTTTTATTTATTTATTAAATAAATATAAAACTATTGATTGTTATTGTTATCATGCATATGATAAAATAAATGAAAAAATGTAGTGAAAGCAAAGTAAGAAAAAAATATATTTTCAAATGAGTCAAAAAGTTTCATTTAAACCATAATAATTTGAATTATGGTCAAACGAATGAAAGCATATTATTTACAATAATTAAAATTTATGAATTGTTTATTTTTATGTCGACTTTTACCTTAAAAATAATTTCGAATTAAACTGAAAAGAAAAAAAAGTATTGCGCCCCCGGGTGGGCTCGAACCACCAACCTTTCGGTTAACAGCCGAACGCGCTAGCCAATTGCGCCACGGAGGCTTCATAACTTACATTTAAATTTTATTTTTACAAAATTTTATTCTATATACAATGTAATACTGACCTTTCATATTTATTTCTATTTGTTATCATTTCTAAGATTCTGTAGGATGAGCAGAATTTAATAGGGTTTAAAAAAACAAAAATTCATTAGTCATGATCAAATTGCAATACAATAAGGTAATAAGAACAATGTCTAAGAATAATCTAATATTTTTGAGTTAAAAACGTGATATGTAATTGAGGCAAAATAAAATAACAAAAGGTAATAATTTTAGATGCATAATAAAAAAAATTCTAATCATAGCTATAAGCTGCTGATATTGTAAAATTAGTGATTTACTATTTTGTGAAGCTTTAAGCTTCAAACTATGTTAGTCGTGATTTTAAAATAATTTTAATATATTTTAATCGAACGTGGAATCAGATTATACACCATTGTTTAAGAACAATAATTATTGTTCTTACTCATTAATTGTACTTAGATTCTTGAAAATAAATTTTTCAATGTAAATGTCGAACTTGCTAAGCATTTATTTAACATTCTGAATTATATTCTATTGAATTAGAATGAACTGTGAACACTGATTATGATATAAAATAGGTATAATCAATGGATAATAATGAATGGCACAAGTACAGGCCCATTATGGTAACACGGAATAGACCCTAGTCGTTAAAACTATGTTGACGTATTAATAAAACATTGTGAGTACTTAATTTGGGTACCTGAAAATCACAAAGTGAGCTTTTGAGTCAAATTTTAAAATAATGAATTTTTGTAGAAAAATATTAAATTTTTTAAATTCAAGGACGAATACAAAATATGAGAAAATATAAGCTTAGAAATTCTTTAATTTAATTTTTTTTTTTTTTATATTATAAAGTATATTATAAATACTCGTATGTGAAAAAAAAAATAAAAATAAATTTGATAATTTTATAATTTTGCTTAGTCAAAGGTAATGAATAGTATGTAGGTATAACAATTTAAGAAAAAAAAAATGCATATAATTTTCTAAAATTGATGTGCAATTTGTAAAGCAAATGTTTATGAAGTGAACATTTTTTTACAGTTTGTCCTTTCAAAATTTTTATATTTTTTTTTTGTTGATTTTTATATTATGTTGTTTTTTTTATTTAGTTTCTTTTTCGATGAAATTTTCTTTGATAGTATATTTTATACTAAAAATGTATATATAAAAAAAAGCAAAAACTTTGTATAATTCAATACGACTCTGTGCGCAAAAAAATTGGGCCAGTTTTAAATTTATTCGGCAGAAAAGTGTGTATATTTAATATAATATAGTTAGATTCTATTTGACATTTACGAGTACTATCTTCAGTAGACAGAGATTACAATCACCGAAAGTAAAGTGTAAATTGTGAAATGTGCTATGCTGTGCCAAAAATTCAAGAGTTATATATATCAAAAGATATTAAAAACAGTTCCCAACAATTTTACCAAACACAAAAAAGCTTACAAAGCGTCATTTAAATATTATGCACGGATTTAAAATGTGCACTAACAATTGAATATGAAAATTTTACTCCACAAATATAACAAGAACAATGATAAAACTATCAATAGGATTTTTCCGGCATTAGTTATTAATTGTTTTTGATAATCAGATTTGTTTTTAGTGATATGTTTAGATTTATGGAATAATTTATTAATAAAAAATATCTTACATGATGATAAAATTCACTGAATTGATTATTTTGCAAGAAAATATAAATGAGTCAACCGAACTACATGGTGCACTAATTATGTCGTTTGAATAGTAATCAGAAGGTTTCGGGTTCGAATCACATAGTCAGTTCATGTTTAATTAATTTTTTTTCATAAAATTTTTCGCTAACTTAAAATTGTACATTTTACGGCCCAACATTTTTGTAATATAGCTTGTATAAATATAATATTTTTATTTCATTAGTATGAAAGAATCAGTTAAAACAATAATGAAAATATCATTGAAATTCAGGACAGTTTTTTTTTTATTTGTTTATTTCAAAGACACATCATTGTTCGAACACATAATTTTTAAAATTGCACATCATAATTTTGAAAATTGCTTTGATAGATTCTGAATAAAGTGTAAATATTAGTCATAAATTTTATGTATGTATGAACATTATAGCTGTATTTTAAATAATTTGTATTCCATTTTTCTACGATACTGTCAGAAATATGAAATATATACTTTTTAATTTAATATAGAACTGGGCGAGACATTTGAAGTCAAATTCAAGTAAAAACCGTATGGAAGTGGGGTAACACATCCCTCCGTCTATCTTCATTCGAAGCAACTGTCATATTATTATTATTATTATTTGTAATATTCGGCCATCATAGACCCATTCCTGTATCTGCTGCAAAGGTTTTTGCAGATTTCTAGGAGCTTTATTTGAAGTTGGATGACAGCTTAAAATTGCAGTATCGTCTGCGAAGGTGGATATCAATGTGTTCCTGTTTTCCGGTAGATCAGATGTATATACTTTGCTTGTTCTAATACATAAGATTTGAATCTAATTCTAAAGCGTCTATTGGTTATATAAGGATTTAATAGTAGATGCGACTCAACTGGTAGCATTTGCTTGTTGTATTTTATGGAATAATCCATTGTGCCACAATTTGTTAAATGCCTGGTTGAGTTTATTTTAACTAATATGATATTCGTTAGTAACGTGATTTAGATCTTACGACTTTGATCTATATGAAAAACGCTGTTATACTTCTATAAATTTGAATACAAAAAAGAGAAAATCTTCAAAGTAAAGAACATATTTTTATAAGTCCCACTTAAATTCCTTCGATAATTCTAAAAAGTAAATATTTTTTTTTTCATAAAAATAATTTTTTTTTTTTTACAAATAAATCCCCAAAAGTTTTCAAGTACATTACTTAAACAAATTTCTTTTTGTTTAGAGTTATGTGATTGATTTATTTTTTGTTCCCTTGTTTTCATCATTTTTGTAATAATTTTATGTATATAGGACACAACACTATATATATATATACATAATATTAATTAATAGAACATTTTATTTGCCATATTATAACAAGCAAAAAAACAACAACAAAATAGAAGACCTTATTTGTATTCATATCAAAAACATTTTAATTTAAAGGATTTGTGGTCTATTGAACTGCTTTAACTGTTTTGTTGTTGTTGAATGAATCCCTTATTATTTCTGAATTTCATAAAATTCACAATAGATCTTTATGATCATATTTTATATTTATTAAAATCATCAGTACATACATACATACTTGTATTATTATCAAGATTATCTATCGAATATTTTGCGAGAATGACAAAGAAAGATGAAGGGATAAAGGATAAAATTTAAAAGTATTTGATAAGTTCAAATAGATGAATATTTTGGTAAATAAATATTATTTTCATAGTTTTAATTATTCAGTGTTGTACTTATATACATTATAAATTGTTTCAGTGTAAAAGCGAAAATTAAATTGAGGCTCCTTTTATTTGTCCATTGTGAAGCTATTAATAACATTGAGTTTCATTTGATTTTTCTTTTCAAATTATATTGGAAGCAGTTAATTTGTTTGAAAAAATTGTTTCTTTAGCACCGATGCGATGCAATAGTTATGTCATCTGACTATTTATTTCAGAAGGTTTCTAGTTCATAGGTTGTACCATTGAACATATGGAGGTTATAAGTTATGAAAATTCGTTTATAATTTCAACATCCCGAATTTGGAACCAAATTCTATCTTATGTGTACCCCAAACATGATAAATTCTATATTATTATGACCTACATAAACTCAAGACAAACATTAATAACTTCGTTCGTAATGGTTCTTCTTCCCAAAATTTCTTTTCTCACCCTAGTCAAACGTACCAATCGGTATAAAAGGTCCCATCTAGTGTTTTGGCTTGGTATAAAAAAAAATACTATTTTAAAATTTTTCGTTGAAATTAATTGAACTAAAATGGAACTATGCTATTATATGGGGGCAAATTAACATTACAAGTAAAATTTATTCAGTTTTAAACATTAAAATTGGAAGATGATGTGTGTACGAAAAATTCGATATCCTGAGGAAAACCATAATCCCATAATTTTAAATTCAGGAAAAGTATGTTTTATATTTGAATTTTAAATGGTGCAATTTTCATAAATGAGTTTTTTTTTGGAATATCGTAGGTATTAGTCGTAAGTATAATGAGAATATCCCTCCTTGGGACTTTACGATATCCTGAGAAAAATCCTTCTTATGAAAATCATATCGTTTTAAATTCCGGAAAAAAATTTATTTTATATTATATATTTTATTTGACAAATCCGGTTTTTTGTTTTGAAATATCGTACGTCTATATCTAAGTTGTAAGTTCCATCCAAGTCCCATTCAAGAAAATACCTCAATATTAATAAACTGTCGTCAATATTATAGTTTACTAGACTTGTTGATTTCAAAGTCCGTTCCTGACTGACTGTACTACATGTTTACATTTATATACAATTATTATTGTAAATATTATAAAATCTAGAAGCTTTTCAATCATGATGACACTAACCAAAAATGTTTTCTATGGTTAAAAAATTTTGTTTTTTGTTTTTTTGTGTTTGTATAATTTTAAATTTGTTCTTTTATGTCGTCCACCCTTCAAACATAGTTTTATTCTAATGAATATTTTTGAAATTATATTTTGGTAGTTACTGAATATATATAAGTACATAGTATAGTAATAGTAATATATTAAAAGTAATAGTTTGTAAGTATATACTTCTTGTAGTAATATTAGGAATTTTCATATTATATAAGTGTACTAAAAATAATAATATAAAACTCCTTGTATATAATATACAGTTAATTTTGTTCAAAAATCCATTTTTGGTATCCATATTGGTTGTTAAGATATTGTATTCTATATAAGTACTATATATAATATGTATGTCCAATATTCTGAATATTCCTTTTGTATAATTTCTATATGCATAAATTCATATTATATTTGATATAAATAGATTTGATAAAGGATAAGTGTACATTATATTTGTTTTTGTGTATATATATATAAATATGTATATTTAAATTTTGTAACATTAATGAACGATGTGGTCAAGTCCATTAGTTAGGACATAAGAGATTAATTTGGTCAACAAAAGCCAAAGTGTTTTTAACATGTTGAAAACATAAGTCTTACTATTCTATTCTCTTTATTTATTTTTTTTTTTAGCTCTATTTCTCTTTCGTCTATGAATTTATTTATAATGTGTGTATGTATATAAAGAAATGAGGGTTAATTCTTGTAACTTCTTACAGTAATATGAAATACCAAAAAGAAAAAAAAAGGAAAATTATAGAGAATAAAAGAAATTATTTTCGAAAAGAAATAATAATAATAAAAACAAAATTAATATTTTATAGGGTTGAATAGGGTTGAAGAATGAAAACTAAATTTTTCACCTTAATCTCACTTTGTGTTTGAAAATTAAATGAAAATTATCACCTGCAGATATCATTTTTATTTCTTTTTTTATTTTTATTCTTATTTTTATTTTTGCTTGTAATGTTTTATAAATAATATAAATAAGAAAATAATAATCCAAAATATTTAAGGAATTGTTTTTATTTAAATTATGTTTATTAAAAAGGATAATATTTAGAGATTCAATTCAAGAATATTTAATTATTGTTGTTTAATAAAATTTTCATGTTAATTAATTTAAAATAAATTGAATAGGAAATTTTCTATTATAATATTAAATGTGTGAAATGATTTGTAAGATATTTAATTTTTAATTTAAATTTGTTTTTTTTTGTTGTTTTATTTTCATAACAAAAGACATTTTTTTCTGTTCATTAAATTTAATAATAATAATAATAATCTAAATATAATCAATTGAAGTAGGTAATATTAATTTTGGGATGAATATAATACGTATGCTGATGAACTTTTATCATATCAGAAATCAAAATATAATCAGTAATGATTATATTAAGTAGCAGCAATCACCTTTATTTTCAATTCCGTTATGTTATTATCACAATTAATTTGAACATTTTGGCATATCAATGCGATATCGGGCATTGTCGATGGCAATATATGCACTCGTTTCCATAACCCTAATATTTTTAACACTATTTTTCAGAACTAATTATGGGAAAAACGAACCTATTGTTAGAATGTTTCATATTGATCTCTCACTCTCCAAAGAATTAATCAAAAAATCTTTGTTTCACCATCTACCCTAACTTACACTATTTTTATATATTACCACTAACATACCTTTTTAGCACTATTTTTTATACATGGATTAATAATAATTTGTTTTATGAATAAATTATAATTGTAAAACCTAAATAAATAAATAATAATTTAGTATAAAAATAAATTATAAAATAAAAAATAATGAGTCGTTGTACAAAATATAAAAATTTTATTTAGAATATAGTATAGAAATAGTTTGAAATAAATAAATAAATATGGATGGCCCTAACAAACATGTGGCAATACCTTAACAATGTTATAATGAAATAATATAAATACAAAAATAATATGTTATCAGTACTAACATCAATATTTAAATAAAACACCTTGTAATAGACCTTATTGCTTTCAAATCAAGACAATGTCTGACAATTTCCGCCCGATATTGCGTAGTAATTAATAGTAATATAGTTTTTCTATTAATTATTATAATAATATTGTTTTTTAGACTCGGGGTAGTTCTAAAATCCCAATCAAATACAGACAAACGGAACATATTTTTATTAGGAAGCGGGATTTGAATTAAAAAAAATTTGAGACTCAATTACATTTTATATTTCATTGAGCTTTCATATACAGTATTTATGTTGTTCGACTATGATATTTTCCCACCCCCATAATCCTATCATTAATAATTTCCTATTGAATGTAAATATCGATATTCCGGAAGCAATATATTTTTCTTTTTTACTTGTTTTTAACTTTTTTACTAACTTACAATAAATTTTCAGTTAAAATCTGTCTCATTTAAGGTAAGGAAATAAATAAAATGTTCTTTGACATATACAGAAATCTATAATCCTATATAGTAGACTTTTATAAAATTGAAATTTCCAGTTTTTTGTTTTTGTTTTAAATGCAATTCAAAGAAAGAAAGTTGAATAATTTAAAATTAAAGTTTGGATATAATTTCGAAATAAAAAAAAAAAAAATTTAAAAAAAAAATTAATTTTATTTTGTGAATGGCAGACGTAGAAAAGTGACTTTGTATGTAAACTGTCATTTACTTTTTAACTGATTTTTGGCTTTAGTTTTTTTATTTTATTTATTTTTTATTTAATTATTATGCGGATTTATAATTTAATTTTTTATATTTGCTTCGAAACATTATTGAGATGGACTATGAAAATAAAATTTTTGTTTTTAAATTTTCAATTAAAGGTTTTTTAATTATAGAGAAAAAAAGCAGAAAATAAGCAAAAAAAATGTTGCTATCAATGTTTTATAAATTTTAAAACTTGTTTTTCAGATATGTTTTTTCATAATGAATATAAATTCGATAATATTATCTAATGCTCGATTTTCGTAAGCCTATGCAGTTACAAGTATTGATCGTGGTTTTTGATGTTTTCATTAAGTTTATTCCAATGTCAAGGATTTTCGGTAAATAATTAAATGAAATATGTATTGAATAAATATTGAATAATACAATTTGTTATCTAACTATTGCTTAACTTTTTGTACTAATAAGTTAGTTTTTCTTAGCCTACAGTACGGTAGTATGAAGATAGATATTGAACATAAATATATAAGATTATTTTTATAATTTGTGTTGTGGTATAGATTTTAATTGAATCTTGTCTAGACATATTCTTTTAAATAATAGATAATTAAAAGGGACGTAGCAAAAACAAATATTTATTAAAAAATGCTTAATTTTCAATTAGAAATTTATATTTAAAATTTCACTCTATTTAAAGTTATTTTAACATACAAAAAATTAAATTTATCAAATTGCCGCAACTCACCCATCGTCAAAATTAAATTTAAATACAATTTTTGTTTCTTTTTAAATAAATTATTACGTATGCGGTTGTTTTCTAAGATAAATCAATTAAAGAATAAAATATAGTCACAAGTATAAAATTAAATGATGGAAAACTATTCATAATGAAATTTAATTTTTTTTTTTTTTTTTTTTTTTTTTTTTTTTTTTTAGTGGCCTCGGTAGCCGAGTGGTAAAACACTCGAGTGTAGTAATGTAACGACCGAAGGAGCACGGGTTCAAACCCCGTGAGAACCGAAAAATTTTTCAAATGGTGAAAATTACTGAAAAAAGTAATTTTCAATACAACCACATCGGTTCAAATATAATTTAATAATTAATAAAGATATAATATAACTAATAAAAAAAAAAAATAATATAAATATGTAATATACAAAAATATATACCAAATAATTAATACAATTTAATACAAAGGCCCACATTTCGAAAGGGAAAAGGACCTATAAAGTTAGCCTACAGATATTTATCTGTAGGATCAACTGTTAAAATAAATAAATAAATAAATAAATTTAATTTTTTTATCAAACTTCTTCGAATTTCAAGGAGGGGGATACGAATACTGGTATATATTTAATTTATAAAAATTCTAAAACAATTTATTTCACCCTATACTTTATATTTTCTTCCAATATCAATATCTCTTTACTCTACCCTTCATACCGTTATTTAATTGGCTGCTTAAAAAAATATTAAAAAACGAAAGGCTCATAATACATAATTTACACAATTTAAACGATTATCAATAATTTTAACCCATATCATGCGGTTATTAAAGTTTTCTTATACTTTTCTTTTTTTTTTGTTTTTTGCGGCTAAAATAGAATTTTTTTTTTTATGTTTTAGAAAACACATGAAATCGGTCTGAAAGTGTTTCAATTTAATAAGTGTGAAATAGAAGAAGGAAATTAGCTCATATTAAATAATTTAAAGAATTAATTTTCTTTTAAATAATCAATTTAAAATTTTTTTTAAGATATCCTTTTCTATTTCTATTTGTTATTATATTATTTTGTTTCTTTTTTGTGAATGTATTTTGATCATAAATCTTCTAGAAATTTCTCACCCAAATTTTGTTTTTGTTTTTGTTATAATTGGAATTTTAATTTAATCCTCCCTTTTTATTGTTAATTTAAAGGTTTTCTTAATTCTTCCAAAAACAAAAAACAAAAATATAAAAATAAAAAAACAAGAAAATATGAAAAGAAAATATTTTATATAAATTTTTTCTTTTTTTTGGTTTTTGGTAAATTGTATGAGTTGAAAAATTCTATAATTTTCTCTAAGACTGTAATTAATTTTCAATTTAATTATAGAAGAGTGATATTTTAGATTATTCAAGGATTTTAGAAAATAATTATAACTGTTGAAAGGAAATTTTTTTTTTCTATTTTAGATATTGAAAATATTTTTAAAAATGTTCTTTAAATTTAAATTTAGATGTGAAAATTACTTAAAAAAGTAATTTTAAAAAAATAATGATAGATTTCATACCTAAGTATAGTATGTATATAAAATTTGCTGATTGTTTAGTTGCAAATTACTTAAAAGTTTGACGTTTTCTTACGCAACAATAATATTTGTTTAAATTAATATAACTACCTCGAATTTATAACATTTGAAGTATTTATCATAAGTTAAGTTCACCACATTAATATTGATATATTGTTGCCTTTGATTAAAACCATAGTTCGTATTTTGAATTTGCAAATAAAATAGTTTTTTTTTTTAGATTTAAAAATATATTTGAAAATAACAATAATAATATATACATATGTATTTTCTAATTAAATTTTTTACTTTAACAAATAATTTATAATGAACATCAAAAATTTTTAATTTCCTTAGAAAATCTATATAGTTTTTGTTTATTAAATAAGATTCAACAAAAACGTGATACAATAATATCATCAATGCACTCTATTGTATTTTATTTTTGAAAATAATATAAAATAATAAAATTAAATTATATTATATTGAAATGAATTTAGAGATTTATTTGAAAGAATATTGATTGTAGTTGTTAGTATATAAAATATTGAAACAAAATTAAATATGCATAGGAGGAGTATCGTATAATATATGTATATATTTCATTTATTTTTTAATTTTAATTTACTACACAAAATATATATAACATACACACACATATATATAGATGTATATATACTTTTTATGGTTTTAATTAATTCAGAATTTGTCAGATTTTAATTTAATTTTTCAAAGAAATTCATATGAAATAAAGATATTTAAAAAAAAAGTGTCTTTTCGATTCAAACATTTATTTTAGGATTTTACTTATTCTAAGAGAAAATCACTTCAAGAAATTTGTATTAAAATATTAAAATATATTGAAAAAAAAAATAATAATAAAAAATTAATGGAACCACAAATTTTAAATTACTTTTATTTTTAAAATACATATAACATTTGAGGTAGTAAATAATAATAATAATTTAATATTCCTTTTTTTTTTTTTTACAAAAATCAGCTCTCAAAAGGATTAAAATTTATAAAAGTTATAAATTATGAATTTTAAAAATACATTATATTTTTTATTTTTTTCTTTATTTTGATAAATATTTAATTATATTTTAAATTTAAAATATATATTCACATTTTGTATATGATAATTATTATTATAAACTATGACATTGAATAATTAACAATAATTTACGAATATAATGTAGGTACATTTAAAAAAAAAAATCAATAAAAAAATAAAATTGTGAGTTTTTAAATATCAAAAGAAACACAAAAATTGAGTTGAATTTGTTTAATTAATTAAAATACATGGCTATAATGCATTAATACATGTTGTATATGAGACCTAGTACTGAAAACGTTCATTTGTTTAAATATGGAATAATGTATTCGGATACGGATAATTCGAATACACAATATTTAATCAGTATTTACCTTTTTTCTTTTGTATTTTATTGAAAACGTGCTAATCAAAAATTTTCGACATTGTTTCTTTTTGTAATTATCTTAATAATATCAAATATACAATAACTATAAGTTTATAACTAGTTAAATGGCTTCAAAATTTTAGAACGGTTTATAAATATTTAAAAAGTAAAAATTTCGAGAGTTTTCCAATTTTCCTCTCACAATCTTAATATTAAAAACAAAAAATCGTAGAACTTTGAAACAAATACATTATATTTCAGATGTGTAGATTAATTGGTATAAAATCTGATCTTGTAAAAATACAATTAAGAAAAAAAACAAGAAAGGTAGTCTAACAGACAATAATGTTTTAAAATCGACTAAATCACATGTTACTCGTCCTTATATACATTTAATATGATTGAAATTAATATCAAACTGAGTTAAGTTGCAGTTATAGTGATTAGTAAAATGAATAAATTTAAGGTAAAAAAATTAGTATTACTAGGAAGAAAATAATCGTAATTGTAATCTTGTAGTAGAAGATAATAAAGTGTCCCAAGCGTCTGATAAGGTAAAATAACGGTTGAAGTTTTTTGGAAAAAAAAAAATTAAAATAAATTCAATGACAAAACAAAAAAGAAAATAATAATATCAATAGTTCCGTTTGTAAATTATAAACAAAAATGTATTGCCATTTTATTTATCATTAGCATATTTGATTCTACAGCTCCAGATGAGCCTTAACCTTGTTTACAAATTTCCATTATAAATATGATAATTGATAATATATTAGCAGTACTTCAATATTCATTTTGGACTTGATCGAAATTTTTATTTCATAGTCTTATACTGATTCTTTCGATATGATAACATATAACAAAGTATATTGAATTTTCAATAATTTTCAATTTTTAATTTAAATTATTTTAATTTTTTTATTTTTATTTTTTCTCTTCTAACCAATTTAGTTATTAAATTAATTTATTTATGTATATATAGTAGTCCAGTATACATATATGTATTTGAAAAAGAAAACTTTCATATTAACACTAATCCATAAAGAAACTTTCAAATTAACATTCATCCATTTCAAAAGATTATATCAATTACAACAAAAAAAAAAAAAAAAAAAAAATAAGAAAATGAAAAAAACAAAAATCTTTTTTTTGATATGATAAAAGTTATTTTTCACTTAAAAAACAATTTTATTAAGAAGTTTTTCATTCAATATAAGATACTATCTGATATAAATAATTTTATATAGATATAAATGTGTTATATAAGTATATATATGTATATGTATATCTTTGCGAAAATGAAAATTACAATATAAAACTTTAAAATTTTATTGAATATTGTGCATTGTGGTTATATAATTTTTTATTCATTCCTTTGTGCATGAATTTAAGGATTTAACGTACATATGTAGATATAAAATCATCAAAGGCAAAAAACTACAAGTAAGTATTACAAAATTTAGTTTAGTTAGTTTAGAAATTATAGATAAAGAATTAAGTAATTTACAAATTGTTATAATTGTTCTTTCAGTTTTTGTTGTTACATTTTGGGAGTATACTTTAACAAAAAAATTTTATAATAATTTATTTACTTTGTTTTTAAGTGAATATTTCATTTGGTAAAATTAAAAGTTATAATATATTGTTTTTAACTTCTTTTAAAATATACATATTCAAAAATAACAAATTCTATAATTTAACAACATAAATAATATATGATGTAGAAGTGGGGCTATAAGTAACTGCATAATATTTTAGCGGAACAACAAAACTTGGACTTTTTAAAATTTTTTATAATATATTCGGTTTCATTCATAATTTTTTTTTTTTGTAAAACTATACTTTGTGGAACTACAAAGTATATGTCCATAGGATTGGTTATGCAATACCAATTCTGTCCATATAAATATTTTTCAATTAATACAGCTTTTTTTCATTGAGGTGTGTTTGACTAAATTTAATGAATATATTAATCGACTTCGGTGGTTAAGCCATCATCAGACAATTGAATGAAGAAATTTCATTAAAGAAAATTTAATTAAAAAAATATTCAAGAATTTGATCAATTGTACAGAAGAATTTGATAATGATAGTGGAAGTATTCCTCATGTATCAATAAGATTTTGAACAAATGCGGTATCATTTTCAAGAAGCCAAGCGTCAGCAAATACACTTTTATTTAAATTAACCAAAATAAAAACACGGATCTAAGCTGTCAACTTAATGGCATTAAACATTTTACCAATGGAGAATATCATAATGATGGTACAATATTGAGGCATAAGACTAATAATGATTATAAATATAAATTATAAAACAATATTATTCAAATTCAAAAAATCTCTCTATTAGAATCAATATACAGAAAATGGGTTCAAATTATACAAAATTGAGCATAATGAGCAAAATTTGTTTTAATTCAGGTTAAAAAAAAACAAAAAAAAAAAAAACAAGAATACTATGCCACTAGTTTGCCTCAATCTTGTACATATAATTACTAATATTTGAATATTTATACATTAATTTTCTTTAATTAAAAGAAAAGCAAATTGAAATAGATAAAAAAAATTGAAAGGAATCACATTCATTTGTATTCTAAAACTTTAAATTTTTCTTTTATGTTATTTTCACATTTTCTTTGTTTTGTTCATATCTACTTATATTATTGTGACCTAAATTTAATTCAAATTTATAATATTCTTTAAAATTTTTTTTTACTTTTCTATTTCTATCGTAAAACAACAAAAAAAAAACTATTTCAATAATTAAAAAATTGTCACCTTTATTTATTCAATTCAGTGTCTGCATAAAGATTTTTTAAAATTTTCCTTTTTTTTTTTTATTTTTTTTTTCCCTTTTTTTGTTAAATTTAACTTTATTATATATTAATAATAATAATCAGCTCATTTGAATGTGTGCTTCATTTTCAAATAAAGAGGAAATATTCAATGTAAATTAGAAATTGTATCCTATACAAAAAAAAAAATTGTTTATTAATACACTTAGGTTCATAAAAAAAATGCACCAATGGTAGCTGGTATGATAGAAATAAAAATGAAAAAGAAAGTAAATAAAAATAGTAATGACAAAATGTCATAATCATTAATATGAAGAATGAAAAAGTAATTATTTATAAATAATATCACATATGAGATCACTTGGAAGCTTAATGTTATTTATTTTAATTATTAATTTATTAGATTTATTTATTTACAAGAATTTACTTAACACCAATAAATTTACAAAGACAATTTTTATATTTGTTAACAATTACAAATTGTTAAATTCTTAAACATAAGCCATTACAAAAATATATATAAGTCATAGTTGTTTGTTTGTTATAATGTAGTTGGGCATCAAAATCAAAATAGTTTTATATTATAATAATAATATGCACAGCAATGATAAATCAAATTTTTGATTCCAAATTTATTACTATACTCTTACTGCTTGGATGAATCATATAAAATTGTAAATGGTGCAAAACTCACATAAAATAAAATTATGTAAAATATAACAGTAAAATAAGTGTTTTGTAAATAACTGAAATAAAAATATATGCATTTAGTTTTTGACCAAGAAATATTTTTTTATTCATCTTTTCCTTCCATTTACTTAAAATTAATTCATTATGAAAAATTCATAAAATACATAATTAAATTCAATTAATTTAAAGAAATAATTTAAAAATTTTTTTTTTTTTTTTTTTAGATTTTATTTTAGCCAATTTCTAAATTTCAACATTTCGAATTGTGTTAATTTTTTGTTTTTGTTTAATTTTTTTTTGCACATGAGTATACTCAACTGAGCAATTCACTCAAATTAATTAACGTGAAATAAAGACTGAAAGAAAAATAACATGTTTGAAAATATTTTTAGAGTTGAGTTTTAATTAAAAAATAAAATTCATTAGATATTTATAAATGCATGTAGATGTATGTAATATATATGTATGAGTTATATCCTAGAGATTGAATCTTTGATGTGTAGATTTTTTGATTTTTTATTTATTTTTATTTATTTCTTTCTCCAAAATACTATATGTTTGCATAAAATAAGGAAGTAGTGTATTATTTTGTATATTATAGTGTCAATATACATATATAATTTATATAATATGATATTATTAATATATTGTATATAAATTGAAATAGTTCTAAATCTAAAAATAACCTGAAGTTCTTATTAATTTAATTAATTTTTCAACTGTTTTGTGATTTTGAATATTAAATTATACATATCATCATGTAATATTATTATATAGATAGCATATTTGTGTATATATACCTATATGTATTTGAAATTTTACATATTACATATTATTATTTATTTATTTTGAAACTGTAATAAATAAATAAAAAGAACAAAAAAAAAATAAATTAAATAAATGGCGAATTATTTATTATTATATTTTATTAGTGTCATCATTAAAATGGCATGCTTCATGAATTTTACGTATCTAATTTTTTAATGTATGTACATATTAATTTTAATAAAATTACTTGAAATAAAATATACTATTTTTTCTTTTGATTCAATTTTAATTTGGATAAGTGTGAAATCATTGTATATATTATATATAGAATGTATAAAAATGTACGGAATTTGAGCTTTCTTTTTGGTTATAAATCAATTAGTAAAATTTTTTGTTAATTTATTTTAAATATTTTTATTGGGATTTTTTTTTAATTATTTCAATAGATTTTTAATAATCAGTTATACAGAGTACTAAAAAGTAAGTACTGAAGTGAGAGTAGATTTTATCATTTTATTTATTTTGTTTTCATATACATATACAATTTATTTATTAAATTACATAATTTAACAGATTTATTAATACAAAAAAAATTGTTGTTTTTATAAATTGAGTTAAGAGTAGATTTTACTTTTAAATTATATTCAATTGATTTTTATTTTTTTGTTTTGTTCTATTATAACACCTATAAGTAGCATGTATATTTTAAAAAGATTTCAAAAATTTTGTGTATTACAAATACGTTATAACAGAATAAATTATAATAATATAAATGAGGTATTTTTATATATTAAGATATTTGTACATATGTATAATGAAATTGCAGTAAATTATGTATAACAACATAGATATTGAAATAAGGCGAATAATTACCATTTTAAACCGTTTCTACTTCGGGTTGTCTAAGCAACTGGGTTCAAAGCAGCTATTTCAAAATACTAAGTCGCAGCGCATTCTTTGAGCTCATTGAGCACACACTTGGTATTGTTGATAGAAAAATTTTCGTCAATTTATGGAAATGTGTCTGGCAAATGATTTAAAACAGATATTTCAATATATTAAGTCGCAGCTCAACAAAATGTTCATTATTTGAGCTTAGTGATCATGTACTTCGTATTATCTTGAAATAAAATTTTGTTGTCGAATTTATGGCCCTATGTCTGGCAAATAAATTTGTGCGAGTAGATTTAAAGCCGAACTGTAACAGCTACTTAACAAAATCAAAAATGTCAAACTGAAACATCTTAAATAAAACGCTAGGCAATGCACAGTGAATGGAAGAAAATGATCTATCTAAAAAAACCCTTCGAATTAAAACCCATCATGCATTTGTTGAGGTGGACCACATTTTTTGGAAAGATGCAGTATGTATATCGAATATGAAGAAACTTTATATTTCCAACTGGGCAGCCCATAACCGCAGTCAATGGTGGACAATATTGCGCAATGTCTAGGATTTTCAAGGTAGGTATATGTAGTATCCATAAAGTAGGAAATTAAGTATACATTCATCTATAAATTTTTATATTAGGTATAGTTGATAATGCAAAACAGATACAATTAATTAAATATAGTTTATAAGAAAAAAAAAATAAAAACAAAATTAAAAATAAATTTTACGAATTATTAAATAGGACATTTGAAGTTTAAAATTTTATCCATAAATTGTGTCTGTATGTCTTTTTAATATCCTTTGGGATCAATCTTTGCATATCTGTACAGATGGCCTTAATATTTAGAGACATTCATTAATTATAAAATAATATTAATGAAATATTTAAATTTTGATAAATTAAGTTTGTAATATGTATATGTACATATATATGTTTAACTCGAAATTTTATTTAAATAATTTATATTGAAGAGAATATTGAAATAATTTTAAGTGAAAAAATTTCTATTTTATATTCTAATCCTTACTGGATGACAATAAAATTTATTTGTGATTATTATTTCAACAAATTTCAATTTTTCGATTGGAATGTTTCAACTGATGCTTCTTAATTTGGAATTAGTAATTATCTTGTTAATAGGAAATATCATATACGTCATACTTATGATTTATAATTTGAAGAATGTAGTTTGTTTATGTCAAAAGTGGAAGGTTTATAATCATATGAGATTATAATTTTGTTACAATATAGAAATTATTATAGCCGACATTAACTGTACACCTACATATACTGAAAGTTTGCGTTTTTCCAATTTATTTCGTAACGAATTATACCTTTAAAAAAAAATTTTTTTTTATAAACTGTATTGAATATTTGCGCTTTTCCAATTATTTTGGTGTTATGAATTCAAGTTATGAAAAATTATTGGTTTTTACATTAAATCTATTTAATGTATCAAAACTCGCAATATCTACTTGTATTGCGATTTTCCATGTAATTTCCACTACAATATTTAATATACGAGACTTCTACTGGAAATAATGTTGCAAGCCCAAGATACTTTAAAGATAATTAAATTTTACAAAATTTAAAATAATTGAAACTATACCTAATTTATATCAAGCTTTATATTTTATTGCCAACCGAAATGGTGATTATATTTTCTATACTAATTAGAAATATTATTCTTATTATAAATTTGATTCGTTAATCATTGGTGGACCAAATCTGTATACTCAATATACACGGAAATGTAATTCAACCTAAGTTACTGATAAAAAAAATAAAATGTTATGATTGTAATAATATAATTGATAACTCATGTTATGGTAAAAAATTGGGAATTTCAGTTCTTTCAAAAAAATTGACTTAATACAATAACCTCTTAGAAAGGACATAAAAATAGAAACATAAGAATAAAAAAATTCAAATTCTATATTGACCTATGTATAAACTATGACCTACGCCATTCGGTATAAAAACCGTTATGTAAAAATACTTTTAAAGCCGATCATATGTACTAATTCATGAACTACGTTGATTAATTTTGAAGAAAAATTATTTTATTGAACCATTTACAATCAGTTACAAGAAGTAAGACACAACATTTAATTTTGGACACCCACGTTTTTTTATAGAATAATTTTTTTTTCAATTTTAAATTATTTTAAAAAAATTTTTTTTTCTTTTATTCTTACTTTTTCTCCATCTCTTCAAATATAATTTAGTACAAACATTTTCTTATTTCTTTTAATAAATTTTGATATTGTGGTTCACAAACATAGAAAAAAAAAAATAAATCTAAAAAATGTTACAACAGATAATCTGATACAAAATAAACAAGAAATCATACAACAAACATATTATATATATATGTACATAAATATTTATAAACCTACTTATATCTATATATAAATATTTTATGTCAACCGACAACATAATACAACTTATAAAACAATTCACAAAATTTTTATACTAAAATTCACATTTGTACATACTCTGGTACTAGAATACAATTGAACAAGCACAATATATACTACATACGTACATATTATATTATATTATTATATAGAAGAGAAGATCACTTGAAAAACGAAAGATATGTCACATGAATTATTCAAGTCTAAATTGCGTCATTATTCATTATTGACAGATACATGTGTAATATTGATAATAATAAAAAAAAAAAGGACGAAGAAAAAAATAAAATCATCAAAAAGGATGAATAAGGCAAATCATCCATTCAAGAGAATACACTAAAATATTTGAAAGGTTGTTGAAGGTGTCATATCATGACATTTATTTTTTTTTATTTTTATTTTTTTTTTACTCATTTTTAAGGATGCTATGAATTCCATTAAATCCTTTTTTATTTATTTTTTTGGTGTTGGAAAAAAAAATGAAATAAATAAATAAAATATTTTAAGGTGGTTTTAAATAAATTAAAAAAAAAAAAAAATTAAAATTATATATATGTATATGATATTTATAAAATATAGTTAATAATAATTTTTTCAATTGGGTTGCGTATAAATGAAATGAAAAGTAAAAAAGGTTGTAATTTTTAATTTCACATCAGAAATTGAAAATTTTCATTAGCTTAAAATTAAGATTAAGGTAAAATTGTAATGCAATATGTTAAAATTTAGACAGATCCTATACTACTGGTCACACAATAATTTTTTGCATTATGACCATTACTTTATACTATTTACGGTTCATTACTTTATATTATTTTTTTTATTACCGATTTTTTTAAAAGCAGAATTCATTCAGTTTAAAGGACAATTTGATATTGTTCGTAATTTTATTTATAAATATTTGAAGTAACTAGTAAATTATTTTGTTTGTCTGTTTAAAGCCTGCTAAATTTTTAAAATTTATTAAATTAATTTAATTTTTCTTTTGTTTTATTTAATTTGTACTGCTTAAGTTATTTAATAAAAAATGAATTAACCAAAGAGATGTTTACATTCAGATTTTCCATAATTTTTTGTTATCAGTTTTTACTCAAACATGATTAGAAGCTTGAGTGTTAACACAATATAATGAAAACTTACATCAATCTTTACGGGATAAAAAAACAAATTTCTTCATGCCCAATAATTTTTTTTTATCAATTTCAATTTGGGGAAATTGGATTTTTTATGTTTTTGTTGTATGTAGCTACAACATTTGAAATATTTGTACAACAATTAATTTTATTTTATTTATTATTCTTATTATGTAATATTGAAAAAGATTGAATAATATCACAAAATAAAATACTTGAGTTTAGAGAACTCTCCGTTCTAATAATTTTGTTAAAAAGGTCATAAGAAATTTGAAAGCTTAAGCTTAAATACTCATAATTTTTTCATCTAATTTTTGTTGTTTGTTAAAAAATAATGAAAACCTGAATTTAAATATCGCATAACGTTCAATAGAAATATTATTAAATGTTCGATAACATGAAATATCATTACATTGAATGAAACATATTTTGATTATAATTTTTAATAATAGCTAATGTTTTTGAAGCTACTTCAACGGTTTTCATATACATACAAATAAAAAAATCTGATATAAATAATTAAGTGATAAATCACACCCTTAATCTATAGGTTATTTTGAAACAAAAAATAAGGAAATGGAATACTTGATTAACATTCAATAATGCAAGAATAACTATGTTTTACCATAAGCTAAAATTAATATTAAAATGAAATTATGTTAAAAATAAAAAAAAAAATTGATATTGATGATTATTAATTTGAAAATTATCTAACATAAATATTTGCTCGTGAAATTTCTTTAGAACTTTCATTATCCTTCTTTTCATAATTGTTTAGATTTTTAAAAGAATAAAAATTATAAATAATAAAATCTAAAATTGAAATTGAAATCACATATTTTAAAATATCTATTAAATGACTGACTACACAATATCATTGTTAATATTATAAATAAAAATTAATTATACTTTTCAATTCAATTGATCATTGATTACTTATTTTTCAGTTCATTTGATTTGATTTTCCAAATCAAATTGATCTTTAATAATTAATTATAATCAAAATTCAAAAGTCAAAAAACATCTTGTCGTACAAATATAATATTATGCAATATTTTTGATAATAAATTCTATATATATATATATATATATATATATATATATGTATATAATATATACCTACATAATAGCTAGTTATATTATTCCTTCAATATTCAATCCTGTTAAATCTTTTTAATTGAAATGATTTAAATTGAATTCAATTTTTAATCAATATCACCATCAAATTTTGTCATATTAAAATCTTTGATAGCTTATTTCTTTATTTTCCTCTTCTGTGTGTTTTATGTGGTATTTCAGTATTTGTAAATAAATATACATACATATTATGTATTTGTATATATTAGAAAGGATTAAATTTATCAAAGATAATCATAATTATTTATTCAATTACTTATTCAAAAATATATGTACATACATAATGTACGTTACGTACATAATATTATGTACATGCATGCATATTATCATTCAAAATATAAATGTATAGAAAAGTTTATTTTAAAAATTTACAAAACCTAAGTATGTTTATTGAAATGATTTCTTAAATAAATTTTTAGTGAAAGAAAAATAGAATATTAGAAAAAAGAGAAGAAGATGAAGAGTAAGAAAATAAAATTTCAAATAATTTTGTAATATCGAAAAATATTTTGTATGATGGAGCGAGTACATTTTCAATATATTTTATGTGTATGTAAATGTTTGGAAAATTAGTTTATCAATATTAGTTTAAGTAAAAAATAGAAAAAAAAAGTTTTTGAAACTTTGTAATAAGAAGTTTTCATTTTTTTTTTATTTTTCTTGATAGCTAAACCCATATGAATAGGTTTGTATTAGTTTTGGTAAACTTTTTTATATTTTCTTCAATTCACATTGAATACAGATTTTTGCAATTACTTTTCACTTTTAATATTTTCTTATTTTTATAATTCGTGACTATATACGTCCGTATCGTTATGCAGCTCACCGAGTTCGGCATTAAATTTTCTTTTGTAGAACCCCATCAATTGTTTTCAGAACCTTATATCTGACATAGAAATTTTTTTCGAATATGGCAAATACCCATAGGTACTTACCTTGGATGGTATTCATGACTCTAATGTATGACAATTTTATACTTTTACATTTTAGTGCTTCGGAATAGGAGACAAATGAAAGTAGCAATATTGTTTTCAACCGCTGTGATATTATGCTGATGATATCCCTAATTTCATCTATAATGCGACTGTTAAAGTATCCAATAATAAAAAATAAAATTAAATTGATTGAAAATTGACCTTTTAGAATCGCTGTTTTTTAGAAGCATATAGAAAATACAAAAATAATATATTATATATATATATTTTATGAATTATATAATATTACATTTTATACTCGTAAATTTCGTAATTTTTGTATCAAAAAGTGAATTGTATTTGAGAACCAATGAATATACTACACTAAAATTAAAAAAAAAAAAATATTTTAATATCCTATTTCCATGTTTAAAAATTGAAATTACATATTAGTTAACACGAAACTAAAACACAATTTAAATTATGATATTATTAATTTCTTCATAATCAATAAATGGACAAAATACATATTTTTTTTGTTTTTGATTTATTTCAATTTTCATTAAGTAATATTTTGTTATATATAGAATCCCCAAAATCTAGTATCTTGAAATTGTAAGTTATGAAATCTTATCAAATTATATCAAAATTTATGTATTAATATATATGTATTGTACATATTTCATATTCTGAATAATATATCAAACATTTATTCATCATATTTTAGAAATATTTCTAAGAATATTTTAATAAAAGATTACTGCAATATAATTGTATATCAACATACTGAGTCCTGGTACTAATATGATATACATTTTTATATACCTATATATATATATATATATGTATATTATATTTCTTTTCTATAAATCAATTTCAATATAATATACAAAGATAGGAACTTATTCTCCAATTAACCTATAAATTTTGAATTTATACATTATTTTACTATTTATGTACAACATTATTATATATATAAATAATGATCTTAATAAACCTGCAATCAAAATTCTCATAATATACAGTAGAAATGGCATAAAATATTATTATATTTTAATATTTATATAAAGTATATATATACTTATACATAAATATATGCTTAAATTTTGAAAACACATATACATCTAATATAATGTACATATATATTTAAATTTGTATATTATTCTACCTCATTATCCTAATTGGAATAAAATAATTTTTCCTCCTTAATTTCAAATTGCACGCAAAATTTATATTTCACTGCATCAATTATTATTTTAAATATAAACTTACACATATGTATATATATATATATATCTGTGTTTCTGTGTAATCATAATAGTAATAATATTGAAAATTTATTATAATGTATTAAATCCTTGTAAAAGGACCTTATAGCCATATAATATCCATACTAATATATAATTATATAATAAATAATATGAAAGATATATGTCTTCATAGTTGAAAGTGTAAATAATATTCTAAAAAAGATAATATTATGTATAAATGTCACTTCGCGAATATAAATTGAATTTTTTGTTTGTTTGAAGGAATTCTAAAGGATAAGCGGCGATTCAAAGTATAATAATTTGATTGGATTGGAGGTTGGGTAAAATTTATATTGAAAATTAATTTTGTAATGGATATAGATAGCTATTATTGAAATAAAGTGAAATAAATGAAAATATAATTTTATTTGAATAAATTATTTTTATTATTGTTTTTTGTTTAATGTATTATTTTCATTATATAGATATGTATTTCGGAGTTCTAACTCAAATCATTGGTACAACATTATTGTAATTTAGTTTTATTATTTGTTTCTCTATTTAAATTGAATACGTAAAATTAGTAAAATATTCAAAATAAAATGGGTTAAATTAAAAATTGTGTTTTTTTAGAATAAATATGTAAAAATTATAGGACTTTCGATATTCCGATTAGAGGCCCGTATAGGAACAAATTAATTTTTTTAAACTATATATATACGATATATGATATACAAAATAAGAATCAATATCAATCAGGTTTTGTATCAAGTTTTGTGTATTGACATTAATTTTGTTTATTGACATAAGAAATAGAATCAGGTTTTGTATATTGAAAGGGAATCTAATAGAATATTATAGAAAGCATAAGAAACGTCAGATTGGTCATAAAAGCTGGAATACCTAATATACTTACTTACTTAGGTCGTCACAATAAACCATGTATAAGTTCTGGTTTCAACCATCAGCGTCCTTCATTTTTACCGGCCACGGGCGGTATCCCATATACTGGGGTCTTACAAAAAAAGTAAGTCAAAGTAAGTTTTCTAATCAGAGGTGACGGTGTTTTACTAACCCTCCTCCAAGTTTTCGTCTAGTAATAAATGTCTGATGTCCTTGCTTTAAGTATTAATCTGTCAGTATTAAGTGACAGTAAGTTTTAGGCCAATTTTGCGAACAACACTCTAACCTTAGATTAATATAAAGATTCAACAATTACATTAAAATGCTTAACTAGTGCAGAAATATTACTCATAAAAGTAATTCAGAGAGGCAACAATTTTTGAAAATATACTGGGAAAATTGTTATTACTGATAAAAGTAGAAACCACAAATTCGCGATAAAAATAAAAATTATATAAAAAATAAAAATAATCGGCCCTACTTGTGAATTCGATTCGATATAAAATAATTCGAAATTACTCGTTTCGCTGAATAAAAATTTTAAAAGCAAAAATTTCAAGAAGAAAAATGTAGTAAAGTTCTTTGATAAATCATAGGAGAAGTGTACAAGAGTATATCGATCTCTCTTTTGTTATGTGGGATTTATGACACAGTTACGATACTAGTGATAGAGACCATTTTGAATTTAAAAAAAAAATGTAATAAATTATGTTATGTAGAACTAGACTTTATAATAAGCGGCTTACCTGTGCAACAATTAGAGTTACAAAATGAGTTGAGTATACGAAACCTAGATTCCACAATACTCTCAGAAACTAAATGCCCAATAGGATATTTTTTTTGTGCCCATAAGCAGTACACAATACAAATATTTCATTTTCAACTCTGAAAAAGGAGATATTATTTTTTTTGTATCCAAGAGAGGCCACCACAGATTTGTTTTAAGTAATTTCGTTCTACTTACGTAAGACTGACTTACAAAATGTATGTAATTAATTATGAAGCCAGAACTAAGATCAAATAAAAAATAAGTTTCTTAGAATTCTCTTCGTCTCACCAGCATGTGAATGAAATACATTTTAAATGAATCGACACTATTTATCGGATTTAATAATTTGTCCATCATGTTCCTAAAACAAACCAATCAAAATGTTGAATACTTCATAATTTAATTATACTTTAATTATTTAATAATTGGATTTGTTCTTAAATTATATATGAACTGAATTTTCAAGTTATGCAATTTTTGTTTTTCTTTGAAATTCTTGATGTTCATGTTCATAATATAAATTTTGTGCTTTAGATAACAACAAAAAAAAAAAAAAAAAAAAAAACAGGACATTTTTTTTAAGAGAAGAATTTTTTTTTTGACAATTTCGAGGATATTTTATCTATTTTTCTTCTTCTACAGTACTTAAGATTTCATTTTATTTCTATTTTTTTGGAAATTTTTCAAAATTATCACAATTTGACGTATAAATATAATAATATATATCTATATATATATATATCTATATGTATTTCAATATATTATATATAATTGTTTATATATGTTTTATAATATACAATTATATTATGCAAAAACTTTAAGAAATATTTTTTTTTAATGTCGTATTTTAAATGATCGGTGAATATTCTAAAAGTCCAAACTATGAAATGAAGACATTTTTATTTAATAATATTTCTTTTTCAATAAAATAAATTTTTACAAAACAAAACAAAAATATAAATAAAAATTAAACATAAAAAGTATTTACTTAAATTATCCTTGATAGAAATTTACTGCGCAATTAAATTTTCAACCTTTTTTAATAATAAGATTTGTAATTGTTGTTGTTGCTGTTGTTGTAACTCTCGACGCTGCTATTTTTTGTTTTTGTAGTAGTTGTATAGTTATGATGATGATTATTTTCTTTTACTAGAATCAAATATATTTTTTCATTTGTTTTTTTTTTTTTGTTATCAAAAGAATCCTTAAATCTTCAACTCAACCTCTTGTAAAGTTTAAATCCTTAATTCCTCAACTTTTACAAAAAAAAAAAAATAAGAACAGAAAAAAATCAAATAACAGAAATATAAATAAATAAAATATTTAAATTTAAGTGGAGGGATTTTCTTAAAAGTTTTTCATGTTTTTCTAGGTTACAGGATATTAAACTATTAGGTAATAGAACTGAATTTTTTTTTTTAAAGTTTTGAAGAGGATTTAAAAAAAATATATATGCATATATTTTACTAAAACTTGTATCATATTTAAATATTAAACTGTGTATTTGTATAAAAAATATAGAATGACTAAAAAAAAAAAACAAAAATATAAAAAATTCTAAACTAAGTAGAAATAGAAAAAAAAAAAAAATATTTTTAAAGTTTTCTCAAATAAAAGGACATGGTCCGAATATTAAATTATTGTATTAGAATTTTAGGTCACGATGCAAAATTATAGCTTCTGATGTCCAATAATATTAACCAAAAACTTTTTAGTTATCTGTATGAATAGCTTTTTAGTAACTGATATGAATTTAGTGACTGAGGATTAACTGGCATAAGTGGGGTATATATAGGCATATAAATACTTGTCTAATTAAAACTTTAATAAACTTTCAAAAATCATTACTATAACCATCGCAAATTATATTTTTAAAGAACAATTTAAAAATTGAATACATTTTGAATTTAGAACGATATATGAATATGAATTTTATGAATTTATGTTCAACAATGTATGAACAATTCTCAATAGTGAAACATTTATTTAACTTTAAAATTTAGTAGGTATGATTATCCTTAAATCCTTTTATTCACATATTTCTTTTTTTTTCTTTTTTTTTACTCTTCTTCATTGTATGCTTTTTTTTTTTTGTATTTTCATCTTGAAAATGTCTGAAATAAGAAAATTAAACATTCAAGAATTTACAAAGATATCACGGATGAATAAGAACTTGAATTGTACCTAAAGTACATTTTATTCTTATAATTTTTTTTATTTTTTTATTTTTTTGCTTGATATCTTCAAGAGATAAAGTTAACTCTAAGGACTAAATAAATACACTCATAATATGGAGATATCCAGTTTTTGTTTTTTTTTTTTTTAGAAAAAAGATTGTGGTGTATATAATATGTACATAAGCATTCATATATTATGTAGTTGAATTGTAGTAGTACCAAAAACCAAGGTAAACTAAACCAAATCAAACCTATGTTCGTAGATAGTATGCTAATGCGCGTTTATTTTATGCCAAGTTTTTTTTTTCTCTTTAAATCTACTTTACAGGATATTGTGATGAAGAAAAAGAACAAAAAAAAAAAAAATAACAGGACTTAATTTAAAATACCTAAAATTCTTACCTAAGTATTTTTTTTTTTTTTGTATATATACAAGGAGTTTTTCTCCAAAAAAGAAATGTGCTTTTTTTTACTTTGTTGTTTTTTTTTCGGAAAAACTCTGAGACAACTAATAAAAAAATAACAAAAAAAAAATTAAAATAAACGTATTTTATTTAAAGTTCAGTTCCTATCTAAAAGCCGTTAATGCCACCGTTATAGCTTCTTAAAAAAGAATTATATTACATTTATACACGTGTTCATACTTTAGTACAGTAGAAATTCGCTATAATTTTGATGATTTTCAAGTGTAAAGGGAAAAAGCTATATTAGAAATATTCAATATTGAATAATTAGTTATCAACATCATCATCATCGTTTTGTCATGATAAATTTTTCTTAGAATTTTCACTTAATTTAAGTATTCAAATTTCTAAATAAAATGTTCTTAAAGCGGTTAAAGTATAGAAAACCATTGACTGATTTATTAAAAGGAATTGTAATAGTATCCGGTATCCCTAACATTTTATATTTCTAGAAATATTTTGGGCAATGAGTTTTAAATGATTTTGAGTGTAAAGTATATTCAATATCAATTTTATTGAGAGCTGCTGTCAGCTCTTGGTTAAAATACATGTAGGTATTTTCCAGTAATTAATTAAAAATTGATTAATTTTGGTTATAACACCATTATCAGATAAGCAGATCAGATCAGACCAGACTATTCATATTAAACTATTCAAAATAATTCACCTAGAGCCTGTACATGATATTCTATAAAATATAGTAAATATAAAGTAAATATAAAGTTAGTTAGTAGTTCTGACTGATGTGAGGCGATTTTGTGCTTTAGGAAATACTTTATATTGATCGAATTTGAAAATTAAAAAGATAAGGCCCATTATTAGCAGTATTAAATCACTTCAGAATTTCTATTGTATATATAGCAAGCCTAGGTATTTCACTTTGCATCAATTTATGTATGTATATATTATATACATATATATATATATATATATACCTGCTATAACCTGCCATTTCCCTTTTCATCGATTTATACAACAAATTTAAGCTTTTAAAACCACACAAATGATAACATTTTTGTTAGTTATCATCTATACTTGCATATATATATATATATATATATATATATATATATATCCAAGACGAAAAGACAGATCATTGACCAAAATGTTAAAATCTATGGTATTTTGAAAACTAAAATTTGTTTTGTAAATAACGGTAAATAAGTTAAATTTTAATAATCAAAATATTGTATTTTTAAATCTTTTCCCATATTAAAATGTTTCACTGTTTGTGTATACTCATATATTTGTCTATATATATAGATGTAAATATAATATAATTTAAAAATTTAAAATTATTCACTAGTTAAAGTCAAGACTGAATTTTTCTTATTTTTTTTGTTTTTTGGCTTGATTCCATTTTCTTTTTGTTGCTGAAATCTTTAAATGTAATAATTTCGTTTATTCATTGCACATTGCATAACTTAAGAAGAATATATTTTCTAAATTTTGATTTTATTAGAAAATTCTTTTTTTTTTTTGTTTTTTTTTTTTCTATTTAAATTTAAAACTTAGAAAAATACAATTAATTAAAGAATTTCAAATAATTTTAATTACATAACCATTTTGGTGATGAATTTTCTCTTTTTCTGAAATGGTTCACAAACACTTTAAAATGAGAGATATCCTTTGAGAACAAGAACAAAGTAATCACAATTGATAACAATAAAAATAAAAATAATAAAAAGAGGAAAAAAAAAATTCAATATTGAAAAACAAAATAAAAAATAAAAAAAAATCTTTTGAAAAGGATATTTTGAAATATAAAGTGATATCCTAGGAAGAACAATTAGGAACAAATTTTGTTTTACTTATTGTTTTTTTTTTTTTTTTATTTGAACAAAATGGAGACACTGGGCTATGCATATTGTTTTCAGAAGGACTCTTAAAAACATTTCACCTTCTTTTATTATTATATATACATATATATATATATATATATTGAATATTTATTTGTAAATCTATCTACATATTATTATATAAAATTTGAATGAATTTTGATGATTTCACAAAACAATAAAGGTATATGTGTATATAAATATATGTATATACATTGCCTATAAATCTGTGTTAATGTCTCAAGATAATGAGAACGAAAGAAAAACGTACACAGTGGTAGAAAATTAGTTAACTGTTCGGAAATTTTCTTCTTAGTTTTTGTGCCCATAAACATAAACCACGAATTGATGTTCGAAGAAGCTTAAAAAAAATGTTAATTTTGCCTTAAAAGTGAATTAAATTTGCGGTCGATATTTTTTATTTTAAAAATGTGAGAAAATAATATGGAGTTTAACATTATAAAACTTCATTATAAATAATCTATCATATTTGGGCGAATTTCAATCAATATTTAGTTGCATTTCATTGATAGGTACCTTTAAATTCAGAGTGATCGATACGGAACAATACTGAACTACTGAAATGTAATTTATTTGACGATTGTGATGTGTAAACATTTGTCCATATCAAAATGCGACACATATACTGTTACGAATCACCGCAAAGAATAATTAATT
Source organism: Argyra leucocephala (assembly GCA_963942445.1). NCBI lineage: Eukaryota > Metazoa > Arthropoda > Insecta > Diptera > Dolichopodidae > Argyra > Argyra leucocephala. The sequence goes on from OZ012680.1 coordinate 150,584,474, forward strand.
GAATATATGAATGTTTATTTCACATTATGTACTCCCTGTAGAAGTAGGCATTCCGCTTTATGTCCACTGATAGAGTTATAGAACAATGATGATGAGGAGTAGGCATAGCTCAGATGTAATGTGATTTATAGAAATAATTCTTCAGTTTTAAGATTATATTAGTGATTTTGATAAACAAGCAATACAAGGCAATATTGCTGACAAGTATTTTGTTTATAAAAAAATGTTGCAAATGAAGTTTGTTTATAAACAATTTTAACATAGCAGGAAAACTGCAAAATTATAGTAGATAGCGCATGACAATCAGTTGTGCTGCTGCTTATATTTATAACACAAAACTGCAAATGTAGAAAATTCAAATTTTAATAACTTTGTCAAAAACAATTTGTATATGTTCTGCAGTATTCTGTTTTTATATTTATGTGTTTATGAAAAGCTCTATAGAACTAAGCATTATCTAGTTGAATAATTCAATTCATAATGTAAACTCCAAAATGTTCGAATCGAACTGTATGAACCTGCTGTTAGACTAAATTATCTGAATAACAAAAAAAAAATGTAAAGAACTTGAATATTATAATGTATGTATAATATTACTGACTATATATAGAATTAAATTATAAAAAGAGTATCCAGTAGAAAAAAGTTTTATTATTGTATTAAAATAATAAAAAATTAAAAAACAAAAAAAAAAAAAAAATTGTCGAAGGATAATAATGCAAGAAGACAGATTGCTTCAGGTATAATAGAACTGAAACATTTAATCCTGATAAGAGTTTTTTTTTGTTGTTTTTTTTTTTTCAAATGTAGTATTTGTTCTACAATCTCCATCTCACAATTTCTCTTCTATTTCATTCTTATTCTAAATATTCAAGTTATTATACTATATAGTGTTCACTTTTTGTTACTTACGTGGTTTTGGTGGTTTTGGTTTTCTTGTTAGTTTTTGTTTTTTTTTGTTTTGCATAAAAGACAGCAGGATAAAAAGTCTTTTCTTGTTAGGACTTCCTTTGATTTTTATTGAAATCGAGAATAACCAATTTATTCTTTTCTTTAACGCTATATAATAAAAAAAAAAAAATTTACAAGAGTTACAGTTTTTGTTTTTTTTTTTTTTTGAGAGAATTTTATTTTGTTATGTGAATTTGTATAGAAGCTATTATAAGTTATATATAAAGGTAAGAACAAGGATATGGAACGGGGCATAAAGTTTTATATTATTTTGTATATAAATTAATATAATATATAGAATAACGTGAACAAAAGAACAAATTGAACTTTTAGACCATGTTATAATGGTATAGAACAAAAAAAAAACAAAAACAAAAGAAACAAAAAAAAGTAAAGAAGTGATTGGGGACGGAAGTACATTAAGAACGGAGGTTGATCGTATAAGATTTTTACTTTATTATTAGATTTGAAAGCCAATATTTTGTGTTTTATTGAAAAAAAAATATAAAATTTTTTTTTTTTTTGTTTCTATTTTTTTTTATAAAATCTGCATTCTCATCCCATGCTAGAATGAATTCAACCAATTTTTCATGATATTGTTGCATAAATTTAAGCCATTTTTGAATAAATATTCAGTATAAATGAAAAATTGGGTTAATTTTTTTTTTTGGAATTTTAAATTTTGAAATTATAAAATTTGGTTTTTGCTGACTAATTAAAACTATTGCTTTAATAATAAGTAAAATAGTGTTCCTTATACTGCTAAAATATTAAAAATAAAATGACATTTGAAGATTAAATATTTCTTGACAATATTTTATATAATTTTATATATTTCTTGACAAGATACGTAATTAGAAAATTAAAGTACAGTAACAGCTCGGTTAATATAACTTCTGTTCATAAAGAGAAAATCTATGGGATTGCTTCAAAATATAAAATTGTACTTCGTTTAAGAATATATTTAAGTTTTTTATTTAAACGTTGGGTGGCGCAGTAAGTAATCTGTTTTTTTTTCTTTATAAATTCATTTCCAAAATTCTAATTTTTATAGTAAATAATATTTTTTCTATAATTTTATTAAATAACATAAATTTTGAAATAATTGTTTTATTTAATGCCTTTAGTCGTAGCTGTCTGGCTCATTTATATTTCTATTATGTTTTATATTTTAAATGTCCCTAACATAATATTAAAATGAGTATGAAATTTTTAATTTGTTTTTTGAAATAGCACAATATCGTCTTTCAACTGAAAAGCCCCTAATTGGTGGCAATTATATTATAAGATATAAACTTTGTAACAACTTAAATAAAATGGAACTACTCTATTTAAGAAAACGGGGCTATAAAAGCAGTAGTATATTTTCCACATTTCATGAGTTTATATGCCTGAAATCTAATTGATAAATATAACTTTAAAAATATTAGAAGTAAAACGTAGTAAAAATTACAGTAGCGTAATTAATGCACAAAATGGTAATTCTGTCATAAACATATATAAAAAAAATACACATAGGCCCTTTCCCAGAACGTCATTTGCGTGCAATTTTCAAAATTCATGAATTCCAAAAATTTTTGACGTTAGCGTCATAAATTCCAATACTCATTGCTCGTTTATACAAATAAAAATCAGTTGTCAGAAATTTCAACAATGAGTGATGCAGAAAGCAGCTAAGAAAATAAATAATAAAACTTTTAAAAAGAAAAAGATTAAAATATGAAAATGAATTATCAAATATGAAAATTTACTATGCTGCTTTAAAATTTCAAAACGTCAATGACGACAATTGCTTTAATTGCATACATGACTGTCATGACTATCATAATTGATATGATTGACATGATCCTCAAATCGTTATCGTTCTGGAGAATTGCCATACTCTACTATAAGATAGTTGTATCGTACTTTTTAAATTTGCAGATTAAATATATAGTGATAGTGATTTCGCATCTAATTTTGGAAACTATTACCGCATTACATAATTTGTATTCAAATAATTTCTAGTAAATCTAATCTCGAACCAGAACATTCGATCACAAATATACTATGAAAAATACTAAATTTTGAGTAATAGTATTTAACTTTATTTAGATTTCTTTACTAAAATTTATGTACTCAATTACTCAAACACTTAAAAACAATATTTTACACAAATACTTGAAATTAAATACTTTTACTCAATGAGTATAGTACCCATAGTGATTGTTATTTAATCAATTTTGCCTCAAATTCTATTAAGAAAACGAATAGAAATTATTCTCCTTCTCGAGAAACGCATATTATTAAATCTATCAAGGATATTACATTATTATTTCATATTTTATCAGAAATGTCAGAGATGTTTAAAAACTTAAATTATTTTCTATTAAACTAATGAAAACATTTGATATTTTCATGAATTACAAAAAATGTCATTTTATTTCACCTTTAAATTTTATTTATTAAAATTAAAAATAAATACCAAAATAGAATATATAAACATTTTTTTTATCAATGATTTTATAAATGTTCAAATTTAAATAATATTATTTAACGACTAAAACATACTCTTTAAAATATCATGTACAGAAAATAAAAAAAAAAACATAATATTCTGATTGAAAATCAACAAAATAATAACAAGGTTTTTGCATATTTTCCAGGATACAAAATTTTTCAAAAAAAAAAAAAAAAAATTCTTCTAAAAATAACGAAAAACAAAAAAAAAAAATAAATAAACTACAAATTTTTAGCAGTAAGCTTATATTTTTGAGAGGTTTATGAGCGCGAAAATCTTTAAAATTTATACTTATACTTGAATCTAAATACAAAATTATATTTTGTGGTATATTCTCAAGCTATAAAAAAAAAAATAAAGTATATATATTATAACTTATATAAAATATAATATTATGTAAAATATATATATATATATGAATATTTATATTAAAATATATTACAAATGTGTATAAGGTGTCTGGAATATTTGTATATGATGGTTAAAGTTACCGTACTCTTAAGTAATATAAAATAACATCTGTTTTATATATAAGGGTAATAATCTTGAATTTATACTATTTATATGTAGAATATGTAAAAAACAAAAATAAACAGAAAAAAAAGCCAAAATAGGTAATAATAATTTAACTATCTTTAACATGGTACATAACCAACACCAACATCATCGTCACCATATTTACCACATCATAATATTATATTATAGAAAGTAAAAGAATTTTTTTTTAATTTTTTTTTTTATTTTTGGTTACCATTATATATATTGCATATCCACCAGATATATTGTGTATATAATATATATATATACACATATTACACCTACATACATATACGATTACATGAACTTTTCCGTTTCCGTTTATTGATATCTATAGTGTATAAAAGCATTGTGTGGTTTTTATTCATCATTGTTGTAGTAGTCAGTATGTTGTTTTTGTTGTTGTTGCTGTTATTATTAAGTATATATAGTAAATATTACTCAATATTTTTTGTTTTTAAGAGCATTATAATCTACAGATGATGTACTCAAGCTTCAGCTTAAAAATATTTCTTAAAGTATCAACGGTAATAATATTGTGTTGAAATTTTCTTTTCTTTTATTATTATTTTTGTTTTTTTTTTTTGTTTTTTCTAAGGTAATGCTTTTAAAACTACACTTTATCAAGAAGCATGATTATTTATACTAATATACTTATAATAAAAAAATGTTGATGGATTATTTTTTTGTTTTTTTTTTTTTTGTGGGTGGTTGTTTGTAGTTATCTATAGTATTAAATTCAAATAATTTAATAAAGAAATTTAAATTTTTATAATTTTCAGATACATTGTATTAAATGAAATTTTAAATAATAGTTGGTATATTATTATAGTATTGATTATTTTAAAAGTTTAAAATTAAATTTATTAGAAATTATTGAATAATAAGAAAATTCTATTTTTGCGGTTTTTTCATTATGCAGGATTTTTGTAGTCAGTTTTACAATGTTAATTGAATACTATTAACAATATTGTATTATTTGCTTTGCAGTTTGTACGAGTTCGTCATTATTATTTCTTCAATTTTTAATGTTATGCAATCAAAACATATGCTTTCTGTGAATCTAGAAAATTATAAATATTTAATTTTAATATAAATTATTTTTCTAATTTTTATCAAAAAATCAATTTTTGATCGTGAAATTTCAAATTTTAAATTTACAAATTAACAATATTGAACTTGAATTGCCTCTAACCACTCTCATACATTTTAGTTAATCAAATTTTTATGTTGAGTATAAAAATTAAATTTACAAATATATTTTAAATAATTTTCTACTTCTGTCTCAATCCTAATATCGTTTTATTCAAATAAAATTATCATTATTAAAAATTTAAATTTAAATCTGTTCTTAAATATATTTTTAGAAAAAAAAAGTTAAAAATTAAAAATAAAAGCAACAAATATAAAAAAAAAACAACAAAAAATCGCATAATTTAATTTTTATCAATGCGCCAACACTATTATCTATATATTCTATAGAAACTAAAAAAAAAAAATAAAATAATAAAATAATATAAGAGGATACTTAAGGATATTTAAAGGATACCAAAAATTATATCAAATTTAAAAGTTAGTTCAACATAAAAAAAAAACACAAAAAATGTAAAAACTATGAAACTAAGAAAATTTTTTAAGAAAATGACTTTAGGATACTAAAACAAATTGAACAAAACGATCATAGTTAAAGCAAAAAAAATAAAAAAAAAATAAAAATTAAAACTACAATCAATGAAAGAACTCCTTCGTATTATTGTTGGATTTAAAAGTTTAACCACCACAAAATAAAAAAACAAAAACATAAAAATAAAAATAAATAAAATAAAAACAAAGTTTAAAATTTTTTTTTTTTTTTCTTTAAGGGTCCATTTTTATATCGGAATCTTGAATACACTTGTATACACTTTGTTTTAGTTGTACAACTAAACAGTTAACTATACTTTTGTTCTTTCATTTGTTCGGTAATTTTTCTTATTTTTATTTTCATTATCGTTTTTTTTTTTTTTTCTGTGATGGTGCAAATAATCAAAAAATAAACAAGGAAAATACAAAAAACCAAAAAAAAAAAATTGATAGAAAGAATTTTTCTTGGTTTTTTGTCTATTTTTGTTTTTTGGTGCTGTTGGCGGCACTGTGCTATGGCCTTTTTGGCAATGGTAATGGCGCCATGAATATATATATTTTTTTATTGCATAAAGTTATAAAAATCAACTATAAAAATGAAATACAAACGAAAAACAGAAAAAAAAATAAAATAAAATAAGTTCTCGTCCTTGCTCTGTTTCTTGCTTACTTCTCGCTCATATTTTCCTTTCATATCTCTCTCTCTCTCTCTATCTGTTGTGTGTAGGGTGTATTACAATAGTAAAGGAATACATTTTTAATAATTCCAATATTTAAAATTTCAATATTTTTTAGATTTAGTTAGGTGTGGATATTTAATATTAACTAATAGATATAAATGTCCTTCTGTTATTCCCTGCCAACAGGAATACCATTTTCAGGAATTCAATTTCAAATTTTTTTTGTTTAATCTTAAAAATTACATTTACTCTTTCACCTATTAAATTTAGTTTGTGTTTAGTTTAAATTTTTTATCTGACAGATGTAAGTCAATATTGATATAACAGTAAATAATATTGGTATAACAGTTATGTTATAATAGATAAATTATATTTATAAGTTCATATTGTAAATATTTTAGGCAAAAGTTAGATTATAGCATAGTAAGAATTTATAAAGAGTATTGTATAAAGCATGATATAAGCATGATATAGCATTGAATAGAGTTGTTTCTGGTGACTATATCTATCCACAATTTCTACATTAAAATTGTTTCAATCTTCTAATAAATGAGTTGCATATAAATTCAATGAAAATAGAAAATATTTAAGACTGACATTAAATGCAATTAGTTCGGGTACGCTTACTTTGCAAGCCTCATGTACGTTTGTTGTTCGTTTTATAAAAGCGTAAAGACTGAGATGAGCTGATTACGTCGTGAGAATAGAAGATGAAAGATCACAAAGGAATATATTTAGTTATCGTCCTGATCTTAATCGAGTTAGAGGTAGACCGAAAGCAAGATGGTTACAGAGCGAAAACAAATTGAAAATTGGAAAACAGTTGACAAAAATAGACTTCAATGGAGGAAAATTGTGAAGAACACCCCGAAGTGTAGCGCCATATGATAATGATAATAAAAGCCCAAATTTCAATTGGTCATTTATCATAAAAGAGTTAAAAATCTAACTTTCTACTTAGATTGAAACACCCTTTCAACTTCTTCTAACATCTTAAGATATTCATCTTATATATATGTTACTGTTTAATTCTATATGTGTAGTAATATGAAAAGACAGCATGCAGAAAATTAAAAAAAAAAAAAACAAAAATATAAAACTGTGTATCTGATGTGAAGTACATAGTATTGTACTTCTTAAGAAAAGCAAAAAAAAAAAAAAAATAAAAATTATGATTATTTGGTTGGAATTGGGTATAATAGAACTGCAATATAAGAAAATGTCCTTAAGGAATTCATAACAGACAATATTTGTATCTAAAATTATATTACGTTCACTAGGGAAAATATACAAGAGAATTTAATGTTATATGATTCTTTTTTAGTTTATTTTTTTTATTTTTATTATTATTTTTTTGTACTTTTGTTGTGTCATCTTATGTTTTTAGTTAATTTTTTGTATCTATTTTTATTACTGTAGTTGTTGTTGTTTTGTTTTATTCTATCATAATATAAATATTAAATGAACATTTTCTAGACAAGATTAAATGAATATTTTTATATATATTTATTTTTTAATTTTTGTTTATTTTTTTTTTATTTGTGTTTTTTTATAATATTTTGTTCCTAAAAATATTTTGGTGTTTTAAAGCAAACAAAAGTGGTGTATGATTTTTATTAAAAACAAAAACATAAAAAACCATAATCATAGAAAATTCTAGTGTTCATTCGCCTAAAGGTTTGGCATTTCTTTTGTATCATCGATTAAATAATATTTTCTAAAATGTTAAATATTTTCTTTTCTGTGTTATTTTATTATTTTATATTTTGAGATCAAAAAAATATTAAAAAATAATTTTTGTTATTATTTTTTTTTTTTTTTCTTAATAGAACTGACTTTATGTCATGAAAGTTGATTACCTATTATTAAAGAGTTAAATTTTGACAGTAGTAATAATAATATTACATTAGGATAAGATAATAAATAGTATTTCAAAAGAAAAGAAAAAAAAACCGATCTAAAAAGTATATACAATTTATATAATTATGATTTGATTAAGTTGTACATATTTTATATAAGAGACTAGCTATTTGAAATAGATTATTTACTTTTCTGGTCTGTCAAATTGTAGATTTTTAATAGTGGTGGACATAATAGCGATTTGAGCAATATTGTCTATATTGACAAGTAAATATTTTGTTCATAAACAAAATGTTGCAAATGAAGTTAGCGGGAAAACTGCCAAATTATAGAAGATAGTGCATGACAATCAGAGGTGTTGTTTTATATAATGCTATTTATAACACGAAACTTCAAATGTAAAAATTCAAATTTTAACAATTCTGTCAACAAAATTTTTTTTCTGCAGTATTTTGTTTTTGCAGTATATATATTTATGAAAAGCCCTAACAGCTACATAATTACGCTCCAGTAGAAAATCGATATTTTCCTTTAAATTTACCGATATTTTATTTCTCTAGTTCTTTCTCTCGTTGGCATATTTTTTTAGGCTACAAGATTGAACTCACATTTATCGCCATGGCCTTAAAATTAACTGTCCAATGAAATTAATTGTATTTAATTTAAGGAGTTACAAAAATTCGACCAATTTTGTATTACGAATCTGAAGTTTGGGATCTTAAAAACTTAAATGTTAGATAATGTAGTTGAGTGAAGATTTATACGTAAAATAGTTGGAGCTAATATTGCAAGGAATAGAAAATAATTGTTAAAAAAGATGAATAAATAAATTACAAAATTTAAAATTGCAAAGTGAGACTTAGTCCTATCAGAGTTCTAATTCTAACATTATCGATACCTTTAGGTCTATTGTAACATTCATATATAACAGGGGATCTACAGATAAATCACGTCAACTATAGAGCCTTTTCCATTTCGGAATGTATGCCTTTGTAAAGTAATTATTTGGTACATATTTTGTATATTGTATCAGAGTATACAATATATTATATGTATATACAATATTTGATTGTGTATTATATTATATTTATTAGTTTTTAATTATTATTTGTTTATTAATAATTGTTATTATATTCAGAACCGTCATTTAAAAAACTTTTCGGTTCTCACGGGCTTTGAACCCGTCTTTTCTCTCTTGTCACATTACTATATTCGAAAAGTGTACCACTTGAATACCGAGGCCAGATCTGTATAGTATTATAATATGACTAGGGGCCCTGTTGAGTAATTATATTTCAAGTTGAAGTCAAATTTAAAGTTTTTAAAAAAACAGTAATTTACGTACTGACATAGACTTCGCACGATATAGCAGAAACCACTCGTGTTTAATAAAAAGTACTTACTACACTCGTGGTTAGTAAGTTTTATTTAGGACACATAAATACATGTCCCTCATATACGGCTTTGTTTCCGATATATTCCCTATAGTAAGTGGCATTTAGTGATAAAATTACTAAAAATAAATAATTTTGTCATCAAAGAGGTATGTATATATATACCTACATAATACATAATTTGGTTGTTTTGTTGTGTTTTTCATGTTTTTTGTTGTTTTTATATTTTTTATTTTAGATGAATTTGTTTTTTTCTTTTTTTTTGGCATATGTACATAGATTCATTTGCAACTACATAATGTAAATTATAATAACTGATTTGTTTGCTTTTGTTTATTATTTTAATAAGTTCTCACATATGCACAATGTATTTGCTGAATAATAAAATCATATGAGTACAAAATTTTAAACTGTGTGCGCATTTTTGTTTTATATACAATCTTATATATCATATATATTAGAAGTTCATTAAGGAGTAGGAGAATCGAAATAAAATAAAAAGGTGTCTACTGCGCAGGACCTTAAATGCTCGTCAATTATAATTATAGATAATCTGATCATTCAATGAATCTGACAGCACTTTTCACTTCCCGTGAATTGGAACTGGATGTTTGTCTGATTAAATGAATCACCTGTTCAACTTAATTCATCTGTTATAAAAGATATCTTTTGCAATAAATATAACTGTTATAAAGGATATTTCTTCAGTAAATCAATGTATTTTATATGTTTATAATTTGATCTAAGGAAATTTTTCTACAATATGATGTGTATTATTATTTCAATTAGACAATAATGGAATCCGACTGAATCTATTGTAGTTAAAGGCACATTATATCAATTTTTAAGAATAACAATATCTTGGTGGTATTAATAATATTATAGTTTTTTTTTTATTCAAATTATATTCAAATTCTCTCTATTTACCTTTATCTCTCTCTTTACAAGATCTCTTTAATAATTCAAATCTTAATGAGGACATTGTTTTTTTGTTTTATTTTTGCTTGTTTTTTTTTTAAAATTTAATATCGAACAATATCAAAAAATATAACGAATATCCTTAGAAAAACTCAAGAGAGTTGTTTCCATTCGAAACAGTAACTTTAGAGTACCCCTTTAAAAATAATTTTCACAAATTTCTTCAAAATTTAACTAAATGAATATAGATATTAGATATATATATATATATATATATATAATATCAAGTAAAAAAAAAAAAACAGAACTTTTTCTAATTTTGTAGATAAATCTAGCCAAGTTCAATTTAATAGAAACTGATTTAAAAAAAAGTTCTCAAATAAAAAGAAGAGTCCTTCAAAAATGAAGGAGAAAAAGATAGAAATAATTTTAAAGGACAAAATGGAATTTAATTTAATTTTTCTGTTTTTTTTTTGCTATTTCAAAAATCTCTTAAATGTGTTTATGTAGAAAATTTGTACTCGTTAGATTGCAGATTGCAACAACAACAGCAACAGTACACACCCATGTATACAGAAAAAGAAAAATTCGTTTTAAAAGCAAGCAATTGAGTGCGACTGAAACTAACCAACCAAAAACTAACCTAAGTGAGAATAAAACTTATTGGAGGTGGGTTTTTTTGTCTTTTTTTTTTTTACTTTTTTGATTTGTTTTGTGTTCTGATTTTTTTTTTTTTTTTATATCCTCCTAAGAAATAGTAAAGTTCTTGTATCTCATGCATGACCGGAAATTTTTTTTTGGTTCTGTTTCACTCGTTAAAGGGACTCTTATGTCGAAGGACATTTTAATATAGATAAACTATGAAAAAAAAAAAAAAAAATGATCACAAGAAGGGAAACTGAAATTTTTTAAAGTCGTTTAACATCTCAGGTGTGTCTTTTTTCTGCTAATTTTTGTTTTTGTTTATTTTCAAATTCTAATTACTTCTAAAACTGTCTAGAATGAAGTACGTGAAGTTGTAAGTAATACTACAAAAAACGGGTTTTTTACTATTTTTTTTTTGTTTGTTTGTTTGGGTTAATCTCAAGAGAATAGTGATGGTAGAACTTGTGACACAATTGTTATTTTAAGTTAATTAAAAAGGTTTTTTTGTGTGTTCTTGTTGTTTTGTTAGTAAATAAATCATTTTGAATAAGAAATTAAATTTTTTTTTTTATGTTTTACTTTTAAAATTTTTGTTTTAATTTTCATTTGATTTGATTGAGAAAAATGTGTATAAAAAAAATAAATTTAAAAAAAAATTTTTTTTTGGTTTAAAATTAAATTATGTTTTTTTAGGATGGTCAATAAAAATTTGTTTTACCATTCGACTAGAATTAATAATAATTTGTTCGAATCTATATATACGAATGCATAGTTTTAAAATAGATTCAGCCATCACATTGATTTGATTCTATTTTTGTTACGTGTTTGAATTAAATAAATAAAAACTCAATGTTATTCGTGATATGATTTCGATGTTGAATTTTATTATTCTTCTCATCCATTCTGATATCATATCAAATTTTTCTAGTTGAACAAAAACCAATTTAAAGAAATTTCATTTATTCTAGTATTATTAAAGAATGAAATTGCTTATCAAATCCATGGCCAGACCGAATGAAAGGTAGCATAGACTAAATACCTGTGCGATATAGAGGAAAATATGGCCCTTGTATAACATCAATAAAATCAAACCACTTTTAGTCAGGTCCCGTAAAGAGTAGTAGCCATCAGTACTGGTCATTGGTAAATAAGAAGCCATGCTGCCAATCTAAGTATTCCGTTCAATTCCCATTGTTGCAGCTGCAAAGATCAGAATGAAACAGAAGCTCTTAAGCACTTCTTTTGCAGTTGCCCAGCATTAGCTAGGGTCAAACTTTGAACTTTTGGGTGAGGCTTTCCCCATCAGGCAATATAGGTATTATCGCGGAAAGCAAAATAGAAGATCGGATCAACCTTCTCAATCACACAGTGGGGGCTCTAGTACTGAGTCCCCGGGGAGGGTAAAAATCCGAAAATTATCCCCTATAACAACCCCAACAACAAGAAAGAGATCAGTCAAGTCGTGCTATCAGAAATACACAATTAAATGCTAATTGGTTTTCCAGATAAGGATCCATAAAAGAATAATTGATCTTCACTCTCCATCAGAAGTTGTTAAAAAGATAACATCTATCAACATTGAACCTAGCATGGAAGTAGAAGTTACTATTGCCAACTAAAAAAGATTAGCAAAATAAAAAATTGTCAAAATTTTGTTGCTGTGTGAAAAAAATAGGCAATAATATTAGAGTATAGTATTTTATAGTCCTATTGTGTAGTTTTGAATATTTTTGCTATTATCCTACGATCCTATAAACCAGTTTTCTGTTATTAGAACTGACAAATACTGATTTCAATTTCAAAACCGTTAATTCTTGCTGTCAGAAATTTAAGGTATTAATAATTAACAGAATGTGATTACAACCGATATACTACATAGCATGAGACCGATTTTATTTCATCCTGTAGTACTTCAGTTCGGTTCAATAACATTTTGTCAATGTTATTTGCAATTAATTTGTACATAAAGTTACATTTTTTTTTGGATGTGTTAATAAAGCCGATTGTATCGAAATATTCTGGACAATTATTTGGAAATATTAATGGGGAGAGCACTTATAAGCCGCACACTACAAAGCCATTGTAAAAGGTTAACAGTAAATAAGAAATAACTTTTAATGGTATAATTACAATTAAAATAATCCACCCACTGAATTTAGTGTTAAAAATTTCTCAGATTTAATTAAAAAAAGAAAAATTTCATTACACTTTTTGAATAATTTTTGTTTCATCTTTCCATTCAATTTCATGTTTTCTCTTTTGTTTCTTGTTTCCTTTTTATTTAAATTTTGTTTTTTATGTTTTTTTTTTCTGTTTATGAAAGTGATGAATATTAGAAATCAATGTAAAAATAAGTGTTTGTTATTCAGTATTAAAATATTTATCATTCTGTAAATTTATACCAAACATCATAATAATAAAAACAAAAAAATAAAAACTTTTTGATGGGGTCAAATATTAAATCATTAAATAAACCAAAGGCTATTATGAATAGGGATATAAAAGCTAAGAAAAAAAGTTTAAAACAAACAAAATTTCGCATTAATATTAAATCGATAATCATGATGAACTTTTTTTTTTTTTTTATTAAATCACACTTTTTTTTTGTTATCACAACTCACTTAAATGAAATTCTTTAAAAAAGGATGAAAAACGCATTATCTTCTCGCAGTACACAAAAAAAAGGACATTTTTTGTGTTTTAGTTTTTAAAATATTTTTTTTTTATTTTTTGGTTTGATGTATTTTAAAATTTTATCAAATTTATGCAGAGATTAATGAGATGATAATCAGCTAAAAATAATAAAGTCACGTCCAAGAGAATGTCACGAAAATCTCTTATTTTTCTTTGAAAGAATTATACTTTTATAATGGGTATCAATTTAATATTAAAGAAAAAAAAAATTAAAAGTTTTTTGAAAAGGCTTTCGATGTTTTAAAAAAAAAAAAAATCTGAGAATCCCTTTTTTTGTGTCTTTATAATGATCTTTCATTAGAAATCATAGTCCAATTTAATGTCAGATTCAATGTTGTTGTTGTTTTTTACTATAATTGAAGAATTTCTAAATTTTTAAAATTAAAAGCTTTAATTTCCACAACTTGATTTCAACTGTATATAACTTTGATGGAAAATTGTTATAAAATTGTAATTTTAATAATTTTATTAAACTAGTGTACATTTATTGAAAACCTACAAGTACCTAAAGTACCTAAAGTATGGCAGATTTGATAGAGAAAAATATAATCAGCCTCTTTGGTCTGTTCAGAAAATGTCAAATGTAACTACATTCATTAAGTAATAGCTTAACTTTATCAAATCTAACACGTTACAGAATAATGCCATTCGACCAAATTTTCCAAAATTGAGACAAATTATTTGTATTATGGCAATACCATTTTTGATATAAAAAAAAAATACTCAACAATAAAACTAACTAGTCAAGCTATCAAATTAATAACTAAAAAATATTAAATTACAAAAAATTAATTATTTCTTTGAATGAAAAATAGTGCAAAATAATCAGATGAGCATTAGGGTTCATATTGGTTAGTAGATGGATTAATGTAGTTATAGTATTAATTTTTTCAATACTCATTTATGTATTAGTGCAATCTTGCAATGATAAACAAATTTAAATCCTTTGAAAAATAACTTGGACAGCTCAAATAATAAAGGTTAATGTTCAGTGGCATGAATGCGATAGAAACTAAAAACATTGAAAACTATAAAAATGCTCTAATTCACTTGTATTTTTATTATAATTCATAAAAATTTTGAAAAGTATTGAATTAAGCTGTTAATAATAATCGTGTTATTTCATGATATATATCCACTACTCATAATCAGTTCTGAATAGTTTGTTAAAAAAGGAACAAAACATAATCTTAGATATTATAAAATCCCGCTAGTAATGAATTTTTGAGATAACTAATGCAAATTCAAATACTTACAACTTCGCAAATAGTTCATAGTCAATGAGTAGTTTGTTCACTATAAAATAACACGACTAATTTTTAGGGATAAATTCATGACAGAAGAACATCATTGGTAAAAAAGCTAAATAAATGATTTTTTTCAATTTAGTGCTTTACCTTGTTAGCCCATTAAATTATGATAACCAAAAGGTTTTTTTGGGTTGTTAAAGAAGAACTATTAAATAGTGGAGAAGTCAAAATATTAGAAGTTAGTAGTGAAATTTCTATTCATATTTTGAATTCATTTTTTACTGGATATTTCACTAAATTTGTCGTATATAAATAAATAAATTTATAATAAAAAAAATTTGGTAAATTTGTTCTTTTGGGAGCTATTTTGTATAGTTGATAGAAAAAATCAATTTGATGGGATTTTAAATAAACTAAAATACTTAAGTTAAGTCACACATTTGAATGAAATATCTGTATTAAATTGCAATCTTAAAATACAATTGTCTTACTTTTACGTCTTATATTTTGATTTTAATTATATTTAAATTTAAAGGATATCTAAAATTAGGATAATGAAATGTACATATATAATGTATAAATAAATAGCGTTACACAAACATTTAAAATACACAGACATTTGAATGTTTTTAGGTCAATTAAAGTTTTAAGATTGAAATAAAAAAAACTAGAATTTAATGAAATTTTGAAGTTATTAAACCTATATAAAAAGAAATAACGGTACAACTCAATTTGGTTCATTTCAACTGCGTTTTTGTATAGTATTCAAAAGTTTAGTCCTTATGATCACAAAAATTCCATTGCAATTCAAAATTGTACATATATTCTCACAAACAAAAACCATAGTTACAGACCATAACAATTAATTTTTTTGTAATAATTTAAAGATGGTGATTTACAAGAACAACATAAGACCAAAAAATTAAAAACAAAAAAAAAAAAAAACATTCAGAGAAAGTTAACTGAAATCGGAAAATATTTTTAAGGTTATTTTAACTTTTTGTAATTTTTTATATTTCGAACAACGTAACGAAATTTAATTTCGTATTATCAAAATTACCATTATAATGAAAAACTTTTTTTTTTTACTTTTTTTTTTTTATAAATTTAATTTTCAAAATTATAATAATTATAAATTTTTTTTTAACGTTTTAAGACAATTTTAATTGCAATTAAATACATCTACGTAATTTATTTTCGTGCAAAAATTACCCAGAGACTTTTGTAGAATTTTAAAGAACATAAAAAAAAATAAGAAAAATATAGGAAAATGGGTATACACTGTTGCATAAAAAGTTTTCTCAAAATATTTTTTAACTATATAATACTGGTACAACTATTATTATATACTACATGATAATGTATACAAGGGAATATTTATAAAACTATTATTTTTGTTACAAATATATTATCTATAGGTATTATATGTATAACAGGGTGTCTAGAAAACAGTATTTGTTTTTTAATGAGTTAATGGTCGATAATTTGTAAAGGTAAATATAAATTTTGGCTAAAAGCTACGAATATTATTTTTATTTGTTTCAACATCCACTGTAATCCATCAGTGTAAGAAATTACACTGAGTAGCAAAATAACTGACATAAAAAATTTAAATGTTCATTATAAAATCATTTTTACTTAGAACTTGCAATTTAAATTAATGAATAATAACAAAACTTAACTGTTATTTTAAATATAATGCGTTAAATAATAAATAATAATATATACTTCAATTATTGCAGCTTAAATTATTTTTTATTAATCACATCAAGAATATTTACAATAATATTATTTTCTTTAATTTTCACTTATTAATTGACTATTCAATACTGATCTTGTGTGAAAAAAAAAACTTAAATGCTATAATATTTCTATAAAATTTATGTAAACTAAGATTTGTATAACACTTATATAAACTAATATTTGTCTAGCAGCATGAAAATCGTTATAATAACTTATATAACTTATACTTTAAGAGCACACAAATATTGTAACAATTTATTATAGAAATGTATAACAATTTTTTACATTAAATCATTATCCTGTATAACTGTAACAAGATAAAGCAGCATATATAGCAAAAACAACTCACTTCTTTGTTTCATACCTGTTTCTTCAGTTGTTCTTAACTTTTGTCAATATTGTTGTTACAGTACATTGAGTAGGTACTGATCCATTAAACATTAATATTTGATCTACATTTCAATAATTTCATTCAACACTTTTTATAACATCCTGTACATATATATACAATGCTATATATAAATAAAAATTTAAGTTAAAGTCAAGTACCTACACGAATAAATTCGAATAATAGTTTCTTTATCGTTTTTATCATACTTGTATATGGTATTCGAATAGTCTAGTGTTATAAAACCACTTGCGAAAAAAAGCGTAAAAATAAAGAAAATACACTCCCCATCACCTTGTATTGTAGATAATATACATCATGACTTAAATATTGTCAACTGTTGTTAAATACAGATCGTATGTCAGGAAAATTGTATTTATAAACTTTTCCTGTCTACTGAAAGAAATTAGCTACCTATCTAAAAAAAAAAAAAAAAAAAAAAAAAAAAAATCAAAATTAGTTAAAATAAGTGAAAAACTTTTTTTTTGTTTAACGAAGAAATTCGGGAATTCATCCTGTCAAAAGACGTCTATCTATTTTAGAAAATAAAAGATATAATTAAATGCTTGTTGAGTAAAACTACTTTCTAAGTTTACTCATCATCACTACTATCATTATATAATGATAGTTATCATGAACAAAAAGACATCCTTTTTTTTGTGATAATTTAATTAAATTTTAAAGTTCAACATTTAAACTTTTGTTTAGAAATAAAAATAAAATTTTGTTTAGTTTTATTTTTTTTTGTTTTTGTTTTATTTTTTTTTGTTTTTGTTTTTCGATGTTTTTTGAATTTTGTCCTGATTCACTTAGTCTTTTTTTAAATTTTTTGTTTACTTACAAATTAAACTTTATATGTATATTATTAATTTGTATTCTATATACATATGTACTTTATATACATAAATATTTGTTAAATAATATAAATCAAATTTAGGTAAGTAAGTATTTAAAATTTAGTTAATGGAAATTTAACAGGTAAATATATATATATATATATTGTTAAGATACAGATTTATATTAAAGTTTAGTTTTTTATTCCCACCCCCAATCCCCCCCCCCATCATACATACTACATTTTCTTTTACTTAGTAAAGTATATTTCATTATTTTTTTGCCACATTTGCAAGCAATTAATGTGAACAAATTTGTTCTAAATATTTATTTTTACCTTTAAATGAAATTTTCCAATAATGTTAACATTTGTAAAAGAACTAACTTTTTATTATTTCAATTTAAAAGCTTTCGTAAGACATAGCCGTACAAATTAAGATAGCAAATAGTAGTACTAACACTAGACTTACCTTATACCTATAGGATACTATACTAGTTATCTATACCATGTATATTAATGTAAACAAATATTGAAACATACAAACATGAAAATCTAGAAACTACTAATATATTGTTAAATTGAAATGAGCCAAATAAGTTCTTAAAATAATTATTCAGTCATAACAAAAAAAAAACAACAAAAAATTTATTCTTATAAGTTTTTTTAAAAATTTATGAAAAGCGAAAAAAAAAGTTATAATTAATTTAAAATATTTGAATCCTGTCATAAAATGAAATGATTAAATCATTCATTTTATTATTCTCTACTATTTCTTGAATAGAATTATATATTTTTTTTATGAATTCATTTTTTTAATAGCCATCATAACCCATAAAACGTCATTTATTCAACTTTAATTTTCTTTTTTGAAATTAATATGACCTTAATTACATTTCGTTATTTGATGATCCTTTAGCGTAATAAAAATCAATTTAAAGAGTTCGAGTTCGAAAAAATATTTGAAAAATTAATTTTTTCTTATTTTATTTAAAAAATAAAAACATAACGGAAATTATAATTTTGCATTAGAATATAAAAAAATATCCTTAAAGAAAAACTAAAACAAAAAAAAAAAAAAATTAAAAGAAAATTAAAAGTTTTGAGTTCTAATCTAATAATTTCTTATACCTAATTTATTAATTTGATAATAAAATTGTTATTAATTTTAAATGTCATTAGAAGAAGATAATCTAAATGTTATAAAAAAAAAAACAAAATTGAAAGAAACTGTATGGAATTTATTATTATGACTTCCATTAAAATTTCCATAGAAAATATATTAAAAATTAAAGGACAAAATCACTTTCAGACTTACCTCAAATCAAATAAAAATTAATCCATTCAGCTTTGACAAACCCGATTAAATTTTATTTTTATAGTTACATATTATCTAAATATGTACATACATATGTATATATATATATATATCAGGCACGAAGCGTCCATATATTGAGTTGAATGAGTGCTTCCCCAAATGAAATATTATTTATTATTTCTTACAGCTTAATATAAAATTTATATTTAATTTAATATAAAAATTACTTAAATACAAAAATTCAAAACGAATGAAAAAAAAATTTCAAGCAAAAATTATATGCATTGATATTAACTGCATTATGTATGTTTAGAAAATAATGCCTATATAAACATCATTATTTTCTATTATTCTTTCAATCATACAAGACAACAAGAGATATTCAACAACCACAAATTTAAAGTATTTGAAAATAATGCCTATCAAAAATCATTCTTCTCTTACCAACCAATATAGCTATAATAATAATTATACATAGCATAAAAATGTAATGACAAATTAAATATCATTCTTCTCATTTACAAAATACATACACTCAACACACACTGTCTCTATTTAGCAACAGGAACAAAATAATAAGAGAAGCGACAATAAAAAAAAATCAAAAGGAAAAAAAATTGATTGAGTTGCTGATATTCATTCCAAATCTACCTGATATAATTAGAAAATATCTGATAGAAAATATATTATCTAGGGAAACAACAACAAAATATCGCATGACACAAAATGAATTTACAAATAAAAAAGGTATCAGGGAATGAATTAATTTTATGCATTATTGTGGTTGTTGACTTAAATGAGAATTAATATTTATATAAATAATGTATGTAGTTTTGGGTTTTTTTTTAGAGAGTAGTATTGATTTGTGTTAAGTAATTCTGTAGTTTTTTGTTACTGAATGCTACATTGTTTATTTTCAGCCATAATTTTGTTTTATGCAGTTTTGAAACAATTTGTTAACAATTGAATAAAAATTGAAATGTTTTCTTTTATTATTTATAAATAATTAGATAATTGTAATTGTGTTATTGAAATTTTAAGAAAAAATCATTTTCGGTTAGAAGTTTTGAGTAAAAATTATTAATTGTTAAAGATGGTAAACCAGTGCTTGCTCTACTAATAACAACAACAACAATAAAACGATGTAATCAGCATTTTTCAGTAAAATATTTTAATTCGTATACGTGGTATTTTCCAACATAAATATAGAAAATTCGTATTCACACTTTTTTACATTCCTTTCATAAAGTCAGAGCTTAAATTAAAGTTATATTTTCAGATGAAAATTTAAATAACAAAAACAGTATACGCAAATATTAACATTTTTAATTCAAACTGGATTAAACAGTTCTTTTAATAAATATTCCCAACTTTGTAAATTTATAATAACATAATAACTGCTTCAGTTGAGCGATCGTTTTTCTGCCTAAACAGAATTAAAACTACTTTGAGAAGTAGATGTGAGTAAAAACTTTGACTGTCGAAATTAGCAAAAATTTCAATAGAAAAAGAAAAGCCAAAGCAAACTAATGCTTCCTTTCATAGTGCTTCCCCAGTTGAAAATTCCACGCCCCGTCACTGATATATATATATATATATATATATATATATGTCAAGTCTTTCCTTTCAATAATTTAGGAAAATAAATCATAAAGTAAGATGAATGTACATTAAATATAAAAAATATTCTAAGAATGTTATTTTTTTTTATATTGGCTTAGAAAATGTTAACATGTTAATTCTGATATGTACCAGATATTTCTTAACGAAGGCATTATTTTTCATGATCCAAATTCAATAATAATTTTTTCTAAATATGTTATTTTCCTTAAATTTTTAAATTAAAAAGCAAATTCCAATCATAAGAGAGATTAGGTTGTTGACTATGTTTTAAATTAGGTAAATTCTGCGCTTAAAATATTCAAAAAAGTTTTTATTGCCACTTAAATTTTGTGAAAATAAATTAAATTATAAATAAATTAGTCAACTACACTCCTATATGGTGTAGAAACATGGATTTTAAAAGTAAGAGATCTCAACAAACTCACTTTCTTGATAAATAAATGAATAAATGAAATGATTGAATTAAAGTATAAATAAATTTTATTTTATCTGATTCTAAAATGGTGGTTTTGGTACATATAACAATTTTCAAGTGAAAATTAATTTAAAAAAAGGGACATTAGCACATTCATCAAAACTATTGGGGCTTATCCTAAATACTAGAACAACTGACCTATGTACATACATATTAAATTGAATAAAACCTAACCATTTTCATAACTATTATAGATCAAATTATATACGAAATAAAAAAATTTCTAAAAAATAGGTATTGGTTGATTTAATAAATTATTTATTTTGTGTCTCTGAATTTTTAATTGTCTTTTTTTACTTTTTATTTCCTCCAAGGAGTATATAGGATATTTTTTTAAGTCGTTATAATGTTCACAAAGGAAATGGTTGTTATTCTGTTTGGCAATTGCCAAACGATCATTGTCTCGTAGAAAAGCCGACCTTAATCTACAATAAGGTTTGAGTTCGAGTTGGTCAAATCATTGAATTGTATTTTTCTATTCTCTTACTAGGTGCAGTATGTATATATAGTAGCATATAGTTAAAATATTTTCTTAATTCCATTTTTTCAATTCCATTTTTTAAAAAATTGGTTTTAAAGTTTTAAATTTTTTTTTTTATGAACACCTAGGCCAGAGACTTATTAGTTTCATATTATTTTTTTCCTTGAATTTATTTCCTTCATTATTTCGATTTTTTTTTTTTAATTTAATTTTATTAAGTTAATTATTATTGCACTAACAAAAGGAAATCCTTAGATATAATAATTAATTCTATTTTAAATTTAAAATTCAGTTTGCGGTTATTTTGATTCATTTTCTCTCATATCAGCAAAAAAGTTTTAGCAAATTGTTAAAAAACAAAACTAAAAAAAAATTAATTTAATTTAGAAAAAATTGGACAAAAAAAAATGCAATTTTGAAAAAAAAAAAATTTTTTTCTTGTAATTAAATTTGAAAAAAAAAATTGATTATCTTTGAGAATATTTTTACTAATTAACAATCAACACTGGTATATTTTAATATATTTCAAAGAAAGATTATTGTGAATGAAGGATATTTTCAATAAGCCAATTAAGTAAAAAAAGAATTATATAAGAGAGAGAAGCAATACAGGATATAGAAACAATTTGGATAAAATGAAAGAATTGATATTTAAAACTTTGTATAAATTTTGATAATATAAATCGAAACTGAGGTAAGGTCTTCCATCCATTTATTGTCAGTTTAATCATTTAACAAAATCATTTTGTTTTGGTTTTTTGAAGGTTATTTCTTTAATTTGAACCTATAAAAGCATCATATATAGGTCAGACGAATTATAATATATGAGAAAAATCTATGTATATTCACTTTTACAATAATCTTTTAGAAGTTGAATAACTATTTATATCATTTCATTTAATTTTTTAGTGCAATTATCTACCCTTGACCTTAATAGGAAACATTTAAATGGAAATTCTTATTGTATTTATATCAAAGAAAAAAGTCATTCAATCATTTGAAAAAAAAAAATAAATAATAATTTTATTCAAAACTAAAAAATTTTCTCAAATTCAAATCATATTGTAATAATAATTTTCAGGTCAAAGCTTTTACATATTCAAAGGAAATTTCTACAAAAATTTTATGCTTAAAAAAAAGGACTACTCAGACAATATTAGATTTCAACAAAATTATTCTTAAATTACACATAACAAAATATATACATATGTACATTTTGGCATTCTTCTTTAAATATTTTATTTTACTTATTTATGTAAAATCAAATATTGTTAATCTTTGTAATATGATGAATTCAATACAAATAAACACATACATACACTACACATATTTATGCATTATAATTCTGGGTAAATATATGTGATGAATAAAATTTTCAAAATAATAAAATATGAAAAATCAGACAAATTTTTTATTTTTAATGATTAAAGGACATCATTTACAAAATAATGAAAACAACAAAAACACAAAAAAATATTTCTTTTCTTTTAATTTGTTTTGCGAGTAAATCTGCTTCGGGGTATTGTTTTGTCTAGACTTTGTGGTTTTTGTGTTTTTTTTTTTTTTTGTTATTATTGGTAATAGGATTTCAATAATAAAATCTATATTCATAAAATAATATATTTGTATATATAATAGAGGCCACATGAATATAAATTTTTATATATATATTACAGAAAAAATCAAAAAACGCAAAAATATAAAGGATTTTTTATTTTTGGTGACCGATTTTGATTTCTAATAAACATTGAATAATATACTACTAACCTGATATCAGATATGTATTATGTGTATGAAAAGTCGGAGATTTAAAATTAAATTTTATATTTTCTATGAATGAATATAAAATTTAAATTTAACAAAATAACCACAATTTGATATTATTTATCTATCAAAATTAAGATTTATATTTATTTTCAAGATATTTACATTTCATTCAATATTCTTATTACATTACATTTACAGATTTCAGATGTACCTACATCTACACAACTGAAATTTTTAATAAGTTTTTGTTTTATATTTATCTATCAATAATCTCCTTCAATTAAATTTCAATACTAACCATAGTTTTGCAAACGATAGCACTCCAATAGCATCAATTGGTTCGCAAATCAAATCCTACGATGCCATCTACTGATACGAAACATAACATGATGGGTTGAACGTTCAACCATAACTTGGTCAATATTTTTGATTGGGGGAAAAGTAATGTCGTTGAGTTTAACACTTGTAAAATTCAAAGCTGATGCAGGTAACCAAGAAACTGATATCAGAATTGAATATTAAATAATATTTTTGGGTTTTTTGAATTTTGAGTAACACCTATTTTTCTGCTCAGTATTTGTTTAATATCTATAATTCATACAACCTAAGTTTGCAGTAAAATTGTTTCTAATTTGAAATCATATTCCAACAAACGGGCTTTCACAATATAAAAATATACCCACTTATAATTTTTATTAAAAAAATTAAGAGAAATATAATTCTGATCTAATAAAAGGATTTCATTTTTTTTTTTTTTAAATTATATTTTATTATTTGAATACTAAAATCCAGTACATCAGCGTAGTGTTGTTACAATTTTTTCAAAGTATATTGCATCTTCCTATATTCACTTTATATTAGTGGCATTATTAGTGGCTAGAAAATGCAACGGTACCTGATTTGAATCTTTGAATAACAGTATTGATAAAGATAAGAACGAAGTAAAGTCAAACTTTCTTGATGAATAACTAAAATTGTCCGAATTACAATAAAGTATGTCCTAATATACCATATGACAGGTTTTCAAAAAAAAATTGGATCAATTTCGTTTTTCCTATCTCCTTCCTATAATCTTTATTAAACTTTATTAAACGATTTTATCGAGTAAAGGTGATCGCACTGTGTCAGACTAAAAAATTTTAACCTTAAAAAATCTCTTATAACGTTTTATCGAATCAAATTTAACTAAAGCTATTTTAGTTTATTTTATTTTAGTTATTTAAATTAACGGTTAGTTTTAGTATCGGTGAAATCGGAAATGTATCCAAAAACTTTCAACCGATACAATGTATACATAAAAATATAATATGTCAAATTTTCTGAACTGAAAATATTGTGTTGGCAACATAATGAATATTTTGTTTACAATTACAATTACATTAACAATTGTTACTATACTTGTTTACAATTCAATTTAGAATTGTTTCTGAAATAAACGTCAAATCAAATGTCAAAATATTATACCCATTTGTAGATACCTGTTTTGTGGATAAAAGATTTGAATTACCGATCATGAGACAATGTAAACAATTTTCTTGACATTTAAGATCATGCGCCAATAGGTTAGCGACGTTGTCGATATATTTACGATGTCACGGTAAATTAGTTTTCGCTTTAACAAAAGTATTATTCTCATATATATATTTTCATTTATATATTATTAAATTATTCCCAATAGTATTATTCAATTCCATTCAATTTAATTAAGATACAACATACTTTTAAAGCTTATTAGGATCATTTATCCAAAGCCATCACTGATTTTTACAATTTTATATTCTATTTTTATTTCTCCTTAACAAACGAATAAAATTACAAAAGATTTATTAAAATACATGTGATCTGAATTAAAGTATTATTCGATTCGATTCAACCCAAATTCAAATTATATGAAAAAAAAAGAATAAATTGTTTAGTTTGTTTTTTTATTTTGTGGAATATTTTAGTTCATCATATACGAATAATTATAATTTTGAAATAAAACTGGTAAAATTTTTATTAATTTGTTTGTTGTATTTTTTATTTTGTGTTTTTTTTTTTAAATTAATAAACTAAAATGAAATTATTTCACTTTCTATTTGATTTATTTATTTTATTTTATTTTGTTCATGTTCTTGTTACAAACGAAATTAATTATGAAAATTCCATTGAAATTAATTATTATTCCAACAAATTGATGATCATAACCATTACAAAAGAATTGAAATCAGTAGGGGAATTACATTGGAATTAAAATGTGAAATATAACCAACAATAACAATAACAAAAATGTTTCCCTCTTGCAAATATTTTTGTGTTTTCTGTTTCAAAGTTTTTTGATCAAAAAACTATAATTTTATGTATTGTAAAGGATAGCTTTTAATTAAAATGAGTTACTAAACATTAGGATGTGGTAATTATGTAGTATACAATCATTTACATATAATATTTATATATATATATTCATATTAATATGTATTTTATATGTATAATTATGTGTATAGATGTATATATAAATCTGTAAATAATTTTGTGAAGGTGAACAACAGGTAAGTTATAATTAAAAATTTAAACTAATCTATAAAATCGGTAAACATATCATAAATACATATTATATATACGTATATACTGATAGACTAGAAAATATTTGTAACAAGCTAAAATTTTGTAAATATTAAAAAAAGTTAAGAAAAAACAAAATTTGATACAAAAAATAGTTTGAACTACTACATAATAAGTAGCTTGGCATTTTTTTTAGTCTAAACGGGCTCATCATAAAAAATTGTGTATATTATAATATAGATGAATATTGTGAAAAGACTTTCTAAGTATATTTGTTTTCAGAAATAAGAACGGGAAGATGAAAAATGGCCCAGGGATGTAGTATGAAGAAAGAAATACATGCTAATAAAAAATAAAAGCTGTATTCAACCCACACTAACGTAGTATATTGACACAACTCCAAAAATATCTAAATCAAAACAGAAAATGCGAAAAACAGAAATGCGAACACTAAATGTCTAACTAAAGAAGAAGAAGAAAAAGAGTGTAGGGTGAAAAATGTTATTTTAAAGAATGTTTGAATATTGTAGCAAATACTAGGGATACAGATTATAAATAGGAGTAAGAAGCAATGAAACCGTGCTCTTATCTCAGAAAAATTTTCTTTTCAGGATCGAGGTTGTTGATATCAATTTGTTAGGAGAGTTGGAAAATATAATCAATATGATAGAAAATATAACAAATTTGGACTTTAATAAAAGTAAAAGGTTATATACTGTTCTGCAAAACACGAAAATCCAGTAGATTTATTTAACCGCATTACACTTTGTTTTGGTAATATTACATAATCCGAAATTTAATTTAATTTAATTTAATTTATTTATTTCCCCTGTACATGAATTTGCAGGCAAGATGCAGAACCCTTTTCCTTTCGGATATGGGCCAACACTACATGCTAGTCTTATATATATTAAAACTAAATTAGACTATAAAAATAAAATAATAATTCATTGATCTTCATAAATTAATAATTCAAAATAAAGTTGACTAACATAGTTTAATATATTGGGAAAAATTTAGTTCTTATTCCAATACAGTAGTCACGCCATTTATAACAAATAGCACAATACACTGAAGAATATAGTCAAGCCAACCTGTAAAAAATTATTTGTATTCGTTTGTAGTATTTATTATACAAGTCGTTTGCCATCAACTACTTGTTGCATTATTTTAAAATTATCATGATTCATGCATATTGTACATAACAAAATTAATATAAAAAAATGTGTAGATTTCCAATAATTTGAAGTTGGAAAACTTATTATGTATCTAGTACTGTACAAAAATATTGTGTGCAGGTAGATGTAAAATAAAATATTTATAAAAGAATAAATCACAATCGTTATATATATGATTTTGGCAATAGTTCGAAAAAAAGCTTCCACATTCGATAATCACCAATTTTTGTATAAAAGAAATTATTAAGGATATAATAAATATTTGTGTAGGTTCGGTCAGTCAATTTAGTATATATAAATAAGTGGTAAAAATGTCTCTTTTTGGCAATTTTGTTCAATTAAATGTAAATATGTAATTCGAAGCTTTTTGAAACTATTCCCATCATTTTGATTAGTTTGTTTGGTAGTGTAGATTTTGTTAACTATTATTCAAAAAAACTGAACTGATTTACCTTGTATATAGTACATAGGTACATCAGTTAAAGGATGTGGTTTATTTTTTGATATTTTGATTTTGTTTTTTTTTTTTTTTTTTTTTTTTTTTTTATAAAGAAAATCTAAAAACAAAAATTATTTTAATCTAGTTTTAATATTTAAAATGCAATGTAAACGTGGTTCAGAAAATTTTACACAAAATATTTTTACTATCCTAACCGAATATATATGTATGTATTTAAAATGTTGATTATATGATTGTGTATATATTTATACAGTAATATATATTAAGGAAAAGTCCCTAAAGGGATTTAAAATTTTTAGTTTAGGTTTTTGTACTTGATTTTTGTTTTTCTTTGGTAAAATATTAAACTTATTATTTCGACCTTCGTATATATTTTTTGTTTTATTATGTATAATATAGAAAAGGGATTTTTTACCTTTATATATAATGAGATGATCTCATTATATTTTTTTTCAAATCCCTATTTTTCTATATTTGATTCCAAAATTAATTTGATATACATACCTAGTAGTTTGGGACATGAAGAAATATGTTAAATATAGTGATTTAATGTTATTATTATTTTATTATATTTTAACTATATACATATACTTAGCCGATAGAAATTCAAATTAGTTGGGAAAAATTGTAGGGATGAAAATTTTTCTAAATGGGATGTTTGTAATTGATTTTCAGAACCTATTATCAATGAAGAAAATTAGAAGTAACTTTAAAAATATGTGATCATTGACATATTTTAATTTAAGTTTCATAAAATTACAAAGAACTAATTTTTTTTTATTTTTATTAAATTAGAGTGTACAATTATTTCCATATAATTGAAGATTTTGAAAAATGTATAGGAAATAGCAATTACATTTTAATAGAGAAATAACTTTGTGTTTACTTCGGTTTTACTAATAAAATATTGTTATGTGAAAAATAATACAATCATGCAGAAACATTGTGCGGTTTATTTAATTTATTATCCACACAAAAAACATAGAATATTTTGACTACATCCCGAAATTAAAAGTATTTAAAAACCTTCTCCACATTTATGTGAAAAGTATTCTCTTGTTGTTTCAGGTTGGCTGAAAATCATACTTTGCTTATTGAAAATATAATCCAAGGTCATTTTATTACCAATTCAGACTGGTCAGACTTTCTTAGGTAGATTAAAGTTGATTATTTGTTCAAGATTAGAGACAATTAAGCAATAGATTGACACTTTGAATGACATCAAGAAATATACCGTATTTAAAATTTACAACAATTCCTATGTTAACAGGAATTTGTAAGTTTATCGGAATTCTCATTGTAATAGTGGATTACTTTTTTCTGATAAACCCACAATTTATATTGTCTTATTCTATATATAACCTTCAGTAGGTATATTCGTGTCAATTTTAATATTTATTCGATACAGTTTTTTAAACCTGTACCTTAAGTTTTTTTTTTTGCAAAATTTAAGTTAAGTGATTAGCAAATTCGTGTCAATATTTTAAAAGAACAAAACAAAACATTTCCATTTCAATAAGAATCCTTACAAATCCTTGAAAAAATCATTAAATTTTCAAATTATAAAATGTGAATGTTACGATTAACAACAATTGTTTTTTTTTTTATTTTTTTTTTTATATTTTTGGGTATTTTGAAATTATGGAAACTTATTTTCCTTTAAAAAAAATTTTAACGTTTTTTTTTTATATTTTCTTTTGTTGCTTTTGAATGGATGAAAATATTAATTTTCTGTAAAACAACAAGAAAAAAAAAAAATTAAATTCATTGCCTAAAAGATTAACAAAATAATCATTCAAATTGAATCATCCATTTCCTCCATAAAATTTATTTCCAAAAAATTTCTAACCTCCCACTTAGTTTACTTATTTTTGTTATTTTTTTTTTTATTGTTTTGTGTTTTTTTAAAAGGTTGATTTAAAAGGTTCTCTCAATTTCATTTAAAAAATAAAAATATAAAAACATTCTTCTCCTTCTCTCTTTCTCTTTCTTTTCTTCTCCAAACAATAATTCTAAATTTGAATTTCTTTTGTTAGATTATGTTGTTAAGATGGAGAAAAATAAGATTTAAATAAATTTGATTACTAATTTTTATAAACAGGAAAGAGAAACAAGTGGAAATATTTTTAAAATTTAGGCAGGTAATATAGGATGTCAATGATGGGTGGTGGTAGTGGTGATGGTTGTAACAAAACAATACAAAAAAAAAAAAAAAAAAAAATTAAAATAAAAAGGATTTATATGTAAGAAGAAAAAGTTAAAATTTCAGTAACATTTCAATTTTTGTTAAAAACAATAGCATAACAATAATATAGCAACAACAATGACAATAATCAATTTGAATGTCAAACAAAAATAGAAAAATTCACAAAAATATTTACGTATCCAGTTTATATAGGAATGAATTTTGATAAATTGAAATTGTTATCTTTGTATTTAGATTGGGTTAACATCGTCAGATTTTATTATTGAATTCAAGTTTATTTGAAGGATTCTATACTTATTTTATATATATACATACATACATTATTACATATTATCTACTATTATTGTTGTTGTTCTTTTAAAATATTTTGGTTAAGATAAAATATTGGATTTTCAAATAGAAAAGAAAAAATATATTAATATAAATTATTTGTTTTGAGGTAATCGGATCTATCGGATCTTTCAAGTAAAAAAATTTAAAAAAAATTTTTTGAAGGAAATTTTGCTGATCTTTTGTTTACCAATATTATTTTAATTTTGTTTTATTTTTTTTATAATTTTTGTAAATAGGTAATTTTTTATAAACTTTCATTGTTATTTATTTATTTACCTTAATTTAAGTTCAAAACATACATAAAAGTTTAATTTTTTGTACTTTAAGTATGGCATTGCAATTTTCACTACACAAAGTGACAAACTGGAACATATAATGTTTGGTGAGTATGTATTTATTTATAAATTTATTACGATTTAAATGTCACTATTTACACGTCAGGATTGTTTGACATGTAAATATAGTGACTTTTTAAATATCAGAATATTCAGACTATTTAAATTATTATCAAAATATTAAATCTTTACACTATGTTCTCTACCGTCCGAATAGTGTTAAAATTTTGATCTCTTTAATTCGAATTTATTATTTAATCTTCTAAACAATTTAATTGCTAACTAAAAATCGAAATCATATCCCAGGTACTCCAAAATTTCCCACTGATGTTCATCTCAATCTTATTAACATTTTTATTTTCATATAAGATACTGAAATCTAAAAAACGTGAAACAGTTTTTCAGAAATATAAAAATTAAACTGGTAGTGCCCACTGTTTCATTGCAGAAGATTCAATCCTAAATCAGTAAAGCGTTTTTAATGTTAACATAAGTCCATCGAATTTTATAGAGATTGGGAAACTGCTTATTCTAAATTATTTTATACAAATAAATAAGAACAAAATAATTTGCAAATACATACATACATACATGTATTTTCTTAAATGATATACATAGGTGGGTTGGTAGAAGTGAGCATTCCAGTCAATTAGCAATTTTCGATACCACGACTCGAGTAACATATTTGTTGTTTTCGGTTGTTTTAGGGGATCACTTTTGGTTGTTTTAGGGGATCCAATTATCTTTCTCCTAAGAAACTCAGTACTAAAGCCACGCTGTGCGATTAAGAAGGTTGATCAGATCACCAATTTGGCTTTGTGTATGCATACTAGTATTTTCCTACACATATAATGTTATAAAAAACTATGTCATTGCTTTGTGTGGCATTAAAGAATAGATAAATCTTTAAAAAATTTTAATTCACTTGAAAATTAAAATAAACTCAACTTCAAATATAATTTAAAATCTAAATTTAGTCAGGTTTTTTTAAAGTGATTTTCCTATTTTCAGCTTAAATCGCAATTACATAATCATATTACCGTTTATATTTATTTATTTATTTAAAAAATATTGCTTATATATATGTACATATAATATGTATTTACAAGAACAATTTTGATTCCTCAATTAACTTTCTTTATTAAAATTTCTCTTTTTTTTTTTTTTTTTTTTTAATAATAATATTGTTGACAATCGGATTTGTTTTTAGTGACTTTTTTTTTTATTATTTTTTTAATTTAAATTGAAATCTTTTAAAGTAAATTAATATTATTAATATTTTCAAAAAAAAAGGAAAAAAAATTCCTCAATTAGTTCAACTTGGTAATTAAAATTGAATTAAAAAGAAATAAAAATTTTTTTCTGTTGTATTTTGAGAAAATAAATTTCCAGAATTATTATTTTAATTTTCCAAAATAAAGTTGGAAGTCAATTTCTTATATAGCTAGTTGTATTAAATATCGTCGTGGAAATTAAAAAAATAAAAAAAATAAAATATATTTTCAATTTTATTTTCAAAATTAAAATAAACGGATTAGATAAAAACTTTACAATTTAAATGCATTCTTAAAAAACAATTTTTTTGTTTTTTGTTTTGTCAAAACAACTTCACAATGAATTTTTTACAAAGGCAGGAAAAATTACTTAAAATAAAATTTTTACTTAAAATACACCTCTTTATATGTCCTTGGTGAATTAAAATGAAAAATAAAAATGAAATAACAACAAAAGAACAATATTAAAATAAATAAATGAAATAATATTGAAAAATTTCCTCTTAATTAAATCTACAATGAGTTGAAAATTCCAATATGTATGTTATTGTGTGTGTATATAGAAACAATTTATTTTTTTTATACAGAGTCAGATTGTTTTTCAAAATAGTCGGTATATTTTTTTTATTAAAAACTGAAGAAAAAAAAAATACACTTCATATAACAGTACATACCTATCTAATTATCTACAATACATATGTTCGAAATAAAACAATTTCATCGCGAACTAAATAAAATTTTGTTTTTCTTTTATTTTTATTTTATTTTTGTTGTTTTTTTCTATTGCGTTAATGTTCTTTTAGTAAAATACTTTAAAATCAGAATTGATTAGCATTTTACCAGATCGACGTACCAGATCTAATTTGAGAATTGTGTTTCTAAAACTTCTTTAAACATAACGTTCGTTGTACGTTCAATCGGTGTTCAAAGTTTTATGTAAAAATTGTTTTTGTGTATTTAAGACGATTTTTTTTTTGGAAATATATTTTTAATTGAGTGTATACCATTTGTAAAACTTTATATTGAATTTTCTTTTATTTAATTTATACAAAGATTTATTTTATCATTTATTCAAATCTTAATCTCGAGCAGTGATATTAGTTAATTAACTGTATGGAATCATATCATATTCTTATATAATACTTTTTACATGCTGGGTTGCGCAGTAAGTAAAACCACCTGTTTTCAACCGAAAAGTCCCATTGTCGTTTTCCGATTAACGTAAAAATGCCTTATGGGCTTTTGAAGGGTCCGGTAACCTTAGATAGATAGATTGATTTTAAATTTCTTGAGGGAATCTGTACACAATGTCACCGGAGCAGCAAATAGGCTTATTTATTTATTTTTATTTATTTATTTCATTTTGAACTAAAAAGAGCTAAAGCTCGTATAAAGTGTCTTACAATTAAAATTAAATGCGGATAAAATTCAGTGCAATATAGTGTATTTAAATAAATTCGGAAAGACTAATAAGAAGCTAACAATGTACATCTAAAACTAAAGCTAAACATAATTAAAATTTTGAAAACTAAAAACTATAAAATAATTCGGGAAACTTTAAAAGTCGCTATAATCAAGATTAGAATTTCCCGACAATAATAAATTATAATTTTAAATAATTAATTATAAACACCTTTCAAAACACTTTATGTATATAAAAACAATATTTGTAGAAAATAGCTTTAAAAAAGAATTTGTAATTAATAAGAAAGAAATTACGGTCTCACAAAAAGCATAAAAAAAAATTATGAACCCCTGTAAAATATTTTCTTAATGTTATAAATTTTATTTTTTCAAAACATTTTCAACAATAATAACAATAAAATGAGCAATAGTGAAACAATCATCTAGGTACATAAACATCATATATATATATATACATGCGTACATACATCTATTCATAAGATAATATTATAGTCTATCTATACAACACTATTTCAATTTTCATGGAAAACCATCAGTGTGCCATGAGATAGAATTCTTTTGTGAATCCTTGAGAATCCTTAAAAAAAAAAAAATGAATAAAAAACGAAAAAAAAAACGAAACAGGAAAAACGATAAAAACGAAAAAAGAAATTAATTGAATTTCTGTTTAAAAACTGGAACAATAATGAACAACGAATTTAAGTTTATTTACAAATTAGACATGGTTTATAACATGATTGTGTTGTTTTAGGATTTTTTGTTGTTATTGCTCATTTTCTTTTTCTTATTCTTGTTCTTTTTCATTTTGGTTTTGATTTTTTTATTTTTATTTTATATTTTTTTTTATTTTTTTTTTCTTGGTTATTGTTGGTTGGTTCCTGATGTTTTGTTTTTGTTGCTCTTTTGTTGTTGGCTGGATGTTGTCTTAGGCGAATTATTATTATCTTGCTGAATGTAATCTGTACAGACACTACTATTATTGACTAAATATTATATATACATATATATATATATATATATATAGCGAAATTAAAAGCATTTTTGTGGGCTCCAAATGAAGAAAAAACTAAAAGAGAACCAAAATTCAACTTTACTCCTTCTTCTCGTCAAATACCAACCACATTTTCTTTCTTATTGTATTCAAATTAAGGAGACATTCTGATTTTTGTATTCTGTTTTTTTTTTTTTTTGTTTTGTAATAGTCTCTCTATATAGATATTATTATGAGACCATGTTGTTTTTCATATCTAATATAGTTTTCAAGGATAATCAAGTCGGAAATAGTTATATATATACATTAACGTTATATTATAGTATTGTACATTCTATAAGAGTGTATATGTATAATATATATTTATATAAATTAAATTAAAAATTTTAAAGAGTTTGCAAAATATATTTTTCATCTTATTTTTAATTTTTATCTTTAAAAAATATGTCCCCTTTAATGATTTTCTTTTATAGGTACATATAAATTTAACATGTATTTATACAAAATATATATATTAAGTATATATATATTTTGGTTTTTGCTTTTTTTCTGTTTATTTTAACTTAATTGATTTAAATTTTAAATATACCGTGCATTTAAATAGAAAATGATTAGAGAAGCAAATTAAATGAGTATGGGTTGAAAGAGATAAAGTAAAGTAAAGATATAAGATACAAAAAAGGATTTAAAATTTTTTTAGATGTTAATTAATGAAAAAAAAACAATTTTTTTTTAATGTTATTTTGTTTTAAAAAACTTAATGGAAATATATTTGACCATCTTTATTTAAATTATTAAATTTTATAAATAAATATTTTTTTTTTTTTTTGTAAAAATTCAATAAAATTATGTAATTAGGTTTGTTGTTGTTTTTGTAATTTAAATTAAAATAATTTTAAGAAATATTTGATATAAATATTATTAATTGAAAATTTAATATATGCAACAACCAACAACCCCCCTATGTAGTATTGGTATTGGTATATGAAAATAGTTAACCTAATTTTGATAAAGGTTTAGAAGTTTTTGAAATTAATAATTTAGATAAAATATATGTCTTAAATAATTATAAAATATCTATAATAAGATGTTTATAGCTCGAATATTCATATCTTTTTATCTATATAGTAAAGGAATTCAGGGCTTGTTAAAATTAGTAAAACATAAATAATGTTATTTATGATAAGATTTAAGTTATTTAATTACATTTAATAAAAATTTAAGTTATGATTGAAATAATCTCTAAATATAGTTATCCTGTAAATAATTATAAAAATTTATTGAAATAAATTCAATGGAAATATAATGTGGAATTTTGATTTGTGAATGTTAATTTCAAGAATAAACAGAGTAAACCAAATAAATTAATATTGTTGAATAGTTTTTATGATTTATAATAGCGTATTTTATTTTTGCTCAGATCAATCAAAATGATCTGAAATGGTTTTTTTTTTTAATTTTATTTTAATTTATTTTTGCTTTAAACAGTTTTTTGGGCCTACTATCACACGCCATAAGTTTTTCTTTGTTTTAAATTTTTGATATATCAAGCAATTTAAAAATTCAAAATTATATTTATTGCAGAGTAACATTGTAATACATTAATTGATAAATATTAATATTATATATATATATATTATGTAATATATAATATTGAATAAATTTAAGCCTTATTTTTACAATATACATTTAAGAATAAATATGTCAGCATACATTAAAAATTATGCCAGCGAACCTAAATAAATATTAAACACATAATATTAACATAAAAATTTAAAATCAGTTTAAGTGCGTTTATAGTTGTTATACTAAAACCGTTTTTCTTAAGCTTATTCTAGACTAAGATAGTTTTAAGTTTGTATTTGAAAGGTAAACTATAAAAGTAATATTAAAAAAAAAGAATACTGTAAAAAAATTTTTTATACAATATCCACAAAACGAACGTGATGCAAAACCTGGCTTTCTGATTTGTAGTCATATGACAGAATCACTGTAATATATTGCTGAGAGCTTACCAATTGATCTGAACAACTTTAAGTCACATTAATTTGATCAATTTGATAACAATTAGATCAGTCTGAGATCAAATTATTTTGGTTAATTTGAGTAGGGTTTTTTATTGTCCTTTTTTTCGATCAATACTATACCACTATAGTTTTCGCATAGTCCCTTCTGCAACAAATAATATAATTTTGTTTATAATTAATTTAATTTATAGTTGTTTTTATTTGTTTTATATAAATGTTAGTAATGTTAAATTTTTTTCAAAACTAAAAACAAATTTAAAATTAGATGGGCCTGCAACACGAACAAAATAAAATATTCTAATAAAGAAATTCAACTCATAATAAATATATTTGTATACTATGTGTGTAAGTGTGTGTAATAATAAATTGAGATAATTATTGTAAAAATATTTTTATGTTTTCCAAACTAATATAACAAATAATTCAATTCATATATCATAATTTTTATATTGACCAAAAAATAGAAATAAATATAAATATTAAAAAAAATCTTGAATAAAGTATTATAGATAGAATTAACAATAATATATTTATATATATATATATTTACACACTTTTTATATAATTCTTAAGTATTTATAATAAATGACCAATTTAAGCAATAATCCTACAAAATAAAGTGGATTTTAAAGTTATAATTCGATTGTTTTTTTGTTTTATCTTTATAAATTCTCTCACAATTTTTAAATATGCCAGTAGCCTCTAAACACATCTCATTTCATCAGGATACTAGAATTAAAATCATCAACGAATCCTAAACAAGAAAATATCATTAAAATCGAATGTTCATCTTTATTTCTAACCAAAAAAATTCTAATAAAACATTCATCTTTTACTATTTCAAGTAAAAAAAAAAAAAAAAAAAAACAGAATATAAAAAGAAAGAGAAAAGCCAAATAAAAAAAACAAAAATTAAACGAATAAATGTCATGTCCTTGTACGATACAACCACTCTTGTCATTGTATAAAGTCGATTCCTTGGCGAT
Organism: Argyra leucocephala; assembly: GCA_963942445.1. Lineage (NCBI taxonomy): Eukaryota > Metazoa > Arthropoda > Insecta > Diptera > Dolichopodidae > Argyra > Argyra leucocephala. Next base: position 150,621,909 of record OZ012680.1, read on the forward strand.
TTAAAAAGTTATTAATGCCGATAAATCACTTTCGGTTCATTGTTGTACTTTTGTTCAAAAAGAAAAACAACAACAAAAACATCAAATAAAAAGAGAAAAATAAAATAAAAAAGAACATAAAAAACAGCATAAAAACAAAAAAAAGTATATATTAAAAAACAAACAAGTCTTTACCGCAGCTTAAAAAAACATTTTGAAAAGATTTTCGTTACCATTAAAATAAAATTTACGTTCAATATTCTTTCCTTTAGAAGGCCTATTACACTAGGACTTTTTAAATATTATAAATATATATAATATAACACCTATTAATGTACATAATAATGTAGATACAATGGAGGAAATTTAGATCCATAGCTTTCAATAAAAATTATTATTCATTTTTAAGTTGCAAATCATGGCAAGAAGCAACATTCAACAACAATATCTTACTACTGTATGATGTTTACCTTCATTGGCTTCAATACATAATATCGTGTTTTTTATAATTTCGCTTCTGAAAATCTTTTTCGAGATTTAAAATCCAAATTTTGAAAGGCGTACCTACTCTACCTATTGCCCCCAATTTTATTACTTTGCATCGCATATTTTTGAACAATTTAAAAAAAAGGGGTTTAAATTTATTTTTGAGTTGGTCTGCTTTTAAAACCGATTTAGAACTTAAAGAATTTGATTATTAGAACAAATTGAAAGTTCTGCATTGTAAATTGTTTATACAAAATATATAGAAATATGCAGAAATAGTCTGACAAATGTGAGATGGGATTGGGCAAATCTGTTTGTCTGGCATTTAGTGAAGAATTTGCAAATGAAGGAAGAACATTATATGTAGTCAGAGCAGAGTAGTATACTCTTGGATTATTTACAAGCAAATAACAACAAAAAAATACACGACCTTTCGGAAAAAATTTGTGGCAGAATTATTAAACATCAAAAAATAAAGAACAAGCAAGCTAGAAACTGAGTATTAATAAACACCAATTCGCAAAGAGAATGAACTCGACTGGAAATCATTTAAAAAAAAATTTAATGAATATTACACGAAACTAAAAAAGAAAAAAGAAAGAGAACATGTCCAACAAAGTGCTAAAATGGTGCAAATTTTAATTAGCAGTGTCCTGGTTTCCCTAACATGAATTTGGTTCTCTACTTTCCTGGTCTAAAGTGTACCAAAGTTTTCTGTACTAAATTTAAGGTCCCAAAGATATCCAACCTAGTTTTATTTGGGTATTCATAAAATTAAAAGGAAAATACTCGTGCAAAAACGCAATTAGAAGTTTGAACAGAAATGTCAAGCTAGCCAAATTCAGCCTAAGACAAGTATAATTATCTAAACAAAATTCAGCTAAAAACGGACGTCTTGATAAGAAAAAAAATCAAAGAAACAAGTTTGGAGGTAAATAACAACACTAAAAGTATGTGGTCCAATCAATAAATATATTTCCATTTTTCTACTTTCTCTTTTCATCAGATTAATTTCAATTTCTTCTACTGTACTGGTTTGAATATGTTTAATAAAAAAATCCTCATCACAAAACAAAATCAGAAAACAGAAAAAAAAAAAAACATAGAAGAGTCACAACGCGTTAAATTGTTGTACATTTTTTTTTTTTTTTACATCTAAAATAAAGTGTACATTTTCTAACACATCAATATAAATAAAGTATAAACATTATAGGAATAAAAATTATATACATACATATGTACAACAATAATCAAGGATAATATCAATATAATATAAGGATAATTTTATTTTTATTTCATTTTAAATTGACTTTTTATATTTTGAAATGGTAAGAGTTAAATGCTATTAGTCAAAAATGATATTTGATTATAAATCTAATAAAGAATAATATTTAAGATAAGATATATGAGAAGATAATAAATAATGTAAGATATTATATATTATTAACAATATATACTTTGATTTCCAATTATTATGTAATTTAATTTTTATAATTTAAATTTTATATATGTACATAATATTATATATTATTAAAGATTGGCTTTGAAGTTTAATCTTTTCTATCGCCATTACTAACAGACGTGGATATATTGAAATCAAATTGTATTAACATGGTTGTGTTATACTGGTGATTTCCCAGTGTTGCACTTTAGTTAAATATAGTTTTATTATTTTTCTATGATTATATCTTTCTACTCATTATTTTTAATGAACAATGTATTGTTTTTCTATATTTATATATCTACATTTAATAATAGTAATATTAATTAAGACAACACCTGTAACTTCAGTTCAATATCTATAATATTTATATTAAATTATACACATTTAAGCTAAATAATTTACTGAAGGTCAATTAGAAGTTTCTGTTGAAAGTATTATGATAATTTTACATCTCATTTAAAGTATTATTTAGTTTATGTCATTCCTGATCTTTTAATTAATCTGAAGATACTTCTCAGTGAATTGGATTTTCTTCAAATAAATAAATATCTCTAAAAAGAAATATTCCAGCGTTTCACATATATATTTTCCAACGTTTCATATTGACAAAAAAATTATTGTTATAGTTATTTCTACTTCATCATATTGTGGTCAAATTAGGATCAGGAATTTGTCCAGCCTGTTCAAATATTTATTCGTTTAACCTGTAAGGACATTTTTTTAATCTGATAAATAATTAATAATAAAATAAGTTCTGTAATTCATTTCATATTTGGATTTAATAAAATATCACTGTATGAATATTGTTCAATTGGTAATAACAAATTAGTCCTGGAATATGTTTTGTATTATTCCAGTATTATTTTTGATTTATTTATTTTTTTTTATTATGCATATACTCGAACCACAAAAATGTTATAGGAGTTATGTTATAGCACATGAGCACTGGTATACCTTAAATAAATCACAGAAGATTCATACAAATGTAATAATAAATCTAATTAGGTATTTGATATAAAATTTACAAATTTTAACTAAAGATGAAAAGGTATTTTATTTTTCTTATTTCGTTTGATAAATAATCTATTCAGTTTTTAAGGATAATGACTTTTCATAAGGATAATCAAAAAATATAATTTAAAATTTTTTTACATATTAAAATTTAAAAAAAAAATATATTTTTTTTATCAAAAAAAATGTTGGAAATATTTTTTTTTTTGTTTGAAATTGTTAAAATATTAAAATAGATTGCTATACAATTTTATCACCTTTATATTGCATATAATAATATTTGTTTTTTTTTTTATTTAATAGCCTTGAAGCTTAAAATACTTTATTTATAGTCATATTCTATTTTTAAAAATAATTTTTCTATAGGTAAATTCAAAAAATTTTGTTTTTGTTATTTTTTTTGTTTTTATTTTGTTTGTAATTTTTATTATTGCTGTAGGTATTATTCACACTAAAAGTGTTAAAGTTGAATTATATTAGATTTAAATTAAAAATATTTAATTAAAGTACATAAAAAATTAAACCAAATTAATGTAATTAAAATTATTAAATCGTTTATGGTCAGAGTATATAATCAATAAATATATATATGTGTATATAGTTTTAAAAATTTCGTATGAATGGATTGTTTCAAATAAACGTGGTAACATGGATCACCAATCTCGTTTAAAATACTGAGAATTGTAAACGAATTGGATTATCATAAATTATCAGATTCTGCGACGAACTATTTAATTTTTATTTTATTAAATAAAAATATATATATATATATATATATATAAACCGTATATTAACATAATAATATATATTACATATTTATATATAAACCATATTTAAATCATATCAAAAATATATAAATTATCCCAATATGATAATTTATTTTATATTTCACCGGAATTCTAGAGCTTCCGCACGGATATTTTATAAACACTTTTTTTTTTATTATTGCTTAGTTGGGTATTCAATTAGTTGGGATATAATTTGTCTTATTATGAAGGTGAAATTTTTCTATAATAAGTATATAGTAAAATAAAATAACAGATTGTCATTATTAGTGTGCAAACCAAGGTAAGGTGTTTATGCGGTTTCATTTTCAATTGTAAAAAAAAAAATTCGGCTGTTCAGTAAATTTTACATAAGAAAAATTTCTTTCTCAATTTTACTTCACCTGTAAAACTCCATCGTGGAAAAATTATTGTATATAAAAATTCTATAGATACATATAGTAGATATTAAACTCTGTTATTGTGCTATAGTAATTTGAATATATAGAATTGAAATGAATATTTCCAAGTACAAATTGAATACTCAAAAAGTTGACTTAATTTTAATTTTATTTTTATTTAAACTCATTTTATTACAACTTCCTACTAATATTAACTACTATATATGTATATATACATAAAAATTATTGTAAATTCCAATCGAATCTATATATTTTATAGAATATCTATCAGATATTTAATAATAATTTTTGACCTTATTATCTCGATTTAGGACTTTTATTATATACACTCTGATACTGAAATTCTGCATTTTAGTGTATCTGAATGCCTTCAAGGAATTTTTAAAACTGCATATTGCTGCATTAATAAAATAACGAAAAAAATGAAAACAACAACAAAATCATAATTAAGTTTATTATAGTAGAGGGATATTCTATTAATATTTGTATAATGTGACCTAATTGTACAATATTTAATATACATGCCTTCGAATTTAATAAATTTTATTGATTTCAAGAATCATAAGTTTATTTTTTTTTTAAATTTTTTTGATGAAAACATTTTTTTAACCTTGAATTAAATATATTTTACAGTAAATTTTCTTCTTAAAATTATACTAAAATTAGTTTCTCGAAAATATCATATAAAAAATTATAATTACTGATGAAAAACTATCAATTTTAATTTGTTCAATTTGATCATCGTTGCTGCGGGTAAAAACGTTAATTTAAATCTTTCAAAAAAATAAAAAAATGTTCAATTAAAAATATTTGTTCTTTCGAATTTAGATATTTATTTATTTAGTTGACCTAAACTCACATTCCAAACATCACATTGCAAAAAAGTCACTTGAAAAGAAAGCTTGTTTGACATAAAAGGCATTTGTCAAGAAGAGTAGATGTCAAATTTTTACTTTGTGCAACATCTGTTTGGCAAATTTTAAAATAACATAAATAAAAAAATATATATATAATATATATATGTATATATATGAATATTGAATATATATATATATATATAAATATTCTGTAAAATGCGTATATCTCTGATTTTGTAACCAACTCCAAAATTATTCCAAATTCGCAATCTGCCATATACATAAATATGTCTAAATATTCTATTTCGAAACACCAAGGCTCAAATTTATAACACGTTCATACTCGCAGTTATTTTCTATGGATTAGAATCATGAACACTAACCAAGGCAAGTTAGCATGCATTTGATGTCTCTTATTTGTGAGTCATCAAGAGATTAATAGGAGAAATTTAACAAAATATAGTAAATGATTCAATAAAACATAATAAAAGGGCCTGTAGTTGGCCTGGAGATTTATCTTTAGGTCCACTGTTAAGCAAATAAATAAATATAATAAATGAAAAAAAAAGATGATACCATATTATTGCTTCAAAAAACCAGTAATTTCAGTATTTTCACCACTTTATAACTTTTTTTCATTGAATTTTATATATAACTCTAATGCACCATAGTACATTATTTTTGTACTACAGATTCAGAATAGAAATAGTATTATAAATTTTGCAATAAAATTGAAATAATCTGTTCAAAAATTAAAATTTCGATTATTTTGAAAATTTAAGTTTAACTCACCACACTGGGATAATAATAAGAGGGAACATTCGAATAAATAATTTTACAGTAATATGGTATTTATAAATCAATTTCATTTGTATCGATATTATGTGGATAATAATATAATACTTACTAATGTTTAAATATTATATAGGTTAAAAAATATTTAAAGTTTATAATAATTAGAGTTATCTTTATGTATTGGTTTAAAAATATATTAATCCTTGAAGGACTTATTTTCCATTTTTTTTTTCTGTTTTCTATGTTATTTTATTTTCTTTACTTTTAAAATTTTGTGTTTTTATTTTTTAATTCGATTAATTTCGTAATTTACTTCGAATTAGAAAATTATTTCATTTATTAAAAGATTTGATAAAATATTAATGATTAGAATTTGGGATGTAATTGGATTAAAAAAATTTAAATTTATGGCTGAATTTGATTGGTAACAGACTTATTTTTTAAATTGAAGACACGATTTGAAATAGGAATTTGAATACATCTAGAAAATAATTACTAATTAACAGCATTTTATGTGTGTTATTGAAGTCCCATCGGGTAGTATTGTGGTTGATTATTTTTGTAATTTTTCTACTACCCTAGATTTTCTATACTGCTAAAGATTGTTCAAAAATGATAATTTTTAAATCCCAATGTAGTAGGAAGGATAGGAAGAAAGAGGGTGAAAAACATGGAGTGTATTGAATAAATGCGGTGCAGCTGATACTGAAGCATCTCTACACGTAATTAGTACCTCACATATTGAATTCGAAGGTGTTTTCCAGGTTTTCTACAATTCAATTCAATTAATTTTATTTATTTCAAAATCATTCTCTAATATAAATATCCACTTCTGCTCAGTCTTTCATATAAATATATACCATGTAAGCAGTATCTTGGTTGAAGCAGCTTGAAAAAGCATCTATAATCCCAATGAGCAGTCAATTATTAATTTCAGTACACAAAATATCCTATCTCGCATCCAATACTGGTAAAAGGAGCCAATGCAGAAAAATTCCAAGAATTTATTTCTTTATTTTGACTTAAAATAAATGAATCAACTACATTTTTTTTTTGTTATCCTTTGAATTAAAATTGTTCATGTCATCTTATCCATTTTTTCTTTGCATATAAAAATGAAACTATCAAGATATTTACAGAATTACACACTGTCACTTAAAACTTACATTTTTCTCTTTTTTTTTGTACTTTTTTTTTTAATCTCTACTAAGAACTTTTCCCAGAATGTTATGTTAAAGAAACAAAAAAAAAAACAATAAAAACAAAACACACAACATCACTTTAGCAATTTAATCCTTTAAGATGTAAGCATGTCAAGATTTTAACAACAAAAAATATTGAAAGTTTTTACAATTCATCGAAAAATTTTGTCTCATAATTAATTCAACAAAAAAAAAAAAAAAAATAGAAAACTAACAAGAAAACTCTTTCATCACCTTTTCTCACACTTCAATAATCTCTTTCCCAGAATTTAAATCTAAGAAACTAGAAAATTAGTAGATTGCCACTAGTTGTTATCCAGGACTAGTGAACATTAATTTATTGTAGTTTTGTACTCAGGGTGCAATAGTTTTAATTTGGTTTCAGTTTCGATCCCAATTTTCTAAAATAAAACTTTTCAACTGTGCCATTCTAAAATAATAGCTCTGCAATTCAAAATGAATGGGCAAACTGCTTGAAAACTTTTAAATTTCAATATTTTTATTATAATATCGTTCGTTATGTGAGATCTACTTTAATTGATCTTTTAATGATAAGCACTGATGTAAACATTTTAGAATATATTTTTTAAATAATGATACCAAAAATAATATTTAAGTTCAAACAACTCCAGTAACCAAAAAAATGTCATGATGTCATGGTTTTATCAATATATTGTCAAAAAACTGATTAGACATTTTGACCTCAAAATTATGATGATATTTCGTCAACAAAATTTGTTAGATTTTCCTTTGGTTTTCTATGTGCATGTTGTATATTTAGGGGCTACCAAAACATTTCCTACATATATATGCTTATATATATTAATTTTTACAGAAACTAAAACATTAAAGAGTACAAAAAATAACAGTTGTTTTCATTTATGGCAAATCTTTACAAAATACTGAAAATACTATCCATAAATTGTTATCAAAATTATCTACAAATTGATGACAAATTACTGTGGATCGGAATAAATTACTAACATCAATTAGTATTGAACTGTCATACTTAGAATTTTAATTTTACTGACAGTCAAAATAACAACAAAATGTATATAATAATATAATCAATACTTTATTATTTGCACCAGGTTTTTGTTTCACACCCCTGATCACCTGGTTATCATTTTGAATCATTTTATTGCGCTTAATTTGAATAAAATTCATCAACTCATTTTCTTTCTCATTTTTTTACTCATCTTACCGATTTATAATATTATTGTTGTTCTTGTTATTATTATTAATTTTTTTGTATTATTTTTAATTTTTTGTTTTTTTTTTTTGCTTGAATAACATCCCTTTAGCAAATATTTACAAACATAAAAGTTTTATTTTAGTGTTTAAAAGTAAAAAACAAAAACAAAACAAAAAATATGAAAAGTTTTTTTTCTAGTTTCGAATCCCTAAGCCAATTTTGAAAAGAAGTTACAAAATCCAGTGATAAATCTAGGTAGAAAAACGTGATTGAATTACCAATAAATTGAAAATTATTTATTTATCTTTCTATCTCTGTCTATCATTTAATTTTTTTTTATTTTTAAATATCTAACAGGTATATTGAAATAAAAACACAGTTATTTCATAAATTCAAAATTAATGATTTGAGTGAAGTGAATTAGTGTAGTGAGTACCAATGCTAGTGCGAAGATGAATTGATGGCTATCAGTTTACTTTTGTCTTCTATATTTTAATTTAGTATTCCCGAATGCATTTTGTAGTTATTCATTGTCACTTTTTTTTTTAAAAGTTTTATTTGGTAGCATTAGATTCTTCTTTTTTTATAAATTGTTTATACGACCTCAATTTTTTTTTATTTTCTGTATTGTTTGTGAAAAGTGAAGTTAAAGTGGTTGTTCTTGAAAATATTGAGAAAAGTGTTTGTATGAAATTACTCATAAATATTACCTATTTTTAAATCTGGATCCAATTATCTGCAATACCTAAACTCATGGAAAACTTTGTTAATCAAACTGTTTCTACTACTTCAAAAACCTACATACTGCATCACTGTAATACTCTATACTACCTCAATTTCATAACAACAATGTATCCAGTTTTTTTTCGAATGTTCTGTGTATACCTGTTTGCTGAAAGTTTTTGAAATCCATCTTCCCATATAGCCTACAGGATTTTTTTTTGCGAGATTCGTAAACCCACTATGGCTTCTAATGCAAAGACCCACCCGAAGAATTAACTCAAAATATAGGACAAGGCAGACCACCGGCAAATAGCACCGAAAAAACAAACATTATAAAATTTTTGTCCCAGAGTGATAACTTTTGTATTTTAACTAAAATAGAAACAAAAAAATTATTATCACTACACCCTGAATAGGGTAAATAAAAGAAGAAAAAGAAGAGTGATTTAAGTAGTGAACAAGTCGTTTTCTCCATAAATTAGAGTCAATAAATAAATTTTATTTAAATTAAATATAAAGTTGGTCCAAATATCTTTCATAGCTAATATAGAACTTCTAAAAATTGTAGACGTTTATTATTATGTCATCATTATAGTTAAAATTTAAAGGCTAATTATTAGTGACGTTTTATTACTAAAAAAATTTAAAATATCTTCATACGCAGTTGATTCTTAATAAAATTCAAATAAAATTATGGTATAATAAAATTCTTTTGACGTTTTGAATATTTTTTTTTCCAGAAAATTTTCACTAAATATTTTGAATTAACGTTTTAAAATCTGTTAATTTGTTATTAAGCGAATTTTCAATGTTTTTTAATTCACTTTACCGTGTTAATTATATTGGCAGAATAGTTTATGACAAATAAGGACTAATATTTTGAGCTATGTATATGACTTACGTTGTCGAGTTGTGGGGTACGACAAGCAATTCAAACAAAACAAAATAATTTTCATGTTTTCAAATGTACTTTTTCGACACTTTTCAACGCGCCTTGATATATTCGAAACTCAGTCATAAGAAATGACTTACAAATGAGATCTGTGAAAGAGAAAATAACTGCTTCTACGAAAAGATATTGGACCTAGTTAGGAAACGATTCAATTCCACTAACTGCTGAGACAACCAGGTAGTCAACACAGAAAATTATACCGCTTCTCAACAGCGCACGTTCCGTCTAGATTTATTACTTAATGTTGCCAAATAAAAATGAAAATCCTAGGAGTATTTGTTGAAATGTACCATCACAAGCTGGTGAGGGTTACAATTAAACACATTGTTATAATAATTTACCGAATAAATATTCGAAGTTTTTGTTAAAATTTGTGAAATATTCACCCGAAAAATTGCGTCCAAGTCTAAATAAATTTGTTTTTCTGAGATTTGTGAAAAATTTCGTCAACGGTAGTCTTTCAGAAATACAAATTTATAGACGTGGGAGATTAGAATATTCTAAATTTAGTTGAACTGGCAATTTGAAAGTTTAGCGTTGTAAAATTTAAACTTTTAAATTTATTATTTGCTTTTTTTTAGCTTGCAATGCTATTTATTATTATTCATATCAACATAATTACCCAGGTAGCAAAACCTATTTATGTATGTGTCTGAGAATTTTTATAGACTTCTAAAATAATTTTAATTCTGGCCTTTACATTTATTTAGGTTTTCACTGATTAGTGCAAAAATGATTACAATATGTTTTCTATGTTTTCTATGCATTCTGATTTTATTAAATCATTTCTTTTCATTTTATCCCTTAGTCGTTTTCCTTCACCATTTTTGTAATATTAAAAAACAAATCATGAAGAAATAATTTTTCGGTTGTCTTATGATTTCATTATCTTTCTAAAAGTTTGAAAACTTTGACAACAATAAAAATCTTAAAGGTTAAACAGTAAAACAAAAACAAAAAACAAAAAAAGGACGTTAAAAACAAAAACAAAACAAAAAATTAAAAAAAAAAACCTTTTTTTATGACTGACTATTTGACTATTTGGCTATTAAATTGTTTTCGGTATCACAGAGAACATAAAAAACACAAAAACAATAATAAATTCATGCAATAATGATTGTCCGAAGATATCCTTAAGGTTTATGATATTTTCTACTTAAATGAGAATTTGAATTTTATTTTAAATTAACCTCCTACTGTATTTTATCAGCAGTGTCATCAGTTCAAAATAATAATAAGGATATAAAGTACTACTTTCACAATAGATATTATGTGTACTTACTTATCTTTAACGTAATTTTTATATTTTCAGTTATTTTTTTTTTTTTTTTTAATAAACCAGTCGAAGTTATTTTAATTTAACTGGAATTTTGGAATTTTGAATTACAAATAGAATTTCTGAGACAATTTAATTAGAATCGTTAAAATGTCTATTCTCATAATATATATATGTATACATATAAATGTATAGCTATATTATATTATCCTTTCTGAAGAAATTTGCAAAACATTTCTAATATCCATTTTAGGATCATTAAGTCATAATAACAATTACATTATAAATCAATTTAGAGTCCATAAAATTCAATTTTGTCGGAAAACTTTTAGGAAAAAAGGACCACTTCTCTTTCACTAAAATAAAGAAAAAATTTTCATATATTATTCATAGAAGTAAAAAATAGGATATAAATAAAATAACAAAAAAAAAAAAAAAAAAATTAGAAAATAAAACAAACAAAAAAAATTAAATTACTTAAGCAATAAAAAAAAAAACAAAAATAAATGAATGAATGAATAAAAGATTTTTATTCGCCATTACCGCGATATCTTTGTATTTTCTAATATCCTTATTTAACAATCTAAAAATTTAAAACTTTCTTAAGCTAAATTGTTATAACTCAAAAAAAGTTTTTAAGAGAAACAAACGAAAAAATGTCTGTGAACAATTTTCGGAAATTTTAAGCATTCAGCAAATACTTTGTTTTAATGTCTGACAAATTCATATAGACATGACAATGGATAATAGGAAACTTTTTATTGTAAATACATAACAGCTAAAATTGGTACTGAAAAAAATACAGAATACTAATTTTTGTATATGCGATGAAGAAGTCACTCGTAGTACGTTTCGCCACTTGAGAACAGCGTTCTACCAACAATAGGAGCTATCTAGCATACAATTGAAAAATATCCGGAGTGTGATCACAAAATCAGGTATCCTTAAGGACTAAGAGACTAACTAACAAACACGGGTTATCACAATAAACCCATTTGCGACTGCGGTGATATAGGGGACAGATTCACTCCCGAAATTCACAATATACCTATCTATCTCAATTTTGTATAGAAATGGGCACTGGAAAGACACACATAAAGGATAGAGTATAAAAGTTAACATTCATATACTTCATATGAATATATATTTTCAATATTCAGCACCAAATATATTTCACTAAGAACGTAACGAAATCTTGTCTCTTATAATTAAGCTTTTCAAAATCTTCTTCCTTGAATTAATTGATAAAACATGTTCCGTGGCTTAATTCCCTTATTTTATAAATAAAATTGGTTTTTGCTTTCTATTTTTTACTAAAATCTTACTTTTTGCCTTCTGAGTTCTTCCCATCTGCAAAAACGTATGTAAATATTATGTATACTCTTTTTTCGGAATAAAAATTAATAAAAAATAAACGGGATTTTAAAATTTTGAAAAAAAAAAAGATTTCAAAAAGGTTTATTTTGATAGAATAAGATTTTGGAAAACAACTCTATCTTTGTACTGAAATTTTGGTGCGATGTAATAAAGCTTACAAATATAATGCTGTCATGTCCTCTGATGGGAAAGCACCAAAAGCTATGGTTATGTACAATGGTATTATGGTTCAATAAAATTGCAAGATCTAACGGTTTTATATTTTTATATAAATGGTTGAAGAATAATTGAGAAAATTTTGATTTCATATATGCACTCGGAAAAGGAGCCAGTGGCGTGAAGCATTGGGGATGATTGCGAGCACGGTCAGTTTTTTTTATTTCGTTCGGTCATTGAGCGCTGATATTTTTTTTTTGTTTGTTATTTAAATATAAATTACAAATAATTAATTTTAAAATAAATTACAATATGATTGAGTTTCTACTTAGACTGTAGCTTTAGATATGTCAAAATCAGCAAAAATTATTATGTTGAAAAAGAGGATCGAGTTTTCTCGAAATTTGTAAATAACAGAAATTAAAATTTTCATTTTAAAAGTTTTTTATTAATATTAATTTCTCAAATGTTGTGTATTTATAATATATGGCTTCAGCCTGTATGATTATTCAGACAATATAGTTAGACAATATAAGATAAAAAATCTTTGTTTTTGGACGGTGGTATTCTAAATAGACGACCTTTTCAGATCTATTTTACTTCCCCGTTTGATTGTTTGAAAATGCACGCATATTTCCATGACCAAACCAATTACTATGGACATGTCAAATTCGTTTTAACTTTATATTAATTTTTAATGTACATAAAACCATTTTCTCTTAGTTTTGTTGGGTATCTCGAGTTATACATTTTTTTTTAAAATATGAAACATTAATGATTAATAAACACTATAAACGCAATTTTAAACAATAATTACAAATAACATAATCGACATGTTCACATTTAAAAACTGATTATTTTTTCATTTATAACAGTTATGAATTGAAGAAATCCCGAATATGAAGATTATAGAGAGGACTAAGAAATCATTTTATTATTAAAATTTCACAATTTTCGTTTTTTTTTGCTTTTTTTATTTCACTTCTATGTTTATTTAGTTGAATAATGTCTAATTTCTTCTCTTTAGTATTTTATTTACTTACTTGAATTTAATACAAATTTTATTTTGATATATATATATATATATATATGTATATATATATAAGTACGTCAAGATCTATAATAATACGTGTATACTACATTGGCAATAAACGACTTTATTTTTTGTGTTTTTATTTCTGTTGTTTTTTTTTTGTGGAGTACTGAGTATTAAATTGAAATCGAATTGAATTTTTTTTTTTATTTTTTGGTTTTTATTATTAAAAATTTAAATATTTTTCAATATAATAATTTTTGGAAAATGTTTTTGAAATGATCTGAGAAAATAACTTGATGAAATTGCATAACATGAATATGAAATTTATTTTTGTTTTTTTTTTTTTTTTTTTTTTTTTTTGGTTTGTGCGTATATTGTTTTATTTTTTATTTATTTAATATAAGATACTTGAATTTTTATAGCAAAAAAAAAAAAAAAAAAAAATTTACGTAGTCAGTCGTATTACAGAAGAGTCTAGTAGATAATATTAAAATATTAATAATTTTTGAAATGTTTTGATGATATCCTTAGAATTAATTTAAATAAAATTGAATTGTTTTTGGTGGAAAAACAAATGCATATGTGGAGCGAGCATATAAATTTATTTTAGATGGAATTAATTGTTATAAAATAGAAATTGATTTGACATCGATAGAGTACTGTATATCAATTGAATTTATTAAATAAACATTCTGAGAGTTGAACTTATTCAAGGTAAATTTGGTAGAAATTTTAAACTGTTGTGTTTCAGATTTTTGTGTATTTAATATTGGTTGGTTAATTTGATTCCTATTCACAGGTTTCTTCATGATAATTTTGATGACAATTTTATTTATGAATACATTGATCTTAATATACAATGTATAGGTATACCTATATTAAAGAAATTTTAAAATTTTATTCTTAAAGCACCATTACGAACCCTTTGCGGGGGACTATATCGTCAAAGAAAAGAACAAGTAAATTTTATAAATGAAGAAACAAAAATACATTATGACGTGCAATTTCAGTAAATAACCTCATACATACTTTTTTATATTATATGTTTGTGACACTATTTACAAACCTTATATATACACTCTGTATTAAATGGAATAAAATATTGTTAGTTATACAATATTTTTGTGATTATAGTGAATATTTTTGTTTCTAATTTCTATTTCTAAAATTGTTCAAAGCTTTGTTTTCTGACACAAAACCAACACATTTGCTTCAAACGATTGCTTTATCTTCGGTTTACGATTTTTTAAGCAAGTAATTTGTAGAATATAAAATAAATATTTTCCTAATAGTTCAGTTTTTGCAGTCAAAATAATTTTGCCATCAAAGACATAGACATGCAAATTCTAAGATATTCAACGAGGAATTATGATAGATCTAAAGAGGCCGCGTTTACTTAAATAATGTCCATACAAAAAACAACTATGTTCAATGTCATATTTTTTGTGTTAAAACTCGATTGCATCATCAGTATAGAAAGTAAGCCTTTTTATGTTGAATTTCATATTCCAGTGTTTAATTCATACTACTCTATTGCATAAAAGTTTTGTGCAATAGAGTAGTATGAATTAAACACTGGAACAAATTCAAGGCCCATACATTGTTTGTATTTTTAATCCGTTTCGCATATATAATAATTTCTCATTTTTTTCTCATTTTTCACATAAAATCTAGGTATAGATCCGATATAAAATCAAATCTTTAATAGATAGAAATTACCACCTGCACAACATTCTTTTTTATGTATTGATAAGTTTAATGATGGGCCAACTTTTTTGCAATAGAGTAGTATAATCTGTAATGCATCTACAGCTACTTAAATATAAAAATATTTATAAGTAAAATTAAAAATCATTGAAAAACTTCTAAAATAGCTCAAATAATACATACATACATAAATACATTAAGATTGAATACCACTGCTAACTATAATATAATATTTCCATTTCCATAATATTTATTAGTTTTAAAAATTTGTTCTGAATTTCAAAATTTTTCAAATTTTCAATCCATTATAAAATTTACAATTTTTTTTTTTTGAAAATGTTTTATTAAAAAGTTTTTTCTTTAAAACAAAAAAAAATTAAGGATATACTTAGTATTGTATTAATATATATGTATCTACATTGAACTTAAAGGTATATGATTGTGTGCCGTATAATGACAGTTTGTCACGCGATAAATATAATATTAAAAAAGAAGACAAGTAAAGAAAAATTTATTTCAAACTTACCTTGTCAAATTGTTGGTTAAATTATGATTGTAATCCTTTTTTCTATTTTTTTTTACTTTTTTTTTTTAATCTATGAAATTCAATTTTCATAAAAACGCTATCATTATTATTATTGAATTGAATTTGAAATAATAATTTTTTTTTTTTTTAAATTTTTATTTTTCAAAATTGAATTTGTTTCAAATTAATTCTCATTCAATTAAGCAGTCAAAATTTACGATATCGATTTTACGATAAGATAATGATAACATGAGATCAAAGGATATTTTTTATATATATTGTATAATTTACAGAATAAATTATTAAATATAATAATTTGACAATATAATGACAGCTAAATTAGAAAAGATCAAAGAAACTATATGTATATAAATTTTATTGTTAGTAAATTTTTTGAAATAAAAAATTTTGTATTTACTTAGGTAAAAATTGTTTCTGTTTTCTATTTAATATATTTATTTTTATAAAGATTTGTAAGTAAAATTTTTTTAAAGCTTCTAATTTAGTTATGGTAAAGATAGAGTACTATTATAATACAATATTATGTAAATTAAAATGTGGAATCAATATTTTGGTGTTTTGTATGAAAAAATAGAAATTAATAGAGTTTTAAAAGTGCACCGAAATGTTCGTTACATGACGTGCTAAAATCTACGGTTGAATATTTTGATGAACATTTTTAAATCATATCGAATGAAATTTAACTGAATTGTTGTTGTATTGATTTCTGGATTTTAAAAAAAATATTGTTTTAATAGTTCCATTTGGTATCATAATGAAATAGGCCTGAATAGTCACTTGTTGTGTACTTTCATAATAATTCCACATTAAATATTAAACATTAATATAATCTATTTAAATATTTTTCTAAGATTTTTTCTTAGTGGAACAAGACCATCACTTAAATCAGTAATTTGAAGGTGCCGGACTTTGAAAGCTCTCAATAAAATCTGTTCAATTAATTTTAAATATTATCAATATTATTATATATTTTTATTTACTATAGCTAATTTTTTGATAAAAGTGAGCACTAGTGGCCGCCAGACCAGGACAATCATTTTAACCAATTTGAAATAATTCAAGCACTATATTCTCTTTATTATAATAATATATTTTTATTTATCTATATTATAATAATATATAGAATACATGGTTTATTTCAATTTGTTGGATTTGTCAAATTTTTATAATATTAAAAAAAATTATGTCTTTAATGTTTAAAGAAATGAAAGTGACCTTATTTAAGAGTGATCACATTCTTAAAACTTCAATACACATGTTGTAGTCTCCACTTTAAATAAAACTAAATTATTGAATTCTAAATAATGATGAATTTTAATATTATAATTAAATTATTATTATATATCTGTTATATATGTACATATATATATTTTTGATGTGGCAATATTTTAAGTGGCAATAACATCTATAGTACCTACCCTAACAAAGAAACAAAAAAGTTCACCATTTTTAAGAGATTTTTATTGATTGAGACATATACCTAAAATATAAATTATTACTTTATTATACATTTCTAAATATAAATGAAAAATAATAATATATAAAATTGATTATCTAAAAAAGAAAATTAAGAATAAAAACATCATAAAATTGAATCATTCAATTTTCTTATTTAACCGCAACCTGCTAAGTCATGTTTATTTGCAATTTCTGTTTTTGTTGTTTTCCTTTTTAGAATTTTATTTATTTATTATTTTGTTTTTTTTTTTTGCCTATATACGACCATACTGTTGCTGTGTTGTTTTTGTTTTTTTTTTATTTTCTATTTACTGTTCTTAACATTTTCTTAGAATACCGTTATATTTATTTTTGTTTCACAAATACACCGTCATTCGAGTACTTATTTATTTTGTGGAAGAAGAATATTGTTATAATAGAGTTAAGATTACCGACTTAAATTTAATTTGAATTGAAGCGAATTATAAAAAGCGATAAACTATGTATTTATTAAATGACATGATGAACGAAATTGTAATCCTTGTTAAGCAAATTTATAAAAAATTTCATTTTTTAGTTGTTCTCCGTTCATACGCGAATTATAAAATTCAACTTTTTAAAGTGTATTGATTTATTGAACAGAAAAGAAGCCGATGGCCCTGGTAGTTAGTGCTTGCTTTTATTGTAATTTTAATTATAATAAATAAAGAAATAATAACAATAATAACAGAAAAGAAATGATCGTATTAAAACATGTTTATTGGGTTGTGAATTTAAATTCTTATTTAGTTAAATTCACAAGCCAAAAACTTAATATTAAATTTAAAAATAATAAACTTGTAATTCAACTGTGTTTTATTTGAAGTATATAGACACTAAAATTTATTATAATTATAGTATTAAAATTGTAGTTTATTTCAGCGAACAATATCCTATGTATTACGAAAGTATATTAATACAATATATCAAAACAATTAAATAAATAATAAATTGTAAAAAAAAAATTTCATCTTAAAAAATATTCTAAAATTATTCTTTTCTTTTTGTATCAACGTTGGTAACTCTAATTTATTGTTTTGAAATGTTATTTGTTATTGTGTATTCATTACAATTTCAAATATTATGTCGAATCCTTCAAATCAAATAAATTCGAATTATTATTATATTGAGGGGTGGTTTTAAAGGAAGGTTTTTGTGGTAACAGAAAAAAAGAAAAACAGAAGAAAAACAACAACAACAAAAAAATAATAAACAACAAAAAGAAAACTTGAATCTCAATTTTAGGGAGTGAAAATGATAGATTTTATATATAGCTATATCTATACTTATTTATATAAAATTGTATATATACAACTAATACAATCAATTTAGCTGTCAAGCTTAAAAATAGACAAAAGTTTGATAAATGAGAACATATTGAATTGTTGAATTTTATTTTTTTTTTTGTTTTTTTTTTTCTGGTTTTTCTTTCCCAATATACATTCATATTTAAATTGCATAGAAATTTTATATCAATTTTACAAAATATACATGTATATATATATTTGTATGTATAATAAATGTGTGTACATAGTGTGTGTGATTATTTTGTGTTTTTAAATGTTACGAATATCTTTAGTAAAAAAAAAAAATTATATATTAAAATCAGAAACATACCAGAAATAGACACCTACTCTTGGGAATTGTATTAATGTTTACAAATGTAACAAAATTGATATGTTTGTTTTAATATATATATATACATATCATATGTAATGATATAATCAATGTACCACATTTATAACAAGAGTAGGTCAAGTAAAATACATTTATGTATATGTATATATGTGTACATTATGTTTCAATTTTCCACATTTAAATTTTTCAAAAATGAATGTGAAAATTTTGTGATGAATTAATTTTGTAGAAAATTTTCAAGAAAACTTTTCTATATGAAAAAACAATTTATAATACAAAAAAAAAAAAATAAATAAAAATAATTAAAATTAATTGGGTGATGTAGAGAATATAACATGCGTTGTAAAATATATTAAATCAGTTCTGTTATGTACTTGTACAACCACTGAAAATATTACTAGAAATTTTTAATATACATTTTATTCAAGAAAATGGTCAAAATGAATGAGAGGTCTCACATTAGATGTGATAAATATTTTAAGATTTATTCTGAGTAAATCCCGTGCGAAAGGTAATATTCCTTATTCATTTTCATGTATTAGAATTCTGCGGAAGCACGTTACATATTAATTTCATTGTTTTGAATATTGTAAAAATAATCATCAATAGCGTAAGCTCTGAAAAGATAACATAGACATTGTATAATTTAAAATCTATACATATTTTATTGCCCAATGCTTTTTTGAAATCCTTTTAACACCAGACATTTTTTAATTTTTTTAAATTACGTTATTTAAATTACAATGAATTTATTTTCACTGGCTATTGCAATTTTTTTAGCTGCTATCACACTATTTAAATTACATTGAACACTTATATGATATACCTGTCATTCTATTAATTATTTTACTTAAAGTTTACCTAAAGCTAAAAATTACTAAAGCAAATAGAAAATATTTTTCTATTTTTATATCTTACAAAAATTAAGAGTTTATTATTATTTTTTTTTTTTTTTTGTAAATTCATTTAAACTATTAACCATTATACTAGGATTTTTCTGTACATAAATCTGTCTATCTACCAATTTATTTTTAATTTATAATATAAAAAAGTCTAAAAACTCTGTTTTTGAAATTGAAAATTTACAAAAAACCACATGGTTACCATTAAAGTTAATTTAATTTTCATGTTTGTATACATATACATACGTTGTTGTACATATTAGTAGCTTTTGCAATTAGAAAATATAAAGGATAATATATGTAGGTTCTATGATTTAACTAAATGAGTTTTTTTTTAATAAAAATGTTTTGACTTACAATAAATTTGGTTTTATTTACCTAAAAACAAAAAAAAAATTGTAATTTTTTTTATTTTGTTTTTTTTTTGTTTTTGGTGGTTCTTTAGTTGGATGGTTATTTTTAAGAATCTTTTAATTTTTATCCCATTGTAGTTTAATTACCACATCCTGTTTATTATATGAAGGATGGTTGATTTTTGTTCTTTTTGTTTTTTTATTATAAATAGTTTTTTCGTTTCAAAATTACATCCGGTTTTTGGTTTGATAGTTTGTATTTTATTTCGTGTACATATTTTAAATAATTTATAATAATAGTTTGGATACTGTTATTCAAATTAAACTTTATAAAAAAGTTATAATAATTATTTTAAAAAGGTATAGAAAAAATATTAAAACTAAAATTTTACGAATTTTTACCATCACTAACAAAATTGAGATCTAACCGTTTTATTTTTAAGATTTATTTCCACTTTTTGTTCATAGTTTTTAATCCACTTTCGAAATGTGGTTTTTATAATTTTGATAGCCATCTAATTCTAGTCTTTAAGCTTATCTGTCACGATCCATTTGTCTATATAAAGACATACATAAAGACGTACATAATTATATCATTCTGAATTGTTTTCCTGTATTTTAATTTATCGTACACTAACTATATATAATTGCATTTTATTGACTTATCTTAAACAACAACCTGTTAGGTAATAATTTATTTAAAAAAAAAAACAAATTAAATTTAAACCGGGGGTGTTGTTCGAACAATTTTATGGATTAAAATTATTGTATGTTAAAATGACTTTTACATCGGGGGGGTGAAATTTTAAATTAAAATTTCTAATTGAAAATTATGCAAAAATATTTTATTTCGCTACGTCTCTTTTTAAATGACTATAATTTGATAGAATAATATGAAATAGTTTTGTACCGTACTTTTTTCAATTTACAGAGTTAATAGAGTGAGATTGATCGTTTAATTTGTTCAGAATATGTTATGTGTAGTATGTATATTTTTTTTTATGTTCTAGACAGTAACTTAGGTTTCGTGCTTAAGTACGGTAATGCAAGTTTAAACTACAATATCTAAAATATTTCGATCATTTTTTTTTATTAAATTACTGGCTTATCAACTAATTAAATGTTGAAAGCTACTGCTATTGTCAGGAACTAAGCCTTCTCAAATAGAATAGCTTCATTTTATTTAATTTGCTACCAGATTATACTCTCAATTATTTTTTATCATTTATTTTATCCCAATGACAAAGGGTACTGGACCAGGTCGAAAAACCAATAAAGGCGATGTTTTTACTTTATCGGCAATCGAACCTTTGGGACCTTTGACGGTTGAAAGCCAGGAGCTATACCTAATGCGCCACTCATGGGACCAAACATTTGCATATGACCTGGCCAACAGTTCTAAACAGAACGATGCAAGCTACCCAACATACCATTAGAAAATGTTCCTAGTATAATTTTCAAATTAGGCATTCTTATTTTTTTTTATATAATTCCAAGTCTATGGGATGAACACCCTAACACATAACACCCATACTATGAATTCAGATGCATGATTACATTACCTATTATCCGTGATAATAATAGATAATAATAGATTCATTTGCACCTACGTACATATGGGGCCAGAAAAATCTTACAAAATATTCACTATTCAGTTAGTACTTTTAATCATCCGCCACTTCCACTTGGGGAAACTAATTTTATATTCAGTATTTCAAAAATAGATGTCATTTTCTGAAATGATGAACTTTAATTAAAGTGGATTTCTGTTGAATTAGAAAATGAAAAAAGTAACAATGTAAAACTCATTTTTTTTTGTTTTTGTTGTTTTTTAAGTTTCTATCATCAGAATAAAGAACCTTCGCTTCTTAGGGTCCAATAAAAGTCATTTTGTTTTTTATTTCAAATATTTTTATTTAGTTTTTTTTTTTTTTTTTTTTTTTTGATACAATAAGCACTTTTTTCATGTTTCTCAAGTTCTTTGTTTATTTTATTTTGTTTTGTTGTTATTTTGTTTTTTTTTTTTTATTTTTTTAGAAGATAATTTGCAAAGCACGAAACGAAAATGTTTTATATAACAAATAATCCAGGTGCTAAAACGTGATAAAATTTTAAATAAAAATATCATCATCATTATTATCATTATCATCATCAATATCACCACCATCATTTAGGGTTATTTTCCTTTCGTTTGAGGTATTTCCAATATAATAAAAAATAATAACAAAAAAAACAACAATCATGTTTTTTTCTAAATAAATTGAGGCTGTTAAGAGTTTTAAGGTAAATAATGTTTAAAAGTACAAAAAAAAAAAAAAAAAACAAAGAAAAAATTTAAAAAATTTTGTACTATAACTACAAAAAAAGTTAGATTACAACAAAAAAAAATTCGAGATTTGCAATAAATATAAAAAGGATACGAATATAATTTAACCATAATGAGAATCAAAAAAAAAAAATAATAAAAAGAAAAAAATTAAAATGATTCGAATGACATTATAATTTTCGTATAAAATATTAAGTATATATTAAGTAGGACTTTTATTTTTGTTATATACATATATATATAATCTTTCTTTTAAAAAAAAAAATGTTTTTATCATCATAGCGTGGGTGGATTATAAATTTATTTTTAATTGACTACAAATTTGCTGATTTATTTTACAATATACACTGTATACCCAGAATACAGTACAATTTATAAAAAAAAAAAAATAAAAAATAATGAAAAATGTTACATGTTACATTTTTTCTTTTTATTTTTTTTTTTTTGTAAAATCTGTACATATAAAAAAATATCAAATTTGCAAGGTAAAACAAAAAAAAAAAAAGTTTTCTTTAAGTCTTCAGATCTTCAAGGATTAAATAAAATCTATAGATTTAATCAAGATTAATTTTAGAAATAAGAATTACTAGTTGGTTTTAAAAAATATTTCATGCAATAAAATATACAATATACTAAATTATTTCATACAAAATATAAGATTAAAATGTACAAAAAAATGTTGATGTATTATTGATGTAGATAACTCAATTGATTGTATGGAATTTAAAGGACAATTTAATTGTTAGATGAGTATGAAGAAAAAACATCATTTCATTGTAAATTATTACACAAAAATTGTAATTTAATGATTTTAATTATAGTTTTATATTTTTTTTTTACTTTTTCAACTTATTTAAGTTTAAATTGAAAAATGTTAATTGAATAAAAAATATAGGTACAAATATTAAATTTTAATTTCTCATTTTTTTATTTTTGTTATTGTTATTTTTTTTAGAACAACTGAATTTATAGATTATTAGAAAATTAAATCATGAAATCGTATTTTAATATTATTACTGATAAATTATGTAGTAAATAATTTTTTAATATTTAAAAATAGATATGTTTCTAGGTATTTTATTTTAAAATTAATACAATAATATTGATATTAAATACAAGGTGCTGAAGGTAAGTATAGTAAACGTGCAAGATTAAATAAAGATAATCTAAACAGATAATATATAATTGAAAATTGATAGAGGTTGTATATTTTAAAATATCATTTGAATTATATAAATACATATAATATTACTAAACAAGGTGTTTTTTCACAATGATATATATTTCTTTTTACTTTTTAATCTTATACAAATTAAAATCTAGTTAAAATTTATTATTAAAAATCGATAGTTAAATGATACTAAACATAAAAAAAAAATGTAAATATTATTTAATAAAAAGACAAATAAAAAAAAATGAAGCTTAAAATTAATTGAACAAAATATAAAAGAAAAGATTACGATTTTTGTCAAATCTAACCCTAGTCTATTTTTTAACAGATTTCACAATGGGATTGAACAGATATTCTTAACTTAATTTAATTTTAAGATAGTGTTTATTTTATTTTTGTGCATAAAGACATTTTGACGAAATGACAATATTCTATTTCACCTTTTTGAATGTTATGTAAGATATACCCGGTATTCTTCTTGTACTATATATGAATAAACTCGGTTTTACAGTCAATTTGCTAGAATTAAAACATTATTCACATGAATGTGCTTACTTACCGCAAAAAAACAATCTGTTATATTCTCCACAGCTTAGAATGAGATCTAGCAAGATATAATTACATTTTATGACATATTTATTAGTATATTAGTTAAAAAAAAAATAAAAAAAATATTCATGAAATCGAAATGAAAACTATTGGCACAGTATATAAGCCTTTGTTTTCCTCCTTTATTTTTTGCATCTACGGCTTATAGTCTCTACAGTATATACGAAATTCAACAAGTAGCACAAGACAAATTTTGTTATTTTTTTGAATTTGTGCATCCACATTATTCACCTATGGGTATTTATATATATATATATATGTACTAGTTTTGTAACCCGCCATAAATTACGGAAGCAAAATAAATTTTAGCATTTCTTCCTTCATTAGCGTTTTCATTTTAAGTTTAAGAATAATATGTATTTGCTTACTAATTTATCAATATCATGCCTTTATTAGAATTATTAGAATGCTTTAAATTACCAAAAGTAAGGTGCAATTCCCTAAGGGTTATTTACTCGATCATTTTAACGACATCTTATTTGCCATCATTGGAAATTTAAACATATATATATTATCCTAAGACCTCAATAATTCTGAAAAAACAATATTCTTAGACGTTCTATTGTATTTAAGTAATTATAATATAAGTTAGTCAAAAAGATAATTTGAATTAAAATTAATATAGAAAGAAATACTAAATTCAAATAATATTTTTAATGAAAACAAAATCTAACTACAAACGTACAATAATTTTATATTTTTACAATCATAGCAGCGTTCTACTGTAAAATTCAAATGGTAAACTGAAATTAATTAAGACATAATAAAAGTAAAAAGTTCTATGGCGCCATCTAAATTTAACAGTTGAATGACATGACAATCATTATGAAATGATTGGCAAATGACACAGATGACAGATGACAGATGACAGATGACAGATGATAGATGATAGATGATAGATGATAGATGATAGATGATAGATGATAGATGATAGATGATAGATGATAGATGATAGATGATAGATGATAGATGATAGATGATAGATGATAGATGATAGATGATAGATGATAGATGATAGATGATAGATGATAGATGATAGATGATAGATGATAGATGATAGATGATAGATGATAGATGATAGATGATAGATGATAGATGATAGATGATAGATGATAGATGATAGATGATAGATGATAGATGATAGATGATAGATGATAGATGATAGATGATAGATGATAGATGATAGATGATAGATGATAGATGATAGATGATAGATGATAGATGATAGATGATAGATGATAGATGATAGATGATAGATGGCAGATGACAGATGACAGATGACAGATGACAGATGACAGATGACAGATGACAGATGACAAATGACAAATGACAAATGACAAATGACAAATGACAAATGACAAATGACAGATGACAGATGACATATGACAGATGACAGATGGCAAATGACAGATGACAGATGACAAATGACAGATGACAGATGGCATATATAAGCAATGAAAAACAGATACTATGTTTATGACAATTACATGATGTTACAATTTGTACATATATTTCAATTTGTATATGTGTTGGAGTATTCCGTCGTACTTACAAACATCCAGAAAAATGCAGAAAATTATATATATAATATGTATTCATATACGTCGAATAGATATCATATACAAATTAATAGAATAGATATATAACTCATATGCGAATTTATAGAAAAGAAATTAATGTATATGGAAGATAAAAAATGATTATAAACAGTTAAGTATGATCCACATTATATAATTGAATTAATTTAGAACCAAAACAAATTCGTAAATATTAATCTATTCTTGAGGATGACTTGAAATGAATATTTAATTTAAATTAAAAAAAAAAAGGAAAGCATATGGGGCATAGGCCTTACTTCACCCACCCTCAAATTTTATTTTTAATAAAATTTCATTTCAAACTATATTTCTATTCAATAGAAAAAAATTATAAATTATAATATCGGCGGATCCTCAACGGGCACTCTGTATATATACATTTGAAAATCAGTTAAATTAAATCCCTATTTTGATTTCTGATTTTGTTTTTAAAAAAATAGTTTATGCGTGGCAATAAATTAATCAAATTCTCTGACAGTCTATTAAATCTTTTCCGGTAAATTTCATGTTTTTGCACCATTGCATGTTCCACCTTTTATTTTTTTTTTTTATATTATTTTTTTATTTTTATTTTTTTATTTAATAATGAAAAAAATTTAGATAGAGAAGGGAGAGTCATATTTAGACTATACATAATAATAATATAATATATACTATATACTATATATTTTATATATTTCAATATAAACGTTACTTTAATATTATTATTTAAACGTTTGTGTGTGTCTTTAGGGATTTCTGGATTTTTTGTTACTTTTTTTTTTTTTTTTTTTATTTATTGTAAAACCTTAATGAATATTATAGTAAAAGGTAATATTTAGTTAGGTAATAATATGTACTACCATGATTATTATGTACTCCTATTTTTAATGGTCTATAAATTGCTAGTCTATAATGAAATATCAAGTGATTTTATATACTGAGTGCTTTTTATTACCTTTTAAAATGCAATACATAAGAAAAACAATAAAAAAAGCAAAGAAAAGAAAAACATCGTTATTTTAATGAAAACGTTTAATTTAAAATTTCATAAATAAATTTTATGGAAATTTTTATTATTTTGTTTTTGTTTTTTTTTTTTTTTGTTTTTTAGATAAGAAAAGTGAAGTGTTTTCTGAAATGAATAAATTAAATTATTTTCTTTTAATGGTTTGAATATTATTGTTTTTTATTAAATTTTAAAATTATATAATCTAATTAAAATTATGTTATTTAATTTTAATGTTTAACTCATATAATAACAATAAATATAAAAATGTTTAAAAATTTCACATTTATAATTTAATTAAAGGATAAAATCAGGATAAATATTAAGGATTATTATTAAATTTACAATTACAAATTTACAATAAATGAATTGTGATAAATGATAATATGGAATGTGATATTTTATATTATACCACGGAATACACTGTATAGCTCTTTCTTTTTTGTTTTATTGAATTTAAATTAAATAATTAAAAAATTATTCTTGGTACATTATGTTGTGTTTTAATCAAAATTTTTTAAGAGGGCGCCCCATGTTGACAAAATTAGTTTTTCATGTTTTTATTAAAATATTTTATATAAAAATATTCAGAGCAATGTACATTATAAGTGTACATTAAGTTTATATTTGCAACAATAAAACAAAGAATGGCATTAACATGCGTTCGATTAATTTTTTCGAATTCGATTAAAAACAGTTTTTTGTATTAAATAAAAAAAATATTATACTGGACTGGAAAATAATCGAAATATTCTATTACACAATCATAAGAACAAAATTAGGAAAATATTAATCGTATCAGATTTATTTTAAAAATTCTCATTACCAAATTTAACCATTATCAAATTATTTACTGTTGAAGTTCTCTATAAATACTTTTAGGATCATATTTACAAAACGACGTGTAAACGGGTGAGAAGATAACAAATAGGTTATTCACATAGTCATGTTGGCCAAATTCTAAATACTCACAATGACCTTGTATCAACTTGAAAAATACTATATCATCTGACTACGTACATGAAGTATGTTATTGAAAATACAATTATATACTATAATAATTTGAAATGAAGGAAGAAGAAGGAAAAGTACATTTCTTTTCAATTTGATACAAATTTCATATTTTTTGCTTTAAATCAAAATTGACCTTTCCCTACGTTAATGCCTTTATTGTACTGCCTGTATATTTAATTGTAAAAAACTGATTAGGTTTTAATGTACGTACAACTAAGATTAGCTGACAACTGTTGTTCTATTTAATTTTGTCACTTACTAGTTCGACCTAACTTTCGGAAGAATTTTTAATTAATGTATACTGTTATTGACATATAGGTTAGGTATTAACTTATGACTTTTACTTTTCTATTAACATTGTGTATCTGATTTAGTTTATTTTTAGATTTTTCTAATCAAAGATGGCGGTGTTTTAGTAACCTTACTGATCACTGGATGATCAAGCAAGCTTTCGTCTATTAATAGACGTCTGATATACTTATACTATATAATGCTAAGGCATTAATCTGACAGTATATATTAACTATCAATACTTTTAAACAATAATTATATCATTTTCTCTTTCAAATCTATCTAAAAAATTAATAAATTGCTCTTCAAAATTTACAGTTATAACATAAGTTAGACTTTTAATATTTTGATTAAATTTACTATATTTTTATATCTACATTTAAATTGTATATAACAGAAACAATTTTAGTTTTAAATTGAATTTATAACACTCAGTAATATTAAATTAGATTTACTTTAAAACAAAATAAAAAAGCAAAAAAAAAATGATTTTTAGACAATAATTTAACATTTAAGTGACAGTTCAAATAAAATCTATTTAAAATTTTATTAAATAAATTTCAAGTAAATTAATATTCTGACCAAGAAAAATTATATTAAATAAGAAAATAAAAGTTTATAACTGAATTTGACATCAAATCATTTCCAAATTTTTTTCTAATAAATTAATAAAATTATATTATATAATTTTTTAAAATCTGTTAAGATTTTGAATTTCAATTTAAAATACACAAATTGTATAGTATAATATCTTTTGAAATTATATGTATGTAAATTAACTTTTTAAAATACTTTAGAAATTATGAATAAATCATTTATTTGAGCAAATCATATTGTTTGGAATTCAATCAAAATGGCGGAAATAATAATGAAAGTTTTTTTTTTTTTGTAAAATAATTGAAATTAAATAAAAGAAAACTTTGATTGATAAAAAAAAAATATTTTTTTTTATTTTTATACTTTTCTTAAGAGTAATCATTTTTTAGTTAACGAATTAACTCTGAATGGTCATGGATCAATTAATTTCCCCGCTTCTTAATTGTCATTTTGAAACATAACCCGACAAAATATATCTATATGTATGTATGTATGTATATGTATATAAATCTATAATGTAATAAAATTTATTTGAATTAATGAATAAAAGAAAACAATATATTTTAAAAAGATTTATTCAAACGTAATTCTTTGTAATACTGATGAGCCAACTTCTTCCGTTTTTTTTTGTTTTTTTTTCTTTTTTCTATACAAAATAATATCAAAAACTTAATTAACAAACAATATGTAATCCTTTTCCTTTATTTTAAAATTTTAAATTCTTAAATTTTAATGCAACAGAAATATTAAATAATCTGTTATAGAAAATTCTAAAATTTAATTCAATTGTTGTTTATTTCAGAACATACCGGAAATTTATTGTTCTCTTCTTTAATTCGATTAAAATAAGTTGGCAAAAAAATAAAAAAAAAAATCTTTTTATTCAATATTAATTTAAAAATTGTCTAGAATTTCAAATATATATTTATAATATATATATACATATGTATGTATGGATATATTTTTGTTTATTAAAGAAAGAAGTAAAAGCAATAATTCTAGTGGTCCATTTAAATTATTTTTTTTCGTTTTTAATTAATTGTAATGAACCATAACAATATTTTAAGTTGAATAAATTTTAAAAATATAATTTCAATATGAAATTGTCTTTGCTATTTTTTTTTTAACAAATTTCAGTTTTAATTGACTTAAAATAAAAATTTATTAAGTCTAAAATAAATGATATGTATTATCAGAGAATTTTTAGTATCTAGAAAACACAATAAAAAATTTTGTGAATTCAGACCGTTACGGTATAGATTTACACGCGCCGATTTACAGTCAATCCCGATTTTGATAGACTAATAATAAACCAGAATATACGTCGCCCTTTTTTTCATTGTGTAAACCAAAATTATGATTATTCATTATGTTATGTAAGCCAACTCAATGCTAAGAAAATTTTAAATTCTTTATTAAAATCTTTATTTAACCATGTTTTTGATATTTTTATAATCACTTTTTTTTTTTTTTTTTGATTTAATAATGTACATTGTATAATTATTATATTTGTTAAATGTTTCAAAAGTATGCGTAAACTTAAATTTTTTGCACATGTAATTCGTTCTTGTAAAATTGTCACACACAATTATTCATATATGATCTGTATGACTATGATAATACACCATTATTCACTTTTGCCGAAGTTTATTTCCAATAAATAATTTTTTGTTCAGATTCGAAGTTCAGATTTCGGAAAAATTAGCCTAGTATATTAAAATAAAAAACAATTAAAATTAATTTTTAAATATATACTTCAATTTTGTTCAAAAAATATACCTATAATGTAATTTAGAACATATTTCAATTGTATTTGTATTGTATATATATATATAACAGTATCAAATATTTAAATAACATTTATATGAATTTTAAGATAGATCTTTAAAATTAGGTTATATTTTAAACAATATTTTATACAAAAAATTAACAAGAAAAAACAAAAAAAAAAATTAATCTTAATATTAAAATCAAAAATTATAGTGTATAACTATAATGTAATGCATATATTCAAAATTTTAAGTACCTATATATAGTACATTATATTAGTTAACAGAGGATTCAAAGATACAACAATATGAATATACCTACCATAAATTTAACTCAATTCAACTCAGATCATCACTATCTATTCTTGTATTCTTTTATGTTATCAAAAGTATGTTTCGAAAATGTATATTCATATAATTAAAATTAAAATATGAAGTTGTTCAATTCTAAACATTTTAATAGCTTAAGTAGTTTTTTATTGTAATATTAATTCGTCGTCATTCATAGTCAAATTAAGTTTAAATTTTTTTATTAAAGACAACTGTATCAAAATTTATTGTTCTAAAAATCTGATATGATCCAAATTTGATATGTTTGTATGTTTGTGATTGTGTTTGTAATAATGATTGTATAAAGAGTTGTAAAAAAATAGTAATTCTATATATTTAAGAATATTAAAAATAGTAATTCTATATATTTAAGAATATATATATCAAATGAATATTTTAATTACGTTAAAATTTTCTTTAATTTGAAATTTTATAATTTTGAAATTTAAATTTCTTGAATAAAATTACGATCTCAATAAATATATTGTTCTATCTGGCTTCAGTATTCGAAATCCCCTCTTTCAGACATTGGGAAATTTAGTATGTGTAGTGCAAAAAATTTACGGCTAATTTACTGGCTATTTGAATTTACTGGCTATTTGAAATACTTGAGTACAAGACATTCCATTTTTAATTGATTTATTTTGTTATCAATTGACCTGGAAATAAATCATTTTTATAGAAGAACAAATTGTTAATTGAATTGTTTTTGTTTTAGCCATACTTAAAATAATTGAAATATTACAAAAATGTTTGTGAGTATAATTTGGTAGTAAAATACTATCTTTGATACTAAAGTTACGTATATTCAATCAGTGTAATTCGGTGGTTGATATTTACAAGAATTTTTCTTTAACCATATTTCAATTAAATTCTAATATCGTATTTAATGTAGAAGAAGTACTCTTAATATCAACTCGTTACTTACAAAACAAAACAAAACATTTTTTCTACCGACCGACCCCATCTTGATATAATAATCAGTGATTATGATAATAATGCGTTTGAATTATTTTGATATTGTTTTGATACAACCTGTACTATTTTTCAAGGATCAAGACAAAGCTAAGATAATTTTATTTTTGGATAAAAAAAAAATATTGTTTTCTTTGTCTTTTTTCTTCTATTTTTTTTTTTTTTTTATTCCAAGGAATATTTTTTTTTTATTTTATTAGTTTTTATGTTTTTTAAGATTTTCAGGAGCTCTAAAGTATTAAATCTATTTGAATCTGCTTTTTTTTTTTTTTTAATTTTTTTTTTTGTGTGTAGTTCTTTTGCTATTATTTTCAATTTTCAACATGTTGTTGTCTCTCTATTGAAAATATTCAGTTCATGAACAATAATAGAAAAATAAAAATAAAAAAAAAAAACAACACAACAAAACAATAGCAATAACAACAACAACAACAACAACAACAACACCAAAGAAAACAGAGTATAGTATTGCAACAAGATTTTGAAGATCCTTAAAAGCCTTCCGTATATGTCGGAATATACTAATATTCTATATTCAATACATCTATATACATATATATAATTTTATAAGTATGTATAAGTAAAATATAAAGATTAAAAGCCTTTTGCTGTATCATGACGTCCTTGCATAAAAATAAGAATAAAAAAAAAAAAATTAACAAAAAAAAAAAAACAAAACAACTTTTTGACATAAATATGTAAGTTGAGTTCAAGCAACAAAAGTATCATTGAACTAAATTTTTATTATGTTGTCGAAAATACGATATAAAATGTGAAGTGCTTATTTCAATAAAAACAAATAACTATAAAAAGAAAAATAATAATAATAATATAAAAAACCAATTGGTATACCGACAAATGTTCAGAAAACAATAATCTAAATAGAGTAAATACCTATTAACAAAAATCGCTTAACAAAATAGCACAAGTATTAGTATCGAAAGCATCGAACAAATTAACACATTACATAATTTGATAACATTTAACCGAAATTATTTCGAATGTATATCTACAATTTTTTAGTAAAAAAAGACAAAACAAACATTAGCGATTCGATAAACTTGTGAAAATATCAAAATATTTATGTATTTAATTTCAACATGCACAATATTGACTGTCTATTTATTTATATATTTATATATTCACTGGGTCTTCAGATAAATTTATTATCTAATTATTAACATGATGAGTTTTCATTAATATTCAGAGAAACACAAAAAAATACAGAGTTAACGCTTGACATTCACAACGATATGTGGTTATTTAAAAAGAGACGTGGCGAAATTAAATATATTTTTAAATTTTTTTTTAATTTTCATTTAGAAATTTCAATTTAAACTTTCACCCCATGTATAAGTCATTTTAACATACATACGAAATAATATAAAAATTTTTTTTTTTAAATAAATTATGACGGTATGAGGTTGTTGTTTAAGATAACAATTTTTTTTTTTTCAAATGAATTATGACGAATTAGGTTGTTGTTTAAGATAAATCAATTAAAAACAATAGTGTTCATGATAAATTGAAATGATGGAAAACAATTCATAATGAAATATTGAGTACGATATTTTATCAAAGTTCCTCGAATGTGGAGGAGTGGGCGAATATTACTTTTTTTTTTTATGAGTTGCCAAAAATTAAATCGTAAGACTTCTTAAGTGCACAGTTTGGACGTAAATAATAAATTTAACCTCTAGAGCAGCTTCCATCTATTGAATTCGTCTCCAATATAAATGCTAAATTTTACAAGTAGCAAATTTCAAAAATGGATCTGTACCTTCCAATTCACTTTTTGCATCCTATTTCTCTCTAATCCCATCATCTTTATAATAAACTTTTTATGTTTTCAAAAAAATTTAATTCGAAATTATAATATTCGATATTATTGACTATGGTACCCACGTGTTTTTCAAGGAAAATTCAACAAAAATTATTTTCAGAACAAAAGGGATGAACAAATTTCTTTATGATACTTTTATTTAACTATATATATACATATATACATATGAGTATATGTATGATAATTCAGATTTCTATTTGCGTTTATGTGTTTATCTTAAAATATTATATATTTGTATGTACTTAAAGAATTATTTTTCACTTAATCCTGTGTAAACTTCTCTAGCTAGTTTGAATTCAAATTTTATTGTTATTTCCTTTTTTTTTTATATATATATTTGCAAGATTTCACTCTTTAGTTTCAAATCAAAAACAAAGAAAAATTGTTTTTAACAGGACATATGAAAATGGATGAAATATTTTTAAAAGTTTTTTTGTTTTTTTATTTAATTCAATGATAATAAGTTAAAAAAAAAAAATGAATTTAAATATTTAATGTTTTTTTGTTTTAATGTTATGCTATATTTTTTAACAGATTGCTCGCCATTTTTAATTCAATGAACATCATTTGAATTCAAATTTATTGATTGGGTTTTGAAAAAATTTATTTTAAATGTGATTTATTGCTTTATCATTGATTAAAACAAAATATTGATAGTCAGGTTGGATGGTTTATCTGAATCATAATCATTATACATATTAATGTGGAAATGTTAAGTTTAAAGATTTGTGATGATCAAAAATGATATTATGTAGAATTTTTTTAACTAAGAAATTAATTTTTATTTAACTCAACTTACACTACATATGAGTATAATTAATTTTTACTATTTTGTAAAAATTGTGTGAGAGTAAGAGGTTGTTATAACTAGAAATGGGGAAATTAATGTTATTGAAAATGTTCTGGGTTACTGAATATTATATTTGATTTTTCCATTAATTCCAATGTCATATTTAATGTTCCAAAACATCTATTTCTACCTACTTAGTTATTAACGATTAAGATTTTGTTTTACAAAAAATCAAATCTAATCTTATTTCTGAAACCACCAACAATCAATTAAATTCTCCGATTAGATTTCTAAACTGTAATAGTAAATGAGTTGGTTATCTTCAATCCAAGTCAATATTGAGTACTCCAGATCCATAACTTGAATTGGAAGTATAGTACCCAATATTTGATAAAACTTATCCTTTCGAATCATTTATAATACATATAGGTATACAAACATTCCATTATATACGTGTATTTATTATTATATGTTATTTGAAGAGGTTGCAGATTGAATACTTATCTTCAATCCAAGTCTCTACTCTAAATCCATATCAAATAACGACAAGTATTAGAAACTGAAATGTATAGCATAAAAAAAGTGAGAAAATTATTATATATATGCTTTTTTATTTCTTAACCTGTTGCCTATACCAATGTACCATCAGTGAAAGCCCCTTTTGTTCTCAGGTGCACCATTATCACCAGTGATACCGATATTTTCCTAATTTCAGCTTCTGATATTATAAATGTCACTAATGATCACAATACCTGTACGCAAAAATCGGGATGATTACTGGTAATATATTGTATCTGGAATAAAGATTGTGTATCGCTGTAGCCAAAGTGTTAATATGGAAATCTTTATTAAAATTACTTTGTTGACTAAGTAATATAAAACTCTTAAGTACGGCTTATCAAAAATCAAATGAGAATAGGAAGATGGTTGTTTGTTGTTGCTTCTGGAAAAATCTTGAGCACTATTTTTTGATATCATGTTTCAAGTTACTTTTTGTTAAAAGAATTACTAGCTTAAGCTCTACACTAGAGTTAAATAGCGTGGTTAAGCAATTTAATAGTATAATAATTTTGCTGCCTAAAATCAGCATTGTTTTGTTTTGATTATGGTCTACCTAATGTCCAAAGCCTTTAAGTCAGTTTAGTTGCAAATGAATTGGTGAAGAGACGATGTAGTTGCAACAATGGTGATAAGAAAACATTTTAAAATGTCCAGCTGAGCTAAATGATTAATATAAAAGTGATCAAGAGACGATGCTGCTGCGATAATAGTGATAAAAAAATGTCCAGCTAAGCTAAATTAATATACTATCCAGACATTGACCGTTAAGTATATTTTATGCTCCATTACTACATTTATAAATTTAATGAAGTCAAACCGGAATATTATTTTTTTTTTGAAAATTATTAGAACAAAAAATAACAATAAATAACTGAATAGGAAATGCAACTCAAAATAAATAAGTATTCAATCTACAACCTCTTCAAATAATATATCATAATATATTTATGTATAAAATGAAATATTTGTATACCTATATATGTATTATAAATGATTCGAAAGGATAAATTTTATCAAATATTGGGTACTATACATAGTGCCAATTGAAGTTTGTGATAGTTATGTTATTATTATCGTTATTCAAAATAGCTTACCATAATACTAGAAACTTCATCTAAGCATTCTATATTCCATAGTTAAACTTTATATATTCATACATACGCATTCATACATTTACCATATTCATTTTCAGTCTATTCATTCTATAATTCTGAAGTTAATGATTTTAAAAATTGAAGTAGTATTGAACACTTGAAATTCGAAATGAAAATTGAACAGTTTATACCTAATACATATATATACCTAATACATGTATATATACATCATTCAATTTTGTAGGGTTTTCTAAACCATTACGAGTTTAACCAACTAATTTTGGTCGTTGTCTACTTTCAGATACGGGAATTGAACGTAATAACGATGATTTGAATCATTTGAATTGGAAATTCAAAAAACTAAAGAATTAATTACAATTTTAGAACTATTACTGAGTCATTTAGAAAGACGTACACATAAGCTGTATTGAAAATATTTCTGTTATCTCAAGTTTTGTTTATTTATTGTATTATTAATTAAAATAATTAAATTAAATTTTAAATTAATATATCAAAATAAAAATACATTGAAAATTCTAAAGGAAATAGAGTTGATATCCTAAAAATTGTGGATTAATTTTCAAGTTCAATTTCAAAACAAAAAATTATTTTCTATTTTAGGATGTTTAAATAAAAAATTGCAAAGCTTTCTCATTATTTATAACAGTTAAAGACCCCAAGAAATTTTTTAATTTAAAAAAAAAATGTAATTTTCTGTCACATTATTTTAAAGTACCCCATTCAATTTTTTTTTATCAAATATCATAACTAAAATCAATAATACCCCTTCTAAAATATATGTATTTGAAAAACCAACAAAGAAAAAAAACAAAAATCAAAACCAAAAATCCAACAATGAAAAAAAAAAAAATTAAAAATTAAAAATTTCAATTTCATTTCACGGGGGTTTTCATTTCAATTCATGTGTTTATTAATTCAATAAATAATAACCCAGTTCAATGTATTGAAGTTAATAGCACTTAAAAATTAGAAAAAAAAAACAAAAGTAAGAACAAAAAAAAAAATTCCTAGTAATTTTTTATTATTTTAATTTTTTAGATTTTAATTTTAGAAAGCAAAAAAAAAAAAACAAAAAACAAATAAAATAAAGTTTTGTTGTTGAATTGTTAGTTGGTCACGCAATCCTCAATCCTTTTCAATTGCTTGTCTTGAAACTTTGTTTTATTTGTTTTTATTTTATTTATTTTCTAAAGGTTACACGATAGTTTAATTTTAATAATTTTTTTATATTTTCAATTTATTTAAATGCTGGACCCTCATGAGGGTTAAAGTTATCAGTACAAGAAAACTTAACTCCTATCCTGATGTATACTGCTATTATATTATTATACTAACACTTTTGTAGCACCACCTATACACAATACAGTGTTGTCGTTTCAAGATATTTATAGCAAAAAAATTTACTCTACACATTGATAGTTTTCATCACGCACTAACCTGAGTAAATTTTTTTGTTATTGTAATTTTTAAATTTTATAATTGGTATTAACCTAATCTTTTAATTCATTTTAAGTTTTTGTAATCTACTGGCAGTATGTTTTATCTACTTTAGTAAAGCATGTATTTTATTTTGATTTATCTAACATTGTCGGGTTATATTATTTACGGATGTCAGGATTTATGTGACGCTGTCGGGTTCTACTAACCTCTTGTTGACTGATTGATTCATTATTACACAAAAATATATCAAACTTTTGTCTTAACAATAGAAGTCTGGGATTGCTTGCTTTACGCATTTTATCAATACAAACTGATTGTATTAATCGCAAGGAAAAGGTTATAGATCAAATATTTATTTTTTAATTAATTAATCGATTTTTTATTTTTAATGATAATTTAAATTTAATAATAATTGTTGCCAGATTTCCGTTCGGAAGGAAGTATGTTACTTCCGACATATTGAAATCACTGGCACCAATCAAATGCTTATGTTGAATCATATTCCGTAAAAATTTTTGTATTATTCCAAGACTAATGAATAGGTTCAACGCTTATCAATTTGGAATATATTAATTGATTAGCTACAGATTGATAGTTACAGAGCATTGATGAGTAATTCATCTAGGGGGAGTAGCCAGAAATTCTAATATTGAAATATTACAGCGATTCCAATCAAAAG
This sequence comes from Argyra leucocephala, assembly GCA_963942445.1. Taxonomy (NCBI): domain Eukaryota; kingdom Metazoa; phylum Arthropoda; class Insecta; order Diptera; family Dolichopodidae; genus Argyra; species Argyra leucocephala. The sequence continues at coordinate 150,660,303 of OZ012680.1, forward strand.
TATTAAGGTTTAATAGCACACGCACCATGGTTCGTAAGTAACGGTATTTTACATCAAGACCGACAGATGAAAATCATAAAGGAGAAAATCTGCAAAATCTGGAAGTGCAAGCTGCAAATACCAAACAAGATTAGATTCTCATCCAAAGAAATCAGATCAAAAATTTCCTGCAAAAAAAAAAAAATATTTTATTAAGAAAAAGCCCTCTTTTGAAAATATTTAAAAAACTATTGCGTATTTTTTCATATTTCCATTATAGTGACATTCATCAAAAACGGTAAGATTAAAATTAACTATTTTTTCATATTTCTAAATAAAATTTCAAAAACAAAAATTACCATTCCATATACTCCAACTACATGCATAAAAAATAACAAAATATTTAAAAATGTACAGAAGAAAAGTTAAGGTACACTAAGGTAGTAACAATAAAATCACTGCGTATATACAATTAACTTTCTAAATTGCAATACTTTTTTTAAATAATAGGGGACCCTTCAGATGATTTGAAAACAACAGGAAACAACTTTTATATATGCATATATAATTTGATATAAAATATGATGACTGAGACCATTGGAATGTGATATGCTAAATAATATAAAACAAAAAAAGAACAGAACACTCAAAAAAGTTAAAAGGTCAAAGAAATCAAGGATTTAATAATTCTATTATGATGAGAATTTTAGAGGGTTAAAAATATACGTGTTCTAAAAATAAAATAAATTCAAAATAGTATAAGAGTTGATCCAATGTAGAAATGTTTCCAGTTTTACATAAAACAGCTCAGCTTACACACACACACACACACACACACATAAACTCATATACAATCTTCAAAAATCAAAATAATATCAGAGAGTTTAACATTATTTGGGTCAATTGTTATTTGTTGCACTTCATTGCATTTTAAATTGTCAGTTATTATTTTTTTGAATGTTAAATTGTAATTTAAAAAAAAAAAACAAAAAACCAAACCATAAAAAATAAAATGAGATTAGCTATTTAAAAAAAAATTTTTTTTTTCATTTTTACATATTTTAATAAAAAAATAATTTAAATTAAGGCTCATTATGCGTATAAGATGATGAATCAGTGTTAGATGCGCAAGCCTTACAAACTAGGCATTGTCTTACTAAAGACAGTAAATATCAAGTAATATCAAGAATTGAATATTTAGTCACTTTTTTTTTTGTTTTTCTTATCTGCGGTGCTTGAGATAGATTTATCCAAACCACTGATTTTAAACTGTGATCAGCTTCAAGAACACTCTAAAACTGTTATTAGTTTTGTAAACTAAAGCTCCTGAATTACCTCAAAATTATATGTACCGATAGTGATGTTTTGATCAATATGTTATTGGTAGTCCTTTCTATTTGTCGACAACAACTTAATATTTTGTCTTTTCCTCATTTACTTTGAGACTGATTCGTTCCGTTCTTCAATGTCTGTAAAGGTATCGACGACCGCCCATTGTGATCTGGTTATGATGTCAATGTCATCGGTATGCCGAATGCTAGTAGTTAAATAGATCTGAAAAATATACTACCGGTCCTATTTACTTCCGCTTGTCGCACTATACTTTCCAGTACTAGATTGAAGAAGCCGCATGATTCCACACTTCCACTCATCTACTGACTAATAATTAAGTATTAGAGAAGCGAAGTTTAGTCTTTATTAGTGTAGCTGTTTCAAAACCTCTAATAAAAAAATTTAAGTTCACCACTGTGTGTGCGAACTAACCAATATTTTTACGATAGTTTATTATTTATTTTTATTTAATCTAAATGAAGTGTAAGAAACTATTTTTTTATAATTTATTAAATTGTGCTAATTTTTTTTACTAAAAATAAAACAATTTTCTTACTAATTCAATGGACCTCAATGATCTAATATGTATATAAAACTGGTGCTGTAGAATAATATGAATTCAGCTAATTTTCATTTTATATTATAAATAAAAATTTAAATGAATCAAATGAAATAAATTAAATAATTATGAAAATTAAATATTCCAACCACCACCACTAGATATAAAATAATTGTTTAAGTTCAATGAAATTGGATCTATAATAATTTTGATTCAACAATTTTCCATTGTCAAAAATAGATCAACTTTAAAACAACTATTGTTCACAGAATTCTTAATAATTCAGTATTTTAATAATTTTACTATCATATTATTTACTTCTCTCTCTCTCTCTATCTCTCTCTCTCTTTCACTGATATTGATTTATACACTATATTGAGTTACACAGATTCATTTGTATGGTCTGTTTTAAAAAGCAATTTTAAGCCACACTTTATTCAATTTTTTTTTTATGATTGTTGTAATAATTGTTGTCGGCGACGATATTTAAATTAAAAAAAAAAAAAACAAAATCAAAATAAAAAAAAATCAGAATATTTCATATAACTTTTGAATAAATTTTCCAGAAAGAGTTTTCCATTTTTTTATGTAAGTTTATATGTATATGTGTTTCTGATACATAATTTTATTTATTTAATATAAATTTTCAATCTTTTATTTTTCATACTGTTCTCTTTTTTTTTTTTTTTTTTTTTTTGAATATTGTCCTCCAACCACAACTATAATAGAAAATATACGAAAATATATTCCAATAATTTCATTGTCGATAATGTATTTTTTTTTTATATAAAGTTTTATGATAATATCGAAATGAAATGGGAACGGAATTAGACAGCAAATATATATACATTATATATTATGTATATATGATATATTATAAATGTTTGATTTTTCATTGTTGAAAATCATTTCAGTGTAAAATTATTACACAGTGAATATAAAAAAAAAAGAATAAAATTAAAAAAAAAAAAATGTTTCTATAGAAAACATAGATCGACTTGAATAGTTTAGTAGGTGATAAGATGTCGCGTCGCTGCTTTTCATCATTGTGCAATTTAATTATATTGACTTTTATTGCATAATACATTTTTTTCATTTAATTTTTTTTTTTTAAAATACATATAAATGTTTGTGTGTGTGTATGTTATTATAATTCTATTCAATAAATATTTCATTTTCAATATTTTTATATAGAGGTTATATATTATATATTTTTTTTAATTTTGTATACGTAATGGCAGAACAATATATAGGGATCGAAATAATTATATTTTAAAGGATAATTGTTTGAGTTTAAATGGTTTCAAAGAAATAGATCAACATTTGGATTGATTTGTTTAGAATACGTATATACTATATGTATATTATATGTTTGAAAGTATATCACTTGACCAATGACCTACAGAACTAAAGTTTTAGTACTTAATATTTGATCAAATGTTTCAATTGCTTGTGTAATTTTGTATCTATATTTTCTGTTATTGCAGTTTTTAACAAAATACTTGGATATGACACTCTGATGTCAAACTGTGATGAAAGAAGATATTAGGAAATAAAAAAATTAACTTGAATATAAATAGCTGAAACTATAATAGATATACAACAAAAATTATCTATATAATCAAATATTTTTACAAAAAACTAATCGAACTAATCCAACTAGCAATGGTGGTGAATGATGCATGATGATGAATAATAATTTTAAATTATGTCACACAGAATCAAAATTAACTGGCGGATGGGGTTACAAGACAATGATTATTATGATGATAATTGCGAAGTCTCATACTAACGGAATTTTCTATCAAATCAAATCAAAAATTGAATGAAAATTAACTTTTGTATTCCTCATTATGCCCTACGGATGGGGTTACAGAATAATGATTATGATGATGATTGCGAAGTGTCATACTAATGGAATTTTCAATGAAATCAAATCAAAAATTGCATCAACATTAACTTTTGTATTCCGCATTATGCCCTATGGATGCAGCAACAGGATAATGATTATGATGACGATTGCGAAGTGTTATACTAACGGAATGTTCTATGTTTAAATAAATTTTTATTCGCATTAGTTTCAGACGTGTTTATAGTATCACTCTTAAATACCAAGATATTGATCGGACCATGTACAATTTCTTTTGTTTCAAGCGAAGTAATTTTTCTTTAATAAACTTTCAAACAAATAACTCGAATTATGTAATAAAATTTTGCAGTTCATACTAATTTGGGTCAACATCCGAATTGCCTGTTTTACTAGTTTTTTTTTTATATCACTTGAATGTGTTTTCTGAGGTTTCTAATGTAGAATCATAATAAAATATTTATTTCCGTCTATTTTAGTTCAATATTAATTAGTTATACTCATTCAAAACATATCAAAAACTATCATAATTTGATTTTTAATTAAATAAAAAGTATATATACATATATATATATATTGTTTTTTAATTCAAAATATTCAAATTAATTGAATAAAATAAAATTTTTGTTTTTAATGAATATTCATTAAATTGAATGCAACATTAATAATTATTTCTTGACTGATTCTGACTCATATATAATTTTTCTTCCTCCTTAATTATTTTATTTTATCATTAAAGCCCATAAAAACTACAATCTTCCTAAAAAACAAAAAAATTATAAAAATCCGATAATTAATTTCCGATTTATTTACCCCAAAAAAAAAAAAAACAAAATTCCGTTCATGCTGAAATAATATGCTGGGATATCATCGATATACATATACAATCAATTCACGCATTCACATTTTACCGAGATAAGACAAATTACCCTCCCATTAGGTGAAATTATCTATAAAATAGACCGCTATAAATATTAGTTTTATTTTGTTCTATTTTTATTATTGTTTTTGTTGTTTTTAATTTCCACCAACCATCATGAAAGAAGCAGCATCAACGTGCATTCAATCATCTGATATACATAACATTCTTATAAGCTAATGGTAGCGACTTTAATATTTTCGTGTTATTCAAATAAAGAAACGCATCAAAGCATACTAAAACAAAATCTAAAAATCATGTTTTTATGGGGACAACTTATTTCATCATTAAATCATTACGGATGACTCGAACAAAAAAAAAAATAGTAAAACAAAAAAAAAAAATAATAAAAAAATAAGAGAAGAAAAAAAAATTAAAAAAACAAATCGCATTAAACTAATTTACATGAGGAAATTTTTCATTTAAAAATTTCCGAGAAATTTTTCTGAACTTTGTTTGGTGCGGTGTGCGGTGAATGTTGCAATGAATTTTTAAATGAACTCCATAATACTGATGACACAAATCACTTCGAGATGCAAATGAATTCAGAATCATAGCAGACATATTATTATATAGAGTTCGGAAAGAATATAAAAACAAAGAAGAAATCACGATTACAAAAAAACTGTTTTAATAGAAATCAGTAGTGTAGATGGGTACAATATGACAATATTTAAAATGTAGTAGTTTAACTACAAAAACTTAGGTAATTTCATTTAATTATGAATTAAATCTATTATTGGTGGTGTTTAAATCAAAAAAAATTCCAACACTTATAATTAAAATGGAATTAGGCTATTCAAACTCTGACTGGTATAATATTAGGTTTCTGTGGAATTTTGAGGGATTAATGGGCAGAAGTTGCTAAAGTGAAAACTAGGAAAATCACTTCAATTTAATAGAAGGAATATTTTAGACAATAATGAGTATATACGCAGGTACATGTTGGCTTCAAAAACACGTAATGCTACTGAGACTTGTCAATACTGATAAAGTGTATTATGAGCCATCGAATCTCTGACGTTATTTTGACTCAGAAAAGTATCTAGTATATTCTCTCCTATACCTTCGGTCTAGTGAAACTTTTTTTAATATCACCTTGATTTATGTAATTAGCTCGTTAGTTTTTTTGACGTGTTTTTAAAATAAAACGGTTAAAAAAAGTACACCTTTTTGCACGGTTGTTTGTTGACCACATGACCAAATTTAATAACTGATAAAATAATAAAATTTATGCCGTGTTTTCCAAGCTTTCTCAATGTTTTATGTTTCTTAAACTTTTTATTAAAACATTCTCTTCCGGAAAATCAACTATGCCCAGAAATATGGGTGAGAAACCAGCAACTAGTCGTGCTTGTATAATAATATGATCCTGACAATTTATGAAGTAGATAATTGATGACAGAAAAAATATGGATACAGCAATGTTGTTTATGATAAAATACGCAAACGTACAAGTATTTACTGTACGGTGATAAACGTTCTTATTTTGGTATAAATGAAAAAACTGTTTTACGTTTACAAAACAATTGCATATGTTCAGGATAACAGAATAAAATATCAAATTTATAATACGTTTTCAATCATGAAGCGACTAGATGAAAGTGATTGATAAATTATATTACCGTTATATATTTTCTGTTTTAGTTTTCTACCATAACCCCCAATATTTTTGTACATAAAAAGTAGTAAAAGGTTTACTTTAAATAATAACAAAAGTCCTAACACTTGTTTAAAAACCACTTCTGATAGATTTGATCGGTGAATCAATATTGACATAAAATAATTCAAATGAGTCATTTTTTTTTATTTAATATTTATTTTTTATTTCTTTTTGTTGTTTTTAAATTTAAATGAATCACAAATCGTTAATATGTAAATATATAAGGTGATTTATGAATACTTAATAATGAAACAATATAGAGCTTAAGGTAGTCGTCGTATTATTTTTGATATTTTCTTCTTGTTGTTGTTATTTATTAGAACTTGTAATTTTGTATATAATATTAAAGTTCATCGGTAAACTAAGGAGATTAATTTCATGTCATTCGGATACATTTTCATGCCTCATTACAAAAATATTTATAAATAGAATTAAGAAGAAACATTCGATTTATTAAAAAGGACATGAGATTATTGTTATTATTATTATTATTATTATTATTTTTATTTGTTATTATATTATAAGAGATCAATCTCAATTAAAGATGTTAAATTTATTTTATTATATAGCCCAGTACAATATTTAATATAATAAATTTAACGTATATAATCACACAAACATGCACACTCTTAAAACAATGAAATTGTCGAGAAAAATTTAGGTTTATTTTTATACAATTTCAACGATATAATCATACCATCTAAGTGTCCATTAAATAAAAATAAAATTAGATACGAGAAAATATATATATAGAGGCGAAAATTAAAATAACAACAACAATAACAAGACCCACAAAAAATAATAATTTTTTTTTTATACTTTGAAATATTTAACTTTTTACCACCATAATAATAATATAAAGGTTAGCCATATAATCAAAAAAAAAATTGTTATTATTATTATTTTATCCTGTTTAGTCCTTACAATCATTAACAACGCAATACAATAATACAAAAATTATATAAGATTTAAACGACAGTATTATAGTTGTAGTAGTAGTAATAGTAGTAGTATATATAGTATAGAGGGTATAGTAGTGGTAGTAGAAGAGACAGTCAAATAAATTTCAAATCCCAAAAAAAAATAAAAATATTATGACCAAATGGAACAATAAAAATAAATTTAGTAATAATGATAAGAACATATGGGAGAATAACCCGTATTAATATGTATATATGTATATATATACATTAGGATTGCCATTTTGCAGAAAAGATAAAAATTTTACTAAAACTTTTTTTTTTTAAATACTAACCATATGCCAAGCCTGATCTGTAGTTGTAGTATCTGTAAAGTTGCTAGTTATAGTTAGGGACCCAGTAATAATTCATAGCCATCATGTCACTAAACAACGAGTAGACTCACAGCGATCCACTACAATATAAACTGGACGATTACTTCTTCCCTAATTACCTATATAAAGTGAAAATATTTATGTTACAGTAAGTGTATTCACGCATAGGTGTAGATTGAAGGTGTAGTCTTGTGCTAGGTGAAGAAGTATTGAAGTGGATTGGCTTTGTAAACATTTTATATAAAAAAATATTCTACGAGGCTTGTAGATTTTCACAAGACACAAACCTATTGTACTTTTAGTATTGTACTTTAGTTGTCATTGCACTTTTTAACATTTGACATTATTGAAAAGTCATATAAATTATGCTACTACATAATTTTTTGACATTATGTTATTACATTAATGTTATTAGATAAATGTCATGGTTAACATTTGTAAAGTCAATACATATATCTGGGAAATGGTTGAGATAAAAACAGAGGTAATTTATTAAATACAAAATTTAAATTGAATTATTTTTTCGATGTAGTTACAAGTGGAAAAAAAGAAAGTTGTTTCTCACTCATTCTCAAAATTATAAATTAAATTTATATGTAAACAAACCGCTGTCACAATTCTACATCGAGGACGACAGTAAAAATACAAGGGTGCGTTCATGATCTCGCTTTACAAATCATTGTAGATCTACACCTATTACACTTTTACATTTACTAGTTAATACCCTTACTGTCATAAATTGGTTTAAATTATTATTGAAACAGATTTAAATAGAAAAAAAATTATTTCAAAACTATGGCAACCCAAATAATATAGATTGAAACAACAACATATACTTATATGTAATTATATAATAGTACCTCCACTATACTGATTGTACTATTTTCATCTACGATAAATATCCTTTTTAATACATATACAAAAATGTGCAAATATACCATTAAATAATATACAATAATATAAAATAAATGAGATAAATGTACATATGTAGAATAATTTTAAAAACTTTTTATAACAGTATTATTATAAAAGTGTTTATAGGATTTTTAAGAGTGCAAACGCAATCATCATTTACGCGATTCACAAAATGCCAATGCTTATAAATACTTACATGCATACAAACATTATAAAAATAGAATAGAAAATAATTTTCTATATAATAGTGTTGTTGATATTATGTCATTGCTCGTACGGTCTACTAAAAATGATTACTTATTTCTAATATGGAAGATAAATTTTTTTTTTTATTACAAAAAAAAGTATAAAGAGAAAAAAAAAGAAAAATTATCCGAATTCCTTTAAGGAATAAAAATAATAAAATGAAGTGATCATAAAATTAGTTAAAAACTGAAATTATCCTGCTTAAAGCAATGCAGACAATTTTTATTTTTATTTTTATTATTTTTTTTTGTAAAAATTTATTTTGAAATTAGCTTTTTGAAAATTTTAAGTTATTATTCATAGTTGGTAATACTGCATAACACAAATAACCAATTAAGTGAATTGATATTATTTTTGTTTTTGTATGAATGCACATATAAATATCAGTAAAATTTTAAATCATTAATTGAAGAGCTTTTGTATAAAATCTTTGGTCTGTTAAATTGATTCTGAAATTGCTTAATCCACTATCCCTAATAACTTTTACTGCTTATTTCGATAACACAATAGCCTCGAAAAAATCTTGTGTCTAATTTGACATTTCATTCCAGAACTATCGGTTGTGAGTAAGCAAACTCCGATCACTTATTTCTCCATCAATGGTTTGGTTAACTCCTCTAGTCCTCTTGCAATGTTTTTTTATATATAACTTGCGCTTCAGAGTTATATATTATAGAATGCAATATTCCCTCACTTAGAACGTTTTATTTAAATAGCAATAAACTGTACATACTAGTGCTACATACTGGTCGAACAATATTTATTTAAAAAAGCAATCGGAATATATAAAAGCTTAAAAGTTAAATCTAAAGGAAAGGCTGAAGTTGTAATCCTAAATGAAAATTAAATTAATTTTGCTTCATTTGAGTCTCAAATAATGGCTCTGATACATATGTTAATAAAGACATTCTTATTCATGTCAGAAATGAAGTTGGGTTATTGATAATGGATAATGATACTGATGACGACTGGTATCCACTATTTGTACATCTACGAAATCAATAGTAATTTTAATTACCAGTATAAACCTGGTACTTGAAAAATTTTTAATAAAAAGAAACCGTTATTGATAGTTACTCCAGATATTGGTCGATGAAGTACTAAAATAATGATAATATCTTTTAAATGAATTAGTATTGTTTTTCCGTACTTTTAACTTAATTTTAACTAAAAAAAATAATTAAAATTAAAACAAAATCAATAAAATTAAAGTTAATAAATAAAATTTGGTTTTATACTAAAATATAATTATAAAATATTATATTAATAGAAGTAAAAATTTATCATAAAAACAAACCAGATCTCCATTTTGTGTTTTTCACATTTTGATGTTAAATTTAAGATTTAGAAATTTGATAAAGATTTTTCGTGTAAAACAAAAAACAAAAAAAAAAACAAAAAACATTTCTTAAAAGATTTTGAAAATCTTCTGAAAAACTTCAAAATTTTCTTTGCATATTTAAAGAAGAAAATAAATTAGGTTACGGTTATTACATATATATACATATATGAATATTTATTTGAGCATCATGTATATGTATAATTCTATATACTGCTGTATAAACTTTAAAAATAGGACCTTTTCTTAACCCTTTTTCTTTATTATCCAAATTTCTCATAAAATTTGAATAAATATTCATGAAAAAAAATTTTGTAATCAGGGACGGATTCAGCTTTTAAAAATATTTGAAAAATTTCCAAATACATACAGTCAAATCTACGTAGCAGGCATGAAATAAAAACTGCATTTCAATTATAAAATAAAACAATTATAAATCAAATATTAACGAATTTACAATAATAAAATTTTTTTTTATTTAATTTATTTATATTTACATTTATAACAATTAAAAAAATTACAATAAATTTATTTGTAAGCTATAGCTATTTGGGCTATCAGCTTATTTAAGGCCTTTTATCTATTGTTACAAATTTGGTATCGGTGTACTGTACATTACATATAGTTAGATATTTTAATTTGAAATATTTGTTTAAAATAAAATATCTTAATTTATTTAAAAATATTTGAACTTAGCAAGTAAATTACCTGAACCTATTTAGCAAATATATAAAAAAATTCTATATATTCGATATCATATATTCTCAAATATCCTTTATGTTATCATATTCTATATTTTTATTCAATAAAAGTATTATATATTTAAATTTAGAAATTTAGTATATGTTGTTCAGTTGGGTTGATCCAAATCGATCTGTAAAAAATTTAATTTGAATTAATTAAATAAAAAATCCTTTTTAAATTAAAAAATGTTATTTTTGAACTGAAATGTGCTTAATATTCATCAATCAGAGACTTTTTAGGTAAGCTAGTTGGTCTGCAATGCTCTATTTAGTAATTAAACAATTGCTTATTTAACAAACTTGTAAATTGAACGAAATTAAATTTTTAAGAATTTTAGAAACATATATACACAGAAAAATAAAATTAACTGATATGCATAATACAAGTCTTGTAAGGTATAGATTTTTGTGACGTTCATAACGGAGTTCATAGTACCATAAAAAAAACTATTAAATTATCTAGAGAGTTCTGGTGGTATACAAAATTTTTACTGCACATTACAATTTATACAAAATATGCTGGCACAATACAATTTATACAAAATATGCTGGCACATTACAATTTTGTATCACAATTTTCTGTTGCAGCAATAAAAATGATTGCCAAATATCATCTAACAATTTTTATAAAATGCATATAATTATCGATTCCTTCTAAGTTGTAATTAACAATGAATATTATGAATGATGTTTTAATTTCATTTAGTTACAATTTGTGTTTAATTTTACTCCATAACAATGGTACTAGTCTAAAAAAAAAACTAAAATTGTAGTAACCCAACTAATAACCACAATAAAATGTAACGTAAAAATCTACACAAACAACACTACTGGTAGCAAATGCTATTTTTTGTCATAATTTCAATTATGATAACAAAATAATAATAAAAAAATAATATAACCCGAAAACGGTATTCGTATTTTAAAAAAAAAAAAAAAAATTGTACATATTTTACATTTGAAAGAGTCGTCACTGTTCTTTAGTTCTTTAACAATAAGCAAATTTTCATATTAAGAACTGATATTCATATCTTAACCTTGTTTATTCATTCATTCATTCAGTCATTCATTCACTCACTCATTCAATGTACTTTTTTGATAGTCATTCATAATGGCAATAAGTAATTAATTTTTCATGTTTATGTACAACACATTTATATTGTGTACCAGAGTAGTATCTATACATATATTAAAGCTAGTATATGTATAAAAACAGGCAGTACAAAAATAAATAATTGTAGGAAAAGATCCTTTTCCGCTATTGATTGGATTAATTTTTTTTTTTTTTTGTTTTTTATTTTCTTTTCTAGTTTTCCTTTTATAAATATACTTTAAAATCTTTTTAAATAAAATTTATATCAAAACATGATGATGATGAGTGTAAAGAAATTTTTTGGAAAAATTTTCTAGGTTCTAGTTCCCCCAAACATATTTTTATCATTGCTGTATATAAGTTCACTCAAATTGTATTGAATTTTATTTTGTATATATGATAATGAAAATCCTTTTTCCTTTTTGTTTTTTTGTTGTTCATCCTTTTTTTTTTTGTTATATGAAAATGGCGGCACATATGATTACTTTTTTGTGCTTGTGTGATAAAATGTGAAAATTTAATTTCGTTTTTTGAAGTATTTTTCGGTATTTACGGTTTACCTTTCAGTTCAATTAATTTTTGAGTTTTCATTTGTGTCAAAAAGAGTCTGAGAATTTTAATGTACTACTAACAAATTTTGATATTTAATGGTATATTAGTTTTAGTGTAACGTTTCTAATACCTATCAAAATGTTATGTTAAATAAATGTCAATAATAAAAAAAAATAAAAAAATATATTTAGGGAATAGAATCATCATTATCATTGATCAGTTATTTCACCATTTCAACATAAATGTCCTCCAAGATTTTTAGAACGTCTCTCTAAATTTTTAGCAATATATTTTCATTTATTTTACATTTTTATATCATCACACCATCTAGTTGGCACTTTTCTTCTGATTGCTATTTACTTCTATTCCATTATCGTTTCACTCCACCTGATATCAATCATTCTTGCGCGGTACGATCAGTCCATCTTCATTTAACTTTTGTTACTACGTTCTATATCATATCAATGAATCTAATTCTTTGCCTTAAAAACCATATTTGAAATTGTATGTCTTCTAGTGATCATTCAACAATGGCTTAACAAAATTTAAAAGATTTTTTTATTTTGTCACTAAATACATCGATACTTAATTATTAATTAATACCCATATTTTGATATCCACCAATAATTAATTTGTATTTTGTTTAATTTTTCTTTAAACGCAATTACAGAATATATCTAGTCATTAACCAATACTGGATTTAATAACTGATCTCCTCCTTTTTGCCTCATTTATATTGATATTTTTGTAGTCAGAAGTTAAATTGTAGTCAGAAGTAGAGTGAAAACGTATTGGTGGATATAATTTTGGGTACAATTTTATTAATTACAGCAATTTTATGTAAAGGAAAAACCGATTGATAATTGAATAGTTATGTTTGGTGACGACTTAATTGTAAGACAAACATCTTAATCTGAATGATACAATTAAAACATCGGGACAATCACCAATGGATGTCAAGCCAGTTCTTGCTAATTCAAACCACCACATTTTTTCCTATTAACTACAGATATTATTATTCTGAGTTCCGCAGAAAAATAAATTTAAGAATTCATAATAAGAGAACAGAATTTTTATTTGTTAATATTAAAAAAAAACCCTTTGCTCGGGATCCTCTGCTTCAATAACATCAAATGGAAAATAACTAAATCTATTCTACATCTATAATTTTACATATATATATATATATATATATATACATTTGTATTCTTTAAATTTTGAAAGGTATTTTCATGATAATTAACTAAATGTAGATTTTTTAGTTCTGTATAAACACAATATGTTGTATATATATATATATATATATATATATATAGAAAAGATAATTTCAATTATAAATGAAATTCAGTGACAAAAATTCAATTAAATGCGATTTGTAAGGAATTTTTCAAATGAATTTCATAGAGAGATATTGCACTGCGTCTACATACATACATAATACAAATACTAATTTTACAAAATATTATATATATGTACATACATATTTACCAACTTCTATTTTTAGACAATAAATAGAAAATTTAAATGGAAATTTTAATGGAATCAGGAAGCAAGAAAATTATTTTTGGTTTGAATTTGTTGTAATTTTGATTAAAATCGAACTTAAAGAAAAAAATCTGATTACGTTTTATTTTTTTGTGTTTTTAATTTTTCAAATTTAATTTCGTTACTTAAAAACGATTAAAATGTAATTTTCTATTTAATTTGAGAATTTTTTCTGTATTAGAATTTTTCTTTTTAAGTTGATGTTTTCGATTTTGCGTCATCATGGGTTTAAGAATGGCTTATTTTACTTTATTTTAGTTCTCACTTGCTTTTTCGTGGGTAGAGGATGTCACATATGTCTCTGAGATCGCACTCAACCGTGGCTCTTCTTTCTGCACTTTTATCTATAAGGTTACGGAAGAGGAGCGAAGCTACAATTTTGTTGACGTTTGCTTAAAGAACTCAATCTTTAGTATATTATTACAGTTTGGTTTTGGTTTATTGAAATTTGTTAATCATATTTTTTAGATATGGCTTAATTTAACAATTTCTAATTTTGTTAATTCCAAATTCTGCTTTTTATAATTTCAACTGTATATATTTTTTTTTATACAATAATTGTCAATTGAGTACTGAATGATTCATTGACCAATTTTATTTAAATAAATAAATGTCGTATAGGTACATCTAGTTTCTATTCTTTTATAGTTATTCAACTTTACATAATTAGATTTTCCAATTTGAGGATATTTTGATATCAATGGCTTTTATATTATCCTGTATGCTGGATATATTTTGAAGCGCTTTATTTACAATATACTTTTAATTATATCTGAAATAATATATATTATTATAGTCCATTTTACTTGAAATAATATCCCAAGCACTTCTAGGCTGCTATACTTTTAAAAGTTCACACTTTATTTTATTGGTGTGTTCATTTTAAAAATTATTTTCGCTCTAATCTTTCTCTAAAATTCTCTGTAAAGAGAATTGGTGATTAAAAGAGCTCTACAATTTTAATTTAATAGGTTTATTTAAAACAAGCAATTAACCTGATATAAGCTAATGACATCTTGATAAATTTATAATTAAAAAAAAAAAAAATACAAAAATAAAATAAAATTAAATTCAATTCTTTTGTATCGTTTTAAATACTTCAAACATTCATTAAAAGATTTTCTTACCTTATATTATTTTTTTTTTTCTGTAAACATTTTTTCTCCACTTAATCCTAATTTCAAACATTTTAATAATATCCTTTTTTTATAAAATAAAATTTTCAAAAATATAAATACAAATAAACTAAATGCAACCATATATATACTTAATGCATATAAAAAATAAAAATATATATTATATATAAACACTATGTATACTATATATGTATACATAATATAAGTAGAAAATAATTATATTGGAAAATCTCTTCAAAATCCTTGAATATTATGTAGGATTCAAGTTGGGCGGCTCCAAACTTCTTTAAATTTCATTTTTAAGAGAAAAACTATTTTTCCCATAAATTAATTTCCTTTCAGATTATTATTTTAGTAAATTTGATGTTTTTCCTGTAAAAAAAAAAAAAAAAAACAAAAAATACAACAACATTAAGGAATAAAAAATGAAAACAAAAAGTTATGATTTGGATATTTTCCAAAAATTTTGATTGTTTATTCATGCCAACAAAAAACAAAATAGAAAAAAAAATAAACAAAAATATCAACAACAAAATAATGTTCTTTCTCTCTCTTTTCTCTTTAAGAATATAATAAATTTTTTTTTTTTTTTTTTTTGAAAGGCTCCATTTGAGATGCATGAAATTTTCAAGAAATACAACACAACACTCTGAAATAAGAACTTTAGCAGATCAGAATAACTGTTTTATATTAAAGTTTTTGTTTTTTTTTTTTTTTTTGTTTTTGTTTGAGTTGGTAAAGTTTATATCTAAGCCTGTATTATTCTACTCGTTAGTGTGTGTAAGTAAATTGAAATAAAATCTCTTGATGCTTATCGTTTTTTTCTAATAAATGAATGTATGTGTACATATTGAAAGGATCTAAATTTACAAATTTATTGACTGTAAAACAAAACAAAAAAAAAACACTGAAAACAAAAAATGGAAAAAAGAAGGATCAGGATTTTTTAATAGCGATTAATAAGCTTATTGTTTCCATATTTTTAATCTGTAAATAAAATAGAATTGTTATTATATGAGCTAACTATTATCAATTTGGTGTATAATAATTAAGTTATTTTTTATATTTATTATTTATTAACTTTGTTTAAATTGAATAAGTTACAATAATACTATTTAAGTATTCAAAAATAAGAAAGTAAAAAACGAAGACAAAAAAAACCACTAATTACATGGTTACGAGTGCAAATTCTCATATTATATACCCTATATTTAATCTGCAAATCCCAACTATTTCACATTATTGCTCTTTTGAATATTAGATATATAAAAGGATACATAGCGAAACTAAATATTTGTTCTAAATATTTAAATTTTCAATTACAAATTTTGATCTAAAATTTTAAAATTTCACTCCATGTATGAATACAAATACATCTTACAATCAATGCAAATCACCCATCGAGAGAATTAAATTTTTTTAATATTTATTTTTAAATAATAAAAATAATAAAATAAATAATAAATTATTTATACGGTTGTTGTCTAAGATAAATCAATAAAAAAAAATTAATATATTGAAATGAAAAAAAAACTTTCATAATAAAATTGAGTACGGTCAGATTTGATCAATATACGATTAAGATTTTTATCGATCAGAAGAGTTGGCAAATATAAGTAGCATTTAATTATTAATTTATTAGAGGTATATTTTAATGTGCACAACTAATTTATAATGCTAAAGATCTAATTTTAAACTAACTGAAATTAATTCTTAGCTTTGAAAAATGTTTTATCGTAACAAAACTATAACTGTAAACTATTAGATATAGATAAGTTATCGCAAGTTAACGAAATATTACAAATTTTAAGAATATAAGTTATTTTGGTAACTACCCTGATCTGATACCCAATTGCGTACTGCTATTTTTGTTAAATGAATTTTTCATTTTGAAATTTAGTACTCTCGTACTTCCTCTTGTGATTTAATGCGTCCACTGTTTAAGAACAACATTTATGCATCTTTGGTATTTAATCGTACTTTCAAATATTGGTTTTTACCCATTTTGATCTTCATTTTCCTATCGTCCTATAAATTTATAGTCAAATCTATCTGTTTATTGTCCTAATTAGGACAAATTTGCTAATATAAATAATAAAACAAATATTTTCTTATCAAAAAATCGCAAAAGAAAAGCAATTTCGAATTCTTTCTCGGGTATGGGCCTGAGCTGAGAGATGAGACAACAATTTAAAAACAAAATCAAAAAACAAAAAGCTCATTCAAAACGCGTTCTTTTATTTCATCTATAAAACCTTTTCCTTCTAGAAATAATTTTTTTTTTTTTTACTTTTGAATTCAGAACATTTTTTTAAGTTTTAAAATTTTTTATTCAAGCAATAGCCTGCCTCTATATGTATATGGTGAGGTAATCTACTTTCAAATAAAATTCTAAAGTGTTGTTGTTGTTGTTTTTATTGTTGTTTGTGTATATTAAAATTTAAATTCACTAGAAACTATTATTTGTTAATATTGGTATCTTCTTGTACAAAATACAATCTGTATAATTTTGAAAATTCAAAATTTATGTATAAAACTGTTGCCGGTTAGTCGGTTTCATTACGATTGCATCATAATAATGGTACATCAGCATCAGCAGACAACAACAAAACTTAAAATGGAACAAACATAAAGAAAAAGAAAAATTAAAATTTACAGCAATTCAACTGTATATAAGTTAACGCTGTCTAAAAAAAAAAAAATGTTTTATTATTTTTTATTTTTCTTTTTTTTAGAAGTCCTGATGAAAAGCAATGATTTGTGCGATTTGCTTTCAGACTTTATGGCGACAGTGATCTATAAAAGGAAAAATAAAAAAATTGAAAAAAAAAAAAAAAAATAGAAATAAATACTATGAAAATTTTTTGAAGCATAAATTTTTTTTTTTTTTGTTTATTATTTTATAAGTTTTTGTTTTTTTTTTTTATGCTTAAGAAGGATGATATTTCAGTGTAAAAATATCCTTGAATGAAAAATTGGCGAATTTTTATAATTTTTCTTTTTGGCATTTAACCAATGGAATTTTTGTATGTTTATTTTTACTATGTTTTTTGTTTTATTTTTTTTTTTTTTATTAAATGATTTTAACGTATTGTGAAGTTTTTAGAGTATAACTATTTTTGTTTTTTTGTTATTATTTTTGTTATAATCCTTTAAAATTCTTTGAACATAATTTTAATTCAATTATAATTAAAAAAAAAAAAAAAGAACAAGAAACAAAACAAAATTATACACTAACTATAAATTAGTTCTGGGTACTCATCTTTATCATGATGATGTCATTAAAACAGCTTGAAATGGACATCTGGTTTTGTTGGTTTATTTTTTTTGTTTATTTCTATTTATTTTTTTTTTGTTTTATAGTTAAGAATCTCTTTCTTTTATATTTTAATGAGTTAATTCTTTTAAGTAATTTTACTTAGCTAGTTAATTTATTTTTTGTTTTTAAACAGAATTTTCACATGGCTTCCAATTATAGAATTTTTGTTTTTTAATAAAATATACTCTTGCACCTATACGTATATATTAAGTATAGTATATCTGTAGAACGTTAATAATTTTCTAAAATCAAAAGCATTAAATTGAACAAAGGTAAATTAGAGTTTTTTTTAGAGTACGCAAAGAAGATTTTAGAACCAAGAACAAGTTAGAATCTAGTAAGAATATTGTTTTATTCTCGTTTTGTATTTTTTTAATTGTAAAATAATTGCAGACTTACATTAATACCTACATGCATTGAAATTAATCTATTACAAATGTTATAAAACACTATACAGTTATTGTACTGATTAAGTGTGTAACGTTATTAGTGTTGCAAAATTTTGATCTATTAATTAATTTATTATGTGTTTTTCAATTAACTCAATATTATTTATCTATTTCATTTTAAATTTACAGTAGAGGTAGAGACCACAATTAAATATTTCCTTAGATAAATATTTTTCATATATAATAATTTACATTCGTTTAAACAATTTCGAATTCTTACACATGATGCATGATTTCGAAAAAAATAAATGTTTAAACCGGTATCTATACTTTTTAATACTATATTTTTATTCTCTATCAATTTTTAATATAATTTAAGATTCTTGAAAACTCACTTCAATTAAATATTTTTGTATAGATTACATATTTTTTAGAAGAAATTTCCAGAGACCTGTTCCATAATTTTCAAGTTTGTAAAATCGTTGTTGGTATATATTAAAATAAAACTAATTATTCTCGGCGTAACATTCGCCGGCCATTAAAAAAAAAAATTCTTTCCTCTTCATTTAAATATTTAACTCAAAACAAAGTTTTCTATTACCGCAAAAGAATTAATTTTCCTTAGCATATCATCCAATTTAAGCTTAACATTTTAGTGACTACGTATTTTTTGCTTTCTTTAATCTCATTTTTAGTAGGTACCTACTTTGTTTTTTTTTGGATAATTTCAATTTAAAAAACCCTTAAAATTTGGAAAATTTCATTTCCTATTGATTTATAATGTTTTGCTATTATTCAAACGATCTTCGTTGGTTGTTGTATTAAATATACAAATTTCCTCTATGGGTTTAGAACTTGGATATGGTTTTCTATAAATGATTTATTTGAAAGTTGTGTACACAAATTAATATTTTAAATTTTTTTTTGGAATCGGTAATTTTTTGCGGTAATATTTCCAATAAGCTTCAAAATTAAATTTTGGGATTCCTGTTTTAATTTTTTCAATTGTGGTTTTTAATAGTTCATCCAAACATATACTTCTATAAATTATAACGAATAATTCTTACAAACAATATGATGATTTTTAAGGGGAGCACGGCTGTCTGTAAAATTTAGTATTTCATATTTTGAATTTGACGAATATAACACTATATTCCATCTACAGGTTTATGTAATATTTAGATATATTTAACATATCCGGAGAAGACAGAGCTGCATAACAAAAATATTAATATATTCCGTTTTCTGTGTCCCACGGTTGGGGTTACAGGACAATAATGATGATGATTCCGTTTTTGGACAAGTTAACATGAAGTTGAGCCTCAAAAATAAAATTAGTCATGTAAACTAACTTTTATATGTTAAAGGCTTATCAAGAACAAAAATTTATATAATAATGAAAGCTCTGTAATGTGGTACAAGTAAATAAAACAAAAACAAAATTATATTTTCAAAAATATTACCATCATAATTTTTTTTTACTTGTATAATTTGGAAAAAAAAAATTATATTAACATTTTCCTAATGCTTAAATAAACACTTTCACTGAAAACTAAGACCACTTATTCAAATTAACATCATATTATTTTTAAACCATTAATAGACAAATTTGTTCGTAAATAATTACTAACATCCAAGTATAATTAACATAACATCAAATTAAACAGAAAACTATTTGCAGACGTATTATTATAGTCCCCCACACTTAAACATATCTTTAAAATAACTTTAATAAATATTTAAAAAATTTAAACTCTCACCATTAAACTTTAATATTAACAGCAAAAAAAATGGTTGAATGGTTTACAGTTAAGTTTATTTTCATTTACTTTCAAATTTCAATTGTATACGTACACACTAAACACGACGTCATAACATAACGTACACGTTAATTATTTCGATTATTTTTTATTTGACAGGTATTCATTTCATCATTATTGCTCACAATTTACATCAATCATTAATAAAAAGTGTGCATCAATCATTTAAAAAAAAAACAATAATAATAAAAAAAATCAAAACTATTCACTATTACAATAAATAATGTTTTTAGAATGATGATGGCTTGAAGCTCTCTTTTTTTTTATTCATTATTTAAGAAAAATTAGAAAGTTTTTATTCAAATAAACTTTTATTTAAAAAAAAAAAAAAAAAAAAAAAAAGTGCAATTTAAACTCTAAGTTTTAAATTCAAACAGTAAAATTGAAACGCATTCAAATGATGATGGTACATATTATATTATTCACAATTGTTACAATGCGGCAATTAAAATCTCATCAGTATATTTTTGAAAAGACGTGATGAAATTTATTTTAAATGTTTTATAATTAAAATAACTGTATATTAACATATGAGATGACAATAATATAAAACTACCAGCATATCACTATGTTATTTGTATAGAAAAGAAAAAATTTATATATGATACTCAAATAAAATGTCAAATTTAATTACACATGCATACATTGATACGTATATACATAATTATCTGAGTATTTAATATTGATATTTTATCATGTACATAATATATTATTATAGTTTATTTGTCAATTGTGGATTGGTACTTTAGTAAAATCTAATATTTGATTATTAAAATTTATCTATTTTTTATTTTTATTATGAAATTAAATTTTAGGAGCTTTTTAAAACTATATATGAATGTCTGGCAAATTTGATTGAACAGATTCATGACAGGAATATTGAATGATCATAGTATTTCTAATTTAATGTAGACAAAGTCGATTCTAACCGATTTTACGTTTTTATTGAAAATTGTTATTGCTTCAGTAATTTTTTATTGTTTTCTAAATAATAGAAACATTTATTCGAGATGGTGTTACAAATTGTGTTATGCTAGTAATATAGATAAAAAGTGTTATGCTACAAATCAAAATTAATTTAGTATTAGAAAGAAATAAAGGTAGGAGAATAATACAGGGTGTTTTTGAAGCATAGTATTATTAATTTTTCGCAAATACGTTGGTGATTAACCATGACATCGAAAATGCAGTAGTAAAATTTTGACTACAATGTCGTATGTTCTATAATGTGCTATGTACAACATAATTAAGTTTAAAATGTTTATATTCTGTTTCTTTCTTCATAACTAAGCAATATGAAAGCATTTTCAAACTATTTAAAAGTTTAAATTCTAAAGTGTTTAAAGACCTGGTCCAAATCATAACAGTAAATAAAACAAAACAAACAAACTTTTATATGTCTGACGTCTCTATTAGTTATATTACAATTTCTGTAATAATTTACCATCACATCATATTATTAAATTTGAGATGCAATTTAAAATTGTTAATTATTGCTGATCATTGACATTCCATCAATGCTTCTCATAAATTATACAACACTTGAATTTAGCTCTTTAATTATTTTCAATTAAATTTTATTTATACGATTTTACTCATAATTTGTGATTTCAAATTACGGATAAATAATAATAATTTTCAGATTATGTATATAAGTCCCCTTAAACACTATAATTCGTTAACACTCTCTTTCCCCTTCTAGTTTTTTTTGTCTTTTTAAATTTAAAACTTTTCAAATAAATTTTTAAATTATTAAAAATTATTCTGATATCATTTAGAAAAGTCATTTTAATAGTTTTTTATGAAATTATGGGTTGACACTCTGACCCAGATTGCTTTTTTTAAATTGTGAAAAACCTTTAAAATATACTTAAATATTATTATAACTAAATTTTATTTCAGTAAAAATAATTTCATCTCTGTATTTAACCACTCTGTGAAATTAATTTTAGATTAAAAGCGATTTTCTTAGGGCTGATGTTTTTACCACAATCAAAAAACAATACCACAATCACTTCTTCCAACATCTCTTGAAGAAAAGGTCATAAAATTAAAATAAAAAAATTATTTTTCCAATAACTCATTTTAAAATAATAATAATAATAAAAAACAAATTTTTTTTTTTTTTTTGAATTACCGAATGTTTTGTGAAATCAATGGCGGATTCAATGTGCATTCTGAATCCGATACGATATTATTAAATAATAATTGATGTGGAAATTTTAATTGTTATAAAGAATATTGAATTGCATTCAGAGATGAGATCTACAAAGAACACTATATACAAAAAAGAAAAAAAAAAAATATTTTTTTTAATGAATTTTGTTGTTGTTGTTTTTGAAATTTTTAATGGGATTTTAATTATTTTTATTTTTTTTTTTTATACTAACGTTTGTAAATTATCCACATTAAATCGCAATTTAAAGGTTAATTTTTTGCTGTTATTGAACAAAACTGTTGATTGTTTTTTTTGTGGTTTTTTTTTGCATTTCTCTACTTCAAATCATACAGATTCCAGATAATAACTACTTTATCGAAATGTATGCCCTTTAATTTGCATTTATTCATACGTTTTCTATCTACCGTCTATTATCTTATTTTTCATAATTATGAATTGCATTTTCTGAAGCGATTTCAATACAACTGTGTTTATTTAAGTGTCACCCAACAGCTGAAGAAAAGAAAATGTCAGTACTGAAATTAATTTAATTTAAATGAATACTTTATTTCTAAATTAGGACCAACCGAATTTCAAATTATGTTTCTGATAAATGTGGGTATAGTGACGTCAAAAAATATGATAGTAAATATATTATGGATGTAGAATTAGCCGCACTGCTTCAGTGCGTAGAATATAAGCCAACCGTGGTTAAAGGTTCTTATTTTCATACTATTAACTAACCAAAGCTAAATCTTCTCAATTGCTTTGTGATAAATTCAATTATAGTTATACAGCTCGTCTTTCAGCCTAAATTATATTGAAAAATTTGAATAAATAAAGTTTGAGTACTACAAAATATTATACAAAAACTTATTTCTATAGATATTCCGCACTCAGCTCTACTATTTTATTCTTTACTTTAAAAAAATCCTATACAAAGTCCAAAGGACTGCTATATTCAACCGCAAGACTAAATTTACAATACTTGTAACAATTTAATATTTAAATAATTACATTCATTTAAAAACAGGTAAACTGACAAAAAGAAGTTACTTTTTCATTTATTTCCAATTATTATACCTGTACCTTACAGCCACAAATTTTCAGAATTTTAATTTTACTTTTCTTTTTTTATATAATTTTTGGTGTTCTTTATATTTTTTCTTTGCTTATTATTTCTTTTTAAACTTTTTTTATTTGTAAGCTGCGAATAATCAATTTAATACAATAATCAGAAAATATTTTCATGTACAGGTTGACCATTATATAATTATTATCATTATCCTGTAACCGCATTAGTAGGTTTTATTTCTTTAACAAACTCATTTCGTCGTCTCTTATCTGCGACTAATTTCTTCAGTTATCGCTATGATTTTCGTTAGATATTTTCTTCGGCTAGGACAGAATATATATATATACATTTTATCTTATTATATACTAATTTTGTTTTGATGTCTAAAGCCTTAGTTACCAAATATTATGCATGTTTTCCGCCCTATGCTCCACTGATGATGTTTGGTAACTAAGGCTTCAGACAGCAAAACAAATTAGTATATAATATTTTAATACACATTTACTTTACATTGTTGTTGGTGTTTTGACCTGATAACTTACTTACTTACTTACTTGTTGGGCGCTACAGACCTTGAAGGTCCTGGGCCTGGCGCAAAATTGTCCTCCACTGATTTCGGTCACGAGCGGAATCTCTTCAGTTGGTGATTTGTAGTTTTTTCACATCTGCCGATACTTCATCTCTCCAACGAAGGTGTGGCCTCCCTCGACGACGCGTTCCCTGGGGTTTGGATTCGAAGAGTTTCCTAGCCGGAGCATTTTCATCCATACGATCTACATGGCCTAGCCAATGAAGCCGTCTTATTCTGACTTTTTTAGCTAGGTCCATGTCGTTGTACAGCTGGTATAGTTCGGCATTGTATCTTCTTCTCCAAACCCCTTCGTCAGACACAGGACCATAAATGCGACGAAGAATTTTTCTCTCAAAGATACCAAGTGCATGCTCGCTTGCTTTTGGTAATGTCCACGATTCAGAACCATATAGCAGCACCGGAAGGATGAGCGTTTTGTATAATTGTGCCTTGGTATTTTGGGATAGGAGCTTTGAACCCAGTTGTGTCGACAAACCGAAGTAGCAACGGTTTGCAAGGGTAATTCTTCGCCTTACTTCAACATCGATGTTATTGATGGAGTTGATGTTGGTTCCAAGGTAGATAAACTCCTGAACTACCTCAAAATTATATGAGCCGACAGTGATGTTGTGTCCTATATGATGTTGTGAGGACATTTTATTTGTCGACAGCATATATTTTGTTTTGCTCTCATTTATGAGAAGACCCGCTTTACCTGCTTCCTCTTCAATCTGTGTAAAGGCTTCGATGACTGCTCGTCGAGATGTTCCGATAATATCGACGTCATCAGCGAAACCCAGGAGCTGCACCGATTTGTAAAATATAGTGCCCTGCGTGTTCACACCGGAACGTCGCACTATATGCTCCAACACCAGATTAAAGAAATTACATGACAGCGCATCGCCTTGTCGAAATCCGGAGCACGTTCGAAATGAATCAGAAATGTGCCTCCCAATCACCACAGCACACCGGGTGTTTTCCAGGGTCATTTTTGACAAACGGATAAGCTTGGCTGGGAAACCAAATTCCGACATTGATTCGTAAAGCACTGATCGATGTATGCTGTCATAGGCAGATTTAAAATCGATAAAAAGATGGTGCGTATCGATTTGAAATTCGAGGGCCTTCTCCAGGATCTGCCTTAATGCGAACACCTGGTCGGTGGTTGATTTACCAGGACGGAAGCCGCACTGATAGTTTCCTATCACAGCGTTACAATGGGGCTTCAAACGTTCGCACAGAATATTGGAAAGGATCTTATACGCAACGTTTAATAAGGATATTCCTCTATAGTTGGCGCAGGACATGGAATCACCCTTTTTGAATATAGGAGATATTGAACTTAAATTCCAGTCATCAGGCATGCTCTCCTCGATCCAGATTTGTTTGATGATTTGGTGCATGAATTCAATCATCACTTCACCTCCTGCCTTAAAAAGTTCAGCTTTCAGGTTATCTTGTCCAGCAGCTTTGTTGTTTTTTAATTTTCGGATGGCTGCTTCCACTTCTGCAGGACTGAGTGTATCTGTATCTTCGGAGTTGACTGGGTTAGGGCGAGGCGTATCTGTGTTTTCTATGTTTGCGCCATTCAGCAGGTTCTTAAAATGCTGTTTCCATGTCTCTAATATCCCTTGCGTATCGGTTACTGTCTCGGTTTGATTCTATATCCAAAAGTTGAGACTTTTCGAATAAACGTTTTTTGCGCCTTAAAATTTTCTTCTCGTCTCTTCTTTTCGCTCTATACTCTTCTTGAGCTGCTCTTGTTTTACGTTGCAGCGCTTTCCTGTAGGCCTCATTTTTCTCTACCGTCTTTGCTAAACATTCATCGTCGTACCATGGGTTTCTCACGCGAGGTGTTTCAAAACCCACGGTATGTGTAGCAGCCATCGTGATGATGTTTGCGCATTGTTTCCATTTTCCGTTGACGGAGAGATTATGTTGTAGAGGTGTGGTATTGAGTATATTACTTAATCGCTCCTTGTATGCTAAGGCTATCTCAGGTGTTTGGAGTCTTCCAATGTTAAACTTCCTATTATGGCTGGTGCGTCCTTTTTTAACATTGGAAATTCGTGCTCTGAACTGGGCGACAACTAGGAAGTGGTCAGAGTCGATGTTAGCTCCTCGATAGGTACGTACATCCGACACACTGGTAGCATGTCGGGCGTCAATCATAATGTGGTCAATTTGATTCGCTGTACGTCCATCCGGAGATAGCCAGGTAGCTTTGTGGATATTTTTATGGGGGAAATTTGTGCTACTTATAACCATATTACGAGCTGCTGCAAAATCGATTGTTCGGTATCCATTATCTGTGGTGGTGGGGTGAAGACTATGGTTACCAACAGTTTTGCCGAAAATTCCTTCCTTACCGATTTTAGCATTGAAGTCTCCAAGCACGATTTTCGCATCGTACTCAGGACAGGACCCATATGTTTTATCTAAGATGTCGTAGAATTCATCCTTCATTGAGTCCTCCGCTTCGTCGGTTGGTGCGTGCACACATATTAAGCTGATGTTGAAGAATTTGCCTTTGATACGGATGACGGCTAGACGTTCATTAACCGGTGTAAAATCAATGACGTTTCCTCTAAGCCGTTTTCCCACTACGAATCCGCATCCAAATATGTGATGTTTTTCGTGGCAGCTGTAATATATATCGCATGTTCGTTTTTTTAACATGCCAGATCCTTTCCATCGGATTTCCTGTATCGCAGTAATGTCTGATTTATACTGCGAGAGAATATTTTCAATTTTGTTAGATGCAGCTGGATGATAGAGTGTTCTTACATTCCAACTGCAAATTCTTAAATCGGAGTCCTTTAAACGTTTGCCGGGTCTGTTTCCAATAATTTCGATCGTATCCGAGGCTTCAATTGCGTCTCTCAAAACTATGTAATTTTTACGGGTAAGGGAGTCAGCCTTACGCCAACCTCAAAATTTGAGGATTTTGGCGCACTTACAATTTTGGCCTGCTTACTAGCGGATGCTATGTAAAACAGTTCCCAGGGGTCACCACGTGGAGGTAGTGTAAGCACTTGAATAGGAACTCGACAGTTGCGCATCTGGGTCAGCGACCGATCAAATGTTTCCCTGTCGATCCCAAACCAGACCCCTTTGACCTGATAACTAGTAATGAGAAACTTATTTTCTCTTATGATGATTTATTTGTATATTGGTATTGCATATTTTGAGCTATTTTCTTTACCTCTAAGATTTATATGAGTATGTAGAATAGAAAAATTCACAATTTCATAATACATAATTTGAATAAATAATTTTATACTTAATATTTACCTATTTATCTACTAAGCTATTTGCTAAGCTATTTATATTATATATTATAAATTATTATGCTTATTTATTTTCCGTTTATAAAAACTATAATACTTCCAAACAATATAATATATTTATTCAAATATAATTTTACCAAAACCCTCTGTATAAAATTAAGTACGTATTGAAAAATATATCAGATGTTAAAATTAATTTAAAATTGGTTTATACAATTTTTATATTTTAAATACGTAGATAAGTGCGTACAGAGAAACGAATAAATAAAGACGATACTTCATGCAGAAACTACCAATTAATAAAAAAAGAGCAAAAACAACAACAACAGTAAAATAACAATAAATAAATTTATAATTAATAACCGAATAATGAATAAAAAAAACTTTCCATTAAAAAAATTTTTTTTTTTTTTTTGTTTTTTTTTTTTGATATATTAAGTACAAAATTTAAATTATTGTTTTAAAATATTATTTTTACAAATTAAAAAAAAAAAAAAAAAATTAAAAAACACCAAATCAGAACAAAAATTATTAATTTTTATTGAATTTCCAGAGTTTTCCAGGCTACCTAGTTTTTTGTTTTTGTTATTTTTTTTAATGCTTACCCATATGCGAATAAGAAAATAAAAAAATATATATATTTTTTAATATATAATATTTAAGGACATTTTAATTATTTAAAGTCCTGAAATGAACAAAAAAAAATAAAACAATAACATTAAAATATACAAAATTCATTAAAATACTCACGTAATTAATTGAAGGTGTGTTCTATGATTGTTTTTAAGGTTTTTTTTTTTGTTTTTGTTTTTTTCGTACATTGTATTTTTATTTGTTTTGATTAAAAAATTCTTGTCACAGAAATTGAACTGAGATTTTATTACTTAAATGTATTGTGCGTATTAAATTATAAAAATTATATAAACAAGAAAAATATGTATTTTTTTAATTAATAATATTTTAACAGGTAACGAAATTACAATAATTAAAATTAAAACATGTAGTCGTTTTTGTATTCTTTCTTTTATACATGGATTACTAAATAAGTCATATTTACTTACATACAAACACTGTAATATATAATTAATAAGTGTTGTTTTACACTATATATCTCTGACATAATATCATTGCTTTGTGTTACATTATAAAAAATGTTAGTGTTTGAAAAAACCAAAAAACCACCGCACCACCGTACCACCGCATAACTGCAGATTTTTGTATATTTCATTATTTCGTCCTTAAATTTCCAGGTGGCAGAGTGGTTTTTAAGTAATAAGATACGGTATTTTTTGGTAATTTCGTAGGTATTTAATAGTGAGAAACTATTACTATTTCAAATTATCGTTTTGGTTTTTGTCTTGGTTCTTTGAGAATATTAAGATACATAGCGAATGTTATGTTTCCATGTATTTTGTTCAGTTGATATAATGTAATATTTATTTTATACTTTGATACTACTGCGCTGATATCATTTGCATACAGCATTCAAATTCTCGATGCAAGTTAACACCTCAAATCAATATTTTCAAACAATATAATATGTTAATATAGACCCAACTAATTCTTTTGTATATCAATCCAAAAACTCATTCATATGACATAGTTAGCATCAATGAAAACCAAATACATTAATAGCATTATAAAAATTTACTTCCGTTCATTTTATTCACTTTGTCGTTTAAATAAGCATCAATTGTACACAGCTTAGAGATATTCATGTTTGTTCTACTTTCTTTCTTCATTTTGTTTAAACCCGCTTTAGTAAATTTTACTATACAATATGATTTAAAATACTTAAAACAAATTCTTTTAATTTAAATTTTTTGGAATACCCTAGCTAGACAATTTTATTTTTGTAAGCTATCAAAATTTTTAACAAAAAAAAAATTCAATTCATATTGTAAAACTGTGGATATTAAAACTATTTAAGTTATAAAAGTCAATTTTTCAGAGACTATACACCATTTCTGATGTCTGAACAGATTCAAATCCGAATTTTTGGAATTAATGAAAAACCTTAAAAAAGTAATATTTTTAAGATTAGTCAAATTTTAGAAATGAAAACATAATTTTTAACGCCTTTTGAATTTTATAATCTGATTTATTTGAAAAATTATACAATAAAATTCTCAAATTAGTAACAACAAAACAAATAATAAATAAATAATTTAAAATTAGATACGCTTAAATTTCATTTTCATAAAATTTTTTTTTTTTTTCACTTTCTAAAGAAATTTTTTTATAAATTCAAAACCAAGACCGCTGTCCGAAAATTTTGAATTACAAAACATTTTTGAATGATAATAGAAAAATAGTTGAAATTAAAAGAAAATAATATCAAAATTTGTATCTACATTTTATAGGTAATGAAAATGAATATATATATATATAAAAAAAACAAAAACGTGATCATTTCTGATTATGATTGGTATTAAAAACAACAAAAAAATCATTGGAACATAAAACATCTTCGAAATTTTCACTTCAACACCTAAATTCAAAAAAAAAAAAAAAAAAAAAAATGTGGCATCATCTGACTAATATCCTCCTATGTTAGGACTTTAAGAATATTAAAATGAACAAATCATATTAAAGTCATCTAAATTAGGTAAAGGGGAGAAAATCCTGTTGCTGTGATGAAATGAAATTATCTGTTTTTTTTGTTTTAGTTTTTCCCCCTTTTTTGTTTTTTTTTTTTCCAATAACTAACTTCATATATAGACATTAGGGATAATTTTTTTGTTATTTCTTCTTCTTTTGAATTCCAGATTTTTTAATCGGATTATCAAGACTTATTGACATCACCATCCTGACATCAGTTCAATTTAACATAGTGTTGTATGATATTATAGTATTAGTACATGGTAGCTGATGCTGCTTAAGATCAAAGTACAAAAAAAAAGTAAATTATAAATGAAAATCCAGGAATTTTATTCTTGTTATTTGGTTCTCTTTTGAATGAATATTTATAGTTTTTTTTTGTCTTATCTTTCTTTCAAAGGAAATATTTTGAAGAAGGGTGAATATAATTGAATATTTCAATATTATAGATCATGTTAGTTCTACTGATGCTATATAGTCCAGTGTGTAGAAGGAATTATGGTTTGGATATGGTGTTTGTTCTATTAAAATGTAATCATGTTATTATGGAACATTTTAGAATATTGACATTGATATTAGCATAGATTATTGGTTTTATGTTATGGTGTCTTTAATTCTATAAAAATA
Organism: Argyra leucocephala; assembly: GCA_963942445.1. Classification (NCBI taxonomy): domain Eukaryota; kingdom Metazoa; phylum Arthropoda; class Insecta; order Diptera; family Dolichopodidae; genus Argyra; species Argyra leucocephala. The sequence goes on from OZ012680.1 coordinate 150,691,335, forward strand.
TAAAAATATTTACAGATTTTTTTTTTTATTATTTGTTTAATTAGCTTAATTTATTTGTTTTAATGTAATTTGTAAGAACTGTTTTGCAATTACACTGCAGCCTACACTTAAATATAAATGTGTACCAATCGTGTTTGTCTTGAATGAAATTTTAGTCTGTTACCTGTCAAAGTTGATTTTGGGATCAAATTCCAAAAGCAGTTATAAAAAATACCTATAATATATATAATACACTGAAATATACGTAATGGTTTTTAATTTTATAATTTTGTATTATACTTAAAATTCTGATGTCTAAGACCTGTCAACTATATGTAATTGAACATACATAGTTTCTTTAGGGGGTAGGTTAGTTGACGAAATACATTGAACAAACATACAACTATGAAATGAACTCTGTTTTCAATATGGCAGGTTAGTGACACTTACAATTTTGATGTCCGACACCTGTCAATTATTTAATTGAATCTATAGTTTAGTTAGTGAGTTATTGAGTTAAATGAAAAAAATTTATGAACAATCATATATTTCGTCAAGAGCTTTTTATCACACACATTATCATATGCACGGTTTTCCGCTTACCGAAGCTAAACCAAAATTTATAATTACGATAAATATCGCCTGGTTTTTAAATATTACTGCAGTTTATTTCAGATATACAGAATTTTAAAATTTATTAGCACAAAATTTCCAATTTTTCCCAGATTCTGCATTTATGAGTTGGCCTAAAGTTATTCTAAAAAAATTTTTTTTGTTAAAAATAAATTGTCAATTCTTTTGTATTTTATTATTATTATTTATTATTATTACTATAAATAGACAATTTAATTAAATTTTAAATAATTTGTAGTAAATAAAGATAAATAAAAATGTTCGTTGATAATTTTCATAATTGAATATCGCTTCAAGACACAATTATTTTCAATTTATAATATTCATGTAATTATTAATTTAAAATTTTAATTTTAAAAATTTACCACAAAAACAAAAAAATAATAAAAAAAAAACAATAACAAAAATTAGTAAGAGAAAGTATTTTTAATCATTATTCCAATTAAAAATGAATAGTAAAATGGGGATGGTGAATTAAATTTAAATCAAAAATTGAATTTTCCAAATCAAATACAAATAGAAATAATAACAATAAAACAAATGTATATATACATACAAATTTATACACATATAAAAAACATTAAAACCATCTGATGATTGTTATATTTATTTTATATTACCTATACCTGTTTTAAAAGTTCATGATATTAAAAGCAAAAAGATAAATTTTATAGATTTTTTTATTTTATTTTTATTTTTCTATTTAGAAAATATTTGTTATCTATCTAATGCAGTAAGGTAACAAAGTAATGAATCATTTTTTGTTTTATTGACAAAAAAAAATCGAATGAAATTCTTTGTACTTGCAATGAAATTCAAAATCCGAATTTAATTTCCTGTTGTACTCTGATTCTAATTTTAACATAATAATGAGAAGAATTGAGAAATGAAATATTAAATATTAAAAATTTATTAGAAAAAAAAACTTGAGTAACTTCCAGTATTTAAATATTTTCTATCCGAATCATAATTTTGTTTAAATAAAATGTTTCCAATTGTTTATTAAAAAAACCAGACATATTTTAGTAAATATATATATATATATATATTAAAGTATGTATGTAATGCTTTCGTTTACAAATCAAAATCTGAACCGAAAATTCCAACCGCTATTACAGAAAAACTAAAATCAAAGCAAAAAAAAATATACCAAAACCAAAATTCAAGAGATAATTTAATGCTCGTAAAATAAGAATGCTTACGAAATACAAAAAAAAAAAAGTAAAACAAAAAAATCCAAAATAAAAAATAAATCCATACAATATGAAATTCAATGAGTCAATACAAATACAAAACACATAATAATGATGATAACATTTCAGTCAGTCATACATAAATATATTTATTTATACACAATATGAATGCTTTGAGTTGAGGACTCCTAGGCCTAAAGAAAAAAAAAAAATGCACTTCGTCACTTTTATTAAATTAAATTGCTTTTAGAGAGGATATCATTTTTTTTTTTATAGATTGGGTTGTGAGTAGGGGTAAGGGTATATTTTTGGTCGTATACAATTTTCACACACAATTGAAGTTAAGAGACTATATTATATTCAATTTTCAGCTCACGTCAACATTACTTGTACCAAATATTTTTGGTCCTTTATTTTTATTATTTGTTTTTGTTTTTTTTTTTATATGTTGTGATCCCTGAACTTATAATACAAAAAAAAAAAAAAAAATTGTATGATAGATATGAATATATGCAATCTCATATTCTCATACACATACATTATTATAACACAGCTTGAATGAACCTCTCACGTTCGTTATTTTTATTGAATTCGTAAATATTATACAGTAGTCCTGGCTACTTTTTGGAAAATATTTGAGTGAGTTATTTGTCGTTCTATTTTTTTTTTTTTTGCTTATATATTTTTTGCTTCATTCACTTGTCACACAATACCTACGTCTATGTTTTTTCATGTGTTCTATTTTAAATAATTTTTTATTTTTGCTTTTTTGCATAAATTGCGTTATTGACATTATTTGAAAATGTTTATTGCTGATGTTGTTGCTATTGTTGTTGTTTTTTTTTTTTAATATTCAACTATAAATGTCATTGATGGGCTTAGACATTATTAGCTAACAACATACATGAATAATATTAATAATATTATTATTGTTATATATGTAGGTACAATTTGTCGTCGTCAGACTACACTATCTATGATAATAATCCAAAACACATTTTTCTTTTTTACTATTTTCATCAGTATAATAATAATCATCATCATCATATAATCATTTAAATTATCTCTGGACCAATATTATTTTCTATTGTGAAGAATTTATTGTTTTTTATTTTGTTATTGTTGTTTTTGTTAACTTTTAACTTTATTTAATGCTGTGGTTGTAGAAAATTCATGGAATTTATGAATATCCCGAGAAACACTATAATAAAAATTAATTTTTTGCATTGATTTTTAGATGCACCTATATAGATGTACTTATATATATATATATAGGTATCGACCTTATAATGTAGCCAGTCAATTATTATGAGGTCAAAATTTATCAAATATTTTTCAACTTGAATTTTATTTCAAATAAATTTGAACATAATTTTTGTGTTTATGTTTCTAACACAGAAAAGAACTATAAAACCAATCCTGATGGATTAAAGTGCAGACAAAACAAGAGAATCAACTAGCAACAAAATAAATGAATACATTATATGTATATATAGAGAAGTGGCTACTTATTGTGGCTATTAATAATGTTGTATTTCAATAGAAAAATAATAACCAAAATTTATTGAAAAATGGGTTGAGATGAGAAAATAGTTTTCATCAAATATGCTTGCTAATATTGTTAAAAAGTTTTCCTTAATAAGCCTCAAATATAAGAGAAATGACTCTCTAAGGATAAATTGTAATATGTATGTTTATTAGAGTGTACCTTAATATTTTTTAAATTATTTTGACGCTTATAAACCTAAAATAGTTTTTTTTAATTTTTTTTCAGCCTTTAAAGTAGAATTATTTCATATATCGAACAAAAATTACAAATTTGTCAATCGAAATAAAACATTTCGACACGATTACAATATAAGAAGAATATAATAGAAAAAAACTTACACAACACAAATCTAGTGTTGTGTAAGTTTCATATATATATAGCTCTTAAAATACTCAATATGTAAGACAATTCAATTCAATCAACAGATTTTCTAATGACAGTACTCTGGTGGCATCTCGTCGATTTTATCCGTAAATCTAATGCTACAACTCCCAAAGTTGGGGCAATACAGAACACAATAATAATGCTTAACATGATTAGCCATGATCTGACTAAAATTCCTGACTTGGGCAAAAAACAAACAGAGTTGAGTTTAACATAATATATACATATAATAATGTTGTCCTAATAACTGTAATAATCCTTCAATTTTAAAGAACGTGTGTATATTACAAGCTCTTTCGTAAATTGCAAATATACCGTGACTTCCAAAATGCAGTAGAAGCGTAAAATTTACACTAAAATGTATTACAAAAGTCTTTGTACACTATTCCAAAATGTTTCAAATACGTAGTGGAAACGTGAAATAATAGGATAGTGTGTATCGAAAAAATTTAAACTACATTACATTTTATATACATGTCATAGATAAAGTTACCTGAATTAATTTAATTATAGGTTAAAATGTGTTTTCGGCGGAAACATAAGTTTATTGCCAAATTTTAGCAAAATATGTTAAAAAAATATATTTTTCTGCCGAAAATATGTGCTAACCTATGTAAATCTGGCATTTATATTGTCAAAATGGTATTCCAAAATGTAGCAAAAGTTTTATTATACTAAAACGGTAGTAGAACTATATATAAGCTGTATTAAAAAATTTTATACTGCATTTTGGAAGGCACTCGCATCATACTATTGTGATAAGAAAATTATGCTCAAACAAAAATATGAAAAAATTTATGAACTGATAAATATGAATAAATAAAATTTATAAAAAGTTAAATTATTTTTCGTGAATAATCGTATTCGATTACAAATAAGTTATTTCGGAAGCAATATACGTCCTTCAACCCAGCTGATGATTGTATTACATAATTAAGTGTATTTGTATGATAAGCATATTTAGTAAAACTAGTTAATAACTATCTAAAAATATAATTTCGTCTACTAACACATTTCTACTGCTCCAACATTTTACAATGTTATACATTTATTTTCCTTTAAAAAAAAGGACACCCTAATACAATTTTTAGGAATAAACTTAAAATAATGTATAACACGTCTCAAAGATGAACTCATAAATGTTTGGAATTTTAATTGATTTTCAAAAAACAAAAACAAAAAAAAATATTGCTTCAATGACTTTTTCAACTTAATTAACACAGTCAATTTGTATTGTAAAGGCTATTTTGTAAACGAAGCATCTTTTGCAAGCAAAAACAACAATATCAGAAATAAATTGAAAAAAAAAAATAAATAAAATTAAACCCACTTCTTTGCGGGTTTCAATCTTAAAGGTGTTCTAAGAACTGTTTTAACATAAAAATGTTGCTAAATTTTTAATAAATTGCTTAGCACCACCAACACATATGTTATTATTAAAAATGTTCGTCCCTCAAAAAACAAAGAATATAAAACAATAAAAAAAACAAAAACTATGGTAAAATTTTTTAAAACGATTTTATTTTAATAAGAAAGAAATAGTTATTGCTTAACCATGTGATTATTAAATTGTTTTTTTTTTTTTTGTTTTTTATTAATTATTTTAAATATGATCTTTGACCGTGTATACATTTATGTAATTTTATTTGTAAATTGTAGATTACCTATAAGGGAATTGCATCTTTAACTATAATTAATTTTAAACCAAGGTAAACAATTTATATTTCATTATAACCTTTTATCCATTTATTTCTCTGGCAAATTTGTATAAATCTGAAATTTTTTTGGTGTATTTTAATAAATTACAATAAAACAGGGTTGAATTATAAAAATATGCGATCCCATGATAACATAAGTACACATAATTGAATTAAAATTGTAATATTCAAATTACACTACATGTTATATATTTATTTTATTTTATTATTTACATTTTAATACAAGATTATTTATAATAACTTAAAAATGTAATAATACCAGCTAAACATAATTTATTTAATATCATCTAATCTACGATTTTAAAAGGCATCACCAGCCTTGAGTTTTTTTTTATATTTTTTGATAAGGTAAGCCAAACTGTAGTAAATTGAGAATGAAGCAACATTTAGCACACTCTAAACAGCACGGAAGAAGACGAGAGAAGTGGAAATGGAATAAAATATAACGTGCTAAAACACAAAGCGGCCTTATTTCAACAAACTTAAGTCTCTCAGTACCAAATATCTTTTTCAATAATCTTGATATTAAAAACTTTGAAATTGCAATGGATGGATAGATAGTGAATGAAGGGGTAGATAGATAGATGGATAGATGGATAGATATTTTATATTATTATTTGTTCCTATTAATTATTCTAATAAACGGTTTATAGTTTTTTTTTACTTTTATTAATTTGATTGAATTTATTATATTAGTTTATTAGATTTAAGAGCTTTATGTTTTGATAATATTCAATTTTAATTTGATGTAGTTTGTAAAAAATTTTATATTTAAGAAAATAAATGAATCTTAAATCTAAATCTAAGATATTGAATGAGTAGATAGTAAGCTTTCGTGACACAATCACATTTTTGTGGTTGCAAAAGATTCAGTGAAATGTTTAGGATTCTAAACCAGAAGTAGACCCAAATTATATATGATGTTTGTTGATATTACCTAACGCACTTTATTTATAATTTAATGTTTTTTTTTTGTCAGTAAATCTTCTGTCTGTACATTTGTGGTATATTAAGACTTTGTTCTGAACCCTTCATAAGATATCAATTTTATTTTTTATCTTTTATAGCCTTGCCCTTCACAGTTGTAAACCAATTTGTTTTAAATATTGAATTTACATGCACTTACATTTTTCTTATACATACATGGGGGGGAATTTTTAATTGAAATTGAATTTTAACTGAAAAAAATATTTAGTTTCGCTACGTCTCCTTTTCAATATCTATGTATATTATTTTATAAAAAATGTTAATTGTGATCACCATAATTGAAATCCACTAACCAGCATATTGTTATATTATAATGCTAATTATTTGAGCTTAATATGGCCTCATTAAAAAATGCGTATATATTTTTTTAATGCTATACTTTTTTTTTATTGATTTTAATTTTACAATCAAATTTTTTGAAAAGAATTATATTGCCAACTATGGTATTTTTATTAGATTATTTTAAATTTTATATTCTTCATATAGCGACAAACACGTTCAGCCAAATTTTTTTATATTAAATATTTTGATTTGATAAAAACATTTAATAAATCCTTTAAATAATACTATCCTTAATACTCCTCTATAGTGATGTGTATGTATATAACAGTTTTTCATTTATCATGCCATCTCTTTTATTAAAATTTCTTACCTACCTACCTTTAGTTGTACTATAGGTACCATATTATAAAATATTATTGTGCAATATTATATTTTTAGAGTGCAAAAATTGCAATTCATTCAAAGACAATAAAAAAAATGTTTTTTTTTTTAAATAAAATTTCAGATATTTACAGCCCCCTAATAAAAATATGATGTCACTTGAACATAGTTTTAACATTTTTCTCATAAAAATTCTACAAAATAAAAAATTAATAAATAAAATAACACAGCTTTATTAAAATTCCAAAAAAAACAAAAAAAAAAAATGCATTTTGCAATAAAATTAAAAAAAAACTCACTATTAAAAAGTGGAAAAAAAAATGTTTTCATAGGTAGGTGGCAAGAAATAAGAATTAAACTACATACAAACATTCCATCCATTCACAACCACATACACACAATCGTAGTTGTTATAACGATGTGTTAAAAATTAAATGGTTAACAATAAATTTAATTTTTGTTTTATTTTTTGGCGCCAAAAAAATTTTCGTTTCAAAATTTTTCCATATAATCGCTATATAGTAACATTGACAACGATGATGACTTTATAATATTGTCGAGCGAGGGATTATAAAAAGGCTATGTTAAACAACAACAAAAAATGTAAATCCTTTTTTTTTTTTTGTATTATTCTTCTGTACCATTTTTTGCATCTTCTCTTTCCATTTTTTATTTTACCATTTTTTGATTTTACATTGAAATATCCGAATCGCATGAAAAATTATTATATTTGGCAAAAGTACTATTATTACTTTACATACATCTATATTTATGGTCAAGGAACGTAATTTGCGTCATTTTACTTTCACAAAAAAAAATCATAACAAAATCAGAAAAAGGATTAAATGTATACAGGAAAGCCGTTTTAATATTGAACACCCAACTAAAATAGCATTTTATTGTTATTAAACACTCGGCACATTCACATTAAAATAGTTTAATAAGATTAATTAACTTGTCGAATTTATTTTAAAAAAAAAACACTCACACAAAACAAAACTTAGAATATTAAAACGATTTTTTATACGATATAATTAATTATGACAATAAATGTCAAACACAGGTACAAAATTAGAATGACCAAACCATTTATTAGTCAGTTTATAAATGTTTGATATTAATAAAATTTTGAAGTTTTCTATACAAAAGGTAAGTTTTACTATAAATCAATACAGATGACAGTCTTTATGAAATACTAGTATTGACCTGCTCTTTAAAATTCGATAAAAATCCAATTTTTTTATGAATTGTTTTCAATCGTTTCAATTTATTCTTTTTTGCTATAAATATAATTACTATATTAAACAAATATGTTATCAATAATATCTTAGACAACAACCTTATATGCCATAATTTACTTGAAAAGAAAAAAAATTATTTTAAATTTAATTCTGACGAGACAAAAGAAGTACATGGGTGAGCTGCGGCAATTTGATAAATCAAAATTTTTGTAGGTTAAAGTGTATGTGTAAGTATGTATATAAGTATTATGGGGTGAAATTTTAAATTGAAATTGAATTTTAACTGAAAAAAATATTTAGTTTCGCTACGTCTCTTTTTCAATATCTATAATTTAAAGGAATATAAATGGAAATATCGCTTGGTTCAGTTATTTGTTACAGATTAAATAATATAATGATAAATTTTGTTTATATTACTGCGTCTTTATAAATCCAAGTTCTAATTTGTTTGTTATTTGATATAAACTCGTAATTTGATAAATAAATGGTCGAAATATTGTAAATATTGTAGTATAAACTTGCAGTACCGTACTTAATTAACCACAAAAAGGTGATTTTACCTAAATTACTGTGAAGAGCATAAAAAAGCAAAGAAAAATTATTCTAATATGATCCAAAAATGGAACTAATACCGAATGATTAGCAATAAATTATTAGTAGCTCTGTTTTAGTTCAGATATTCTGTCAGATACTCTTTAATGTAAAATTGGAATCTTTAAGTAGTTAACTAAAGTTTGAGTAAAAAGGGAGCAAATTGTGAGTTAATTTACATTATTACGTTATTTTAACAATTACGTTAACTTAGAACAATTATATCAATATTGACGCCAACCTTAAAATAAACCATTCCAATTTAACGCGATGGGTTTTTAACTGCCCCAGATAGCTGACAAAAAGCTGTATAAATTTAATTAATAACTACTTTTTATTATTTTTTATATAAAAATTTATCACAGTTATTTCATAAGTTTTCATAAATTCAAAAAATTATGAAAACTTATGAATATTTTCATAAAACAAAACTTGAAGCATTTTATATTTGTATATCAAGGTCTTCCTGTACCACCCCGTGTCAAAAAAGAATAATTTTAACCGATTTTCGTATTTTGTATGAATAGCAATTTATCATTATGACAGTAATTATTTCGGAGTTATGGATTTAAAAGAATTTTCAAAAAAAAATAAAATAAAATATCAAAAAAAGAATTTCAGATTGAGTTATTTACAACACAACGATAACAATAATGATGACAGCTATGAGCTGTTTTTTTTTTTTTTGTTATTTTCTTGTTGCTTGTTGGTTAGTTTTTCATCTTATTTTTTATTTTTATTTTCGAAAGACCAATTATTTCGACCAAATACAATGTTAACATCAAATTGAAGAACGTTATATGTGTAGTTTATTTTTTGTTGTTATTTTTTTTTTTATGTAAATGGTAATATTTTGATGACGACAACGAGTGATAGTCAATATACAATAGTAGAGATAATTTTCATTTAGTTGTATGAAATAAAATGAATTTATGTATTTCAATGTATTAATTTTATACTTTATTAATGGGATAATTAAATATTATAAAGGATTGAAATTTTATTAGGGAATTTTTATTATTTTTTTTTGATTGAATGTTGAAGAAAATTATTTTTGAAGTAATTAAAAAAAAAAAAAAATATATAAAATGTCGGAGTAAACAAATTTGCAAGTAATGAATTAAGACATGATAAAATTTGAATGAATACGGAATTGTTTAAGTAGTAGAATTCTGCTCTAATCATTAATGGAAATTGTGTCTGCCATAATTGACTTTGAAGCTTTATCATCTCTGTCTCAAAAAAATCGCTGGTTAAACTTAATTTAATGAAACAAAAAATATAAGATTTAAAATAACATAGAATAGATAGATTAAGTACCTTAAATACACTACGTTAACATTCGATAATATTGTAAAAATAACGAAAAAAAAAAATTTAAATTAAAAAAATTCATAATCTTCCAAAATCGATTCATTTTCATAAATCTTTTTTTTCTGTTTATTGTTCTAGTCTTAAGGGTTTTCTTTGGAAATTAATTATCCCCACATTAAAATAAAGAAAAAGAAGGAAAACAAAAGTAACAAAAATCGCTACACACTTGGTTAATTCTAGTCGACTTAACAAACATGCCCTCTACACATTGAAAACTTTACAGTTAATTGGATTTTCTTGCTCTTTTTTTTTTACAATTGTTTTTTTTAAGACGACCTTGATACGAAAATGTTTTCTTGAGTAGTAGTTTGCGTGCAAAAATTTTCTTTTAAATAAAAGTTATGAATTAATTACTTGTTAAAGGTATTATTTTCCCTTTCATTTATTAATTTTTTTTATTTTTGTTTTGTGTTTTTTTTTTTTTTTGTTCGTCCTCTTTCAGTTTATTTACTATATATAAATATGTATGAGTACATTCATTTGTGTATACTTAAGTATGTATTCAGTGTCGCCACTTGTCTGATATCTGAGAAGTTGAAAAACTTAAAACTTTGATCGGATTTTATATATGTAAAATAAAAACAATTTTTAAATCCAAAACTATAGATTTAGAAATATTAAAAAAAGAAAAAAAAAAAACTTTCTCTTTCTCGTTCTTTCAATTCAACATATGTGTAGGTACTTGGAAAAGAAAGAATTATTACGTTGAAAAATATGAACTGTAAGAGTATTAAGAAAATTTAATATGTAATATATATATATATATATATATCTACGTCATATTATGCAATGTTGTCGTTCAGAATTTTCTGAAGTAAGAGTTCATTTGGTGTTTTGCTATTTTGTAATTTATTTTTTATATGGCGCTATTGAACGTATTGGGTCTTGACCTTCTACTGTTACAATGTATACAGTTACATATAAGAATTCATGACAATGCTTTTTTTTAAATTTCAAGATAAAACATTACAAAAATTTACATAAAGAATATGTAAAGAAATTGAGTAAAAAAAACTAAGAAGATTTAATAAATTTATTTTAGACTTATTTTTTGGATTAAAAATTCAAATGGATAAAAATATTTTGGATAATTTGGATAAAAATTGGAAATATTGTTTTATTGTCGTGTTAAAAAACTTGCATTTCCTTTACTATATTTTTTATTGTATAAACTTCGATATAAAGATATTCACATTCACTAATAACACATTACAAAAGCTTAAAAAAATAATTATAATATTTTATATTGAAAATAAGAATTAGAAATAAAAAAAATTTAAATTTACAATAGTGCCACACCACCATTGTAATATTTTTAATATACAAAAGTTATACACTCTTTTCAGCTTATTCAATTTCTAAACGATATTTTGTTTTCAAAATAATATTTTTTTGACGTAGAATCCGAATGTGCATAAAAAAGTACCTCTTCCCATTTAAAAATCTCGATTTCGGCGAAATTTGGCGAATTTACCCGGTCTAAAAAACCTATTTCTGGTCGTTCCCGGAAGTTGAAAATATCCCCAATCAATAGAACATCCTTGATTTAGTTAATACATTTTTAAAGTTTAAAGTAACGGCTCCTTCGCGTCTCAAAAAGCTAATACACATGCTCTGAAACACCCGGTATAGTTTTACCATACTTACATATAATTTGATGTACCTATAAAATTTTAAAAATAATATCTAACCCGTATTTTGCTCGTTCTGAACTGTACTAATTATCTAATTTGTAGGATGGTAATAAACTGTAGCAACGTACAAGGCAAAGGTTAAAATCACCTTGTAGATAAAGTTTGTTTCTTATCAGTAGACAAAACAGTAGACTAATCAACTAGGTGCGCTATGCAAAAAAAAATTATGACTGAAAACAGAAAGTATACATCCTTAGAACCACAACAATATCTGAGCTATGTCGAAACCAATTGAAGTGAAAAATGATAACAATAAAATATCAAATACCTAGATTGTTTTCAAAAATTTGATCTTCTCCCTTCAATTCGAATTAATTCAAATTAAGAGTGTGTTTTTATAAAATCTTAAAATATTTTTCTTTAGAATATATCTTTAAAACTCATTATGAAGTTTCAACAAACAAAAAAAATCAATTTAAAATAAAAATACTTTAATTAAGAAAATTAAAAATTTAAGTACACTCCAATTAAAGTTAAACGATAACTCTACTAAATCATTATAGTATTCATATTTAATAAAAATTTAATTTTAAACAAATTGCTTTGAATTGTCTGGATTGAACATAATTCGACCAACAAAAATATACATTTAACAATAATAATAAAAATTCTTTTTACCACTACTTATTTTTATATATATATATATGTATATATATATCCATATATACATAATACATAAACGATTATTGACCACCTTTTCAGTAACTTTAATATAAAGTAGAGTAGTAAAAACTAAACTTTATAGAAACGAGTAACAACAATACAAAAAAAAAAAAAAAACAATTTATTTTGCTATAACAGGGACAATCTCCTGGGGTAACTTAACAATATTATTCTTTGTACACCTACTCCTACACCAATACAATGTACATGTATATGAATCTCATATAAAAGCAATAATAATAATAATCATAATAATAAAAAATATAACATCTCTCAGGATGCATGCATTATACATATAAATATATGTATGTATTTTATTTGTATATATATATATATATACAAAAGAAAAGTTCAAAGGACAAAGTTTTTAAACTTTTAAATGGAGCGACAATTTGTCTGCTTTAGTTGATTCTAAATAATAAAATGAAAGGATATATTATAATATGTAAGTCGGGAGTAGCTTTTTTTGTTTATTTTTTTTTTTTATTATTTTTTTTTTGAATGAAAAGTAATCAAATTAAAAATAAAGTATAAAAATTCATGTAAGTTTCAAAAAGTCAGTTAAATAAAAAAAAAAAATAAAAAAAAAATTGAATTCTTAATTTTTAACTTTTAAAAAGATATGTTTCGTAATATTATGGTATAATGATGGGTTTTGTTTTACTGGTACATATTTTTTTTGTTTTTTATACTGCTAAAAGATCTGAAATGAACATTTGATATGCAAAACTATAGTTTGAGGATTAATTACACTAATTTAATTACTATAGTTAAATTACAAAAAAATTGCATCAATTGGATTTTAAAAAAAATTGTATTAATTTTTCTCATTTTCCCACATAAAATCTCAGTAGATTCGATATAAGATCAAATCTTTTATTATTAATATTAATTACCTACCATATTTTGTTGTGACCATAAGCTTAAAGGTGATAGCCAACTTTTTTAAAATAAAGTTGTATTATGAAATGATTACTTCAAGCTAATCATTGGTGGTTTCAACGGTTAAGGAAAGAACATTTAAGGTCCCACGGTCCTTTTATAGTTTTGGATGTAACTGACTCTTTAAATATTCGATGGTTTGCTTAGTTAACGGTTATTTTGTGATCTGCCAATACATATAGTCTTTAATCAACCATCCGAGACACATATGATCATTTCAGACACTTCCCATATTTATAAATTCATCTGAATATATCGAGCGTTACACGCTTGTTGCATTTTTTTGTTAGAGACTCTGTCAATGATGATGTATCCTGCATTGTTTCTTTAATATTTACTTTTATTGTGTAGACTTTATTGAAAATAAAAAATTATTATTAATTAATTCGTCAATAAATATTGAAATTATTCCTTAACAAATTAAAAGATGAATCTATAATGCAAATATATAATTATATAGAAGATATTCTGAATAACAAAATCAAAAAATTTGTAATTAATAAAATTAATAAAAATATCTAAAAACATACTTTTTGTTTTTTTTTTTATTATTTAAAATTAAAATAACTATACTCTACTTAATTTCTACCGTCATTTAAACTGATTATTTGCACCTAAAATTCACGTAGATCTTATATCCGAATATGAACCCGATTTACCCCATTAGTTTTTACTACTTTTATCAATGTATAACAATGCCAATGAATAATTTTATGAATTATCAATGACAAGATAAAACAAAAACAAAAAAAAATATTTAATTATTTAAAATCCTAACGAAAATAATATTTTGAATTAAAAAAAAAAAAACAATAAATAAATAATAAATAAATAAAGAAACCGAAAATGAAAATATAACAAAACTTTCCAAAATTTTGAATTCACCACAAAGGAAAATGCAAGTGTTTTTCTTTCAACAAAAAAACACCAAAACTAATTTGAAAAGAAAACTTTTAATTTTATTTTAAAGTTTATTTTTTTTTTTTTTTAATTTTCTAAAACATAAAAAATACTTTAAAAAAAAGGATATTCGTTTGAACTATTCTATTCAATATTTAAATAACTCACAAAATACCTCTTTAGAAAACGTACGTTTTGTTTAGATTTACAAATAAAACTGACAACAACAAACAGTAAAGCAAATAAAAAAAAAATATAATTTGAATTGTTGTGACATTATGATAACAAATTCTTTGCATTACTCTCCCCATCCCAATTTTCATAAGAATATAAAAACTTTTTCCCACACCAATGATAATAGACTAAACTACGAGTAAAATAAGGAAAACAATACAGAGTAAAAGTAATAAATACAATTGGATTACAGGTATTTTAGATTTATAAGAAAAAAAATATAGGTATATATTCAAGGTATATTTTAAATTGAATTATTTAAAATCTAACTATTTTATTTTTTTTGTTGTGGGTAAAGTACAAATGGTCGAATTTTAAATAATCAATTGTAATAAATTGTATATTTTTTTATGGGGAGTTACTATATGAAGACGCGACCTCTTCAGATCTATTGTACCTAAGATTAGATTAGATTATGTTATTTCGTGTGATAATCTATCCCCTATATCACCGCAGTCGTAAATGGGCTTATTGTAATTATCCATGTTTGTTATTGCTGTCCTATGATTGTGTTTTAATTCGTATATATAGGACAATCTAAAATAGTAATCACACAAAATAAGGTGTGACAATCTGTTATCTGACATAACAGAATTTGATAGAAATGAATACCATAAAATGACAAGAAATACAAAAAATAGATTGTTTGATACACAAATAATGAATTGAAAAGCACAAAAAATATACTAAATTAGATGTATATTTCAAAGTTTACAGAGAACAAATGTATCTAATTTGTATAATAACAACAAAGATAGAGAGAACAAGTATATAACAAACTCAATATAAATTTAGCAAACGCAAACTGTCATTTTTATTTCATTGTTGTTTCAAATTGTTAATAATCGTCGTCCATTATTTTTTTTAAATTCTAAAAATCACTTTGTTGATATTTATTTTATAATGGCTTACTTTCAAAAATATTTATTTTTAATTTTACTATCGCACAGTAGGATCAAACAGTAGCATCATCCCCTTTGTTTTAAAATACTAATCACTTTTTAACATTTTATATTCAAACGCTCTCTGTCAATTGAAATCTGAATCTTTCTTTGAGCAAAAAAAAATATGAATCTTTTTTTGACAGTTCGTTCTCTGCTCTGAACTAAAAAACGAAAACGACTTATAACTAGTTAGCCGTGCTCGGTGCACAATGACACTCAAACATCATAGGAAAATGTAAAAACTACGACAAAAACATAAAGACTTACGAATTACGAAAAACGAAAACGCAAAAACCAAAACCTACAAAAAACCTAAATATAATGTCATAAAAATAATATATTAAATACTTTGTTTAAATCCCATTTGATGTCTTAAACAATTTTCCTTTATTGCTAGTATCTAGTATCGTATGTTTGTGAGCATGTGTTCCTGAATCAGAAAAGCACAATAGGTATAAAGCTGTTAGCCATGGAAGAAAACTTACCTATTAAAAAAAAATTAAAACATGTTCAAACGGTTGTTCCTGTGACTTTTTTTATTAGAGATACCTAGAATTGGTAAGATGGCGAATTGCCGGCGTTATAATCTTATTTAATAAACTTATAAATAAATATATTTTTTTTATATACTGATTTTTGTTGTTGTTTATTTTTAATCATACGGATTTTATGAATATTGTTTTTTTACAGAATGCATGTAATATTTTACATACACATATTCAAGAGGTATTGTATTAACTCTTAATATTTAATTTCTAGAAAATACATGTAACTTATTGCATATATTCCGGAGTATTGAAGCGTTACGAACCGACAGATATATTACATAAGCTATACGTTATAATAAAAATAATTTATTGTGAAATATAAAATAAAGGAAAAATATGGTCTGATCTTGTATATATAATATCTACATAATTGTCTACATAATAAATATTCAAGTGGTATTGTATTAACTTTCAATATTTTAGTTTAAGAAAATAGTAACTTAAATACTTATATTACTTTAACGTTGAGATCAAAGAATTTAATAGCGGTACTTTTGGTACATTTCAATACGCTGCTGTGTTGCTATGGCGATTCTACACAATGATACTTAACACAGTCATATTACATACACAATTATATAAATACAATATTTGAATTATTACCAAAAATATGATTCATCTATGAAATTAAAAATTAGACCAAATGACATTCGATTAAATCAATATTTGACAAATAAATTTTATGAATCCATTTGCTCCCTTCTTTTCATACATTTAAAAAATAAAAACAAAAAAAAAATAAAAAAGCTAACGATAAAAAAAATTTAACAAGTTGGTTGTTAAGTTCAGTTCTAAAATAAACATATGCTGATATATATACACATATAGATATATATATATATATATATATATATATATATATATATATATATATATATATATGCATATTGTATTATTGTATTATGGTGAATTGAATTGTTTTGCATAAACCACACTTTTCTATTGTACAGTTAAAGTGAACTTTTTAACAATAATTAAAAAAACAAAAGCATAAACAAGACTTATAAAATGTGATGATAAGGATAATAACAACTAAAATAACAACAATATAACAACAAAAAAAAAGAAGTACAGTAAAAACTACATTAGGTTATTATAATAAAAATTAAATTAATGCTGGAACCGACATAATGATTCAGTGATGCAAAGAAAAACTACAGAAAAAATATTATTTGTTATGCATAAGGGTATTAACAAAATGATATTTAAGAGATGTTTGTACTAATGAATGTTGAGAAGAATGTTTTAGTAAAAGTAAGATAGATGAGATTTAAAATAATAATATGAGCTAGGTTTAAGAGCTGTAAATTTTTTTTTTTGATAAATAAATAAATTAATAAATAAAAATAGTTAAATTCTTTAAAATTCTACTGGAGCTTTAGTATATATATGTTGAATAAATACGAGTTATAATTTCTAATTTGACTGGTACGAAATAATTGACAAATTGGTCATGGATTTTACATGGCCTAGCACAACTATATAGTTTAAAATTTTCATAGCTCGACAGAAGCATCAATTTGAACAATCAATTACCGAATCCTATTATGCCATTTGAATAGTAATCGCATTGTTAATATGCCAAGTTTTTGCGTAAAGTACATTAATAGTGTTTTAATCTCATAATCTTGAAATTTTAAAAACAAAAACAGTTCTATTCAGTTTACTCAAAAACCATTTTTCAAGTCGATATCAACTTAGTTGTTGTGCACATCAGTAGTACCTACTCCTACTATACAGTAATAATAGTAATGAAAATAATTTATTTTAACAAACCATTGTCCCAACAACTGGAATTGGAAAATTGTTGAAGAAAATAGGAAAACAAAAAAAAAACAGTAAACAAACAAGGTTAACAAAACTTATCCAAATAAACCAACCAAACTCATTTATAGTATTGTTGAATTGTAATCTTCTTTAATACCATTGTGATTCAATAGAGTTTATATCCAAAAGTATAAAAATAACAAAACAATAGAAATTATTGCATCTCCTAAAGTTTGTTTTTGGTTGTTGTTTTATTTTTATTATGTGTTGTGTTGTGTTGTTTTGTCAAAAATAAAACTTAAACTTTTCACACATTTTTTTTTTTCTTATATTTTTTCACACAATTTTTTTTCAATTTTTTTTTTTTTTTCTATTTGGCATGTTAAAAGTTGTAGCTTTTTTTCTTTTTTAAATAAAAAGGACATATATATACGTATGTATAATTTTTTTTTTTTTGTTTTTGAAAGGATTATAAGGACTAAAAGTATTAGAAAAATAAATTTATTTTCATATAATTATAACAAAACTAGTTTAATGGTTTAAGCGGTTTTAAGTGTTTCTAACATTTTGACGGCGGCGATACAAAAATTTACACTACTAGGAAGTAAAGAATTTATTATCTTATTCATATAATATGTATTTATACTAATTTATAAGTATATATTTAACTTTATCATTGTGTAAGTTTTTAAAGTACGTAATATGATGTATGTACATATATATAATAATATGCATTAAGTATGCAACTGAAAAACTAATCACACTGCTGTGAAATACTGTTTACAGATTAACTTTTGTTTTGTAAGTTTTTTGGTGTTCTTTTTGTTTTGTTTTTTTTTTGTTAAATGAAGTGACATAATACAAAAAGTAGTTTTATTTTTATAATAGAATAATTTTTACTTTGAGGTGAATTTTTGTTAAGAAAAAGTCAGAAAAATAGAAAACCATATTAATTATTTAGAAGTTGTTGAATTAGTAGAGTAAATGTGTTGAATTTTAATAATTGAATTATGGTTGAAATGAAATCACAATATGCTAAATTTTAAAAATTATGTTAAAAACTTTGTGCTCAATAAATGTAAAAGTTAGTTCATTATATACGACTTTAAAAGGCCCTAAAAAAGAAAATAATTAATTAGTCGGGTATATGCCAAGACTAGATAGATTTCATATTTCTTTTATTGTTGATTAAGATGGGAGTGATAGCAATTATATTACCCGTAAAATTTGTGTGCATACTATTCGTGGTTAAATTAAATTTTATACGCCTTCATTCGGTTTATATTTTTTTATCTAAAATCAAATTGAAGTTTTCAACATATTTGCTTACTGGTAGGATCATATTGTCAACTATTACGATATTCTTTGTATATATTAATGCCAACTGCCAACAACACTTTCTTTTGCAATTCCAAAATATATTTCTTTTAATTTTGAGTAAAACTTTTCCGACATAATATACTCAATAGTTTATCTATACCCATCTATATAGGATTTCAGTATTTCGTTTCTTTGTGTTTAACCATTTTGTGCCTTAATTTTATCAGTGTCATTTTTACAAAATTCCTTAGATTTATTTGAATTATTTGGTTATTTTTTTCAATAATTAAGAGATTAGTTTTTACTTTCAATGCTTTTTTAATTATATCTACGGTCCGATGAGCTTGTTCTATTGCCAAATACCGTTTAATTAATTCAAATTGGACAATTAGTGAACTCTATTTACCATTCATCCTTTCGGGAGTAGTTTTCTAAAAAATTTCTGATATAATGAGCAACAACGATCTTAATAGATTAGAGAATAATATTGGAAGAAAAAACATGCCATGCAATATCGAATTAATAGTACAAAAAAAAAAAAAATTTTTTTTACAAGTCAATACACTTTGATCTTTGAGATTTAATAGAGCTAAAACAAAATATCCAACCTACATTAATAAACACTTATCAATATATTTTCTCAATAATTGAATACAAAATTTATATTTGAAAAAAAAATTCAATTACCTACTATATAATACAATACAGGTATATACAGGTATAACTAAAAGTGGGTGTGTATATATTAGAAAAATTCAACCCATCCATTTAATTTAATTTAATTTCTAATTTATCTGTAACTAGTAATCTATATAATGATTATATCTTATTTCCTATACTATACTAATATATATATTTCTGTCTCTCTTTCTCATTCATGTCATCATCTATCTATCTAAATTAGGTTATGTTGATTGACCTTTTCCTCAATTTGATATTTCGACTACACAATTCATATTAAAAATTTTTAACATGACCCTTAAATTATGGTATAAAAAAAAAAAAAAAGCGCCATTTGTCTGTATTATTATCCGAACCCTTTTCATATTTTAAAACGAAGCAAACAAAAATATTATGATTTACTAACCAATTCATATGTATACAATTTTATTGGTTGAATTGGTGCCGATGAAATATTGAAAATCACTTTGAAAACATTAAATAAAAATCACAAAAGAAATCGAAATTTCTGATTTTTTTTGTTTTTGTTTTGTTTGTGGTTTTACCTTTTGAAAAAGGTAGTGAACAAAAAAATACTAAAGAGGATAAGATCTAATCATTTTTGAATTTTTAACTCAATTAGGAGCGAATGAATTTGTTATTTACAATCAAATATTATTACGAGTATTTGATTTTATTGGGAGGTTTTAATTTAAACATCAAACCTATATTGAATTATGTATAGACACACTGTTCATTTATCAGTTTTTGTTTTTGTAGCTGGGTTATGTATCAATTAATATCTAGGTGTTATTTTTCGCTAATTATTTTACATGCTGATTCAGTCTGTTTTCGTCTGTTTTCGAACAACGACAACATGGTTCTTCTTTAGATTATAGAATATTTTTAGAATTTCAAATAACATAGAAAGTTCATCATATAAGATGATTCTGAGAGTACATTTGGTGATGACTTAAACAAAGTGGAACTATTATATCTATACCCTTGTCTCTAATTATAGTTATAGTTTTTCACATCATTTAATTAGTGAATTAAAATTAAATAAACGACCACTATTACGACCACAACTGACCACGACTGAAATTATGCAATGTTGGTGTCAATGTTGGTGTTATATTTCAGCTCACAATCGCAAGAAAGTCCAGTTTATATATCAGATACGTATTTAGATGTAGACATGTAGTGTAATGCAACAGAGAATTAATCCTATAGTAACAATAACAATCAGATATGCAATCAGTTGATCTACGAGAAAGGTATATTTGATAAAAGTTATATTGGGTAAAATATTACTCGTCCTACTATATTATATGTAATAAATTTCAGTACCTGTTATTACTTAATGTTCAGTAACAGCAGATATAATTTTGAAATTTTTTTAATTTAAAAAAATAACTAACATATACAATTATATATTTGATTGCAAATTAATTTAATTAATAAATAAATACAAGACAGTAAAGGGTTAATAAAACAATATTTATTTCATTATTATACAGATTTTATATATTATTGATGTTCTGCCCACCCTGTAAGATACTTATCTATATACAAACATATACATATCTATAATATCAATCTATTAAAATTGAATGGATATTTGTTAAAAAATCTGTTAAAAAATTGCTCGATGATTTATTCACATATATTATCAGCATATATCCAATATTTTTAAGGATCGGTGGTAATGGTGGTTTTTACAACAAAATATCAATTCTATTTAAAGATTTAAAATTATTTAAAAAAAAAAAAAAGTTTCATAAAGAAAAAATCTGAAGATTCACTTGCATTTTACCGTGTTTTTTGGTTTTCTGTTTATTTTTATTTTATTTTTTTTAAAGATATATGAATATATTTTTTTGTTAACATGAATTGCATATTTTTTTCAATTTAATAACAACCATGTAAAATATGTGATGATATGCGAACCTGATAATCATAACTAAAAATTACAAAATGATGATCATCAGTTTTTTTTTTTTTGTTATTGTTATTATTTTATTATCATAAGAAAAGCGCATCTCGGTTCATCTTAAGATATAACAATAATTTATTAATATACAAAAATAAAAAAAAAATAATAAATAAATAAAAAATCTTCAGATATGGTATATTTTTTTTATCGTGAGATTAAATCGTTATAATAGTTTTTAACCATTATTTTTTATTATTGTTATTATTATTATTATTGTATAAATATAGTTACAGTATAATATGTGTACGTGCCTTAATATTTTTAAGTTGTAAGTTCTCATGATATCTCAAAATTGAAATTTATTTTTTAAGTGCGAACCACTTATAATTCTAAGAATTATAATATGACTTCATGTTGATTTTATTATTGTTATTATTATTTTTTTTTTTAATTCTCGCTCATTAATTTATATTTGATAATCTTATAATTTTGAATTTATTTGATAGATAATTCTTAATTTAATTAATTGAAAATAGTTTTTTTCAGATTCTTAACAACACTATGAACAAATCATCACTATATAAAATTGGTATAATAATCGTGTATATCAATTTAGTACTTGAAGAATTTTCTGAAATTATTTTTCAGAAATTGTTTTGAATAAAGAAAGTTCTAATTAAGTATATTTAGCACGTTGCATCTAATTATTATTCTAAATATGAAAATACTTAGCTATTGCTGTGCTATGTAAAAAAAATTGCTAACATATAATTAAATACCAAAAAATGTATCTTTGCAGAAATTATACTGAAATTGAAGATAATATTATCTATCTAAATAATTATATATAGATATTAATCAAAAAAATAAACAAATCTAATCAATAACAATAAATGCAAATAAAACAAAATATATCTTATTGAAATGTATTAAATTAATTCATCAAAATTTAAAAATATATTTTAATAATAATTTGGTATTTAGAAATTGGCTTGATAGCTTGAAAATTGACCCCGATATTACATGGAATTTACATGTCATTAGATTGAAGTTACAAAAAAATGTAAAACAACAACAGGAATATTTAAAATAATATCATATAATATACCTTATACATCAAAAAATGCGACTAAATTTCAGTTTATTACAATTAAATGTAAGTACTAATGACACGGGTAGTCAGTATGATTTACAGAATTAAAGCCTTGGTAAGGTTATGAAAATCTACAATTTAAATATTATAACATCTACTACTAGCGTATGTCAATTACAAAAACAACTAAAATCATTACAAATGAATCATAGGTAGTATAAAATAGTATACCAAAAAATAATCACCAACCCAACGCTTGAACAAAATACTTTCTCAATTAGGTATTGTTAAAATTTGTACTTCCTCAATTATTGCTTAAACTTGATTGTTATGTAAATATTCTTTAGAGTTATATATTTTCTCTTTTTGTATTTATATTTCTATATTCTACTTTTTAGTTGCACTCATATGGTAGATAGGTATATAACAGTGACTACCGACAGTAGGCCAACACACTTAGACCAGTAAGTCCATTGTAATTGCACTGATATATTTTTTAATCATTTTAAAATAAGTATATTAATATTATAGCCCTGAGAAAAATGGTAAATAGGTTTTAAAAATGTACAGATCATACAGTAGGGTTTATATTTAGCAATATTTACCCATCTACATCAATGAAATATTTAAATTGACTTTTTTATATAATTTAGATAATATTTATATGTCAAATATGTTCTATATAAGATTAAATTTAAATTTAATGAAAATCTGATATTAAAGTGTTATGGCAGATTTGCATCAGATTTGGATTCAATTTTTAAATTTTGTCTGACTTGTAAATGCTGAAATGTAAATTGAATACTTTTGATATAATATTGTCAAAGCCATACATTTTTAATACTTAGTTTGCAATTTAATTTTTTTTCAATTTTAAATATTAATTTATCTGATTAGTACAATGATAGTCTTAATAACTCATACAAATAAATGTGTTTTTAAATCTGAACTAAAATACCAGAATTGGTTAAAAAATGCTTTCACAAATTTTATTATATTTTTTTATTTTTTTTATTTTCTAACTTCAGTTTAAACATCCTAAACAAGATATAATTAAATTCGTTAAGCCGAAAGCCTCTGCAGCTAGCGCTTACAAAATTGGCCATAATTTAAATTATAGTCAATTCAATAATAATAATAATAATAATAATAATTAAATTCATACCAAGAAAATATTTTTGAATATCCCGTGAATACCTAGTTTTATAAATTTTTAGCCGAAAGAGTTTTATTTTTTTTTTTTGTAATTTTCTCATCTTTTACAGGTAAACAAATTACGATGAAATGCAGATTTTGTTATTAACAGCAGCAAGAACAAGAACACTTTATCATTTAAAATTCATTCATATACATAACCATACATATATATATATATACCGAGATACTTACACATTATATTATATGTTTCTACAAATTACAAAGTTGTTCAGAATTTATATACTACACGTCGTATAGAATGTAAATAAAATTCAAAATTCATATCTACCCCATTTAACTGATAAACAACTCATATAATATGATGTGTGTAGATATATTTTATGCTCAGGTAAAAAAAATTTTTTTTTTAAATACCTGACCATAAAACCGATAAAATTCAAAACAAATGGGTTCCAAAAAAAGAACATGAAAAATAGCAACAAAAAGAATAATAATAAAAACCAGAAAAGCGCAATAACATAATGAGTAAAGAAACCCTAGTATTAGTCCATCAAGATGTCATAAGTTATAACAGGAACAATAACTTTAACTTCAACTTCAATAATAATAACAAGAAAAAAAAAAACAAAACAACAATAATAACAGTAATAAAAGGAACAACAACAACAAGTGGTTATTAAGCGATCATTTAACACCGTTAATGGATTATGTTTTGGCACGCACATTTTGACTTTTTTTGTTATTAAAAAATTAAATAAAAAATCGTGCGTATTATATTTCAATTTATACAATATTATGTATGTGTAACAATACTCTCATATCCATATACAAAAATAAATATGGGCATATATGGTAAACTTGTAATAAATAACATCCAGAAAATAAAATGAAATTTAAAGATTTATTTTAAAAGTGGGAGGTGAGGAGGGTCAAATTTTTTTTATTATTGTTTTTTTTTTTTTATTGTTGTTAAGAAATATATTTATTTTATAGTTTTAATTACATTTGATTTTTATATTCTTGATTTTTTTTTTTATATACATATTTCAATATATACAGTTAATATTTTAAAGATTTTTTCTTTCATTACGGATTTTAAAATAAACAGCAGGATCCTACTGGTACATTTGGTAAATGGTTAAAAATAATTTTATATAAAATTTATAAATTGTTACAAAAAAAAGGATTTTTCTTTTTAAATATTTGGTTACCGTCATGAAAAATTGATTATTTAAATAAAAATGTAATTGGAGATATCATCAAAATAAAAATAAAAGAATAAACTTTAAATCACAATTAATAATTTTCGAATTTTTTTTTTTTTTTAATTTTTATTTTTTATTATGACTTGCAAATATGTAATTAATTAAAAAAACAAAACATTAAATAAATACAAGTTAACAATGAAGATGAAAAAGCGTATAACTGTGTTTTTTTAAATTTTTCAGTAAATAGTAATATTTTTGTTTTGCTTTTTTACAGATAAAAAAAAAATATTAAAAGAGCCGTTGTCTTTTTTTCCGAGGGAGAGCGAAGTAAAGTACTGTACCGCACTGAACATCACTATGTTTACGCACAAAGAAAATCTAGTCGTTAGTTAAAATTAAAACTAGAGTTTTAGACTATAAACATTATTACAATGAACTCTATGAGTTCTGAATCAAACGAAATCCCAGTAGGAATTATTCAGAGATAAAAGATCTAATATTTTTCAAACGGTTACGTGCGTTTTACGTGCTTCAACACAGTTTTGATTGTCAGTTTAATGCAAAATTTCTACATTAAAATGTTGTGAAAGGCAATTTTTGTGGCAGTTCGAATAAGATTTTATTCTTGTTTAACTTTTTGCCTGAGCACATTTCTTCTTAGTATCGAAAGATCTATAGATTTCATCGATGGTTCTTGCAATCTTTTCTGTAAAGAAAAATAGAGTCTCCAAAAGTATCTTATTCTGGAAAATTGTATATTATTGAACCTTAACTAGCAACTGGCCAACTGCATGCTGTAAGATTAAAATTCATGTTGCAATCAGTTGCTTGAAATTAAAGTAGTTTAACCCGAGAACACTAAAAAGTTAGAATTACTGAGTCAACATTGAAATTCAGCAAAATAAAGTTTTTAAAACAAAAAAAATATAATACCAGAACTTTTTTGAATCTAATATCTAGCTTGAGAGCGTGGCTTCCTATCAGCCAATGACCCGTAATGATTTCCACTACTCTTATTGACCAGTAGTTCTATATATATATTAAATCTATGTATATTTCTAATAATTAAATTCTTGTTTGATCACTCGATGTATACTACGATGTATACGGATTTAAAAAAAAATAATACAATTTTAGATGCTGCCCTTGCTTTCAGAGTTTTTGTTTTAAAAAACAACACACCCTGCCCATAAATTTATTCAACGAATTAAATTCAATTTAATTAATCTTTCCAATTTAAAAAAAAAAAAAAAAAAACAATAAAAAATTTAACACCTATGCTAAATACACTATTCAATTACAAATTTTATATTATACCACGTGTCACATAACCATAGAATCAATCAACAAAAAAAAACAAAAACAAAACAAAAATATCACCTACCATTAATTTAACCGAAAAATATTTATTCCACTTTTATTAATTTTTTTTTTTTTTTTTTTTGTTATTGTTTTTAAATATTTTTTAAATAAATAAAATTAAAATTAAAAATATTAATTAACTCTTTTATGTAAAGGTATGTTTTAAAAATTAAAAAAACAAATATGAAAAACTTTCACACCCATGTTTTTTTTTTTATTTTTTTTCTGTCGGTTTGTTGGTATACCAAACCGCCGAGGTTTACTTGTTAACCAAAACTTTTTATTGTTTGTATAATAACTGAGATCATAAATGTAGGAAAAAAAAAAATAAAAAAAATAAAATAAACATTTTTCGTTAATTTTTAACGCAATTCAAAGTTGAGTTTACCAAAAAATATCAAAACACCAAAAATTTGTCGAACTCTCCAAAATCAACAAACAAGATTGACCTTCATTTATATTTTTATGTAATTTTTTATGTTTGTTTTTGTTGTTGTTCTTTTAATATAAATCATACATAATTAGTGTGTGGTAAAGGAGAAATCAACGCATCAACATTACAATTAAATCACTTGTAAAATAAAAAAAAACAAAAAAAAAAAAATAAAGTACAAAATTAAAGCAAAAACCATCCCTCCTTCATGGTAATAATGACATTCCTGATTGACATTTCTATATAGTCTTTAAAAAACCCCAAACCATTATCAAAGGAAAAAAAAGACAATAAAATTAAATACACATTCGAAAATTTACCTACCCTTACACAATTTATAATTTTCATATTTTTACTCTACATGTACTTTTACAACTACAATAATTTACATATTTTATTGTATATTTATGGGTTAGTAGTATTAGTGACGTGATTAAACTATTTCAGAGACCTATAATGTAAATGATGCAAATGCAAAATAATTTATTTTGCTTAAAAATAAATTGAAAAACCAAATCAACCAACACAGTGCACCAAAACAATTTTCATTTCGTAATCATATTTTAAATTAAGTGGCTCCAATTCCAAATCTATCAATGCTTATACAAATACATTTTGAATTTTTGTGTAGAACATCTTAAGTGGATTCATCATTTTTTTTTATTAATAAAACCAATCAGTTCAGAGACAAAAATATCAGTTATCATTATATTGGCCCAGTTGTTTAATAATTATAGTTTTTTAATTGTAGAATATTTTTGTTATATATAGTATATATTGAATTACTTAACAAAAAATTATTATAGGGAGTTAATTCGGCACATTATATACGAGAATAATATGAGTACAGTTTTTGTAAGCTTAGTAATTACAATTTAGTTTAAATTAGTGTTATATGTATATGTATAGTAAATAAATTAATTCCCCAAAGCACAAATTATTTGAATTAATTAAGTTTACCGAAATGTGTGACAAATCAATTGTTCCCCTTCAATTCTATTACTTCGTTTCGACAAATCTCATCAAATTTTGTTATTCATGGGTTATATTCACAATAATAGATTTAGTATTTTATATAAAACACTATAAATTTGCAATTTTTTATATAATACACACCACCATGACCTATTATCATTTTTTTTTTTGTATATATCGACCGGAGTACAAAGCACTGTTTATTAAAACAAAATAATGTAGGTAAGTAGTAGTAGTGGTAGTAGAAGTAGCAGTACTAGTAGTAGTAATATTAACGGTGACATGAATAATTATTTTGAAATCACAACAAACCCTATATTTTTGGATTGAAATGTAAATAAATATAATTTCATTAACTTAGGTACTAATAATGACATACATTCATGCACATATTCATTCCATTATACAAGGACATCATTAATGCAAATGTATGTATTGATGTATATAAATGAATGAGTGAGTATGCAGAATAACTGAAAAATTTTCACTACGGTAAGCATAATATATTTTATTATGATGAGGTGATATTACGGTTAATTGGTGACAGTGGAATATAAAACAAAAAGATAAAAAAATTGGTTTTTTTTTTTTGCTTTTGTAAGGATAAAAAAAGGATATTTTTTTAGGTTCAGTTATATTTTTTTTTTTTTTATTTTTAGTTTGGTTATGCTTTTGTTTTATGACTTAATTAATTTATTGAAAAAAAAAAAACAATTTTTCAACATTTTATTATTTTAATTCTGAGAGAATTATTTTAGGATCAAAGTCAAATTTTTTCAAAAAAAATATTAAAGTTTTTTGTATGCTAGTTTTTTTTTTTTTCTGGCAACATTTTTGTCCTTGAATTTCCTACCAAAATTATTTACTCCCTATTTTTTGTTCTAAATTTAATTTTAATTCTGAAATAATATTTATGGTTATTATTTTCAATAGAAATAAGTAGTTAATATTCATATAATTGTAATTATTATCACACAATATTATATATATATATATATACAGATATATATGTACAGATAGATAGATGTATAAAAATATAGATATATTTTGTACAATATCACAAAAATAATTTCAAAATTATTTACATTTGTTGTTATTGTTTTTAAATATTGAAACATTAACTCTGAATGTATTTACACGTTCCATTAGAATTGATAGTAAATTCAATTTTCACGTTCAAAATATTTTACGTGATAACATGTACTCGGGTTTAATCTCAATTCTATATTGTGTATATATGTACCTACACACAAAAAAATAATAAGAACAAAAAAAAAGTTCATTTAAATGCTACCTGTATTTAAAAATTTACTTCTGTAACATAGCTACCTATATACAAAAATATATTAATGTACTTTAATGCGGAAGGAATTGATAGGTGAACAAACATGTTATGTTATTCTACATAATATTCATATCCATATATGCCAAATATAAGCAGATTTGTTTTGTTTTGAAAAGCAAAAAAAAAGTTCATTTTCTAAAATAATCAGCAAATTTTGGAGGTTCTATTTCTATCTATTCAGAAGAGATATTCTAATTTAATTTTCAATTACAATATGGAATTATAAAGTTCCAGCAATAGGATTTATTTTTCGGAAAATAATAATTACACCTACTTAGTTATGTGATTGTGTTTTATACTTAATTATATACTTGTAGTGTCATTGTGTTGGCTAAAATTTTTTTTTTATCGATTCTTAATTTTGAAAACTGTTTTGTATTTGATATTTATATATGAAGATGATCTAAGTAAAAATTTGTGGTTTTGTATATTTTACTATTTATAAAATTAACATTTTATCACAGCATCTTTCAACGAAACAATTAAATTTAAATGAATATTGAATTTTAGTTATTAAGATTTTTATTGTATATATTTTACTTGACTAAATATAATTAAACCAGAACCTTGATGAGAGATTTGGTTTAAACCAGAAATAACATTTTTTTTATTACACAAATAAACTAGTATGGACTGGGCCCATCAAACTTGTATTAGAAACATTGAATTCAAAAGCCATTAGCTGGCAGATGGCTTGTTCAAGAGACTAATTCAACTTTAATTTCTTGTATTGTAATCTTTTTTGAATAAATTAACTATTAATGTAAAATACATAACCCTATCGCTTCGAGATTGATGGGAAACGGAGCAAAAAATTCAATTCAACGATGTGGCAAGGGTTAAATTGAGTTATATTTCTATTTTCTATTTAGACAAAAGTCAATCGATGCCAATGGGTGACAATAACCATGGCGTAGCAGTATGGGACAATAAAATTCGTTTCTTCTAATCGGACGATCCGGATCCTGATTAGAAATTAGCTACTTTTTTCAATTTATATTCAAATTGAATGATTTAAGATTGTAGTGCCATTGGTAGAAGTAGAATATTCTAATTTATATATCAAATAGGCACAATTATTGTGATTTCCTTTAAATATTTTTTTTTGTAATTTCGATCTCTGCAGAAATTCGAAACTTTATTAAAATTATGCATATTTTTATACAGTATTTGTGTTTCTTCTCTTTCTGTTTAGCATTTTCAGGAAGAAAAAATGTTTTTAACCTGTTTCATCAAATTCATAAATATTGTGTCATATGTGTTAATTCTGCTGCAGTTCTTCTTTTTTCAATGGATAGTTTTTTTTTAGAATTTTAAGTATATCGAATCGATTTACTTTCAATTTCATTTGTATATTCCACAACGCCAAGATGTCTACTTTCAACTTCCTTCATATATCCCACAACTTCTGTTGTATATATCCCACAATACAAAACTTTTTTTTTATTTTTAACTGGCTGTTTTAGTGTACAAGTATGGAAATATAACAATCTCTAATCAACTGTAAATATAGTAATATTAACTAAATAAATTTGAACTTTTTGTTTTCATAATTTTAAACATAAGGCCCAAATACACGGTTCGGCAAGCATTTTTAGTTTTTCATTCATATTTCCTATATATACAGTGTAACTTCTAGAAACAAATCCAAAATCCAAAATCATAATAAATTGCATTTAATCTAAATAATATTATCTGTTTTTAACCCTTGCGTATTCATAAGCTCAGTAAATTTTTTAGTTTCCATTAATTTTCCATCATTAAATTTATATTTTTAAAAATCTTTGAATCTTATTATGTTAAAATTTTATTTTTGTTTTGTTTTAAATTTCAAAATATATTATTTTTTATTCATCAATATATATTCATCTTTCAAAATCAAAAAAAAAAATTATCTTATTAATGAACCTTTAACTTACTATATACTATATTTAAAAGATTCAAATAAAATTGATATCAATAATCATTTAAATATTCACTACAAAATTTCTTTCCATCTTTTATTCAATATATTTTCAGATGAAATTTTATTTATATCCTTCTTTCCTATATTATGAATATATAGGTATATATAATATATACTCCATGTAAATAAACTATTTTTTTTGATACATCAATATATTCATATATAATCAGATATATTCAGAACATGAATGAGATATGTTTGAAAAGTAAAAAATAAAAAAAAAATAAAAACCCAAAAAAAGGACTATCAATTTACCATTTGAAAATGCGATGATATTACAACACAAAAAAAAAAAAGAAAAAAAATAACAACAAAAATTCCATTGAATTTTAACTACTATATAATATGATGTCATGCAAAAGTTATAAATGATTTTCCGGTTTTTCAATTCAAAACGTTTCATTTGATCTCCAATGGTTATCCTGATTTTTCATTTTTCTATTTTTTTTTTTGTTTTTTTATTTTTTTTTTATTTTCGGAAATATGGTTTGAATGATCTTTACATACCGTGATATTACTGATATAAATATATGCAATCGAACATATGTTAGAATTATAATAAATTTTATTATAAATGTATATTATTATCCTATATACTGATATTATACAGTACTTTACAAGATTTAAGAGTTTAAAATTAAATAAATTGATATGTGAAATATTTTGAATGACGAAAATATAATATTCTCTTTAAAATGGATTGGTTAAACGTTAAGAAGTTTTACAAATGTATTTTTCACAATATGTATGTGCCAAAAATTATCATTGATCCTTTTCTGATTCGAGATCACATTGGTGTTTTTCCAATACATATTATTTTAAATTAAAATCACCATAGAACCAAAATTGATACTTATAAAATATATAAATTGAACATAATATTATTACTAGTATATAAATTACATATATACCAGTAATAATATATGTTCAATTATAAAGTCATTTATAAATTTTTATTTAATAAATTGCTAGCTCTGGATAACTTGATTTTAATAAAAGGTATAAAACATTTTTTTTTTAATGTTTATATAATTACTTAGGTTTTTTTTATTTAGTTATTTATTTATTTTAATAATAAAAACTAACAGGCACACTAATTTCCATTTTCTGCTACTAACAATATACATAAACGTGCTTTCTGTTACAGAATTTAAAATGTATTGTTTTCAATAAAAATAATTTTTTTAAATTGTAGTTTTAAAACATTTTTTTTTTGTAAAAATAAAACTAATATCTGCTAAGTTTCTTATTAAACAAAACCACCGTTATCTATAACTTAATACTTATTTCAAACAAGCAACAAATTGTCGTAATTCCCAGGAACTATTATTTTGCACTGCACTGTACAATTTATATGAAAATTTATATATGTATCTATGTATTTATAAAACAAGTTTTAATAAAGTTCTTTGATGCAGATGATTGGTCATCACTCATGAAAATCATTTTTATAGTGATACAAACTTTACAATAAAATATATATACCTATATTTTTTTTTAAAATTTTTACCTCAATATTGTGGTATTTTTTTGTCATTTCTAAATTAATATTTTTAATTTTTATTTTAATACCTTAAGAATTAAATAAAATATATATGTACCTAATTCAATATTTATATTAGAATAGAAAACACAAATTTTTAAAATTTTATATGAACAAAAATGAAAAACTAAACAAATCAGTTACAAAAAGTTTTCAATGAATATTTCTAAATTATTCTCTAAATAATTATTAGCAACTTATTTTTATTTAGATTGGTTATATGTGTTCAATTTAAGCAACATTATTTCAAAATAATAACAAATGTTGATAGACAAAATTTTCATATTAAAATATTATTATGCCAACAATTGGCTCTTTTCACTTATTGCAAATTCATACTAATGAAAATTTTATGCATTCATATGCCAACATTCAAACGAACACACACTTCGTTTTCAATATAATTTTGTTTCAACCAAAGTAACTCTACTTACCTACACTACCGCAATGAATGCATATAAACAAATTTTCATATTCAATTCTTCTGTATGCAATGAAAAATGTTGTTAGCAACATTCAATAATAAAATGTTTCTGAAACAAAAAATGTATAATTTGGAATTTTTGGATATTTGGAAATATATAATTTTGATTCGATGCGATTGCGCTGAATTCTGGTGTCGTATTTTTTTTTTGGTATTTCTTTTATTATGTTTACTTCTTCGTGAAATTGTACGGTTAAAACGATTTAGTTTTATTTGTTCGGCATTGTGGTAGGTAATCGCGGAATAACTTTTTATATTTAAAAAAAAAAAAAAAAAAAAAACAACACACAATTTGTTATTTTATATCTCTCTGTTCATATATATTTTCTGGATACATTGTTGAAATGAAATTTTTGAGA
Organism: Argyra leucocephala; assembly: GCA_963942445.1. Classification (NCBI taxonomy): domain Eukaryota; kingdom Metazoa; phylum Arthropoda; class Insecta; order Diptera; family Dolichopodidae; genus Argyra; species Argyra leucocephala. The sequence goes on from OZ012680.1 coordinate 150,725,181, forward strand.
AAAATAACAGTCGAGCCAAATACAAGAATAACTTAGTTGGTGTTTTTTGTGTTTTTCTTGTTTTTTGTTTTGTTTTTGATTTTGATTCAAGAAAGAAAAATCAGTATTTTTTTTTTTTAATCAATTTGAAAAAGGAAGAATAATAATAACAAACAAATCAAAAACAAAAAATAATAAATTTTTCACGTTGGCTGGTTATAGCTTGATTTTCATTCTCCTACGGGAAGTTGTCCGTGGTGTTTGTATTATATGCGCAACGGTTACGCGTTTAACGATGGATTAATTCGCATGTATTTATTATTAGATTTAAACACAGGAACATAAAATAAAAGAAAATAATAATAAATAAATTTCGATGCAATTAAATATTAAGTGTCATTTAAAATATTATATATGTATGTATTTACAAAATAAAGGATATAAACGATATATACATACAAACCATTGTAATACAAATGATTCGTCGCGTTTATTGCCTATCAAAGTGAATTTATTGAAATAACAAAAAAAAAAAGTAAATAAATAAATAAAACAAATACATATTAAAATATAATAATTTAATATTAGTGAAGAATTAAAACAAAATTATTTAATTAATTAATTTTTTTTTTTTTTTTTTGTGAAATTAATTTAAGTAATTAAATAAATAATTAGAAAAAGATTATAATATTTATGACCATAGAAAAAAAATTTTAATTCAAAAGTAATTTTCAAAGTGTATTAAAACTAAAAAAATAGATTTATAAAAAAAATTTAAATATTTTAATCATTAATTATATTTTAATTTATTTTTTTTATTAATTTTTTTTATATAATAAATTATTTAAAAATAAAATAAATACTTATAGTTATTAAAATAGTTATTTTGGAATTTATATCAATTAATTCGTAAAAAAATATACATATATTTATATGTAACTAAATTATTTAAATCATAATTAATTAAATAACAAACTAAATTTACGAAATCAATTTATATAGAAAAAAAATTTTTATTATAAAAAATAAAAATTAAAAAAAAAAAAAAACAATTTAATTAATTAAAATTTTTTTTAAATTTTTAAATAGCAATATACTAAAGCAATTATCATTATTATTATTAATATTATTATATTAATCAACAATTAATTAATTACGGTAATTAAAATGTTTTTAATTTATTTTTTACTAAAATTAATTTTAAAATAAAATTATGTTTTTATTATTATTTTATTTTTTTATTCCTACTAGCTATAAATTGTTTTTTTTTTTCAGTTAGAAAAATAATATAATTAAACAAACTTAAGTTCTATATTGTACTTATTAGATGTAATATTTAATGTATAATATGAACAATAATTAATTGAATAATCATTACCGTTATATTTTTTATTCTTTATGTCGAAGTTGTAATCTGATTAGACGAATATTCTTCTTTACAATTCTGAGTACGTTTTAGACAATGTATAAAGTATTTAACCGTTCTTTTACTAAACAAATAAATGTATGTAATTACCTATATTTAATATACCCGAATGCGTTGGTTACCTAAGATGTTGGAAAATATAAATTTTTTAGATAGAAACTTTGGTGAGAAACTAAAGCAGTAAAGAAGTCATGAACATGTCGTTTGTAGAAATGAAAACCTCGAGTACTGAAAGTACAAAATATTTAAAATTACCTTGATGATTGTTTCTGATTTGAAAAATTCGTTTATTACTATTTTCTTTGGGTCTATTAATATGATAATAAGCATTATGATATATTTACTTATATTTATTAATTTTATTTATTTATCCTCAAATCAAACGTATTACATTTTAGTATCTTTATCTACTTTCTTATACTCTACTTTCTATAACTACTACATATATTTAACTACTATATAAATATTTTATTTGTAAAAAAATTTATTGCGTTTTTCCATTGTTTTTTTAACTTGATAAAACATTGAACAAGTTGATTAATTTTTTTTACAAAAAAATATAAAGCAAAACAAAAATTTAATTTATAATTGAAAAAATAACTAGTATTCGGTTGCTCTTAGAAATTCGAAGAAGTTTGACAAAAAATCGTATCTAATTTCCTTATCATTTGTTTTCCATCATTTCAATATGTTCTTGGTACTATATTTTATTTTTTTATTGATTTATCTTAGACAAAAACCACACACGTATTAGTTCCGATACGTTTTCTTTTAAATATCTATGATTCCCAAGAATAATAATGAAAACCGGTTGTGAGATGATTCAGATATTTGTACCGTACTTTTATCAATTTACAGATTAAATATAAAGATTACAATATTAATACGATGCCTTTTATTACCTAGCTCAATTATTAATCATGATTATAAAATATAATTAATTTTATCTCAAACTCGCAAAACGTCTGCAAAATTGGATAAAAATTTAATTGGATGTCGGAACTATAATTATCTGAGAATGTATAGTAAAATTATCTTGCTGAAATGAATAGTAACTGTAATTTAATTAATTGTATTAAAAACATTATGGATGATCCCAGAAGATAACAAGAATTAAAAAAGGAATTAAGTTTCTAATTTCACTAAAATATATTTAGTGAAAAAAAATTATAACAACACTTAGTTAACTTATATTATAACAACACTACAATAAAAGAACAGTAAATAAAATGATATATATATTTTTAATGTTTTCTGTTTTTTTTGCCGGCGGATACATCGGATATAAGGGGTTTACAAATTTGATAAAAAAACAGTGAAAATTCAAATATCACTGGTTTTAAATCTATTTAAATCTAAGTTTACCTAAGTAATTCAAAAGCGTAAACGACTACTATTAATATAATATTATAGACTATTATTAATTTAATTTAATCATGAAAAAAACGACTAATATTAATTTAATCTAAAAAAAATTATAACCGTAATTAGTTAATGTAATTTTATTTTATATTTCAAAATATTTTACTCTTATAAAGTTATTTATTTTATAAGAATTTGATGGTTAATTAAAAGTACAGCAATATTTAAATATGTAAAAAAAATGTAATATAATTTTATCGCCATAATTATTCTTGACTGTGATAGGTTTGACTTGTCTTAAGACTATACTTATGCGATTTAAGTCTTTGTACCACTGTATGAAGTTTCATATTGACAATTCACTATAATGAAATTTCTAAAGCTTTCGTTCACTTAATCAAAATTTTACATTACATCTTGGTATACGAGCTTAAAAACGTAAGCAAAACTTAAACATAACTTAAAAAGTGAAAAATTGCTTTAGAATTCTAAATTAAAATTATTTTAATTTTTATAAACTGAAAATAATAAATTTTTTTTTAAGATTGCTTGAATCCATCATAGTTGAGTATTAGATAAGTTTTGACAGTTACTTAAATAAGCCTGAATGAAAGTTGACATCAAAGCTTAAGGTAAAGCAGTTTAAGTCAATTATGATTACCGCTAATTCCTAATATTCTTTTAATACATCATCATCGTCATTTTCATTGTCCTACAACCGTATCAGTGGGATCTACGGCGACAGTTATTTTAAATATTATATTTTGTGCATTCCATATTGTAATAAAATTACTTCTTAAGATTACAGCCTTTAAGCTGTTTTTAAATTTAATTTCTGAATCTTAATTTTTACATAGTAAACATTTTTACTGTAATACTTAAATTTACATTATAGAACACAATTTGAAACTGTTATTACCAAAGTTATTAAAACTTTTAAAAAGTAGAGAAAAATCCAGAACTTACCGAAAAATGTCAAAAGTATGGGAAATATGACTAAAAATAAAATAAAAAAGTTCCAATAAATATATTCAAGCAATATTGTATACAAAAAGTTTATAAAAAGTATCGAACATTATTTCGATGCGTGCTCTGCTTTTCTTGCGCATTTGAAATTTATATTAAACAATATGGAATAGACTAGATTGTAAAATTTTGTTTTTATACATTATGGAATATGATACATTTCAGATATAACGTTATTTTTACAATATGGAGGTCCACGACTATGTTGTTTTGTTAATTATTTTTTAAGAATTTTGTATTCTGAGAATTCTTTTATTGAAAATAAAAAATTAAGCAAACTAAGGTTATCATCAAAGCTATAAATATTATTCAAAAATGTATATTTACATAAAAAAATATTTACACATAAATGTTATATAGATTGTTGGGGAAATTACCGAGACGCATTGTTAAAAATTTTAGATACATATCAGTAAGTATCTAGGTTAATAACATTGGCTTCACTATACTTCAGTTGCCCTACTGATAATTTATACAAATTGAGGAGTAGTAAAATAAGATCTGTTCCATGTTCGTTTGCTTTCTATTTCATATTTTCATCTTCTTTGTGTACCTTGAGCTATTGCGGATATTATATACCATAATCGAAGTTTTGACTTTATCAACTGCAGCTCGAAGCAAAGTTCTTGTGTCTTTTCCAATAGTTTTATATGGACTTATAACTACTAATTTGATAATTTTGTCCTAATAAATTAAATGCCTGATGTGAGAGTTGCTCGTAATATATTATATAATAACATATGAAAGGAGTGTGAAAATAGGAATATTATAGAATTTAAAATAAAATAGAAATTATTTTCATAAATTAAATATTTTTTGTTCAGTTCAAATCAAAATAAATTTAATAAATAAATTATTAACCTTCATTTTATTTTCTACATTTTATTAATTCAATTTGAGTATTCCATTATTAATTTTGGTAGGTACCTACCTAAATATTTCAACAATTGCAATTCATTTATATTTTAATTCTTAACTTTTAGAAGTTAATTGACAATTATAATTGTCAATTAGAGAGCAAACTAATTTGGAATTTTATTGTCACAATTTGTCTATAAGAATAATTGCAATACAAAAATATAAAATAGTATATATACTATATACATATATATATATATAATAACCTGCCAATCAATTTAAATATGCGCATAATGTATATAGGTATACATAATATAAAAATATGTATATCTTGAATATAAAAAAAAACTATTATATTATGTAAAATTTGTCAATTAAATAAATTAGAATTGATTATAATTAATTAAATAATAAAATATAAAAAAAAAAATTAAAAAAGAAAAATCTTAATCGATTCTTTTCTATCGAATTATAAAGAAAGAAAATAAAATTCTTAGCTTTGTGTATAAAAACCAAAAAAACGAAAAAAAATAATTGATTTAATATTAGTAACAATATAATAAGAAATTAATAAAATTAAATTGACATTATGACAATTATAAATTTTTAATAAGGCATATTAAGAATATCAAAGGAAAATGCAAAGGACTAGGAAATTTAATATTTGTACTTTTTGAAAACTTACACAATTTAAACTGTTTAAAAAATAAGACATATAAATTGAATAAACTTAATTATATTTATAACTTAATTAATAATAAAATTAATTAAATGAAGAAATTATTATTTTTTTTTTTTTTTGATAATCTTTTGATAAATAAAAAGGATTATTATCCAATTTATTTATTAAAAACTTCATTTTTAAGGAGAATTGATACGTGAATATTGTATCTTAATTATTTTTTCTTAGTCTTATGCGTAAAAATTATTGAGCAGCGTTTCATGCATCTAATACTATACTGCAATTCATCATTTGGTATTGTAAAGTTATACTTTACCTATAGATTTTAAACTCTGATTGGTTCTATAATTTATATCTAGATAGTCAAAAACAATCTATGAGTTATAAGAATTAATATAAATTCAATACGTAAACAAAGTCAGCTCAGATGAGCTCCAGTAGTGTTAAATGCACGAAACACTCCTTCAATAATTAATGAATACCTATAATAAAGTTAAATATAACTTAAAAAAAATGTTATAAAATAGTTAAAGTTGAATAGAAAAAATTATTTTTGTTTTCAGTTATTAAAATTCAAGTTTTTTCTTTTTTATATCTGCAACACTATAATCTAAAAAACGATGTTCTATCAAAAAATATGCAAAATAAAATATAATGAGTATTCGCCCGCTGCTAGAGATTCGAGTAACTTTGATATAAAAAATTGTTGTTTTATTGATTTATCTTAGACAACAACCGCATAATTTAATCATTTTTAAAAAAAAAAAATTATATTTAAATTTAATTCTGGCGAGGTCAAGACGAAACTCTGTACATTGGTAACTTGCGACAATTCGATAAATTAAAATGTTTCCATGTTAAAATGTATATGTATACATGGTGGGTGAAATTTTGATTTTAAATTTCTAATTTAAAATTAAAAAATGTTCAAAAAATATTTAATTTCGCTACGTCTTCTTTTAAATATCTATTTTTTAAATAATGAAAGATGGTTGTGAAATGGTTCAAATATTTTAACCGTACTTTTTTCAATTCATAAAATAAATATAATGTTAAAAGCAAATATCGTTTTTGATAAGCCTAACTAAAATCTTTGAAGAGTGCCTATTGCTTGAATATTTTTTAATAAAAAAGCACATATTTTAGAGGATTATATTTTCCAATCTTTCTCACCCTCTTGTATATTTTGTTTTCTAAGTACTATGATTAATATATTTATTTCAAGTTTTAAGAAAAGCTTATTTGTAAGCGTTAATTTGTATAATTGTCGAAAATATCCGAATATTTTAATTTATCAATTTTTAAGTCCGATTTTATACAAGTTTTATCTAATTTTGATTCATGTATGTATCTGTTATAGTGATATTTTAATCTCGATTCAAAATGTTATCTTGATTATAAGTTGGTTGATACTGATGGCTTAAAAAAATTTTTAAAAATCTCGATGGAAAACATTATCTTGAATATAATTGGCCAAGTAGTTAGTTGAATTAAGGATATAATAATTTTGAATGATTTTTTTTGTTTCTAATGACACTAAATTTACACAAAAAATATTAATTAATTTTTATATGAAAAAAATTATTAATTTTAATAGTAAAATATTGCCTAAATTTTATTGTTCAGTATAAAATGGTTAATCATTTTATTTATTTGACACAGTGGACCGACGTATTCAATACCTAGATCGACTTTATAAATATTTAAAATGCCATTTATAATTGCAATAATTCCGTTAAGTAAAAAAATTTTTAATGTTATAATTAGAATCTCGGTAAGTGCATTTGATAATGAGGTGTTGAAACTCTCTCTGTTAAATATAAACTGCCCAACAGGTATATAGGTAATAATATCGTCAGAAATTTCTTTGATAAATGATTTTGTTAAATCTTTTTTCTCTTTGTGGAATATTTTAAAGTCAGTTATTCGGAAATGTTTTAAAAAATATTAAAAATACTGGTTTATTTAGTGGTATCATTATGAGCGTCTGATATAGACAAAAAATATCTTGAGTTTTGAAGAAAATTAATTTAAATTTGTGCTCGAATACCATAAAATGTAATAAATCATATTTAAAATTTTAAAACCAATACCATAGCTTGTTATTTCAACAAGATATAATATCAAAGAAGGTCCAGTCGTCCAAAGAATAACTGACAAAGGACCATAAGACAAGAACTAAAAAGAAAAACAAACATAACGTGGGAACAAGGGAAAACAGTAGCTAGGAATCGAGTGCGATCGAAAGTCAAGCGGAAGCCCTATGCTCACAAGAGGAGTAAGGAGAAATAAATGTCAAATTATATTCTATCCATTCAGTATACACTACCTAAATATTGTTCATATAGAATTGATGAATCTTTAGACACTAGTCATTTGAATATCATGGGTTCTTGATTAGTGAAGACTTATGCAGTAAGCAATAATAGGTTCCTTATTGGAATGAAACGAATGTATTATTTTAAAATTATTATATTTTCCTATTAACTTTTGGTAAATAAATTCATATATTTAAAAAAAAACACTAATCGAATTTCTTTTCTATATATGCGCATTAATGAAACTGCGGGACAGGCAAAAAAATATTATGCGTATCTTCAAGATATCTTATATACTTAGTACCTATTCTATTATCTCCATTGTAATTCCTCTATTTTAATATTGGTGAGTTATTTTTCATTATTTTATTTAACACTATATATGGTGATTAGTAGAAGTGATCCTGGGTATACTCATTGTTTGACTCATATTATCACATATCCTCAAGAAATGCTATTATTCAAATTCAAAAATTTGCTTTTATTTAATTTCGGTTTTCTCACTTTTTACTATATTCAAACAAACAAAAGATAATAATATATACTTATTTACAATTAGTACCATGTGTCCTGTTTTATTTTTTTATTGTACAATTTCATTGTTTTTTTTTTTCTGTTTTTGTTTGCTAAGACAAATTTTTTTTTACATTGAGAAAAACTTTTCATTTATTTATATATCTCAAGGATCTTAATAATAATTATAAACAGTAGGTGTGAAATGAATCTGATAGTTGATAAAAAAAAAAAAAACAAATAGCTTCTTGTTTACTACTATTATGATTATTATTATTATTGTTTTTGTAGCTCCTGTTGTGACAGTACACAGTAGAATCTCATTATTATAATTTGTTTGTTGTAATGTTGTAGTAGAAGTGTAAAATAATTATAAAATAAAAAAAAAATATTTTTTTTTCTCTAAAAATAATTTACAAGTACATGCATTAGGGTGGGAATTCTTGTTAATAAATTTTATAGTGCTATTATTTGAATTTTGTATCATTGTTCAAGTTTTGTAATATAAAAACTTTTGGATGTTGCTATGTTATTTTATAAAGTATTTGAATGATAACTATAAGTTATAATATATTTCTGGCTTATCAACTTATTAAATGTGGATAATCCTTCTCAAATAGCTTGGTTTCATTCTATTTAAGTTGTTACCAGATCAAACTCTCAATTATTTTTTGTCATTTATTTGATCCAAATGACAAAGGGTATTGGACAAGGTAGAAAAACCCATAAAAGATTTTTTTTGTTGTGCGAATCTGCGAACTTCCGGTTGAAAGGCATGCGCCCACCCAGTGTGTTGATTAATTATTCTATATAGTTTACCTGATATTGTATTCTGAGAGAAGTTAGTTCAATGTGATAAAGCTGTTTAAATTATAAGGCTCACCACTTAAATTATTAGATCTAAACCTTAAACGTATGAGCAAAGGTTATTCACTTATCTTGTTTTTTTTTTTTTTGCTACGGACGTGGCCCTAATATGTCAGAGCCGGCATGTAGGCTTTTTTAACCCTTCTGCTATTCACCTATCAATATGATTAAAATTATATAAACGAACGAAATATGTACCTTAAGAACTTTACAACAGAATGAATTTAAATTATATTAGATAAACATAGGATAATACACCAGACTGTAGCCGAGTTATATTACAAACTAATTTGATGATCTGATTTCTTCATAAATAATTATAAAATTCTTTCATTTGTGGATAATCTTTAATAAAATTTGATAACAAAATTTTTGTCCAACCTAAATATTTTTTATTTTTATCTAAATATAATCAATTAAATGGTGGTAACACTCAGTTCACAACTTATTATTATTTATATAAGCATGTGTTTGTGTGTGTGTATATAGAAATAAATATGATAAGACTCTTTTGTATTTAATAATAATAGAAATAACCTCGTCGCCGACATCCTTATTATGTCATTCTAAATCATATTTTAAATCATTTCACTCTTTCTTTTTTTTTTCTTCCTTTTTTTTCATCTTTTATTTCTTGTTTGTTTTTCTTTTTTTCATATTATATTTTTTTTTTGTTTTGTATCCTTTATACTCGTATTTATACTGTAAAATTATTCTACAGGACGTCATTGTAGGTTATTATGAATTCTATATACCGTTATTTTGTTTATTATTTTTCTCTTTTATAATATTTTTTTTTTTTTTTTTTTTGATACACCTTACACTTTACTTTATTCAGAATGTATGTATATATTATAGTTTATATATGTATATATATAAAGAGTGTCTGCTAGGAAGTCCTTGTTAAGGATTTCAATGAATGTGTAAAGTGTAAAGTGTTTTCTTCGTTTTTTAAACAAAAAGAAAAAAATATCACATACCAAATACAAAAAAAAAAAAATACAAAAAATCAAATAAGCAACAAAATTTACCGTTAACATTATATTTATAAGAGTAACATATACAATAATAGAATAAGAAGAGAAAGAAAAAGAAAACCTTAACATAGAAATATAATATAATAATGATAATATAAAGAAAAACAAGCTTAACATTCCATGGTCTTTAATTTTTTTACTTTATTTTTATTTTTTATTTTTGTTTAGGCTGAAAAGTTTACAACAGAAAAATTAAAAAGTGGAAAATTTCACAGTTAGAATTTGCAAAAAAATAAATAAAGTAAAAAAATATAATATAAAAATATCTAGCAAAAAAAAAATAATAATACAAAAATTATATAATATAATAATATTAAAAACAAAAAAAAAAATCTTGAAGAATTTCAGTGTACCCAAGAAAACAGAAGTATGATGTGCTCTTAAGAAAGAAAGAGAAAGAAAAAGTTAAAGTCAAGTGCGGTGTTTTATTTCGACTTTTTACTCCTTCGTATTTAAACTCATTTTTGTTTTTTGGTATTTTTATTTTTGTCGTTGATATTCACGCGAAACGTAAAATTATTAAAAAGATTTTTTTTTATTTTTGAATAAAAAATTAAATTTCCTTTTTTTTCAAAAAAAAAAAAAAGAAAAGTTTAAGAGAATTTTTTTACCGTTATTTCAGAAGCTAAAGAAACCGAACATTTAAAGTGTAAAAAAAAAAATTGTGAAACGAACTTAAAAAATTGTTAGCAAGAATATCAAAAACAAAATAATAATAATAAAAATAATAATAATAATATAAAACAACAACAACAACAGCAACCAATTTATTTAATTTTCCGTGTTATTTCTACTTTGTGAATTTTTTTATTATTGTTTTTTTTTTTTTATTATTACATTTATTTAATTTTCAGTTTCTTTACGGGAGATTCTTTTTATTCTTTTTCATAGCTGGATTATTTGATCAAAACAATTTAAAAAAAAAAAAAAGACGTTGAATAAAAAACAAAGTAAATAAGTAAATAAAACAAAAAATATATTGGATTAGCATTTGATTTAAAAACCTAATAAAATAAATAACAAGATATAACTAAAGAAAATATAATAACATAATAAAGAAAGCGTAACAAAATAATATTTTTTTTTTAAATTTTGCCATATTTTCCTTAGACGATTTTCCATTCAGATTTCTGTTTTTGATTTTTGATAATTTTTTTCTTTTCTCTTTTTTTTGTTTTACGGCGAAGTAAATCAAAATAAATAAATAATATTACTAACAATTCAATCAATAATAATATTATTGAGTTGTATTATAGACAATACATTTTTATACCACTATGTTTTCTATAATATGATATTTTATCAGATTAAGCAAAATCGTTTGACTCATTTTAACTATTGTGATCTTTAGTTTTAATTAACGAAATATGAAATCTAAGTGCTTTTAAAAATATTTAATAAAACTTATTAGACTTATTAGACTGTTTGATTTCATTATTTAAAAATAATAACGAAAAATCGTAAAGTATAAGCAAATCTAGTTTAACAATCAAGACCAAGGTTGTTTTTCTGAACGTTTGTACAAAATTCATATTGATAGAGTTAATATACCTTGACAAATCATACATTTGCGAACAGATATAGTTTAAGGATTATTTCATCTGACTACGAGAAAGCCTCAAGTACGAATTCTGCTCTGGGCATGGATATTTTAAACATATTATTTTTAATTATTTTTTTTTTTAAAACTATTTATGAACACGAACGAACGAAAATGGAATTCATTATGAAACCGAACTTACTCCAAAATAAAATTTTGCACATGTAAATTATTACATATAAAAAATTTAGTAAACTCTCCCAAAAATGTAGTTAGACTGTTTATATCACATAGACTATAAATCCAATTTTTCATATGTTTTTATACCAGAATAACAGAAAATGTTATACTTAATAAAAAAAAAATATTAAAATTTAGCTTTAATCCCAACAATTTCTACAGTATATAAATTTGGAAAAAATAAATGAATGCGCCGAATTTTGTTCTTGATCGCAATGAAAAATCCATTTGCTTTGATATTTAACCATTATTTTGGTTATGTTTAGTTTTTCTGAAATTACAGAAACGTAAACATAATCAAAATAATATTTTATTTTTTCTAATTGTGTATGCATTTAGAAAATGCTTGCATTTATTTCAAAAATGCTGTAGGAGCTCTCGCGCAAACTGAATAGAATATTTTATTTCACATTGAATAATAAGTGAGCATCGGACATTAATATCAGAATTGAAAAAAAATGTATCTAGATTTTTTTTTATTATAGGATATTTATAATATTTTCAATATAAGAAACACCAATCTCAAAAACTGGTTTGCAAGGCATATTCTAAAGTATAAAAACAATAAATTATATATTGTTAAAACTAATTATTATATAAAACAATATATTATAAGTTTTTCTTTTTTTAATATTTAAAAAAAAAAACTTTGAATTTTCTAAATTCAAAAAATAAAAAAATTATTTTATTTTATTTTTCTGCAACATATCAATTTTAAAGTGAATGGATATTTTCAAACGGAATACGAAAAATCTTTTAAAATTATAAATTTTGTAAGTGATTTTTCTTATTATAACTTTATTTAGTTAATATAATTTTTTAGCCTTAATTTAAATTTAAAATTTATTACAAAAAAAAAAATATTATAAATTATATTACTACATACTCATATACATATATATAATATTATTAAAAATTTCAAAATTAGTTGAAACATTATTCAAATACAGAATAATATATTTAATAAAACAAAAAAACATAAAACTAAATTTCAATATTTTAATAAAAAATATGTGATGCCTTTGCTAAGCTAACGCAATGATGACATCACTTTACAATATAGTAGCTAGTAGCTACCTATAAAAATAAATAAAAAAAAAAAATATTATGTATATTTTTGAATAATGTTGATTTTTTGAATTATTATTATTATTATTTTTTTTTTGAATAAATTATGAAATAATTTTATTTACTTTTGAAAATATAAATCTTTTTATTTACTTTTTGTTATTTTTTTGATTTGCTTTTGATGTGTTAATGGAACACTGTCGATGGTTTTTATTATAATTTACATACTTAAGCATAATAATAAATTATACGTACTAAAAAAATACATGTACATATAATACTGTTATTTGTTTTTAATATAATTTTAAATAACGGATGTTCAATATACATAATGACTTATTTGTATACAGGTATACTGAGGTGATAATTTAAATATATATATGTACACTTACCTAATTTATTTGTTTTTTATATCATAATGAGGAAACAAAAAAAATTTCGATATATCAACATTTCAATTTTCTTAAATCTGTTGCATTTTGATATGTTCATAACACAAATATTTCTTTGAAATAACAATTTGCAAGGAAAACTTTATTTTCATAATTTTTACACTGTTTTTAATTGCACGAAACTACGTTCTCACAACAAACCTGCTATATAATATTATTTATCAAATTTTCAACTCTAACCATTGTGAATGGTTTACTGAATAAATCAGAATAATCAAAAGCTTAAATTCATTAATTTTTACGAATATGAAAAATGAAAAACTAATATACGAAGTTTATAAAAAAATTAGTACATAGTTGAAAAATAGCTTAAACGCTAAAGTTTTTCGATGAAATTTTATAATAAATTTTTAATCCGAATAAACGAATTATATAATCCAGAAGAAAGATATTAACAATTAGAATCTTGTTCTTCCCTAATATAATCAATCATATTGGCTTAGACGCATCACTGACGGAATGACAAATCCGTCTAGCTGAATACGTATTTCCGTATATCCGTAGCACGCTGTATGACAGGTGATAAATTTTTTATTATGTTGGTAGTACTGGTATATGTTTTTTCGTCATGTAAATTTCAAAGACATTGTCATACCACACATCACAAAGAATATGTGTGAATATCCATGCAATAATCTAAAAATAAAATCATCTTCTAATTATTATAAATTCGAATATATTCAAACGTAAGACTTGCTGTAAAATAATGTTAATAGTGATAAGAATGAATAATGTTAGTTTAGATTCAATCCAAATAAATAATTACTTTATTATGTTAACTGTACTCAACTGGATATATATATATATATATATATATTCATATGTTTATTAATCTATTTTTAACTTCAGTCATATCATATTTTAAACTAATATAACCCTTTAACATACTTACTTATATAGTATACTATTATGATCCTTTTTTCCAAAATATCCTTGATCCTTTTCTCGAAAACCTATAGTAAAAACATTTTGAGTTTATTAAAATTGATTTAATTATTGATTTACAAAACAAACAAAAAATACAACGCCGCTGCTAAAATATTCTAAATCAATAATAAAGTTAATAATAATTAATAAATATTAAATTTGTTTTTATTTAAATATTAATTTATGACGTATAACAAGATATTTTCATCAGTTAATTTTTTTTTTTTCCGTTAACAACACAATAAATTAAAAAAACATTATTTCAATATCAAAACACGTGAATTAAAATTATTCATTTAGCTTTCTACCCTACAAAGTAAATATAAACATAAAATATATAAATATAATAAATGTGTACTCGATATAACTGTGTGTAATATATATGAATGGAATGAAGTCTTATGAACACAATATTCATTCATTATCGCTTTATCCTGTATGATCCTGTATCCATTAGATAATTTATTTAATATTACCCATAAATAAGACCCCATTTATATATTGTATTTATGTATATATATGTACATATATGCATGAAGTTATATAATATATAGATGTAATATTATCTAAGCCAGGATATCATACTTAATTTGACAGGCAAATATGTTTTTTTTTTCGTGTTTTGTTTTCTGTAAGTTTTTTGTTAGGTTATTGTTTAAAAAATTATGCTAGAAAGAGACAAATAAATTATTGTATATTCTGTAGGTACATAATATAATATGTACTATGTTTGTCAAAAGGACATGTCCCTATATTTATTTTTAAAATATTATACTTGTTTTTATGTTACAGTGAAATTCTTTTATAACAACCACCATTGGATCTAACAATTGAATAAAATTGGAAGACTCTGTAATTAAATAGAATTGGAAAATATAATATGTTTATTTGTATAAATGATTTCAAAAGATAAGAAAACCTTTAAATTAAATCGTTTTTCTTTATACCCACGCATCAGTGGATTTGGGGGCAAAAAGGGTACAGACATTTGTAAAAAATATGAAATAATGCTTGACATCTTTCCTACTTTAAACACTATATTTGGGGGGGGGGGGAATAAGTAGGTACAGACATTTGCAAAAGTGTAAAAGAATGTTTTACATTTTCGCTTTTTGACCAATTACATTAGTTTAATAAGTATGGTATATGTATAAACAAACTGAATGGCGCTGTACAGAGTGCGTTTACTAGTAACATTATTATACATTGTTAATTGTCAATAGATATTAAATTTCATAGAAGAGTTATCACTAATTTCGTACGGTGACTGATAAAGATTATAAAAGTGTTTATAGTAAAGTATTTCATTTTCTCGAACAATTTTTTTTTATTCAATGCAAGGAATAACTTTGTTTTCGAAAATCCTGAATAAAAAACGGTTGACTTACTATTGAGATCTTACTGTAAAATTGTATTTGAAATAAATATAAAGAAAATGCTTATAATACTTATGCTTTTCCATCTCAATCATTTCTATGTTATTAACGGTTAAGGATTTTCTTTTTGTTTTTCTATTCGGATTGTTATTTTTTATTTATACTTTTTTATTATTATTTATTTTTTCTTTGTTTAGTACTATTGCCATCATGTGAAACACATGTGAAACGTTAAAAAGTTAAAATTTATAAATTTAAAGGTTTGTCTTTTTTATTTATAATATTCTCTTTTATATATATGCAAATATATATATATATATATGTATATCTACACATTGTTAATACAAACTGATAGTGATGATAATAATCAAAATGCTGATGCTCAGGATGATGATAATAATGTTCGTTGACTATATTTATTTACATGTACATAAGTACACACACACATCCACACATGTTTTTTGTATTTAATTTTACTTTACTTCCTTTTTAAGTTTTACAAGCTTAAATTCATATTCATGTATTTCAATTGACGTTTCATCTATATTATTTGTTATTTCCGTTGTTTCAAAATACGGAAAAAACTTATTATATACATATATGGTTACTTGTATTAAAAATGAATTCTTATACAGGTTGATTCAAACATTTATATATGATATTAGTCGAAAAATTCTCTCAAACAGTTGGTTATTGTTATTTTTAATTGGTTTTATTTTTTAAACAAAAAATTGGAGCGATCCTCCATTGAGCCAAATAAAATACAGTGTACTTAAAAATAGGATTAGATTAAAATAAATAGGAGTAGCCTAAATTTTTCAGTTACAAGATAAAATTCACTCAATGCAAAAATTGTCAATGAATTTGAGACACCCTAATATATTTATATAATATATATGATGAATTTACTATCTAAAAATTTTCCGTCAGGACATAGAAAGGATATCATTTTATTATATTTACGGTGAACATATCCTTTGAGGGTACAATATAATAAACTTATATAAAGAAAATAAAACAACAACAATAAACAAGAATAACGGTTAATATTTAAAATGTTGTATATATATATATTACTTGAAATTTTTGTGTCACATCTTTGGGTGCTTTTTTAATTTTTATTTTTTGATAAGTTCGGTACATACGACAACAGCGTACGTATAACGATATTAACAATAAAAAAAAACTTTACTAGAATATAATTCCAACATCGTACACATGACAACAAACATATACAATAGTAATGCAAACATATGTCTACATAGTATACAGTCTACATTTTATTTATAAACGCGAAAATGTTGTACTTTAAAAAATCATGCTAAGATCCTTAGTTTGAGTTTTGTTTATTTTTTTTATCTTAACCGAAATATATCAATTTTGCCTACTGATTGTCTTTCTTTATAAATTTTTTTTTCGAATGATTTAAAATCAAATATATGTCACTCAAATAACGAATATAACATTTTAATTATGTAATGAGTGTATAATCAGTGCTCGATTTGTATACTGACAGTGAATTGTAATTTATAATGTCAGTTTGCGTTAGTATTAAAATATTAATAGGTATGACATCTATCTCTCACTGATGTGGTGGTTGCAGGACAGTGATGATGATAAAAATATTTACCAATTTAATAAAATTCTAATCTGATTATCAGCAATAATTACATTTTAATGGCGTGTGAATAGTGTGTAATTAATAATGATGAGTGTATAATCAGTGTACTAAACAGTTTTTACACTGATAATGCAATCACAATAATTGTCATTTATATGCTATGATATTTAAAAAATTTTGATCAAACATATATATTTGCCGCCTATTGACATTACTAATTTAAACCTAATTTAAATCAGCATCTATTATTTGAGAAGCATCTTAAATTACCTTCATACTGATTATATACACTAATATTATGTATGTTAGAAAACCGTTTTCATCCATAGATTTATTCAATTTCCGTTACTATACTAATGTTTACTACACACATCTTGTACAATTCTTTGTGAATTATATTAAAATTTATATTCCTTAGAGGCACTTAATAAATGTTCATTTGTTTCACTACACCAAAAAAGTTTCACTATTTCTGACTTAAACGTTTTATAGTTTTCAACATTTAATATTTTAATATTAAATTATTTTTAACCATATAAATTGTTTAAAATTAAAAACTTTTAATTTATTTTTTGTTTCATTTTTGAAAAATTAAAATTAAAAAAAAATAAATATAATTTCCTAAAATGAAAGAGTTCTAGTTTTTCTTTTTTTTTTCTTCTTTTTCGAATGAAATTTGTAATAATTTCTTTTTAAACGGAAAATCCTTTTATTTTGTTTCCTTTTTATTTTTGTTGTTGGTATTATTTAAGAAAAGTTTTTCTCTCATCTTGAATAATTTACAAATTCTTTTTTTTTTCTTCATATTATATTTTCAAAGTTGAAATGAGGCTGATGAACCCTTAAGTAAGAACAAAAAAAAAAAAGTTAAGAAAATGACAATAATTTTAAGTACTTTACCTACTTTTTTCAAAATTCATTACTATTTTATTATAAAGCATACATATTTATGTACATATATTATAGTTACAAATATTTAAACACAAAATTATATTTGCTTTTGTGTTCATCACATACAAATCAACTTAAAAAGAAAAAAAAGACTACCAACAACGACAACCATTTTAATTTCATATATAAAATAAAAAGAAATTATTAAATGAATTTTTAGTGTTTGTAATTTGAGTTTTTAATTTTTTATTTTTTTTTATTTTCATTTTTTTCTTTCTGAAGAAAATTTTCATCACTTCTGTAATCATATATATTCCTTCTATTGCTTTCTCTTCCTTTCCATCTCTCTATCGAGTATTTCTTAATAAAATTAAGAAAAAAAATTTATTTTACCTGTTATAAATGATTTTGTTGTTGTTGTTGTTGTTATAATATATAAGTGATAATACTTAAACAGTAAGTTTCATTTAAAATAGTTCACCCAAAATTATTTTCAAATTTTTTGCCCTATTTTTTGAAAGTTATATCTTGAAAGTGATCCTCAAAATCATATTAAAAATAATTCGTATTATATAAGATATGATCACACTATGAGAGGGGATCATACTCTATTCTACACACTACATTATTACTAAATAAATTACATTTTTGTGTAAATGCTTTGTAAAAAGCTCCTTCGACCTCTAATATCTGTAATAGCCCAGAACAAAGTATAATTCAACGATTTGCAATCGCAAGTTTAGATCAACCAAGTTTAGTCAACCATATCTCAAATATTGCAATATTTATTTATTGCTCAATTTATATTTAATGAAAAATATAATATTGATTAAAATATTAATTAATTAAATAAAATAATTGTAAATAAATATATAATAATAAATAAATGCGATTTTAATTTTATGTTGTACTACATAAGATAGCTCTAACGTTTAACAATAAATTGAAACTCATTTTTCTATTTTTCTTTTTAATTTTAAAATTTTCTATAAGAAAGGCCCACATCCCGAAAGGGAAAAGGACCTGAACTAGGCCTGAAGATATGCAGGTCCACTGATAAATAAATAAATTAAGAAAAATTAAATTAAACCCTGTGTAACTAATCAAGTACCAGGTACTTTATAAATATAATAATAAAATGTAATATGAATTTGTGATATGAATTTAAAACGTATATTATTTATTGTGCTAGTTTTCTAGAAAACAAAAAAAAAAAAAAAACAAAACTTTTTTTATATAATAAGTATAAAATTGCATTAAGTTTATAACTCTTCCTTTCTCCATTTCTTAGTCTATCGTAATTCTTTAGTTGCCTTCTAGCAGCATATTTAAGTACAATTTTCAGGTCCTTCTTTATTGCATTTTCATAGTTTTGATGGTGTTTTTTTTCTCATATATATACATGCATACATATATATATATATATAATATATATAATAGGTATATAATATATACATTACATAGTAGACATCACATTCATAACTACATTATATGCATATGTATATATATAATATATTGAAAAAAAATATCAGGTGAAGACATGCCAAAAAATTTTCGAAAAATTCCGACAGACAAATGAAAATTGAGGAAAATTTTTCATTATTTTTGAAAAAAAAAAACTTTTCTATTTTCTTGAGTTTGTAATTTTTATTTTTTTTTTTTTTTATTTTTTGGTACAAATTGTAAAAGTTTATTACGCTAAACTTTTAAGAAAGAAGAAAAAAAAAATGAAAAAATTAAAAATATAAGGAAAATTGCATTTAGTGTTTAACTCAGTTGGATGGTTGGTTGATTGTTTGGTTGGTTGGTTCGTTGGTTTGTTGACTGTTTGCTGCAGCAAAAAAACAAAAACAAAAAAAAAGCTCAATAATGTTTTTTTCATGAAACTTTTTCATTTGTTTTGTTTGTTTTGGTAATTTTTTTTTTCGAGGAAATCCTTTTTTTTTCTTCTTCTACTTTTTATTCACTAAATGTCCATTTCATATACCTACTACAACTACTAATGGATTTCGAATTGTCCTTTAAGTCCTTAATTCTGCTCCATGTCTTTTATTATTTTTAGTTTTCTTATTGTATGTTTTTGTTTTTTTTTTTTGGAACTTCTTTATAATGGTTTTGAAAAAAAAAAAAAAAAACTGTTATTAAAAAAGACATGTCAAATGATCATTTTACTTTAGAAAAAACTTTTTGACATTTACAACAACATGAAAAGATTTTATAACTAGCGCAGGAGTTTATTAAAAGAAGAAAAAAAAATTAAAAATAAAACATACAATTGTTTTTTTTTTTTAGACGGCTAAAAGTTTTTTTCATTTTTGATTTTTGAAATATATTCTTAATGAAAAATAAGAAAAAAAAACAAATAATAAACTTTAAGCATAATAAAAAGTAAAACAAAATCTAAATTCACAAATAATGATTTGAGTAATGGAAATTTTCCAGAAATTCAACTCAATTTTGAATGGAAATCAACTATAATAAAAAATTAAATTTACAATTTTTCAAATATGAAAATAAAAATTTATGAGCGCAATTTATGTTGAATTTATAAACGGACAATTATTGTATGTATATTGGTATATATTGATATTAAACATCAAATTCAAGTGGTCCAAGTTTGAAAAAAAAATTATAGTATTGTTTCGCTAATTATATGTATCAGGAGAAGGAGCCGTTACTTTAGTCCAATGTGTAAAAAAAATACCTTTTCCCATATGAAAACATCTATTTCGGTCAATTTCGGCGAATTTCCGATTTAAAAAACCTATTTCCGGTCTTTTCCGGAAGTTGAAAATATCACCAATCGATAGAACACCCCTCGATTTAACAATTTTTTTTAAAATTTTTAAATAAAGGGTTTTTTCCCCTTAAAAAACTGATGCGCATGCTCAGAAACACCCGGTATACTTACAGAGAATCAAAAACTTTTCAATTTTTTTTTTCAGATTCTTCTAGCATTTTTTGCACTAATTTTGAATCATCCAAGTTATATTTTTTTCCTCTAATATTTTCGCAGTATTTTCTTACAATATTTAAAATTTCAAAACTCAATTCATTCGCTTCTGGATTGACGAACGAGGGTCTGAAGGAAGCCAAATACAGAATATGAAAAAAAAAACCTTATAACAACTACAAAATTGGTTCTACTAAAATATTACTAAACTGTACAGTAATTCTACCAAAACTGACAGGGAAAAAATTTTAAAATTTACATTACCAAAAGAGTTTAAATAATTTCTGTACAGTGTAAATTAAAAAATTGGATTGGATTCTGTAATTTAAAAAGATTATAATTAAATTAAAGTCGAGTTTACTTTTATCAAATATTTATTTTTTTTTGCATTTTTTGAGATAATATTTAATTTACATCTTTTTCGATTTCTATTGCTACATCATCATTATCATCATCAGAGGCGGTTGAGATAAAAGAATAAATAAATAAATAAAATTTGCTCAGTATCCTTAACGTAGTAAATGTATCAACAAAATGTTGAATACAACGCCTGCATAATTTAAAATGTCAACAAAAGCTCATAAAAGACATTGAGACATTCTTTCATGATCAAAATTGATGTTGACAATGTCTTCGGTTTGGCAGATATTTGGGTATCTAAAAAATTTAAAAAACCCAATGTTTTTTATATGAAATTTTTCTATTAAGTTTTTATTTATATAAGGAAAAAAGGAATGGGTTATGGGTTGTGATTAAAAAAACAAACATAAAAAATATATTCGAGGTT
The DNA here is from genome assembly GCA_963942445.1 of Argyra leucocephala. NCBI lineage: Eukaryota > Metazoa > Arthropoda > Insecta > Diptera > Dolichopodidae > Argyra > Argyra leucocephala. The sequence continues at coordinate 150,747,104 of OZ012680.1, forward strand.
TGATAATTCACCATATTCACAGTTAATTCTTATATTATGTAAAATAATGCACGCCATGATTATATATTTAGCAAGTAATAAAATTTAAATTTGTGATTTAGAAGACCAAAGGCTTGTTTTGTATGCCTTGTATTACCTAAAATTTTAAATATGACAAATAAAATATTTCAACAAATTTTTTTTTGTGATAAATATTTACCTAGAATGCTTTTCAATACATTGAAAAACGACTGAAAAGCGTATCCTCAAGATAATTTTTAATTTTTTATAAGTATTGTAATACCTTTGGTATTTTTCTTTGTTTTTTAATTTCCTGCATATTATTTTTGAGTATATATAAAATATCGCTTTTATTTTATATTTTTTAATAATTTAACTAATTTAATTTAAATCAACACTTCTACAATCATCAATCACTTGAATTACAAATTATATTAATTAAAATCTTTTTGTTAATTTTTCTTGTTCACAAATGTATTCCAGTACAATAATGTCTCACAAAGCTCTTATTAAACAATAAATTATTTTTATTCATATAGTTGGAAATTTAGTTTTTCGGCATTGTATCAGGTTTAAATTTTTTTTAAAGACATTTACGATGTCACCGTATGTGGAATTATATTCTCAACTAACTTTACTTACTACTACTTTTTCTACCTATAAGGGAATTTATTGCTCGATTTAGGATTTTTATTGCTTAATCTAAATTATTCTCTTGTAAAAAGGTTATTCTTATTAAAGAAATTAAATGAAATTTTGTACTATTATTTTTTATTTCTTATATCTTTTTAAACTTATAATTTATAGTTATATTTGTTTTCTCAGGTGTGTAAAAATGTATGTGTAGAGAGTGATGAATTTTTTTTAATATAGTAGGTAGGTATATATAGGTATCGGTTAAACCTTATTGATTGTTGTTCTTCTTTTTAATGTATGTTATAAATAATAATTATGTATGAATTTTAACATGAACAGTTCGATAATGAATTTTTTGAAATGAAATGAAATTTTAAATAACCAAAATAAAGGTATGATAAATTGATTGAAATAAAAACTCTAATGAAGGAAACAAATGCTAGAATTTATTTTGCTTCCGTCATTTATGGCGGGTTACAAAGCTAGTATAAAATATTGCTTCATTAAATTTCACGAATATCTGTAATAGTCTGTCTCTACAGCAGCTTTCAGAATTATCCAGAATCAGATTTAATTTTTTTTTTTTTTAATATCATTAATTTAAGCAAAAAAAAAATTTTTTTTTTTTAAATCCGTTTTATAATAAATTTTCATAATTATATTGCTGCACCCGATTTTCTACTATTTTTTCTACGTTTTAATCCTTATCCTACTTGAAATTACTATGGGTTACTAAAACTAAGAAAATAAGTAAATAAAAAAATTACATTAATATCTTGTTGTTGAACCTTGAATGATTCTGATAACTTTGATAACTGATCACTTTTTTTTATCATTTCTTCTAAATTAACAGGACTTAAATAATATCCTTTGAAAAATTATTTATTCAAGCTAAAATTTGTTTTCATCCAAATTATTCAAAATTATTATAAAAAATCTGAAACTTATAAATTGTATTAATATTAAAAAAAAAAACAAAAATATTTTCCTTTAAACTTATAAAATTTAAAACTTTAAAGCACCTGTAAAATTAAACGGAAAACAAAAACAACAACGTTTAATAAAACAGAAAAAATGTTTTCTTCTCAAAAAGTTTGGTGTCACTGGCACTCAACATAGTTGTACCTTTGCAAAAAAAAAAAAAAAAATAAAAAACAATTTTCTTAAATTTTATAACTTTCTAAAAAAGTAAACAAAAAAAAAAAAACATAAATGTCTTAGTGCCAATTCACTGAAAATAGAATTTTAAAAGAGAGTTGAAGTCACTAAAAAGCTACTTTTTGAAAAACTTAATCCATTTTGATCCACCAAAACTGTTAAACTGTCTTTTTCTTATTTCTTATATTCTTATTTGATTTTAGTATAATCAGTATTGCCAGATTCAAGGGTTTTGTTCAAGATTTATATGTCTTTCTTATATATGTATATATTTTTGTGACCGACAAAAATGGAGAACGTTGATGAGTCAAACCCAGAATTTACATGGTCTGTTGGCCACCTAAGTAAGTAAGTAAATATAATATTTAATAGAAAGAGTGGACAATTTAACTAAAGTACAAAATAACTAAATATATGCTATGCTATGCATATGCTATGCTATATGCTATGCTCAGAACACTAGCGGTCATTGTTTACAAATAAAAGGCATTCAAATATTCCGTTTGAGTTGGTACTGAATCCTCTTTTTTGTTCTAAGAGGAATCACAAAGTACACAACATGTGGTAGACACAACTGAAATTGGACTTAAAGACTAACTATTAATATTTTTCTTTAAACTCATACATCCATTAAAAGGTAAGAAAATGAAGTGTATCATTGCATAAACTGCAAAGGTTCTAAGTAACGAGTATAAGAAACAATTTTTTGTGAATTATACAAAGTTCAAAGACGTCGGTTTTTTTTTTTAAATTTTTATAACTTAATGTTGTGGTTGAGCTTGTGATAATAACTATAATTAGTCAAATCTTTACAAATACTTATTTATAACTTAATCTATCAAACTATAAGGTTTGGTTTGATACCCCTGTAAAATTCTGATTCCAACCTTTGGAGGACATTCTGTTATTTATTTTTATTCTTATTTTAAATATTTTCATTTTATATTTTCGCAATTGCACCCGGTGCTTTTTTATTTTTATTTCTACCTAATCTAAAACACAATTATTATAATTTAACTTGCTTTTTTTATCTCATATGTCAATTATCTAGTACGTGAGGGATGACAGAACGTCATTTATCAATCTAGTATTGACAAAACGGAAATATTTTGAATTTTTAGGTGTATTTTTGTTTTCTACTCATGGTAACACTCACTAAAGCATCACACATCAGATAAGTTGAATTGCATTGCAGTAAATTTTTACTGGGTTTTTGTTTTTTTTTTTTTTTAAATATAAATTTTTTTTTTGTCTGATTATTCTTATAAAATCTGCGTCAAAAGCATACCTCTTTTTTTATTATTAATTTTTCTTTTTCTTCTTCTGCTTTTTTTTTTTTGTGAAAGTAAGTTAGAAAGTCTATCGATCTAAATCGCTGTGACACACAAGAAGGATAAAATAAAATTACCCAATTATTTACGTGAACTTTTTGAATGTTTCAAACACAAATCTATAAACACATACACATCGAAAGATTTTGTTTATTATTGTTATTGTTTTTTTTTTCTTTCTGTTTTTATTACAATGATTCGCAATGATTCTTTGAAAACTTTTTCTTGTCATTGACGTTTAACTGAAATCGGAAAGGATAAGAAGAGAATGGAGCTAAGAATAGTTGGCTTTCTCTTTTTAACCCCTTACATTCACCATATGACAATGTGTATATTAAATATAGGAGACAATGTGATTCACGATAAAAACTTTGATAAAAAAAAATATAACAAAAAAAAAATAAAAGAACATTTAGCTTTGGTTTGTTTGTGTGTTTGTATCTTTTAGCACCATAAAAAAAGTTTCAAAAAAAAAAATTAAATAAAGTCAGACTTTGTTGTCGGATAAATGTTTTTTTTTTATTTTATTTTCTCTTTCATTTTTATATCCCGTCTATATCAATAAAACAAAAGCGACAACTTTCATGGGGAAAACTTTTGTTTGGTTTTTTTTGTTTTTTTTTTGTTTTTTTTTTTGAGTCAAAGTTATTTTTTCTTTAGATTCATGTAATGCTTTTTTCTTGATTTTCTTTTGAGGAAAAAGAAACAGTTGCTAACCAGTTTTAAGATCACTTTTCCTAATATAATTTAATATAGTGCTATATATATGTATATGTATATTAACTATTGAAATTTCCGTAACCTTTGCCTCTATTTAACTACCATACAAATAATGAAAATCGTAACCTAAACAGTACTAATACATATACACTTTATAGTCTCATCCAAAACAAAACTATTATATTATATAATGTGTTTTATAGTATGAGATAATGTAGTGTTTTCTATATAGACATGTTCCATGTACATTGTATACCCATGTGAATTTCTAGAGTAAGTGGCAAAAGAGGATGAATTTAATTTTTTCTAATCTATTTCACTCGTTTATATTTGTGGCTATCATCGTAGTCAGATTTTTTAAGTTACTCACCTGAAAAATATTTTTTGTTTACCTAAAGTGATCAACTGGTTCAGTAAAATTTTGTAAATAATTCCATTGCTTTTCGCTTTATTTATAAGTTGTATAGTTTTAGTAAATTGAATGACAGGAAAATAGCATCTAACTGAGATCATAAATTCAGTAGTTTTTCATGCTTCATATTATTGTTTGTTTTATTCAACCGAAATGATGTGTGGGTTATGACATTTGACTACGAATCTGAAGATCTATAGAGTTCGAATACCACTCGGGACATGGATATTTAATTAAAAAGTTTTTTATTTTTTTTTTCATTATTCCGAAAGTCAAATCAATTTTAATTATAATAAATTTGTAAATAAGACTTTTATCACTAATTAAAACTAGACATTTAAAATTTAAGAAATATTTTATTTTTATATAGCGCAATTGCATAATATAGTTTTATATGAAATCAAAATATAATTGTATAAAACCCACAACTGCTGTCAATTTACCACATTGAGAATGTAATTGAAATTTCAAAAAACTTTACAAAATAGTTTTTACAAAATCTTAAGCTTATTTCAAATTTTGTACATTTCATTCAATTCATTTTGATACTCTCTGTATTATCTTCTAATAAAAATAGTTTTATATTTATAATATCAGATTATACTCATATATGGCTGTATACTCATATATGGCTGTATACAATGTGGTAAAATTGTTATTGGAAAATTTTGCAGATGTTAAAGGAAAATTCTTGGAATTTTCATTTGTTTTTCATTTTTTTTTTTTATATTTATTTCTTTTAAATTTTCCTGTTCTATAACACGCGAGAACAATAAAAAACAAAAACAAAAAAAATACAATGTCTCGGTTTTAAAATGAAATCAAAAACAACAAAAAAATTGACTTTTCTATTTTGTGGTTTTCTTGGACTTTCTCCCTAAATATATATTATTATATTATTATGTGATACTAATATCTATAAGTATGTCAGATTTGTTTTAAATCTATAAACACAAATACACTCACAGCCGGACATAATATTATTATTTTATATAATATAAATATTTTGTATAGATACATGGTTTATATAAGATTTCCATATTTTATTTATATATATAGATACTATCAGACTTATGTGTGAATGTTTGTATCACTTATAAAAATGAACAATTTTTATATTACAACAATTTAAGGATTTAAATATATTTTTCGTGATTTGTTTTGGAATAAAAAAATAAAATGAAAATAATAAATACAAAATGAAACAAAATTGAAAAAATGAAAAAAAAAGTAATGTTTAAGGTTAAAATAAACTATTTATTTTTAAAATATTATTTTCTTAGCTTTTTTTTTTGATATTTCATAAAATTTTATTTGATCTATTTAGGTTTATTTAAATTTGAATAAAAGATCAAAGAATTTTTAAAATTAAGCTGATGTGATGAGATTGTCCTCACAGACAGTTGGTTATACAGACAGTTAATAATACACTGCTGGATGAGAAGATTGTTCTAGCCTATGCTGTACGAAATTCTGTCAGTATATATATATATATATATATATATATATATTTTAAATTGGGGAGTTCTATGTAAATGCGACCTTTTAAGATCTATTATACTTCCCCGTTTATCTCAGAATTGTAATTCTATGTCGTTGATAAACGCTATTATTGCTTTGATGTTAATTTCAGAATTAACTGACTTGTATTCCTATTTAGAAATGTTTATATTAATTATCTCAATTTTATTAAAACATTTTTTTTTTAAATATCTATATTTTTGTTCGGCTTTAAGATATAAAAAATTGCATAAGCAATGAATATTAGGTGTATCAACAAATTTATTGGTGGGATTTATTGAAGTGTGTCAACAAATTTATTGATATCATACCTACTGATAGTGACAGTTGTAACACATAGAGAACGAGACATACAAGACAACATATATTAAAATATATACCGGCTACACGTACCTTAACATATTTTTAACTTTTTTTTTAATTGCATTTTTTTATATATTTAAATTTTAATATTGTTAATTTAAATCAATGGGGATTGAAAGACTTATGCCACATAAACCAATAAATAATATTTATTATATGGACAGATTTATGAATCAAAAAATATACCAGCTAAACGTCAACATAAACGTCTTAATAAAGTAGTTTCGTTTAAACTTCAGAAAACAAAATTCTGCCTTCTTAGATCAAGTTTTGATGATCGAAAATACGCAAGAAAAACACATCTTTATAATTACATTTCATATGAAATTCATTTCATTTCAATTCACTTTATAATTATATTTCATTATGAATAATTATAAATAAGTGAACCACTTTTCGAGCGTAATAACAAATTCTTAAAATTTTCCTTAAATTAGACTTTAGTCGAAATTTCAGTTATAATTTAATAGCAAAACCAATCAAGATAAATACCAATATAAACAAATTAAAATTAATTTTATTTTACAGAAAAAGAAATGTTTATAATTCTAGATTATTAAAAAATATGCAAGTCTGCTAAATTATTTTGCATCTGCATTTTATTCTTATAATAGATAATAATTATTAAAATTTTATTTTTTTTTCACTTAAAAAATTTATTTATAGTTTAGAATCAACATTGATCTATGTATATTATATTGACTTCCCACGCTGTTAAGTATTTATTATACTTAGACGTAATTCAAATGCACTTCTCATAATTTTCCTCTCTGGCCTCAGACTTTTTTTCACTGAAGTATTGAAGTACTTACTTCTACCATTTTTTATCTGCTTGCATATTATCTGCTCCTGCTCAACCAAGTTTTATTATTTTCTTTAAAATTATTATTAATTTAATACAATTTTTTTTTTTATATTCTATTAATTGAAATGCCCCTACTTAAAGTTGATTAAGTGATTTTTAAACCTATAAGTATTATTTCAAATAAAAGAAAAACATTAAAAATTAACTTTTAACGATTATTTAATTCTGTTAACACACCCACTAATTGAACGAGCTACATTTTAAATTTAATTATCAAAAACTGCCTTTAATATTTACATTATTTTTTTTTAAGTTTTCCTTCTATATATATATACTTATACATGGACATAAAAATAAGAAGAAATATTCCATTAAATATCTCTCTCTAACTAGGTAGGTATAGTCTTCAATTTAAATTATGATATTTTAAATAAATCTTATTATCTTGTTATACTGTGTTATATCTATTTGTACAAAAAAAAAAAAAAAAAAAAAAAAAAAAAACAAAATAAAATAAAAAGGCAAGAAAAGCACTCAAAATATTTGTACATATTTTGTTTTTGTTACAAATTTTCTAATTGTTAAGCTTTAAAAAATCCTCAAACTTTTATAATCAAAAAATTAAATAAATTAAGTTAAGAGAAGAAACTATTTTGAGTTTAGTAGCGTTCATTCTAAGGTTGTAAAAATTTTTGTTTCAACACTTGACTTCAATTTATAATATTTTTCAATACAAAAAACGAATATAATTTCCATAGAATCTCTCCTCTTCAATTTTTCATTTTTCATTTTTTTTTTTTTTTATTATGAATAAAATATCAAAAGGAATTCCATTATTTTTCCCTGACTTACAAAACAAGAACAACAAAAAAAAATAATAAAATAACCCAATTCCTAACGGTATTATCTCACTTCTTATCACAATATAAAAAAAAAAAAACAAGATCCAAAAAATCTAAAAATTTGTTAAGTACTTTGTTTTTTTTTCGTGTTTGATTTGAGAATGTTAGGAATTTGTGGAATGAGAGAGTGAGCAAAAAACTACTATATAAGATCAGAAAATTACTTAAGTTCATTATTTTACGAATTAATCTAAGGTTAATAAGGCTAAAATGTTCTAAACAAAAAAAAATATACTTTTTGTATTTTTAACCTTTGCATAGAATTTGGAAAATTTTCAATTTTACTATGTCAGAGAGATATGTAGCTATTTTCATATGTTTTTAACTAATTTTTTTTTTTTTCTTTATATTGTTTTCAATAATACATTTTGTTTCATAATTCATGTATATCAAATACGTAATAGATAATTAAATTTAGTTTTATTGATCATAGCTTAATTCAATTTAATTTAAATAAGCTAACGAGTTTTTATTTAGAAGACCAAGAGATAAATTATATAAAATTAATAAAAAATTAATATAGAAATTTTTTTGTAATAGCATTTTTTTTATATTTTATAATATTGTTAGTTTAAATGATGATTGGGAGATTTACAAACCAATTAATTATATATATTATTTGGTCAGATTTATGATTAGAACAAGCATGTCGGACGTCTTTAATTGTCGAAAGCTTGCTATATTATATTTTTATATTAATATTAAATATGGTAAATAATAATAATATTAGCAATACATCATGCCCAATGGATAGTAAAACACCAATAACGTTATTGAGAATGAGTCAGTAATTTAATTTTAGAACATGCTCTTAAGTAGAGAAATGGGAATATAACTATGTCCTTTACAATGATATTTGTTTGATTAAAATATTATCTTTAATACGATATTCATGTTTTATATACAAGTACATCAATAAAATAAAACTGCGGCTGTTGATATTATTTGACTTATGTGATCAAATAATTTTGCGATCACTTACAGGTTAATGAATATTTTATTTTTATTCATACATTTTATAAGGACATATTTTTGAATTTCCTTCCTTCTCTTAAATTTTTATATTTTTTTCAAACCATTAAAAGAAAGTTGAAAAATTTAATTCTCTTGATAATATTAAAAAAAAAGTATATATTATATATATAAAAAAAAATCGAAAAACCATGAATTGATCTCCCATGATATTTCAATATAAACCTACATTCTTAGTACATTCAATTGGAATCAAAATTATTCGCACATGCACTTTACATTACAAAATTTAAATAATTCATTTAATATGTGAGGTTTTACAATTATTTCAAGTAACGGTTTTCAAATTAGTTTTGCGTAAAAAATATTTGAAAACCGTTACTTGATATTTATGTCAAATTATTTTCCAACTGATTTTCCAACTGAATTTGTAATATGTATAATTTAAATTTCCTACCTTTTTGAACAGTTCAAAAAATACTAAATACTGTGATATAAGATACTACTCTATATTAAAAAAAAAAAAAATTCCTCAGCTTTGAACTTATCATTACAATAAAAGATGTTGGGTAGGAAATGACTATCTATAAAATATTTGACTTTTTATCGCGTCTACTGAGACTTTATCGAAAAAATAAGAAAAAAATGAAAAATAATTATACCAGTACTGAAACAGCTTTAAAGTATTAGCCAGCTTTTTTGCAATGGAGTAGTATATAAAATACTATATAACATAATTTTACTAACGTATTCTTTATACAAAATTTAGTAACATAATTTCAACAACGTTACTACATTACTACAAATTTGACTTTTTTTATTACAAAGAACTGTAAAACACAATTAATATTACATAGTAATGTTGTAGGATATATTATAGTCGAAAGTTTTGGTTCATTTAACATGTCCAATAACAACTAACATATCCAATTTAACTTAAAATATTTATATGGGCAAACACACGATTTATTTATGTAAAGGTCTTTCGAATTTAAATGTAATTCCAAATAAATAATGTTAAGGCAGAATATAAGCATCCAATAGCTTTTCACTATCACTGTACCTAACTTTAAATAATGAATTCTGTAACATAATAAAATTATTTTTTATACCACAGTAAGTAATTCGAATTCTTTGAACACAAAAACAACAATAAGATTTCTTTTCCGGGTTTCCTTTGCTTTTTCTTTTTTTCATTTTTGACAGACAGGAAGTTTTCAATGAATTTTTTTCATTTTTTTTTTTATTTTTGTTTTTACAGATTGAAAAAGTTTACCGCCAAATTTTAGAAAATATTGTTTTTGTTTGTTTATTATTATTTTGTGTTTTTTTTTTTTTGTTCGAGGAAACAATTTTTCATCTTTAGTAATTCTTCAACATTTTACCACTTGTTTTATAATTCTACTTCTTAAGAAAAAAAAACACAAAAAACAAAAACTCCAAAGATTTGGTCCAAATGAAATTTTTTTTTTATTATTGTAAACTTTTACTATGATTACTGTTAAATAAAATGGTATTTTGTGGATGGATCATTTGGAATTCATGGTGAGGTGGATTAGAAATATGGAAAAACTTGGTGAATGGAATAGACTGGAAAGCAGAGAGAGGTTATTTTAAAATAAATCCAATTTTTAAAAAAGTTCAGCAAGCAATTTATGATTTTACTTTTTGATAACAGCACCAGGTACTTTAATATGACATTTAAGGATATCTTTTGACGTGAAGTTATCATTGATAAATTTTGGCTTTATTATATTTGTATTATGGTTCAGTTTTATATAAAATTAATTTTATGTTGGTTATTTAAAGAAAAAAAAACTTTAATGAGATAATAATATTTATTCTTTCAGAGCTTTTCAAACTTAATATAAGCAAAATGGTAATTATTGTGGGAGAAGAGTATTTAACGAAAAATGTAATTATTGTTGGAAAAAAAATATTCAAAAATGTCGTCAAGAACCGTTATGCTCATGGGGAAGAATATTGTTTAGGACTGTGTCGAGCTTAAGGCAGTTAAAACCCATATCCGTTTGTGAACCTCTAGAAAATTTATCTTGAAAAATTTTTTTAAGTAAGCCTCTAAAATTAGTACTTATTGTTTTGCCTCACAATTAGGTAGTATAGTATAAATTAGTTTTACGTTACATATCCAATTAAGTAAATTTTTATTAAAAGTCTTTAGAAATTTAACCACAAAATTAATTTTTGAACTGTAAGTTATTGATTAGTTGAAAACCTATGAATTTAAACATACATGGACCATTTTTTTTGTAGAATACACCGAAAATAGAATAAGTTACTAAAAGAATATATTTATAAGAGTAAGTACTAAAAAGTTAATTATTTTAAGGTTCAATTAATTATTTGCAAAGCTATTAAAATCAATTATTTTTGTAATTTTTAAAAATCGGTTTCATTCTTTTTTGAAAATATGCAGTATTCATATTAAGTGTTCAGAGTGCAGTAAGGTTAAAATTGCAATTGGGATTTATTGCATTCGATTTAATTGATCAAATTTTCTAAAATAAATTTAAAAAAAAATATTTTAATTTAGGCCACCACTATTTTCAATTAAAAAGACCAAAAATCCGAAAATAACTTTTTAAATATCAAAATAAACATAGTTACAATAACTATCAAAAAAATATATCTTAAAAATAATTTCACAAATAAATATTATTGTATATAATTAAATAAAATAATCATTATTATTACATGATATGAAATAAACTCCTTCATTATCATGTTATTAATTTGTAATAGATTAATAATAATTTTTTTTTCTGTTAACATTTAATAACATATAATTCCCCATAATTTAAAATAATCCTGGTTATACTAATGTATAACAAATTAATTATTATAGACTTCGTATTTGGCATTAAAACCACACCATTTAATATTTATACCCCTAAAAAATTAAATGGATATATGAGCTTACATATATGTACACCTACATATTAAATAAATAATTCTAAAACAAAACAACAAGAAAAAACAAACAAAAAAAACCAAACCAAAACAAAAAAAAATAATAATAATCTAATTCCCAGAATCTGATGTATTATCCTTTTGAGAATAAAATGATCAGGATAATATTAAATACACAAAAAACAAAAAATACCACCATTTGATTTTTTCCTGTAATCCAATTGTCATTATTTAAGTGTTCCTAATAAAATATCAAATACAACACACAAATAAACATACACAAATACATACAATATTTATCAAAAAAAAAAAAAAAAACGAAATAACAAGAGCTACTTGTAAGAATTAATATTTTATTGATTTGATCACGTATTATAACGGTACCAAAATACCGCCCGTAAAATTCTTTGATTTGCTCTTTTTTTTCAGTGTGCTTGTTATGCTCTGTTCATATACATATACTCAACATAAACTTTACATATGTTAACAATAAAAGTAAAAAAAAAAACAAACAAAAAGAAAAAAATAAATAAAAAAAGAAAATTCACCTAATAAAAAGGTGTTAAAAAAAATTAACCTTCAGGGATTTAACAAATACTGTACATATGTAGGACTATATGTATACAAATAGATATATAAGGATGTAATAAAAAGGTAAACAGCTACAAACATATTAAATAAATCTGATGAAAAATTAAATGAACATTACCCATGAGTAATTTATAACACCCATCTATATTCGTTAATCGTATTTTTGTTTATTTTTATTTTTTTATTTTTTTGCTAAATCTATACTCCTACTACTCTACTCTACTACTCTTCTCAACTATACAAAAAGACCGACAAATTGAACCTGTAGTGAATTATAGATATTCAAAAAAAAAAAAAGGATACGTACAGGCATTCATATGTTTTAATTTGAGAGTTGAAAAATTTAAATGTAAAATATAAATTAATCAATTTTGAATGAAACAGTGCTTCGTCAACTTTGTTAATGATATAAATTAATTGTGTTCTGTATGAAATCTCTATCCAAAAATCTTTGAGAAAAAATTGCAAAAGACAAAATTTAAAAGACAAAATCACCCAAGACGAAAACCCAAAAACAAAATCCATAGTTGAGATATTTTTTGTTTTGTCTCCAATAGAAGCTACGGAAAACAAAGCTGCGGTGACCGTTTTTGGGGATTTTGTCTGTGAGGATTCTAATTTTTGAGGGGACTTTGTTTTTACGGATTTTATGTTATTGAAATTGTGTTAGCGGGATTGTGTCCATCTGCCGAATTCATTTTAATAATAGTGATTTTAGATGACTATTAGTTGTCTATTCAACTAAAATATAAGTTTCACAATAAAAAATATAAAAAATTATAAAAAGCTCAAATCAATGTAGACAAGCTATTGACAAAATATTGACAAGCAGAAAAACATATACCTATTGTTGCGATGGTGATAAATCTTGTTTTGGCACATTAAAAAATTCACTAGATTTGCTACAAAATTTTGTTATAGGAAAACATTAAAAACAAGATATGTTATAGAAAACATATCAAGGGCAATATTGACAATTTTATTTAAGAAAATTTTCTAATAGAAAAATTTATTGAAATAAAGTTATTTATATTATATTTAAATTAATAGAACTACAATTTGTATGAAAACGTATTGAATAATAATTGAATAGTAGTTGTAATAAGAATTTTTGGTTTGAATTTTTAGTGGTATTAAATGTTTTTATGTAATATGGTATGTAAGTTGTGGTAAATGAATACCGACTCTACTAAAAATCTGTTTATAGTCAAGTATATATGGAGAGCATTTAAGTCTTGTTTGCTAATGTAGTTCTCACATTACCTTGCATTGTCTAATTTCACATTGTTTTTAATTTTTGCTCCTATCGTTCGGTTTCATTCGGATATTTTGTTTTTCCATATGATATTTTTTATCTAACTAAAATAATGGGATAAGCAGTCTTACTGTTTTCTCGCATTTCTAGCAAGTTAAAAAAAAAGATATAGGAAAGACATAAATAAAAACAAAATTAAATTTCAAACAACTCTCACTTATTAGAAAAATTCTTACAGATTGAGAAACATTGAACTTTACAATCACATACGACCATAATTCCATATCATATTTTGATCAAACCGTATCTGAAAGTTTTCATTAGAAATAGTAACTATAATAATTTTTTGAATCAAATAGTAAATTTTAATTTTAAATGCTTCCAATAAATAAATATCATTATTAAATATACATTTGGGACTTTAATTAACTAACTTTTCGATTTTAAGTTATTAGATACAATATACAGGATACTTCCGCCATATATACAATATCTTTTGTATTAATTCAATAGATATTTAGAGATTTGATACCAATTGAAGTAACTATTATAACGAACTTTTTGGAATTTTATTTGTTTTGATTTATTTTTTCTTTTTTCATTTTTATTCTATGGAAAATTCAATCGGAAAAGCAATGTCCTGTCTGATTCAATATACTAAATTATAAATAAGAACACAAAAAAAAAAAAAACTAAAAACAAAAAATACATTTCCCAATCGTATTTTGACGTATAGTACCAATTTCATCTTCCACATACAAAATATACATATATATTCTTATACAATCCTTAAATAGCTTTGAAAGGGTAGATGTATAGGGAAAAAGGAAATACGAAGTCAAGGCAGGGAAATTAAAGTTAAAAAAAATTGTATGAATATTGGACAGAAAATCTACTAAGGTTAAAGAAATGTAATTTTTGTTGTTATATTTTTTTCGTATTTCAAATAAGAAGATGGCTAGCAAAATAAAAAGAAAATAAAAAAAAACAGACAAAAAACAAAAAGAAAAAAAAAAAGAAAACGAAAAGAAAAGCTTAAATAAAGTGGATTATCATAACATAAATAAAGGAAATTATATGAGGTTAAAATGACTTTGGTATAATATTTTAGCAGATTTTTTTTTTGCTTTGATTTTCTAACTGTATACGATATATGTATAGGTAGGTACACAATATTAGTTTTATATTATTAATTTATATCGATCAGATTATACCGTTTTTATAACAGAAATATTAAATACGAAATAGTTTTTTGCAAAATTAAAATAAGTAAATGGGACTAGCTTAGAAATTAAATGGTTAAGTTACCATGTTATTATGTTTTTTTTTTTAATTTCCAGGCAGCCCCAGCAGAATTGATTTCAATATTGTTTTTTTTTTTGTTATTTGAAAATAGTCAGGTATAGTTATATATTTAGTTATTTCTCTTGCAGTTCAAATTTAACTCTTTTTTCGGTAATCAAAAAGTATGCCCAGTATGCCCAGATGTGTAATACATTTTATATTGAAAATTAATACAACATATTATTGTTACATAATATAATATTTTCCTACATTTTTATGAAGTAAATTTAATATTTTGATTGGAATATTATATTTATGTTATTTTAATATTATGTAATTTAATTTATATAAGTAGTTAGTTTTGTTTTTATTTTTCTTCAAATTTATATTTTTATTTGTGTTTGGTGTGGCATCAATAACATTTTTTTCCGAAAACTTTAAAGAAAATTACTTAAAATAGTTAATCTATATTCTATTTTAAACAATAATGTAACTTGGATTTGAATACATTGAATAAAAGTTATCTTTAATCAGTATTGCAATACATACCCGTGTATGATTATGTAGAGAAGAGTTAAGTAGGCTTATTTTAGTCTTTTTTTATGGAATAAATCAAAATGAAGAGGCCTTGTATGTTCCGGAAGCTATTAACTTATTCTATTATTATATTCTAATTACGTGCCAGTTAATCTATATATAAACTTTAATTCTAAAATACATACTAATTTATAATTCATACTAAATTAGGTAGTAGTGACTGCCAATAGTACGTCGACACTTTTAGACCAGTAGGGTCCATTGTGATAATCATACTAAATCCCTTATAAACATTATTTTAAATATAGTTATTTAAACTACATTGAATTAGATCAATATCGATACTGAACAAATAAATCAACAAGTCAATAATAGGTCAACACCGATAAATAGGTTATAATCGATAATATATATACTTAACTCAGATTAATTCGCTATACCTTGGAATGGTGGCATGATAACCATCACTTTTTTTTTATTTTTCCGTTACTTGCTTGACTATCAAAATGTTTTAGAAATTGTCTTGTTAATAATTAATTTTAAATTTATATACCCGTGTATTGAATAAACTAAAATTTTATTCAATATCCCTTTCATCTTGGAACAGGTTAACCAGACTGACAGTTAGTTTTCATTTTAATAGAGTGGATTAATAAAAATAATAATATAAAAAAAAAAACAAAATCAGATTTCTTTATTTTTTTTTTTTTGTTTTTTTTTGTTTTTATTGTGTCAGAATTAAAGTAAAACGAAAATCTATAATACAAAAAAAAAAAAATTTATAAAGCAATAAGAGAAGCAAAAAAAAAAAAAAAAAAAAACAAAATATCCTGTCTACATTTATCAGGCTTATATGGGAAAAACGTGATTTTTATCGGAAATGATAAAAACATGAATGTGCTAACAAATTGGGTAAACAGTACAGGTTCCATTTTTTTGATTATATATTTTTATTTTTTTTTTTTATTTTTTGTTATTGGTCGACATTGACAAGTTTATTATTCTTGGTGCTTTTGTTATTATATCAAATTTACTAAATTTCGTTTTTCGTAAGGTGGGGTAATGTGGGGTAAGGTTTGTCTTTATTTATTTTGTTTTTTTTTAATTCATTTATTTATTATCTTTGTAGGTAAAATATTTATTAGAAAAAAGATATGTAATTGTACATATAAATTAAGCAGGTGTTGTCTTACCAATGTGTTAGTCTAGATATTATATGTAAGATATGATTATTGAAAAATACTATGTAGCGGTTACCTTTAATGGTTCTTAATGATGTTTTATTGTTTTATTTTTTGTGTTTTTTTTTTGTGTTCAATGGCTCAATTAACAGTTTATTTTACCAATAAATTCAAAAATAATCTACTCTAGATTATTGTAAATAAGACACAATTACTTATCAAAAGTTGCTTTTTGTTACTTAATTTAAACGCTAATTAGATAAATGGGTTACAAGGGTGGTGTTTTTTTTCTGTTGCTATACTATTATTACATTTAAACATATGTTTTGTAATATATTATAAATTTGAATATAAGTGGATACAATGTAGTGTAGTAAATTAGAAAAACAATTTAAGGATAATTTTATTTTAAGGACATGATTGTTTTTTATTTTTTTGTTTATTCGATTAATAGAAAATATTTTGTTTTGTAAATTATTTACGTTTTTAAGTATGTTGAGAATTTTTACAAAAAATATCTAAATCAATTAAATTTGGCGAGTTCTTAGAAACTATAAATATGTATTTCTTGGTATGTTAAAATTGAATTCAAATAAACATTTGTATGAAATTTAAATAAAAATTGTAATTATTGTATGAAGCAACAATAGTTGAAAGCAATTGATTAGACTATATCTGAATTCAAATTTTAAAATGCAGGTCTCACAAGTTGTAAAATTTTGTTACAGTTTTTCCGTTTACAACAGAGTATACGATATTTGTGCAATTAACCATAATTGATGGTATCAGGTTAATTTTTCTTTACTTTTGATTTATGTACAAGTCAAAAGTAAAAGAAAAATCAAACTCTTATCATCAATAATTGTTAATTACACAATAATATCGTATATTCTGTTTAAAACAAGAAAAAAATGTCGAACTGATAATACTCAATCGATTGTTAATTTAATAAATGTCTAAATTTGAAAATCTGTAAAATTACATAATTATTTGCTGGAAAACTAGACCAAAAATACAAAACATGCTTTAATTCAAAATTTATACAGCAATTCTATTAAAAATTTAATATAAGAAATTCATTGAAATCAAATTAACGAAACTTCACTTTCAAGAAAGCTTAATTTTTTAAGGTCAAGTTGAACGATTTAAAAAAAACAATTCAAGTAAGTGGTATTGAATGGAAAACTGTATATAAGGTAAATATTGAATGAAAACTAAATATAAATAATGCAACAAGGATTATTACAATTACTTTGCACTTTTACTATTATTATTATTTTTCCAGCAAAAAAAAAAAAAACATTATTTGAATAGCTAGTAACAATTATAAAAGTTCTACTTAAAATAACTCCAGTACATTCCATTTTACAAATATATTGTTTGTACAGGAGTTATGATCTATTTTGTTTTTTTTTTATCATTACTGTTGTTGTTTTTGTAATATTATTAATAAGCTGATAAACAAAATAATAAACATATTATAAAATATTACATTACATTGTTATTTTGTAGTCTTTCGCATATTTCATTACTCCTACATGCACAGAAAAATATTTTTCTTCTATGAATATAGACAATTCACCCCGGGCTTCCTTTTTGTATATAGATATATAATATATGATATGGATATTATTATTATATATAATATACATATATATATATATATATATACAAATAATAATAACGAGAGAAGATTTTGTTGTTGTTATTTATTTTTCAATATTCCTGCCAATTTCTTTGAAATGCTTTTACATATTTCAGAATAATTCTATAAATAACTAGTGTGTGTGTGTTTTTTTTCGGGAAATATGTGTGTGGAAAATGTATATATAATATAATATATTTATATATGAACATGGATGTACGTTATTTGCATTAAAATCATGTTTTGGATTTTTCTTTGATGTACATAATATATGTATATATACAATATATCTGTATTAGTGTATATGCATAGATTTGTATATATTTGTATTATATTTCTTTTATATGAAAAATTATGTTATCATCAATCATTAATCATCTAAAACAATTTCCTTTTATAAGTTGTTTTTCTGTTTATTTTGTTACAACAAACGTTTTCATAGTAACTCAGAATATATGTATGTATATAAAAACACAAAAAAAAAAATTCCAATATTTCAATTCGGGAAATTTTTTCTATTTTATTGTTTTTTAAGTTTATTTTTTTTTTTTTTTTACTTTATTTTCTATTAAAGAGGCAAAATTATGTTAAACAGCCAAAAAAAAAAAATAATAATAATGCAAATAATAATAACATGTAATAAAATAAATGGAGTGAGGAAAATGTATATATAAATACATATATATAAATATGTATTATGATTATATTTATATTTATTAGAATAAAACAAGAAACTTAGTAAGAATCAATTTAATAATAATAATAAGAAGAAGCACCTTATTTATAACCAAGACCTCTACACGATGCATTCCCCAACCCGTCTCTCTTTATGACAAAAATTTACTCCCAACCTTATTCTGTTATTCATCTTATTATTCATTTCTACTTCTCATTAGTCAATTGTTAGTTAAATTTTCGTTATATTTCAATATTCAATACTCTATACATGCAAATAATTAGGATTGCCAACATTCTGGCTTTGGTGTATTATCGAAATTCATACAAAATACAGTTAAATGTTAAAAGAATAACAACCAAAAGCTTTAAATTTAAGATAAAATGTTCCGAGTTCAATAATTTGATTCTGATGACATACACATGGAAATGTTGTTAAGAACACGCTATTATTTTGCATTGGATTATTTTCTCTTCGAGATTCATTAAAAAATAAAATTCCAGACCAATATTGTTCTTCTTACTTAATTTATTTTCTTTTTTATTGAACTTATTATTTAGAAATAATAAAATTAAATTAAATAACTCTCGGGAGTTAGTAAGCATAATAATGTTACACTACTGTATGTATTATATTATTCTGTTATTTGTACTAAATTAAAATAAGTTAAATTTTACAATTAAAAGTCGTTTCTTTTTTATTTTGCTAATATCGATATTTCGGAAACAGCTTACTTCTTTGATCTGTGCTTGTGACTAAAAACGACTGTTTAATTGTTAAATTTCATATATCGATAAAAATAAATCCGATTATCAAAAATAATTAAAATAAGTTAATTGAGTGTAATTAATAGATAGATAAAGGCCTCTGAGAGAGCAACTTTAAAAATGGGACTATATGCCATATGGATAAAGTGTTATTATTATATTGTGTTATTTTTCAAAAAATATTCAATATTATTTACCGAAATTGGTAAAATTTACAGAAAATACAAAAACTTTTTACAAAATATACAAAGACATAATTTTCAATTTAACAAACAAAATTTCTTATTATACGCCGTGGGACCTACTTCTATCAAACCATAATGAACCCTGAAAATAAATTAATATTTTTTGAATAAATACACTGGTGGATTGGACGAAAAGATTAAGACGAAATTAAAATCGCATGTAAATATTGTTGTTCTTCACTATTTTTTATCTGAACCTGAAAACCTTTGATGGTGTTTTTATTCAATTTTTGGTATTAAGTTTTACAGAATATTCTTGTTTGTGTTAATTGTGTTTTTCTCAAATTTTATTTTTATCAAAAACTTGTATACACAAAACAAAAATAAAATTTAAAACGAAATGGTAATTCGGTAAATTCCGGAAACATAATCGTGTGCTTCGGCTAGAAAGTTTAGAGGCATTGGATAGATTCTATAATCTCATAATCTATCTAATGTCACTATACTTTCTTAAATAATTTTATTACACTACTTCAGAACATTTGTTCTTTTTCTTCATGAATGCTTTTAACAACTTAATAGGGCCTTTTTTTGCTACTCTTTAATCAAATAAAATTATGGAAGATGACTAACCTATTTTAACTATTACAAACATTGTTTTTTTTGCAGTTTGGAAACTTTAATACAAAACAATTTTTACATATTACTTTTGATATCCTTTTTTTTTTGTTTTACTCTATTTTCGGTTATTTTTCTTTATAAGGTTATGTTTGTAGTTTTTAGCTTGCGTGACTAGACTACATTAAATTTCAAGGTAATAAATATTTAAGAGTATAAATGCAAAATATATATGATTACAATGAGTATTTAAATAAGAACTAAAATTATATGAAAATGAGTTATAGAAAAATGTAACAAATTGGAAATGGAGAGAAAGAAAGAGAAAGAAAACCAATTCGCGTTTGAATTCTTTTAAAGAAATCAATTTTTTTCATTTTATATTTTGTTTTTGTTTTTTTTTTTGTTTTTTGTTCTTTTCGTTGATAAACTGACATTAAATACCTTAAAGAATGGTTTGTTACCACAACATTACCAAGCTTTTCACTTTACGCCATTCAATATCAGGTCTTTGGTTTTTTCCTTATTTTTATTTTAATTTTTTTTTTTGTTTTTTATTAATTTTTTATGATTTTCTATTTATTTTTTCATATTTTCTAAATTTTTCTTTTCAATTATTTCAAAGAATAAAATGACAAAGTTCGACTAAAAGTTAAAAAAAAAAAAAAATCGGTTCATTAAAGGATTGCCTCACTTATTTATGAGTTATTTGAAAATTGATTGTTTCATTAATCAGAGGCGTGACCACTGGCAATTTTTTGATAAATTTAATATTTTTTATTTTTTAAATTAAAAAAATTATATTAAATCTTTCTAAAAATATATTCAAATTATAATTATCAAAGAGAGAACATCAAAACTCTTCACGTCACTTTTTTTTGGCAAAAATGTTTCTATATCATATAACTCAATCCTCTTCTCCTTCTATTTGTTTCAAATGCACTTAATAGCACCTCATATACTTTCTTGAGGACCGTCTAATGTAGAAAGTATAAATTGTAACCTGTGGGAAGAGAATAACTCAATAAATATTTAAGTTTTGGCCTATTTTATTTGCGACAGAACAGAAACAATGATAAATTTTTACTGCCATATTTTCGACCATAATTGAATTAAATAAATAACCTTCATCAAAATATTATCACTGTAAATTTAGACTTCATAAATTAAAACTCAATAAATTATAAATTGTTATTGACAAATTTAAAGAACTATCACAATCTAACTTCTATCTTCAGAATGAAATAATTTAACAGAAAATAACTTTCAGTCACCGACTTTCAGAACAACGTCGATTGGTGGCTGATATTATGTTTATCCACCAAATTATTGCTGAGAATATCCTGGCACCTAAAATTATGGAACTTTTAGAGAGAATCCACATAATTTACGTTCCGTTGACCTGTTTAATATTGCTAACCATAGTACTGACTACGGTAAATTTGAGCCTGTGTCTAGAGTGTCAATTGAATCTAACTAGAGAGCAGCTTGTTTTGATACTAAACTTTGTATAACAAGTTTATAATGAAAGCTGTATAATTGACAAATAGTTTATGGAATTGATATTTGATCTTTTTCTACTTTCTTTTTCTTTTTATATTTGAATTTATCTTTTTAACGTTCTGCTAACATGTTTCTAATGGTGGTCGATACTAACCCACTAATTTAGTTTCTAATGGTGGTCGATACTAACCCACTGGAGGATGATCTCACCGGTTAACAACATGATGCAAGCTTTTGTCAATAATGGACGTCTGATTTGCTTGCTCTAAGCAAAATCTGACAGTATAAATGTCAAAATTAAAACTATTTCTAAATTATGAATCAAACTCAAATTCGATGTTGAGATAGAGTGTTTCTATGATTCCAAAAAATCATTATTGACATAATGTACTAAAATTTCACCATTTATTATCAGTTTCTTCGAGAATAATAAATTAAAACAGAAATTGTTCATTTCATTTTGATATAACATCTATGCTCGCGAATATATGCACGTCCCTGATTTAAATACCATAGAATAATTTTTTTTTTTTTTTCGTAATAAATTGAACTTTCAAGATTTACTTGTATAAATTGTTTTATGAACATTAACATTTTGTTTTTTTTTATTATTTTTGTTGTTGTTCGTTCGAATCATGACATCTTCTTTCTTACTCTTTTAGATTTTTATTATAAAAGAAAATATGTATTTATATATTATAAATAATATATAAAAAATAATATATAATATATATGCCACTTTCATGATAAATAAACGGTAAAGTTGTCAAAAAGGATCTTATAACAAAGTTACAACCAAAAAAAAAAAAATAAATAAATTTCTTTTTATTCTCTTTTAATATGGGTATGAGTATGATTTTATTATAATGTGTGAGTGTGTTAGTGAATTTTATTTTTGTACAAATTTCTCATAAACGATGATGAGCTAAAAAAAAAATGTGTTGCTATTTATCAACTTCTTGTCCAAAAATTAATAACCATTTTATTAGGTTCAGGTTAAGGTTGAGATTTTATTTTGGTTAAGGTTTTTTCTATTTAATACAAATATACTACATACATATATAATAATGTAATATACGATTTACAAATACTTTAATATGATAAAGAAAAACCAAAACAAAAACAATAAACAAATTTGATATACAAAATTTGAAGACACAGATTTGTTTTACGCAAAATACCACCACCACCTACCACCTACAAAAATATCTGAGTAAAAATTTTAATGTACAGTATTATAAATGTTTTTATATATACTTACGTATTTTTTACATACATTTAAACATAATGTAATATTTGTATATAATACATTTCTATTTAAATTGTATCCTTATATTTTTTGGTTAAGAAAACGTAATAAAAAAGTTTTTCTCAGTTGCACAACTTCTGTGATAAAACTTTTCAAATTGAATCTTTTCCAATGAATGAAACCGAGTACAGAACTGAAGTTTTAGAATAGAATATAGGTACGAGGTAAAAAAAGAAAAAAATATTTAAAAAAAAAATGTTTTAAAGGACTTGATAGTAGAGATGGATATTAAGAAGAGCATATATAATTAAATTTTAGAATTTCAAAGAATGAGATAAAAGAAAAACAAAATGAATGAAAATAAAAACAAAAAAAAAAATAAATTTAATTCAAAATTCTGTATGTGTTGGTAAGTACCTTATGAGTGAATGGGTTAAATGTGAGCTTGTTTTAAAAGTTTTAATTTTAGTGTTTTGTTATATATCCTTCTTTCCCGGTAAGATTCTTTTGTTTTTATTTGTAATTTTATTTACTGTAAATAAAAAACAAAAAATTATAAATAAATTTTCTTGAGGATTTAAAATAAATAAAAAATTTTTTTTTATAGTTTAATAAAATGGTGTGCCAGCCCACAGATTTATTTGTTTGTCTGTCTTTTTTTGTTCATATGTTTTTCTGTTTCAATAATGTCTTCTGCATTTTTTTTCAAAATATTTTTTAATATGTTCCATAGAGCCTGTCACTATTTTTTCTGTTTACTTCACATATGGCATGAATGAATTCATAAATACTGAAAGATGTAAGACTTGGTTCGTAATAGACTATTACTAATAGTTATCAATGATATTGCTTTCTTTTTTTCTAAGTTTTATTTTCAGGTCTGCCCTAAGCTGTAGCTAACATAGTGTCTCTTAATGTACCTAATATTTCAGCTATAGAAATAAAAAACTCTATATTTGATTTACAACTTTTTTAAATATCTCGTTTGATTGTGGTTGTTACACTACCATCAGAAGAATGAACATATTCGATAAAATATACCTCTGCTATGTTTATTTGTATTGCGGGAAGAAAATATGGTGATCTAATTTTGGTGACTTTCACAATCGCACACGGTAGTCTAAAACAACTAATATTAACTAATAGGAAGCAAATAGAATGGTCACATCGACCTTATTATATCTCTGTATAGGCGATAATCTCTCCATAACGTAAAATCCAAAATAGGGTACAAAAAACAAAAATCAGCAATGTGGCAAGCACGTATACAATGTAGATTAGATATTTATATAGATATTTTCTTTTTCTAATTTATTTCACTAATACGAGTTACGACACTACGCAGATTAGGTTTATTAGAATAATAAACTACTTTTTGAAAAGTTAATGATTTAATCAACTGAAGCATAGCCTATGACGAGATATAATTAATTTCTATACTAAAAAATTCAATGGAAAAAATTCTATAATTACGTAATTTGTGCGCTTAGAACCTTGCTTAATTGCAAAACCTATTATAACACACTTTTTTGATGTTCGACCAATGTGTAATTTTTTAGGTTTTACTGTATCATATTTCAGCGACATTACTAAACACAAATTCGGCTATCTACAATAAAACTGCCAACTTGTATTACGGTTAAATAATTAACTTTGTTTTTTATTCTCATATTTTTTGTTCTTTCAAATTCTGTCTGCAATTCTCTGTACTCTTTTTCGTAAAAGAACCCTGACAACATTTTTCAATTATAAATTTAACTATGAGTGTCGTAAATTGTATTGTTTTTGTTTTTTTTTTCTTTTGTATTTAAATTTTTTTAAAACAAAAAATTCGTCTTTATTATTTTTAAATGAAATTTTTTGAAATTTGATGTTTTGCTTTAATTTTTTATTTGTTTATTTTGTTTTGTTTGTGCTTGTTATTGTAATAGGTAGGTATCAATTGATTGTACTGAATCAAAACTATATTATGAGGATAAAATTTGAGTATTTTAATCATTTTTGATTTTACTATACAATATATTTTGCTTTCAATTTTGGAATAAAACCACAAAGTGTTATTTAATATTCTGGGAATATATCAAAATTATACAAATAAATTAAAAAAATTTTCCACAAATAAACCGCATATTAATTAAGTTTACAAAATTAAATAAAATATCAATTAAAATTGAAAATTTTTAAATTTTAATTAAAAAATTATTGTAATAACAAGTGATTTTTGTAGTCAATGTAATAATGTGGAATTGAGCTAAAGATAATAAATATTAAAGTGGTTATATGTATTAAATAGTAGACCGAATTTTAACCTATCGAATTGAAATCGTATTTTATTTATCAAATTGGAGTAACAAAAAATATTATTTAGGCTGATTAGAAATGAAATTTTTAAAGTATTAAAAATACATTACAAAATTTGAAATATTTTCAATATTTTTTTAACATGTGTATGATTAAAACTAGTAGTAGAATCAATTTGATGGTTGTACTAAGCCACAATATTTAAGTGTAATTCTGAATAATTTAAAGTTAATATGTACAGTATTGTTAAATTATAAATAAATAAATTCAAGTTCCCCTAAACAATATAGCATTAAGTTAATACCTTGAATGTTTTTTTGTGTTCTATTATACATTTTGAATAACAAAACTACACCATCGTTGTTTTTCAATAGAATATTTCTATAGTTCTGAATTGCATCATTTCGTCTGCTTGACGTCTTTTTTGGGTCAATTTGATCTTTTTTTGCATGTTTATTGAACAAAAAATTACTTTTTAACCATCTATTACTGATGTAAGATTTCAAGTATAAAACAGAAACAGTTTGATAGTCTTCATACTATCGATTTTCAGTTATAGTTATATTAAAATTACATACTCATGTAATATGCCAGAAATATACTATAATTTTCAAATCAATAAAAAAATCTATTCTGGAAAAAGTATTTTCTTCTTACAAAATAAACAATTTTCAATAAAATTGTGTTATTTTATATTCGAAATCATTTTCCTGAGAAGGCTTAAACAGCATAATTGCGTAACATGGACACTTACTAGATTTGATAGGCTTTTAAATATGTTGTTAAGTTTATTTTTGTAAAAATATTTCTAAAATATTCGAGAATCATGTTAACCTGATCATACTCACCTATATTGAATTTTTCTGAAATATTTGTACATCACAAAATATGCTAAATTGATTGGTAGATTGACTTGAGCAAATCACTTATTCTAAACAAAAAAAAATAACAGTTTTCTTCATAACAAACAAGCATAGCTATATCAATTACCCAAAAGAGTAACTAGTCAATAGTAGTTGTCGGTAGGAAGAAAATGAAAAAAAAAAAATGTAATTTTCATTGGTTAAATTTTCTTACGACCAATGAACGGCATTTTAATATTTTTATTTTATTTATTTATTTTTTTTCTGAATAGTTTTAATTGAATAGTCAATTATTTACATAGGTTGACCAACAGGACTATTATTATTATTCTTCAAATGTTCTATTCTAAATCCTATTTGCATTTTTTTTGTTTTTTTGCTTTTGCTATACTACATATATATATAGACAGCGGACGAAACAGGACGTTTACAGAATTTTGAATTAAAATTTTGCACAGAACAAATCTGGAATTTTTATTTTAAACCATCCACCACCACCACTGGCCCTTCAAATCTCTTGGATAAAAAAAAAATGTGTTTATTGTTTTTTTTTTTTTTTTGCTACCGCAATTCATTCAAAACTATATTTTATTATCCTTTTTATTGACCATTTAAACAATGTCCTTCCTATATATTATTATATCCTATATGACAATCACACATACACACAATATAATATAATAATATGTACTTATGTTATCCTTTTTTTGGTTTTTTTTCTTTGTGTGTCTATTATGTGTCCTGATTTCTGATATGATGATGGTTAATCTTTTTGTTGTTATTCCATTTTTTTTGTTTGCTTGTTTTTGTTTTTCAAGGAAATGTGAATGGTGGTGGTTGATTTTCGCAATGGGGCTTTCAATGTTAACTATATTTATTTAATTGTATACGGTGTTTTGGTGCAAAAAGACTGGGGCTAGGGGAAATTTTAATAGGAATACAAGATTTTAAATAATGGCTATTTTACTGCTGTTGTTTGTATACGGAACTAAACCAAACACGACAGCTGGTTTGTTCCGTTTCAACAAATACTTACTGACCATTTATGTTCGAAAATAAAGTTAAATTGACCGGTACTACTATATACACACATAATATAAAATAATAATAATATATATATATATATATATATATATAAATATATGTGACAGAATAAAGTACATATTTAGTAATATAATAGACTATGTCAGTAGGTGGTTGATGGTGCAGGAAGTGAGAAGTGAAATAAGTGAAGTAAAGAGAATATGTCCTGAATTGGTTAAAGGACTCACATTTGTTTTTTGTTTATTTTTTTTGTTAGCTTGCTTTACTTTTTTGTAGTCTTTTAAATAAATATAAAATTATTTTTTTTTTTTGAAAATCTGATTCTGTTTTTGCATATATAATACAAAAAAAAAAAAGAGCAAAAAAATAGAAAAAAATTGGTTTGAAATTGGTTCGTAATGTAGGGTAAAAGTAAATTAAAGAAATATTTAAAGAAATTTTTAAATTATACTCGTAATAGCAAAAAAAAAAAAAAAAATAACGAATAAGAGAAAAAATTTGTTATTTTAGGGCAAATATTTTTTAGGAAGATTTTTAATAATTTGGAGTAAAAAAATTTTATATATTATGTAAAAAAAGAAAATCAATATTTTTATTTAACTTCTGTTTTATATATAATATAAAAAAGTAAATAAATATTTTATAGGAAGTTAATTTCGTAATAATTGAAAAAAAACAAAAAATAACAAAGAAGTCTTAAGTATAACGTTAAGTCTTAACCGTGTTAGTAATCCGAAAAATTGTATTTTTTGACTAATTGATCGATGCTATAGGGACAATGTGAATGATGGGTATGATTAATTTATCATCTTCCACTTATTGCGATCTTGGCTGTTTTTTATTCAGTTGGGAAATAGGTGAACGCTACTGGTATTTCAAATCTTTAATAAAGGTATGATCTACAACGGTGCATTGTTCCCAATGTGACTGAAATAAAAGTTTTTTTTTGGGTGTATCTGTTTTTTCACTATAGTACCCATCTTGATTTCAATTTTCGTAAACGGCATTATACAACTTTTAAGAGTTTAAAAATTTTTGTTCTTAAAATGTATTTGATGTGTTGAGAGATATTTTTGCAAATCGAATCAGAAACGTTTTATACACAGATTATTCTTCGTCGAACACTTAAATTGATTTCGTTTGTGTAGTTTACGCTGGTTGCAATTTAGGGCAGCTACCTCAAAATTATGTTTGTTAACATTGATATATTGAGCAAAATAGCGTTCAGAGACCCTTGTATTTATTGGTAAAATAATATCTTGTTTTTTTCAAAATTCATTTTAAGACTCACTTGTTGCATTTCCTTTATGGTAATATTAGTCATCTCTAGTCTAGTAAAACATCTCTTAGTGATCTCTTATGACATCATAAATTATCGGTGCTCTAACAGCTAAATTAATAGATTTACCTTAATAGATTAGCAGATTTATGCTAATAGATTATACGTCAATATATTGCCATTCGGGTTTACATACGTACCATACGCACAAGTTATATAGACAGAACAAGAAATTGAATCATAGTACATATTAACAAAATTATTAAATTGCAAAGTCTTTCTAAGCTTTTTCATATCTCAACAAACAATGTATACTCTCCCAAGAGACTTTTTGTTTTTTAGTTGAAAACTTAAAGATTATCGTTCAGTTCTTTGAATTTTAATCTGGTGGGCTCACAAATTTTTACATTATATTACACTTGTTACACTTGAATATTAAATTTAAGCGTTGATATTTTCAAAATATTTTAGTTGTTTTTCTCTAGAATATTTTATATACTAATTTGTAAATTAAATATAGGTATATAATAAATAAATAATATTTTTTTTAAATTCATAAGCAAATTACGTTTTATTTGATAATATTATAGTCTTTTTTTCAATTTCATTACATCACTGTATTTTGTCAAGACTATACGTTACAAATCACATTAATTCAATTAAAAACGAACAAAAAAAAAAAGCTAAAACACACATTGTGCTGAAACAATCTGGGTTAAGACACCAGAAAATAAAAAATAAAATTGAAAAAATAAAAATAATTAAATTAAAAATGTACCGCCAAGGAAATTAAAACAGTATCTGACATTTAAATGTGAAAATTCAATCTATTAATTCGTAGAAACAATAAAAAAAAAAAACCAAACAACGAACAAAAGCAGACACAAAAAGTAACCATGCTGTGTTGCTTGTCATTTACAAAAAAAAAAATTTCAAATTACCTTTGATACTTTGTTATTTTTTAATTTATATTCAGGTTGAACTTTATTAACACCAACAACCATTAGGACAACCATCAATATTATTAACTAAGAATTTCTGGGATTTTTATTAAAGTGATGACAAACAACAATAACAACAATAAGAATAACAATAGTAATTGTTGAATCACATTTTGTTTATATAACAATTCTGTTTTCTTCTTTTATTGTTTATTATCGCATTAACGTATGTTTCTTATTCACAAATCACAGCGTGACATCAAATGAAACAATTTTTTTTTTATTCTACTCTTACCCAACTGTTCGTTTATTTGTTGCTACATTTTAAAAAAGATATATATATATTTTAAAACTCTTAAAACTAAATTAAATAACCATGAAACCATTATACAAAAAAAAATCAAAAAAAAATCAGAAAATAAGAATGAACACAAAAACCGTAGGATCCTTAATGATCCTTAAAATTTGTTATTTTTGTTTTTTATTTTTATTTTTAACTATTATCGGAATTCTATTCAAGAAATCAAAAGGTAATTTGTTATACGTTTTTTTTTGTTTTTTTTTTCTTACCTATATTCCAAATCAGTTATGAACCATTTTAACCGTCGACCAAATGAAATTTTAAACGATGATAATGACAACATAACATACCGATAATCCTTTTTTTCCATTTTTTTTCTTAATTTTTTTTTGCTTTTTATTTCTAGAGATTTTTATCAAAAATAACTTAAGAGAAATAAATTTATTGTCCTTATCTGTGATCCAAACCTTTTTGTCGCCTTAATTTTTTTTTTTTGGTTATTTTTTTTGTTTTTATAAAATATATTTATCCCTTTCTTTTTTTGGGGGAAAAAAATTAAGTTTACAACATAAAGACAAAGTATCAAATCACTTAGTATTAATTTCGAAACGAAGCATTGCTTTTTTCTTTCTTTCTTTGAAGGTATTTGCAGTCAGGGAGAAATACGAACGAACAATTAAATCACTTTATCATTTGTCATACACTCTGCTGATTCTATTATAGAAAAATACCTTAATTTTATTGAACTTAGAATGTGTTGCCAGCCTGCTTCAGTGCAATTATAATTACTTTTTATGTGGTGGATAGGACTTGATGAGAACTGGTTTCAAATTATGGACGATTAAAAAAATTACAACTATTGCAGGCAATAAATATAATAAAAAATTTACATAACTTTGGTTGTCTGTTTGGATGTTATTTTCTTAAAAGACTTAAGCGGTATAAACCGTTAATAGTAAATTAAGAAACAATTTTTTATTTTACAAAGACTTACCATTTGTGGTTTAAATTAATACAGATTTTTAAACTAATCATGTTCATTAAAAATTTTCAACGGAGGTATATAGTAGTGTTTGCCAGCAATACGTCAACGCACTTAGACCAGTAAAGTTGATACCATCATTGGGAGTTTAAAAATCTACTCGTTGAACCATTTTGAGGTTTTTACAAAGCAGTGAACGTATCGCCTTTTAGTGCACTCAAATTCACTGAAAATAGCATAAAAAAAAGCTCTTAGGTGGCTTTTCTTTTTTGAAAAAAGCCGGGGCAGGTACAGAGAATTTGATGAACAGTTTCACCCTCTTCCTCCTTTTACACGTTTTGCGTAAGTAGTTTCAGGAGAATTCAAGCCTTCTGTCATATTTACCAATAACACAAAAATCCGTAATGATTTAACACGATTTTTGAGGTAATAGTTACCGATTCTACGTTCTTAATTACAACTTAAATCTATTTCTAGCTTTGAGAATGCACGTGACATTGTTAAAGACTTCTTTTATGTCCATAAACGCAATTCGAATTTATTCCCTATACGATGAAGATTTTTAATAGTAACGATTAGGGAGTACTAGGCTGTGCACACTGACTTCCCTTGGTTTTGTGCATGCTCTGATGTCAAGAGTCGATATTATCCATATTAAATCGTCATATAGATTGATTTCAGGCTTTCAACAGTCCTTTCCAGCGTCGAGATAGAGAAATTTTGAAACGTCTATAACTTCCTAAACATAAACAATATTTTCAATGTATTTCGAAATTATTTTTTTATATCAATTTTTTATTTATTAGTAAGTAAAATAGTTATAATATTTCATAGTAATAAAAAAATAATAGCCGAGTTTCACAGGATAATTTTTGGCTTGTTGTAACATCAAAATTTCAACTCATTTAGCTTTTCCAATTGCCTTCACATTTTTCTATAATTTACTATATATTGTAATATAACAACGTGTTTTGAATATTTTCAATTATATTCTTCAGTTTTATCTAGTTTGGTTAATATTTATCATTGTTGACAGCACAAAAAAACCTATGTGTTTTTCATTACATTACACTAGTTCTCAAATGTTCAAAACGGCACTACTTCTTCAAAAGTTAGTCTTAATCTGAAAAATCTAAATATAGTTGAGAACTATATGTTTAAGCCATAGTTAGTTTAGCCTAATATAAATTAATTCTTATCTATTCTGCGACTAAGCAATTTGACATAATTGTCCTATAGATTGATTACATTATAACTATAACATATAAATACTAATGTTTAACGAGTAATTATTTATCAATTGTTTAGTAAGTCAACTTTTCCAAAAAAATTAATACAAATAAAAAAAAAACAGCCTACCCAAAAGAGGAACCCCACCAAAACAAAATTATTTACAATTTATTCTTACATTTTAGTTAACCACTGTACAAAATACCTATCATTATAACAGCACCACTGTGATACGTTAACAGTAGAAAATTTAAAGAAAAAATACCATATTACCAGGTATGTGTATAAATAGGCTAAGAAAAAAAAAATCACAGGGAAAATAAAGTAGAGATAGGAATTTAGTTTTTCTTGTTTTTCGGTTTTTTTGGTTTTTTGTTTTTTATACCTTTTTTTGTTCCTTACATAAATCAAATAAAGATCTTAGTCTTTTTTGTTCTTCTTTTTTTTTTTTTTTGTTTTTTTTGGTTGAGCGCCAAACCTACAAACCTAGAATATTTAAAAAAAAACAAAAACAGAAACACTTGCTTATACAATGACTGTATAACAATATACAGTTAATATACAGTGACAATATATAGTGAATGTAGGTGGATGTGTATTTTGTATATGAATAAATGTAAATGTGTAAGGATCAAATTGAGTTGGTTAATAATAGGATGGTTTATAAGAGTCTAGGATTGAAATATCTTTTTAAATTTGAATTGTCGTTGACTTTTTTTCTTTTCTAAAGTTGTTAATACAATTAAAATTTGAGATGTAGGTTATTTTATTTGAATGTGTTTTTTTTTTTTTTTTTGTTTTGTAACTAAGTAGTATTGTGTGAATACAAAGATGGTTTGATAAAATTTTAACACTGCTTGATTAGATTTGATTAAATTTAATTTAATATTCTTAATACATAGTCTTCACTTTGGTCAATCCCCTACTCTCCGGGAAAAAGAACGATAGATGAAGGGTCATTTAATGATTTTTATCTATATGAAAAAAAAAATACTCTGTGTCTAAAAACTATGGTAATGGTAAAAAAAAAAAATTTCAAAAGATTTATGTGAAAATAGATTTGATAAAATCAAATTAATTGAGGACTTGTATGGCAAAAAAATTATAGTACAGTATAGTATTTCAAAGAAGATTTAATAAAATAAAGCCGGTAAATTGTATTAGGAATAGTATTTTTGCTATTTGAATATTATATACGTTCCAGGATAATTGAATAATGTATGTGAATTTGGTTGTTTATAGATCGAAATAATTCAAAAGGTAATATTTGGTATTTTGACTAATTTTAAATATTATTTGATACTTTATTTGATACTGATGATTCATTTTAAATACTCAATGGTCGAACAAGCCAATTTACCTTAAACCGACTTTTATTTTTTTCATTAACATTACCTACATTTTTGTTTTATATATATGGTCAAACATATTCGGCCGTAAAGCCTTTATGCATATAAATGCATACTTTGGACTATCAGAAGTTTAGAAGAAAGAAAATATCCCTGAAGGTAATAGAGCTATTTTTGAAATAAGTAGTTTATATTTCTTTTGAATCAATCTTTAAAAATTACATGTGGGCTTTGGAAACACAATTGCTGGAATATGATTCCACGTTCGGAAACATTTGACTATAAAAGATTTTTAATATTTAAAATAATTACAATATTTGTACAGAACAAAGATAAAAATTTATATTTTACAACAAAACACTAATATGTACTGTTATTGCATCAATAATACTAAATTTATTTTTGAAACATTCCATCTAAATATCTTTAGAAATATATTAAATGTTCAGGAATGTTTCTTTTGTATACTTTGTGCTCTATTACTTACTTTTATATTATAATCGGAAGTAGAAATAAATTAGAATTTCAAATTTAACAAAAAAAAAAAATAAAATCAAAACCTCCTTCAACAATAATTTAGAATATTTTTTTTTTATTGTTTTTTATCTGTGGAAAACATTTAAGGTTTCGCCGCAAGGCTTTTGTATTTTACTGTGTAACACTTCACAACACTTCACAGCGTATATCCTGTGAATAAAAAATAATCCTTTTTTTTCGTTTGTTTCACTTTTCTTATTCATACATATTTTAAATTTTATTTTTCAAAATCACTTTGGATTATTTAAGGTTTACCACTTCCAACATAATAACAAAAAAAAAAAAAAAAAAAAAAACGTGAAAAGTTTAACAGAAAAATTCCCAGTGGTGCTAAAACATTCAACCCAAGTAATTTTCCTTTATGTTGATGAAAAGCCTACCTTAATATTGTTATCACGAGAAATCTCAACTCATAACCGACCAATTTTCTGGTTATATATAGTTCTTACGTTAACACATATATGCCAAACAAAAAATAATAACAAAAAAAAAATTTAAATTCCTTATTAAAAAAAAAAAAAAAAAAAAAAACAAAAAAAAATAATATTACACAACACAATTCAAGAGTAATAAAAAAATGAAAAATCTGATCCTGAAATTATGATGAAAGAATGAAAATAAAGATTTTTTTTGGTTGTTTTTGTTTTGTTTGTTTTTTTGTTGTTTGCTTATCCTTTAGGCATCAATTTTTTATGCTTGAAATGGCACAATTTACCTAATAATTTTTTTATTGTGAACATTTTTTTTGTTTTTATTATTGTTGTTGTTATGTTGTAGTTGCCTTTTTTTTTACCAAAATACTGAAGGCATTATCATGAAAACATCTTGGACAAATGAACATTCAAAGATAGCTATTTTTAGTACTTTTTTCTCAATTTTATTTTTTTTTTGTTGTTTTTTTTGTTTAGAAAAAATATTTTGATTTAAGTACGTACCTACTCCTCCCGCTAACATATATACCTTTATAAGCATTTTAATAAAAAAAAAAAAAGAAAAATTTCTTAATAAAAGGAGAAAATTGGAATGGGTATTAAATACTCAAAGAATATAATTTTGTTATTCTTCTCTTATCATCTTCATTCTTTTAAATGTTTAAATAATAATTGATGGATATTATCCTTGGACTACACAATGACTTTTTGATGAAAAGAAAATAAAAACACCAAATAATAGGCAAAAAAAAAAGGAAACAGACAACATGCTGTCTATTGTGTAAGGCATTTCATGTTTTATTGTCTGTACATTAGGGAAAAAAATAATAACAAAAAGTTATGAGGAAAACTTTTATATTTTAGTTACTCTTCTCTCTGTTAATTAAAGTTTGAGTAACAAAAGTTTTCAAGGAAATTAAATTTTTACCGAAAAACATTTTTTTTTAATTCGAAATTTTGTATTTACCTTAAATTTATTTACTTTAAGATATTCGAAAAATAGGATCAATCCCTTTACATAATTTTTTTTTGTATGAGCTTTTATAAACCAGTGTTGAGCGACGTAAACTACAATGTATATAATTAAATAATAATGAATTGCCTTTAAGGTAAATAAAAACAGAAGAATAAGATCAGCTTGACAAAACTCTATTCATTTGTACCGGATTTTTTAACCATTTAACAGCCAATTCCGAAAGATTTGAATTATGCAATGCTGCCACATTCCAAAAAACGAATGGTTTTTTATATCTTTTTTGTACGAATTTTTAAAAATTCTTTGAAAACTATCCCATTATTTTATTCCATTTGTATCAAGTTTGAATTAAATAAAAATTTATTATTTTCTGCATATGAGTATTATTCAGTTTAATGTTATCATATGATGTAAGTAAAAATCCGTTAAAGCCATATCAATGTGTGATTGTAAATTTTTTCCAATTTAATTTCAAAATTTCAAGTAGTTTTGTAGATAGCCAAATATTAACAGCATCGGCAGCTAAACATTTCAACAATTGACGAAATACTAATCAATTCGAATATTCGATCAAAAAGCTATATGTTTTCTTTAACATGTCAATTCATTAATAAAATTTTCTTATGTATTGATTCGTCTACTCTAATATCACATAGGAGTCTAATCCTAAATACAGATTTGTCAAAAAAAAATTTTTAAATCAACTTGCTTAAATTATTTTAATATAGATTTCACTTAATCAGTTAACTTTACTATTTTACACATCAACATCAATTAAGGGCTGTAAGGGCTTGATCGCCGCAGATTGTAAACAAATAAATAAATAAAGCTTATAATATCTTTAGGTGATGTAATACATTTTTTATATGCCTTGTTAAGCCAAGTTGTTGACATTATTTTCCTGTCATAACCTTTATCTAAATTGTTTTACAAAAATTCTTGAAATGAACCGAATCTACTAAAAAAATAATTATTCTTGACATTATAGTTGACATTGTTTTTATTCTATACAGCATAGTTAACAGTAAATTGCTTCTATACACTAAAGTCTACTTCAAAGTGTAGATAATTAAATATCTACACGAAAAAGAACAACTCTGATATAAACCAAGTTTAACATTTGAAAAATTCTACTTTTTCTTCTTCTTCATTTTAATTAGTAGTTAACCATTTCCGTCCTATGCCCCACATGAGGTTACGGGAAATTGATGATGATGATGAATTAACCATTAGAGGACATTAATTTTTGTATTTCTAACTTCTGACACTGTAATAATAACGAATATGTTCCATATCTACAAACTAGTAGAGAAAACCACATAGATGGAAATTCAAATTAGTAAAGAAAGAGTTTTATATATTAAGTTTAACTGTATAAATAAGATTGATAATTTGATAGGTATAGTGAAGCAATAATTTATATAAATGTACTTTATTTATAAACTACTTATATTTAATATTGAATTAATAAAAATGTCTAATGTTATTCTATATCTCCTTTAAAATCCTGCACCAGATGTCTTCTCTAACATATTTTCATTTTTATATTATAAATCAGATAAATATATTATTAACGATGTAATTGAAAAGTAATTTAATAATCATAATCAAATATGATGATACCTATTTGGGTAATTTTTTAAAATTTTAATAATAATTTTTTTTTTCAAATCGAAGAAATGCAAATTCTTGAAATTAAATTATCACCATTAATTTCGAAATTTATAATCATTAATAACAATTTTCCATAGTATTTTTATATATGTACTGTAATGATTTATTTTTATTTAGTTTTCGTTTTTTTTTTTTTCAAATTTAGGTATCTTTAATATATAATTTATTTTCGAAAAAATAACAAACAATTTTTTTGCAATTCACTTCACTCCGATTTACCTCTTCCTTCTATCTCATTTCCATTAAAAATTCACTATGAATATCATCAATTTCACTTTATTTGAATTTTTGTATTGACAAAATTTTATTTTAGTCATAATATAGAAAATGAGAATTTTTTAGATATTTGGTCATGAATTTTGTTGCCTAGGATGTAAAATGTAAGTAATATGTATGTACATATTTGAATCAAATATACTTAATACAGTAAATTCTTCACGATCTTAAACTAAAACTTAAAAATATTTTGGGAAATATTCAAATTTTGATATTGAAAAAGTTTTTAAAATTTGTATGAACTTAATTTTGAGGTAGAAAAACTAAATTTATGTACCCTGGTTTGTTTAAGCAGTACATTGATTTCGACTTATTATTAATTAGTCTTTTGATTGTTATGTAATAACCGTAAAAAGTATTTCAATTATTTAATACTATAATATTATATTAATATTATAAATTTGAAGGAGATAAATAGCTGGAGCGAATAACTAACTTTGAACAGCTATATTGATTGATTTTAAGTTTATTTGGAAGTATGCAGCAGGCATTCTTTGAAACAAAAATGGTTAAAAAAATTTGAGTTTACTAAAAATTCAAGTGTAGTCCATGCTGATAAAATTATGGAAATACAACTTAGTTAATTTTTCTATTGTCCATAGTAAAATGTACACAACGTAAACATTATATTGTATGTTATAAATTCATTAAATTAGTTATTTTACTATAACTTATTAGTACCTAAAAAGCCCTTCATGAATATTCTTTTTAACTAAAAATTTCGCGGTTTTAATTATAATGCAAATAGGAATATTCGTGATTAAGGTGAACAGAATTAATAAAAATAATTATTTTTTCGACTTCCTCAAATTGATTCAATGTAAATTGATATGTAAATGATGACCATATTAAATGAGTTGGGATAAATTATGTCTTCCAAGAAATTGTTACAGCAACAAATTATTACAAGTATGAATTGAAAAGCAACAATAATCACTGCTTAGTATTGAATATGTACCAAAAATGTCCCTGTTTGTAAATTTTGTATATATTTGTTTATCTAAATATACATAGAAAAATCATTGAATAGAAACTATCCTATAGAGACCATGTTAAATTATGTTTCTCGATTTAAAATCAGTCCCCCAGTCCTACTGACAAAAAACAAATTTTTTTTTTTTTCTAAATCCTAAGTGATGAATCGATTTACCATCTTTATGTCCTTACTCCTATATACTAATACCACTTTTATTTTAAATGGAATAACACCTTATTCATTTTCTTACACTTTCAATTTGTAAGATTTTCTCCAATCGTGGTCTAAATCAAATATAATTTGTTATCGAAAGCTTTTCCCATTAAAAAAAAAAAACAGAAAATAAATAAAAACCAACTCAATTTCATTTTTATACTCCACTCTTCTGGTTCTCCGTTCTTTTATTTTTTTTTTGTTTTGTTTTGTTTTTTATCTTCAGAGACTTTGATTCTATGAAATCTTTCATTTTTTAGGTTAACTTCTTTGGCCTACTGTTTATGTTGACGATGAAAATTGAATGAATTTTTCTTTAAAATTATTTTTTATATATATGTATATTCTAGGAAAATTTTCTTTGAATTATTTACAAAACACTTTAAATATTTACACATAAGATATACAGATCTGCTTGAATCTCCTTCAATATGTCTTGCTATAATATCACTCGTAACTCTGAACACATTCATCAAGGATCTCTTTTTTATATTTTTGAATAACATTTACATGACGAGAAGACTTTCTAATATATACGTATTGTAACGTAGATATATTTATATATATATATATATATATATATATGTGTATATATGTATATAAAAATCTATCGATACGAATAAATTTATAAAATATTTTTTACTGTTATTGACTTATGTACAAATATTACTTATTTATAGTTAAAGAGGCTCCGTCTTGGTCGTATGTTTTTGTTTTTGGGTTTTTTTTATTCATTTTTACATTTTAACAAAATAGAAAATTCTACACAAACCAAAAAACAAAAATAACAAATATCGATTCTTAACATAAAAATAAATAAAAAAGAAAACGAACATATAAACAAAATAAAAAAAAAAATACTCTTGATACAGATTGTTACCACGCGATGATGTCGCAAACATGTAAATAAGGAATAATATCGAAGCTATCAAGGGTATTTGATTAGAAATTCATTTGAAAATGAAATTTTTATTCTTTATAACAAAAATATTTTCACATAATATTCAAAGAATATCAGAATTTTTGTATTATTCTTATTTATCCAACCACATACCTATTGATAAATTTTACATTTTCTACTTGATATTATAATCGAATTATAATTTTTATAATAACATTTGGAATCACAAAAAATTGATTATATTTTTTGTCTGAATAAAAATGTTCTTGTATCTGATTCTAGAAATTAATTTTTATTTAAATTATTGTGATTAATAAAATTTTCGTAATATATCTGTCAGCGCCCGTAACACTTTATTGCCCCTAAGTATATGCAATAAATCACAAATATTCTTAAAAAAAGAAATTCAAATTGAAAATTTATAAAATTAAACAATAATCTTTAAAACAAATCTTAAAATCAAATAATTATTTTTATTTATGGGTTTGCAAAACATATCATAATGTTAACATGTGCCAATCATTCCAGTTTTTGCAATTACTATAACAGAATCACAGCAACAATCGTGCTAATTTTTCCGAGTAAGGTTTTTCTCACAATTAACAGCTTTATATTGCGCTCTTCTGATTCAAGAATGTAGACAAGATTGAGACGCTGCCAAAAAACAAGAGAAGCCAAAGAAAATAATTTAAAGACAACCGTTTTACACCAAATGTGATTAACAAAGACGTACTTAATATGCCAGTAGAATTTTTTAACATAAATAAATCCGATAGCCCTGCCAGCTAGTGATTTTCTAGTACAGAAATCGTCAATTGCAATTCAGAAATTAATTATAACCAAAATTCAAAAAACAATTTTTTTTTTAAAAGTGTTAATGAAGCAGTATAGCTGCTGTAAACATTTTAGAAATTCACTTATGTTTATAGATAATCATTTTAATCCTTATTAATCTTGAATATTTTTGTAAATCCATATAAATTAGTCCTTGACCTCTTCTGTTAGTTTTTATTAAACGTATTTTTATTTTTTATTTTTGTTTTATTTATATTTGAAAGTATATGTCATAAAATCTTTGTTTTTTTTTTATTTTTCGTTTTAGTCTATAACTGTCACTATAAAGATTTTTTTTTTGTTTTTAGATACGGCTTTTATAGTTATACAAATTCGTTTCGCACATACATATGTAGATCTATGTTTGTATAATATGCTGGAAGGACGTTTATTTATTTTTCTTTTTTCTTGTTCTATATTACTGTCGTTGCTGTTACTGTCGCTATTAATGTCGTCATCGTCCTTTCACGTTCATTTTATTATTTTCTCTTTTCTTTCATTTCATCTCTGTGTGTGTGTGTTTTGTCAATTTATTTTTATTATATAAATCTATATATTGTATATTATGTATTTAATTTTGAATATTTTTAAATTCATTTTCTTTTTATAAAAAAAAATGTTTGTACAATTTTTTGATAGAAAAACGAAAAAAAGATTTGATTGAAGTTAGGGGGGTGTACAGTTTGGGTTGCTTTACAACTAAAGAAAGAGAATTATAGAAAGAATATAAATGACATTTCATCCAAATGTTTGAGATACAATTTACAAGCTTCTTTCATGTACAAAATTGTATGCATATAATATACAAACAAATGTGTTCACAGAAAAAGAAACCGTTAATATGATTTCTCAGACAAAAAAAAAAAGGAAATAAGAAAAAATGAAAAGAACAAAATGAATAGTAACTGCTAGATAGTACATACAAATAAAAAAAAATCTATTCTACAATTTTTATTGTGTTTGTTTTGATTGTTGTTACTGTTGTTCTTATTATTAAGTACAAAATACATTCATACAAACTAATAAATTTTAAGGAATGAGTAAATATTCAAGGATCTACTAAATCTATTTGCATATACTAGTGCATACATAATTGAATGAAATTGATATATGCTGTATATTATGTTGGGCTCTTCTATTCTCATATAGATTTATTTTTGAATTTTTGTTTTTAATATTTTTTTATTTTCGCATATAAAAAAGCTTTTTCTAAATCTAGACACACTTACCATCAGCATACTATAAATACAAAGTCAACTTGAATTTGTTATGAATATAAAATGGTAGAAATTTTTCAAAATGGTAAAAAAATATTTCACTACTGATTTTACTGACTGAATTTGACTATGGCTTTATTTTTCTATATAGGAATTTTCCTTTTTTTTGTTTTCTTTTATTATTTTTGTTAGATTTTCCTTGTTTTTTTTTTGTTTGTTTGATTTTTATTCTGCTGTAAATTTGTGTACATATTTGAATTTCAAAAAAAAAATTGCTGCCTATCATGCACGTATGTTACATATAGGTACTTAGAAACTAGACTCAGTCATTGTACTAAATAAATAAATTTTGATTTGGAATTACACTGAGAAAAAATTAAATATTAAAAAATATGAATTTTTGATTTTGAAAACATCATAAAAAGTTATTAAATACGATTTAGCAATTGTTTTAATATAAAATTATAATATTTATGTAATGAAAAAATTATTTAGGGATCCGAAACTCTGCAGTTTTAAACTGTAGTTGAACCACTAAATATCAATTTTATGATTCAACTGCATTTCAATAACCAGGATTTTAATTTATAACCTTCTGTTGTTTAAAAAAATGTTAATTTTAAAAAATATTTCTGGTTTTGAATATTTTGTATTATATTTCTCTTAAAAAAAAAATATGTAATACAATTGGCCATAGATTGACAAATAATCTACTGACTTAATGAAAATTAGAATTATTTTTGACATATAAAATTATGCAAAATATATGTAGGTAAAACAACAACAATTCTGACTTAATAAACTTATTACGACTAAGAGAAAATAATTATTATATTCTGCACATAGATGTAATTAATGATAAATACTTCTCTAAGACAGGGTATAAAGTTCCAGATGTTAATTTGAATACCAATTTCATATTTAAAATTTTGTAATAGTTTTGGTTAATGATAGTTCACAATAATGAACTATCAATTATAGTTTATCATAGTTTCAGTCATAGTACGCTAACAATCATTTGTGTGTTTTTAAGTCTTGGCTCAAAAATTTTTCACTCCAATTCGGAATCTCTGTCTTTAAACAACTGCAAAATAAATTTATTAGGCACAAAATACAATCCAAGAACACCATCAATAATTGAAATATTATTTTTTTTAAAGTGTTAAAACATTTTTGAAATTACTTTGTTTTTTTTTTTTAATTTCCAAAGCAAAAATATTATCGTTTGAAAAATTTCATCTTTTGAAGCCGAACTTCTTGAAAGTTGAAATTTTGCAGTTACAATTTATGTAGAAGACATCGGTCAGTGAAAGTTAGACTGTAATAACAAAAAAAATTTCCAAGACACGATTTATTCATTATATCACAACTCTTAACATTTTTTATTATTTCCCAATTTATCGTTCATCCAGAAAAAAATTTATACATTGATATACTTAAGAATAAATATTTTACATTATATGTATTCCGTCCAAGCTAAACATTTTTTTTTTTTGCAAATCTTGTACTTTAAACAACTTTCATGATTGAATAACTCAAAACGAAATCATGATGACAACTCATAGCTTTTATGTCCAATTTTTTATTTTTTTTTTTTAAATTTTATTTG
The DNA here is from genome assembly GCA_963942445.1 of Argyra leucocephala. Lineage (NCBI taxonomy): Eukaryota > Metazoa > Arthropoda > Insecta > Diptera > Dolichopodidae > Argyra > Argyra leucocephala. The sequence goes on from OZ012680.1 coordinate 150,790,280, forward strand.
CTTCTGAAAAGTCACTTGATGAATCACAGTTTAATTTTAAGATCATCACATTTAAGATTGTTGTCTAAAATTTCTTACTTATTCTTGATATTTGATGTTGATATTCATGTAATTTATAATGTAATGGTTCGCAATAGATCTGAGATTTTATTATTATTATTATTTTTATTACATGATGTTGTTGTTGTTTTTTTTTTGTTGTATAAAAAATTTGTAAAAAGGATTTAAGCGATAATATACAACACCAACAAAAAAAACAAAATACTTCAATGACTTGACACATCTTTTCAAATTTATCGAATGAATGGGTGTCAATATGGGTGTATAATTCTAATTTTTAAAGTAAAAGTTTACCATTTATAAGGACTTGTGTTTATATTTTTTTATTTTTCTTTTTGTTATTGAACATTGTTTATTGAAGTAAATGAAAAAATTTATTGGTGTTATAGAGTAGATGATGTGAAAAATGAGATTTAAATTCTTTAGAAAAAATGTATGTTATGACTTTGCAATATAATATTTTAATTCAAAAAAAAAAAAAACAGTCCATTGTATCCTGGAATCATTTTTTTTTGTTATTCAGTTTATCCCATTATTATGGGTATTGTGAAGGATCTATCAAATTGTATATATATATATATAGAGTTATTATTTTTGGATAATATAAAATCTGAATGTATCAACTTAATTCAAAAATGTATTGAACATGTATTATTAAGAAGGTCCTGAGTATACTAATACTATAGTATACTCAGGAGGACTCTATAGTTAAAATTTATCTTGTGCGTACTTTTAAGTGATCAGAGCTATTAAACCGAACCTGGAAAACAATTTTTTTAAGAAAAATATATTGTAAAAAATATTTACCTTATAACTATAACCCAGCAGGTACCAACAGATTTCTATCAAAACTTACCTCAAATATTTCTCATTATTCCCATCATACTTTCGATATAACAGTTAAACAGCAATTTTTTTTTTTTTTTTTATTAACCCCATATTATTGCATTTCATTTCATTTTTCATTTTGAATCTTTTCACTCACTTTGGATTATCCTTTAAAAGAAATAAAAACAAAAATTTAATAAGAAAAAAAAAACAAAATTTGAATATTTTAAACGATTTAATAATTTACTCCCAACAATAACGATAAGAAAAAATAAGAAAAAATTAAATCACAAAACCATAAAAATCACAGCATTACAAACAACAACGACAAGAATAAACCGCCATTGTCATGTTGTAAATGACAATTTATTGCCAATTAAATGAAAGTGATTTTTTTTTCTGTTCTTATTATTCTTTTTATTTTCTCGGTGAACTTCATTTGACTCTAAATAAAATTCATAATATGTAAGGGTATACAAACTGTGACAGGGAGGCATTCTCTAACACATTCAACTTTATTTGGATCATATAAACTAAGATGGTATATGTACTAAAAATTGTTCGTTTCTAGTCTCGTAGTAAAGGTAATTGAAGTTGTATATTTTTGTTGTATATGATGTGGAATTATAATTAATATAATGCCATTCAATTTATATTTTTCCGTTTTAAATTAATTTTGTTACGCCAAATTTATTCACCACTTGCTGTCCAAATATTGTAATTAATTTAATTAATTATATTGATTGTGATTGATTTGAGTTTTTTTTTAGAACAAATGGTTTGGTATATAAAATAATCACCAAGATGCCTTATAGGCAACTAAGTTGGTATATAGGTACAATGGTTGCTTCAGTCGGCACACTTCGGCAAAACATACCCATTGTGGTAACACATACTCCCGATTCTTCACGCGGATCGTACTTGTCAAAACAAATTGAACGTTTAATTTTATTTTGAAGGCAATAAATTGTTCACGAACTCAAACCAGCAATAATCATTCCAAAATAAAGGTGAAACTATTCTCATTTAACAAATTATGGATTAGTACAAATTTTTTCAGTATACTTAAAGTTACTTAAATACATTTGGTAAGAATACTTTTACGAGAATAAATTCAATGATCACATCCAAATACATTGACTACAAGTAATATTCACTAAGAAGTTACTAAAATATATTAACTAAACAGTTGAACTTCGATATAATTTACGGAATAATCAAAGAATTTGAAACACAACTTCGGAGTCACGAAAAGGACAACAAAACAAAAACAAAAAACATAATAAATACTCACTTGTTATAAATATTCTTATTGGTTTGGTAACACTAATAAAAATAACATGTAAGTAAATTGTAAATATATAGAACTTTCTACCCTATACAAGTAAAATGTCAGACGCAATACAACATTTAAGTACGATGCTCATTTTTATGTGAGTTTTCTTTTTTTCTTTTACATGAAAATTTACATAAATATTTACATATATGTAAGTATGTATGTTTATATAGATGAAAGGATATATTATGAATTTTAAGGATCACAAGGATATTATAGTTTTATTTTTTGACAATGTGGCACAATATTTTTTTATTTTCAATTTTTTTTGTTTGTTTTATTATTATTTTTTTTTTTTTTTTTGAATATAAATTGTCTCAATTTTTAATATTCTCATAAAATATCAAATATGTAGATATATGATTTTGTGTTTTTTTTTTTTTTTGTTTTATTTTGCAGAAGTAAAAATGAGATAGAAAAAGAATAAGAAAAAAATTAAATAAAAATCAAACACTGAAAATAGGATATGCGAAAATTTATTATGTCGCCTGTTTTCATATTGCGACGATGTAAATTTTGTAATTTTCGTTATTTTGTTTGTGGTTATTTCTTATTCCATAATTTTTTTTTGAAATTTTATTTTTAAAATGAATGAAATGAACAATAACAATATCAGTTTGTATATACAGATATATATTTCACTTTTCAGTTCATATTTTATTATAATGAATTTGCAAAAAAAAGGACAAAAAAAGAAAAAAATGAATTTTAGAAGAAAATATCAAGGTGAAGGTATTCTCATTTTATTGTTGCAGGATAAAAAAAAAATGTTTTTTGTTTTGGAATTTTTTTCAAAATGTCCTTGAATTTAATTTAATTTTTGAATTATTTTATATAATTGTATGGTAGATATTCAGTATACAGAGTGCATCAAAATTATCTATGAAAATTTTGTATAGAAAAGTCCTTTTCTGACGATTCTTACGACCTATTATAGCACAATCCAAGTTTGAGACATCCTTTTTCATAGAAATGTTTTTCGTTAATAATGTTTATTACCTTTTATAGCTCAACTTTAAACTACATTTTTTTTATAACCGATTATTCGAATAAAACAATATAGCTTACATTGAAATATTAAATACTAGTTTTGTAACCCGCCATAAATGACGGAAGCAAAATAAATTCTAGCATTTCTTCCTTCATTAGAGTTTTTATTTCAAGTTTAAGAAAAATATGTATTTGCTTACTAATTTATCAATATCATACCTTTATTAGAATTATTAGAATGCTTTTAATTACCATATAAACAGAATATTTGTAGTTAGGTTGCAAAATTTTCAATTCCTTAAGCGTTATTTACTCGATCATTTTAACGACATCTTATTTGCCATCATTGGAAATTTAAACATATATTATCCTAAGACCTCAAAAAGTCTAAATAATCAATATTCTTAGACATTCTATTGTATTCAATTAATTATAATATAAGTTAGTCAAAAAGATAATTTCAATTTAAATTAATATAGAAAGAAATACTAAATTCAAATAATATTTTTAATGAAAACAAAATCTAACTACAAACGTACAATAATTTTATATTTTTACAATCATAGCACCGTTCTACTGTAAAATACAAATTGTAAAATGAAATTAATTAAGACATAATAAAAGTAAAAATTTCTATGGCGCCATCTAAATTTAACAGTTGAATGACATGACAATCATTATGAAATGATGGGCAAATGACACAGATAACAGATGACAAATGACATATGACAAATGGCAGATGACAGATGACAGATGACAGATGAAAAATGACAGATGGGATGTATAAGCAATTAAGAACAGATACTATGTTTATGACAATTACATGATGTTACAATTTGTATATATATTTCAATTTGTATATGTGTTGGAGTATTCCGTCGAACTTACAAACATCCAGATAAATGCAAAAAATTATATTAGATATAACTGGGTGCTGCAATAGGTAATGCGCCTGCCTTTCAACCGAAATACAAAAAATAAGAGATAAAATAAAGGACAAACAATAATTTAGAGTATAATCTAGTAAGTAACTTAAATAAAGTCGAATTTGAAGGTTTAGTAGGTTAAGAAGGTTTAGTTCCTGACAATTTTATTTATAAAAATTTATTTATTTGTTATGTCTAAGGAATGATACAATTATATAGTTTAAAGAAATTACAATATATAATATAATCAAATCTCACATCAGTTTGAAGATTTCTTACTAATTGTCAATATCATTATTGTTTATCGAAAGATCTTTATAACTGCAATTTTCTAATTTGACTGGATTATTATATAATCTGTTTTTATTTATTTATTTTTTTTTTAATTAAAATTTTAATTAATTTTATTTTAATTTTTACCACAATTAATATAATTTTGTTCATTGAGTAAAGCTCATGAAATAATATCAATTAAATTTTTAATTTTTTTATGATATTCAAAAGCATAATAATAATTCCGTATTAATAATTTTAAGGTCTACTCTTTATTATAATACATATATATATATATATATATATATATATATATTTATATATATTCTATTATATATAATAGGATAAAAAATTAATCAAGGCTATTAAATGTTTTTTTTTTGTTTTATTTCATTTTTATTTTTCCAAAATTAAATTGTAACCTTAAAAATTTATTATTTAATTAAATAAAATGAAATATAATTATTATTATATCATAATAATAAGATTTCATTTAAATTATCCTTGTAACAGGATAACGAACATTTATTGAAATTTCAAAAATTTTACTTTAAATTTATTTAATGTAATTAAAAAAAAAAAAAAAACAAAAAACAACTAATTTTCCAAAAATAAACCAAACTAATTAACTCAAGGATATATTTGTTTTTATTTTAATTTAAATATATTATATAGGTATACCAATTAAGGATATTTTTAGGATAATTTCAGTTTGTTTATAAAATGAATTTCTTATTTTAATCTTCGTTTTTTTATATGTAGTTAAATTGAAATTCATAGTGCCAAATATTTTCTTATCATTTTAATCAATTTCCTTTTTAAAAAGTAGACAATATCTTTTTAGATCTGGATGAGAAAGAGGTCATAGAACACAACACCAAATTACAACAAAAATAATGTTCATCACCAGATCATAAAAGTCAATTATTTAAGGATTATATAGTTAAATAAAAGGTCAGCTAGAACTAATGTTATTTTTCTTTATTTTATTCAATTCTATTTTGATCCTTTAAATAACTGTAAAGTGGTTAGATTTAAAAATAAAAAAACACCTCTTAATGACTCTAATGATTCATTTCCTCAGAGTTAGCTCTATTATAATATTATATATATCCACTTTACCTATTCTCTTTGTATATATGTGTATATTGTTGGACTGTATGTTTTTCATTAAATAACAACAAAAAACAAAAAGAGCAACAAAAAAAAAATTTAATAACCTGAATCCAGATTGGATTATCAGGCGTGAAAGGGGTTCTTCAAATGGATTATTTTTCTTTATTTTTTTTTTATTATTATATTTTCTTGTTGTCCGACATTAACACTCTATCTCAATCTCTTTCTTTTACTATTCTGTATAGTTGTATACGTCTATGTAGTATGTTTGTTGATTAGAAACACTTTTTTTTTTTGGTCTGTGTTCATTTCCTGACCTCAAGATGAAAAAGTCATTAAGAAAATGAGATCCAATTAAAGATGTCGGGGTATTTTATTGTTTTGATATTTTTTATTGTTGTTATTTTTGTGTTTTTATTATTATTTGGTACTATTATTTTTTGTGTTTAGAGAATTTATTGAAATTGTCGACATCATAATATAAAATTTGTTTTGGGTTGGCTGCTATGGAATAAAAATGTCAGATTTTACTTGGTTATAAAAATCGAGTTTCTATTTTAACTGTAGAGGAATGAATGGTTTTTTTTTTTGTTTTTTTGGAAAACAAACAAAACAAAAAAACACACATTCTGAAAAATTACTGGATTATACTGGATAGGAAAGAACATAGAGCCCAAAAGGAATTTAGAATCTGGCACCATTTGATGGCATGATGATCAGCAAACATTAAAATAACATAGAGATTAGTGAATGATGAATAAAATTAATAGCTCAGATTTCATCTCTAGAGATGATAATATTTTGTTGTATTTTCTATTTTTTACTGTTTGCTATTGGCTGATGTTGTTTTTGTTGTAATCTTATGAGATTACAGTACGGATTATTTTATAGTAAAATTCTATGAGTGTAGATAGGTAGAATAGGGATTTAAAAATTCTGGTACTTTTAAATCTGTGAATTTACAAAAAAAAAAAAAAAAAAAAAATGGTTTCCAAATTGGAAACATTCGACGATCACTATGAGACAGTTTTAAAATAAAAAAAAAATATTTGTTTTTTTCTTTTTGTTTTTAGATTTATATGTGAAATGGAATTTTCTTTAAAACAAAAAATTAAAAAATACATTTTTGTGTTTATTTTTTTCTTTCTGTATAAATTTTCACATTTTATATATTTTTTTGTATATATATATGTACTGTTTCATGTGAAACTTACGATTTTTTTGTTTTAGCGTATTATTTTTGTTCATTGGAATTTTTGTTGTGGAACATTCGAATAACTGTTGGGAATTAAATTGAGTTGTTTATAAAATAAAATAAAAAAAAATAAAAAGAATGAGAGCAAATAAGTGTGAGACAGAAAGAGAATATTTTCCGCAGAAGCTCCTGGAATAGCGTTAAAAAAATTTTGTTTTCCTTCAACTTTAAAATGAATATTAGTATTTTTGTATGTTGCCCGGCAGTTATTTACTTGCGATTTTTTGTTTTTGTTCTTTTTGAAGCTTTAGTATTTGAAATGAATTATGCTTTTGATTTTTTTGTGCAAAAATTGAATTCAATTAAAAAGATTTTTGAAGAACCGTTATTCATTCTATTTTTTTTTTTTTTTGTTATTCAAATAAAAACTATAGGTACCTTAACAAATATTCTAAAATCATAGTTTGTTCGAAATTAATTTGGTAATTTATTTATGATTTTACTTTAATTAAAATTATAAATGAATACTAATTCATTTGTTTGTAAACTATACAGTCCTGACTCAGTCTTAACATTATTCACTATTTACCTAAGGCTATCTTTATTGTATTCCATATTTTTCCAATTCGATTTAATACTTATCCTCTTGTTGTTTGAGTAGCCTGTGTGTTCTGTTATTTCTGTTAACACTTGGCTTAAAAATTAATATATATACTTTTATTCATGCATTCTCATAACGCCGAATCTGAATCAATTTTTTATATCTCAACTTTTTATATGCCATAAACTATGCCTTTTTTATTCTTCTATCTTACTATTTTATGAAGTTGAGAAGTTTTATATGTTTTTGTAGGTCATTTTTCTTATTAACACGTCTAGAACGACTGAGTATTTTCTAGTACTTTTTGAAGTAAATAAAAAGAATAGAAAGGTGAAAAGTTGTAAACTATGTTAAGACTCACCATGAGTTGTAACACCCAATAAATGATTATGACATTTTTTTATTGAATTTTTCTTTAAAGATTTTTACCTAACTCAATTTTATATAATGATTTGTTATGATTCATGTTTCAGCACTCTATTCGGAAACTGAACGTACTGAAGTTTTGTTTTGATTTTGTATGCAGTTATTCAAATTGTTTGTGTTATTTATGTGTACACCTAGATATTAGAATTTATTGCGAATTTTCAATCTATATTCACCTATACTTATATGATCTGATATTCCACTGAGGACATTTTAATTTGATTTATCTTGCATTTTTAATATCATTTGTGCTGATTTATTTTTATTCTAACTTTGGTGCATTTCCTTTAACTTTCGAAAAAAAATTTATTCAAATTATTATTTTTTTTTTTTTTTTACACTCTACAGTAACTTAGGTAGAATCACCTTTTCGTGCTTAATTAAGTACGGTACTGCCATTTTACACGATTCTCTTATTGTTGAGAGATTTCTAGTCAGTATGGCAATATCGTTAGTGTAATTAGTGTAAGTATGTATATAGCTATAAAGATCCAATAAAAATATTGCTCAGCATATAGAATGTATAGTATCCGCAAGATTATATAGATAGATAAGTTGCGAATTTTGAAAGGGAATTTTTTTATCTATATCATCGCAGCCGCAAATCGGTTTATTTTGATAATCCGCAAAGTTAAAAAGTGTGGCGCCTTAACTTAACAATACTATTTTAACAAATAACCGTTTTTTTTTTGTTATCCGATTCTAATATTTAGATATCCAGTTTAAGATAATATTTCTTTCAATAATTTTCAATTTTTTGGTTACTATCGTGGATGAACAGTTAAGTCCAAATAGGAGAGTAATAGTCGGTGACGTATACTTAATTTTGAATTACAAAATTCCGAATTTATGATTTACCAATTTCTCATTTCAAAAAAGAGGCAACGAGAAATGTTAAAAAATCCAGAATTGGGTGACTCCGAATTTTGTAATTACAAACATTATAAAATAAAATTTTGATATGATTCCGAAGTAGAGTCTAATATTCATCTTATTTGACTTTTCAAAAATCATCGGTTTGAATTTTTATTTAAAAAAAAAATTATTTCCTAATAATAGCGTTGTTAAATTATAAATTTTTCTAGCTTTTCTGATTAAAAATATTGCTTGAGGGAATTAGAAAAAATTAAATTTTTTTAGCTATTATAAATTGACTGTTGTTAATTTTTTTTTTAATTATATTTAGAGATCTTATACTCAATAAACCATTTATAATTAATTCAAAACCAAAATCACTTAAAAGTATTTTTATGGGCTTGAAAAATTATTCTTTTCCAAAGATTATAACCCAAAAATTTTTATTACCCTTTTAAAATACGGTCTGCGGTTTGAAGATTTAAATATATATATGTTATGTATATATATTTTAAACTACCCTCCTACGCCTGTTTTAAGTTAATTGTCTCATTTCAAAGTTAATGAATACGATTATCATTTTGATGACGTTCAATCATCCACACTAAAAACTCAGACATAATGAAATTAAAAATCCTTAAATTTTTTTTTCAAATTTTAATGGAATTAGATACATTTATACAGATGGGTATATGTATATATACTTGTATATTAATTTTTCAACTCGAATTCTCATTAATCTAATTTTCGTTTATCATTCGAACAACAACAATAACAATAAAAATTATAATAATAATTAGAATAATGATGAACCTAACGAATTTCATATCGAAAAGGAAATCTCCATTTAAATTTTATTTTTTTTTTTTGTTTGGAGACGACAATTAAGAATTACAACAATAATAACAACCAAAAATATAAATCAAAACAAAAGACTTATTTATATTTTAAAGCGCTTTTTTTTTGTGTAACGCTTCCTATATTAAAGGAAAAATGTTTTTATGTTTTTTTTTTTTTTTATAATAATAATGATAATAACGGTAGGCGCGAAAGTAAAAATTTCCTTTAAAAGATAATTTTTTTTTTCATTGTTGTTGTTGTAAAATAAATGAGCAAGTAAAAAAAATTTTAACATGAACTCATAAAAAAACAACCATAAAAAAGAGATTATATTATTTTGGCCGCCCTTTTACAACGAATCCTATTGTAAAATTCATCAATAGACACGACACAAACAAAAAACAAGCGAAAAAAATAAATTCTCATTTGGCTTTTTTTTTGTTATACTAAAAAAAAAAATAATTAAATTAAAACAGTGAAAGAGTGACAGAGAGAAAAAATAATAAATTTAAATAAAATTCAAAAGAAAAAAGAATTTAATAAATTTGTTGTTGCCAGATTTGAGGATTTTTTTTTCAAATTTAAAAAGCAAAATTGTAAGTATTGAAGAAATGTGTTTAATCTGCTGAAATGTTCCAGTTTTTTTAATCAATTTCTTCGTTTTTTATGACATGGAACAAAATAGATGGAATAAACTAGCACTGATTTCAATCATAGTTAGTCTTTCAATCAACTTACTTTATTCGTGTCACAAATTCATCTTAAATACCTTTTATTTGATTGATTAAAAAATTTATTAAGGCATTGGCTATATCCATTACCGGTACGACCACTGTGTGCCTCAGTTCATATTACATATATGTTTCTCTTTACTTGACCTAATTGTTAGTTTACTTTTGTAATAAAAATAAGAGAAAGAAAAAGTGAAGAAAAACAAATTTAGTGGGTGGATATAAAACAAATTTACAATAATGACTAATTGAGATATCAAAAATCTGATTGCTGATTTAAAAAGAAGATGTTTAAAAACTTATAGATCAATTTTTAAGACAAAATACGTTAAAGTGGCGTTTGTCCCAAGCTAGCAATAAGGTGATGACGACGTCAAGTTTGGAACATTATACTTTGATGAAATATATTTTTAAAATATTAAGGGTAGTAATTACTTTACACCAGAAATACTTTGTTAACGATTTTTTGAGTAAATGTATATAAAAATAAAATAATTTTTTTCAACAGATGATCTTGAAAGTCAAAGAATGTTTTTGTATGTATAAAATAAATTTGCCAAATAGAAATTTAGAAAATTCTGTGCAGCAATCAATTTGTTTGTTGTACAAATTCAATAAACTATCTCCCATTTTAGAGCCAACAAGATATTATCACACTTAAAATGTATAGAAGCGAAAATCAACCTTTATTGTTATTTTTATTTGATAACAATTAATTTTATTAATTATTCTATAGATTTTTGAATTTTCATATATTTACCAACAAATATATTATTTGAATGTGGTAACACCGTACTAGAGAATTAAAAGAAATAAAAACAAAACACACATACATCCCAACATCGAATTAAAATATTGCGAAGCGTGAAAAATGAATTGTTGTTCACTTAACAATATATAGTTTAGTCCAACAAAAACCACAAAAATATTTAGAGAGGCGTCATTTTTTGAATATTTTTTAGTTCACTTGTTTATTTTTTAGATGTACATAATATTATTATAGTTAAGTACGAATATTTATTTTTATATTAGTTTTTCTAATATACGTATGTACGTATATGTATTTTTTATAGAATTTCCACCTCTTCGTATCCCCAAAGTGCCATATTCATGTATCCTTCATAATAATACTTTATTTTTTTCATTATAATACTATACAAAAAACTATGTAATAAACAGGAGGTGCCGCTGCAGAGTACCAAAAACACTATGATGGAAAAAAATTGAAAAGACAACAATTTCGGTTTTTGTTTTCTGTTATTTTGTTGTTGTTATTTCTCCAATTCGCTGATCATTTCTTTGATTTTAGTTTTGACGTATAACGACGATGAATAAATTTGCATAAAAATTGAATTTTGATTTTTTTTTTTTGGTTATCAGATTTTGAACTGTATCTAAACATTGAATTTTAGTTTTTTTTTTCGTGGTTTCATTATTTTTATGACTTTGAATTCTGTTTTATTACATTATAGCTTAGTTTTTTTTTTTTTTTTTTTTTCAAAATTCTAGACAAAGTATTAAAATATATAATACTAAAAAAATATAACAAAAATTAAAGAAGAGAACAGCTTCAAGCTTTAAAAATATTGATGTATATATATTGTGATGATTATAACGGTATTATTTTTTGTGATTTTTTTAACGATTGTATTTGACAAAAAAAAAAAAAAACTCCAGGACTTTCATTTTCATTGCTTTTTTTCTATGGTTTTATTTTATTTTGTTTCTGTGCAAAATATTATTTTTTAAAATCATTGAAATATATAGGAATATACAAGAATCATCAAAGTAGCTAAACAAATAATTTTTGATTTTACAATAAGAATGAGGACTTAAGAAATACAAAAGAAAAACTGAAACAGAAAAATTTTGTTTTTTTTGTTTTTTTTTTTTTTTAGATAAGCTTCCGCCAACACGCTATTAAGGCCACAGGCATTTTCATGATTTTCTAATTTTTGTTGTCGTTTTGTTACTATTTTTTCTATATTTAATAGAGCCGCGAAATTATTCTGCTATCAGTGTCGTGGCTCCTATTATCTTTTATTTATATAAATAAATGTATATATATATTCTTATTTTTATGTCAATGAATTTATATAAATAATTATATAAATATATATAAGTATATAATATTTGTAGGTATTATTGTTTAAATATATAAAAGAAATATATGTGAATATAAATAGAATGTCTTAAATTTTAAATTGAGTTTTTGCATGCAAATCTTTATTTTTATATAAATTAAGGTGACCATATTTTTTTAATTTCATATTAAAAATATTGAAGAAGAAAAATTTCAAATTCATTCACATTCAAACAGAAATAAATTATTTAAATTGTATTTAATATAATAGAAATCACCAATTAATGTACATCTCAGAAAACTTACATTTTTTTACAAATAAAAAATGGATAATATCGAACTTTTATTCATCAGTATAGTTTGATTAGTTTAGCGACAACAGCTAAACTACTTGGTCATGTCATATGATTTTTAACAAAAATGTTTTGGGTTCGAATCTCTTTCAAAGCAAATTTAATACTTAAACAACTACTGGCAAAAAGTAAACTGATCAAACTATACATCATATAGGTCAGGGGATTTTGCACAATAAAATTTTCACTAAGAATTTTATGTAAACATTTATGAATAATACGCAAATATTCAAGTTAAATTTAAGGTAATATGGTTTTCGAAAATGGCATCGAAATGGCATTATACTTGCAAATTTATGTGCGTTCACTTTATAGAGTCTTCACAGTGTTTTGAATTGAAAAAAAAAAAGAATTTTAGTATATGAAATATAATTTGGAAAATATAAATATCATCATCATCTTATAGCACTACACCTCAATGTGAGCTTTGATCTGCTTCACGATATTTCTTTAAATCTACCGATCTTTCGCAACTGCTTTCAAATTTTTTATTAAGCAGTTCTCTGTATCTTGATCAACGTTAGCTGATCTTAATATTGACCTTTTTGTTGCTTCTTTGTTATGGACGATATTCCATTACATATTTTCTTTTCAGTTCTATATTTGTCGGCCCTTCTTACTAAATTGATCATACCACAAAAATGTATTGCCTGTACACAATAAAGATACCTGGTCACTATTTGTTATAAATCCTTAAATAGGTAAAGGCATATATACATGTATATACAAAATAGTATTATAGCATTAACATGACAGTAAAAAATTTATTTTATAATATGCAAACAAAACTTCAATTTTATAGTAAAGACAGTGTGGGATTTTTGGATTTTTTTTTTTTTTCATTTGTATATTTGTAAATGTGAACAAAAACAACAATATAATTATGTTAGTACATAATTTGTTTTTTTTTTTTAATATATTTTCCTATTTATAGATTCTTGGCATGTCTAGGGTGATAAAATGAAAGTCTTTTTCTATGTTTTATTTTTCGGTTGTTGTTGTTCTTATATATAAATATTTAAAGATAAAGACACATAAGGATCCAAAATTGGATCGAAAATTGTTGGCATATTATTAGCAAATCATTTTAAAAATTTATTTTCTTTTATTTGCTTTTTCGTTTATTTTTTTATCCTTTATCAAGTATAATATTATTAATAATATACATGTGTAACTATGTAAGTGTGTTTTAAATGTATATATATACATATTGAATTAGTATTTTAAAACTAAAATTTTTATATTGTTGTGGTTGTTTTTTTAATCATTTATTAAACGGGCAACATTTTTTATTCTTGTCATGAAAAGTTTTGAAATAATTTTCAATTTTGTGATTTTTCATTGTTTTTTTTTTCTCTAATTATTCAAAATTTTTGCATAAAAATTGAACAAGTATAATGTCGTGCCAAAAACATTAAAATACAAGAAAAAAATGTGCTAATATAGTTTTATGATTTTATATAACTATGATTATTATGTTCTAAAAATATTCCGTTATGATTTTATTACTAAAGAAAATTAAAAATGTGCCACCTAAACCAAAATAAAAAAAAAATAAAAAATTTTCTTTTTTCTTATTAAATTTTATTAAGAAGTTTTTTTTTTGTTTTTTTTCTATGTAGGTATTTGAAATCAAAGTGCTTGAAAAGATAATTATCCTTTAACGATAATAATAAAATTTAACTTAGGATTGAATCCTTATTATATAAAAGGATAATACCTGACATAATGAAATATCATTTGTATACTATTATTATTTTTAACACTTAAGTAATTACATATACATAAAGAAATATGAATACATACATAGTGTTTGTTAATTATTAAAATTGTTTCCCTATTATTATTTAGTTAATATTTTCCATGTATTTACCGTATAATATATTACCTACATTATCTTACCAATATTTAAATGTGTTTTTATTAAAGTGTCAAGCGTAAATACTTAACCTTAAAAATCAATCAAAAGGTCATTTAAAGGATAATTCATATTTAATTTTGATTCTTTTTACTTCAAAGTAATCAAAACCTTATAATAATGTACTCTAAGTAGATTGGTATAAAATAACTATAAATTTTATTAAACTATGTAGTATTCCTTTTTATTGTTAAAAAAAAAAAAAAACAATTTTTTCACGTCTATTATTAAATGTCAATAACATTAGTTTTTTGTATGTTTTTTTATAATTTTATATGTATACACAATTTTCATATAGGGTGTTTCAAAATTAAATGTATTGCATTTATAATAATATCGATAGAATTTATGTATATGTATAGATTTTTATACAAAAAATAAATTAATCAATTATTCCTTTACACTCTTAATACAGAAAATAAGTAAAATATTTAATTAAAGTGTTGAAGCAGTTCTTCTATTATATGTAATTGTATATTTACTAATAGAAAATTATAATCTAAAAAATTTAAAAACAAAAATTATATTCTTAGTAAAACAAACCTAGTATTAATCATTATCACTGTCCTGCATCCTTTTTCATTGAGTGATTCACAGTATTCAGGAACATATTACAATATTTTTTTCAAAATTAATCTAAATTCTTATATTTACAATTATTTTAAATTGTTTATACCTGTATTTTCAAAACACTCTGTAGCTATGACATATTGTGCAATGTCTATAGGTATACAAAACTACATTATAAGTATATAGAAATATAAAAACAGGATTAGGTAATTAAGGACAATTCATATAACATATTATTATTATTGGATATAACATGTTGAAAAAAGAAGCAAACAAAAAAAAATAATATCACAATTTACTATTAATATCCAACATTTAAATATATAAAATACATACATATACATACATTGTAATATAACTTGATAAAGGTCCAAAAATAGTTAATAGAAAAAAAAAACTACCAATTTAATTATAATATTAAAGTAATTGGCTTTCTTAAAATTTTGAAATGGTAGTGTCGAATAAACGAATCGATAGAAAATTATGTAAATGAGTAATGAAACGATAAAATAAATGTAAAATTTGAAATAAGGATACGCCTTTAAAATATAACTGTAATTTATAGAGTATATTATCCTAATAATGGTATCACTAACGTAACACAATACATATGACCAACAATTTTTTTTGTTTTTTTCTAATTATAATTTGAATTTGATGAGTCCTTTTTGGAATTAATTTTTGAAGGATAATAATGGGAAGAATTTTTTAAACAAAAAAAAAAAACAAAATAACAACACAACATTAAATTAGTCACAGGTGATGTGGTCATTATTGAGTAGTTTTTAATAGATTTTTGAACGATTTAAGCTTAAAAGTTCATTATATTTATATGTTACACATAATTAGATATTTAAATATAATGTTTTATTATATTTCAAAAAATTATTTAAATTAATTAATTTATTTAAAGTTAAATATTTAATATAAAAAAAAAGAAAGTAAAATATCTTGAGATGGAAGAGAAAAAGCAAAATTACAATCTAATTAAACTTTTAGCTATTATGAAAAATTCATTTCAATAATATTCATTTTGTATATTATAGGCATGGAAGGATAAAAGGATAACGATAACAATTTAAGCATTATTCAAAATGAAATCAAATATCCTTTTTCTTTTCTTTTAATTTCTAATTTTAATTCATTTTCTAAATTTTACTCCTTTTACATTCTACTAGAATAGAATTCAATCCTTTTAAACCGAGAAATTTTTCAATTTGAATTCATTATATTCAATTTTGTTGTTGTTGTTCTTTTTCGTATCCTTCTTTTCTTTTATTTGTAAACCAATTTAAAATAAAAATAAAAAAAATGGTAATGAACATCTCAAATTCAATTCCAATTTTCAATTATTAAATTTCCTGTTTTTTTTTTCTCTTTTTGTTTCGAATTTTTGATTATTTTCTAAGGATTTTAATTTTTTTCCTTTCATCCTTAAGGTTTTTATATAAATATACACAAAATACAATAAATAAATTGTTTCATTGGGTTTACTTTTAATTTTTTTTTGTTGTTGTATCGATTATGATTCGGATATCCTAGTTATCCTTATTATTATTTTATAGAGATCATTACTTTAATCCTTATAATCCTTTTGGTTCTGGTTAATCTGGTATTTAAGAGATTCTATCGAAGTCTTTATTGTTGCTTCTTCAACAATTTTTTTATTTTTTTCTAAATAATATTTTAAATCTTTTGATCTTCTGTTTATATATACTTTGAGGCATACTTTGAAGCAAAACCAAAGTATGTTTTATGGAAGAGGATGGATAAAAAAAAATGCAGGTATTGTTCAGAATAAAAACATAAACTAGGTAATATGAATAAAAATTAAAAACTTTTGAAACTAAGATTTAAGATGATCAAAATGGCCGAAAAAAACAACAAATAGAGAGAGATGAAGAATGATAGAATTCATTCTTTATAATTGGAATCGATTGCAATTTGTTAGCGCACATAAAAGCTAACTATAATTACATTTTATTCTAATATACCTGTGACTATTTTTCGCATAAATTTTTTAATTATATTCTTAGCAGTAATTTCAATCTGAAATGGTTTAACAATGTTTTTTTTTATGGGTCCTTCTTTTATACTTTAAATTTTGTTTCGTACGCCAATGGTATTCGTATTAACTAAATTTTATTGAATTATTTTCATTATATTTACCGAACATATTTCTACTAGGTTCCAATATATTTTACAGGATTTTTAAATGAATATATACATCTATAAAATTTTTACAAAACTTTTCCGAATAAATATGAAGTGCTCATCTCCTTTATTTTACCTCTTTCAAATTTATTTGGTAAGGAAACGGGTAAGAGAAAGCAATATTTTATATTTGTGCAACAAATATGCACCACAATCATATATAAATCGTAGTCGTTGTAATGCGCAATTTTGATTTTATAATATTCGAAAACGAGAAAGCTACAACATTTTGTATGTTACAGCTTACTATAGGATACTCGATAACTTTTTAGTGATTGAATTTATGTAATAGAACAGGCTGCCATTTTTACTTGTCATTATTTAACAACATTTACCATTTTGATTTTAATGATAAAGCGTGAATTATGAGCTTGCACTTGAATAAAAAACAAAACAAAACATATTTGAATCTTTTAAGCTGATCGTAATAATAAGATCGTAAATAAATTATATTATTATTTTATAATGTTATATACAATAACTGTAATTTTTTTGTACCTATTTACAAAGTAAACCAAGATGTTAAAAACAAAGAATCAATTCAATAATATTTCATAAAATCTATGTCCTACAAAAAAAAAAAAAAAGTAAAGCGGAGGATGGATAAATCCGTGGAAAATCGTGGAAATTAAAAACTGAAAAAATCGTTTATGTATGTGATTTAATTGCCGTTGTTGTACTAAAGTAAAAGTATTTTTTTTTCAATCAAAATTTGGTTAAAAGTTTTCAGTTGTTTTTTTTTTTTGAAGCTGCAATCAATTTTCATGAAAATATGTTTTTTAATTGAGCAATTATATTGATTTTCTTTTTTAATTGTTTTCGTTTGTTTTATAATTTTCTTCTTTTTTTTTTTTTGTTATTTCGAATTGTCCAGTAAAAAAATAATTCCATACCAAATTAAAATGAACTTTAAATTAAAAACTAAAAAAGAACAAAAAAACACAAATGTGATGAAAATTAAAAAATGTGAAATTGAAAATTTGAGTTGAGTTTTGCAAAGTACCACAATATAAAAAATTTGAATTAATAATTTTATAAAACGAGATTCTCAAATTTTCCATAAATTTGTTTATTTAAAACGAAGTTTTCTTTTTTACTAAATTACTTAGAAAACAAATCGGTTCAAGAGAGTTTAATTCAACAAAATGATTGATCCTGATTGATTATTTTTTAATTTTAATTATTGCGACTATGGTTTACCTACACAAAAGACAGAATTTTGTTTTGTTCAATCAATAAATCAGTCTGTATAAAGAATCAATAAATTAAATTTCGTATTTTATTTTTGAATTCGATTCATTGGATCATAAATTAAATAAGAACTAGTAATCGCCCGCTCCTAGAAATTTGAGGAAGTTTAATAAAAAATCGCAATCAATTTCATATTATGAATATTGTTTTCTATTATTTAAATTTCTAATTAACACTATATAATTATTTTTTATTTGTTTGTCTTAGACAACAACCCCATACATAATAAAACTTTCTCTATCCCATAATTACTAATTTTTTAATTAAATCTTTTCCTAAGATAACTTCAAATTTGAGATATTCAGTCAGTTTAGATAATAAAACAATTTTCTAGACTACAACAAAAATTAAGTTTTACTTTGAATTTGATGAATCTCTGAACGAAAATACTTATGTAGTTATTTTTTGATTCATTTATTTTTTTAGCACTAATTTACTATTATGTACAACAATATTTTTTATACAAAAAACAAACTTTCAGCATTCTAATTTAGATTTTAATGACTTAATCTCGAATGAAATTTACGATTCTAATATAAAAAGTGCTTTAAATAAAAATGTACATATATATTTTTTTATTATTGTTATTGTCTCTGTCATTCTTATTTTTATTATTATTGTAATGTTTCAACTAGCTCCAACATTATTAAAAATAACAAATTAATTACTTAATATGCTATTTGACACAATGTGTCAATTATCACATTATACAAAAAATTATTCCATCAGTATTGTACAATAAAATACACACCATAAAACTTGAAAATACCACAAATTTACAAATAAGAAAATAAAGAAAAAAAAAATTATTGCGATCAGAGAATAATAAATTAATTTGGTAATTCTTCTCGACAAAAAAAAAACAAAAACCTTAAGAAAAATAACAAAAATAAAACAAGAAAACAATTTACAAGAGAGTGATGACAAGCTTTACCCAACTTCCATTAGAATAAAACGATAATGTTTTTTTTTGCTGCTTTCATCACTAGGTGATTTTTTTTTTATACATTCTGTATATTTATATATACACATATACACATTTTGGTACCATCAGAATATTTATATTTATCATATCATCATTATAATCATTATCATCATAATCATGATTATCTTTCTAATTGAAAAGTCTATTTATACCAATTGGTGTTTTTGGTGTTATCTCTCTATTGCTTTTTTTTTTTGCTACTACTGGATGGATGCTGCTAGTGAATGAGCTCAAGTCGTTAATTCAAATGGATTAAGGATGATTGATGACACCATTTTCATATATATATATATATATATATATATACATTTTATTTTTAGTTTTGTCATTTTTATTTTTTTGTAATTGAGTTTTTGGAGGTTTCCAATTTTTCTATTAATTTAGGGAAAAAAATGTATTTTTTTTTTAGATAGGTAGGTACTGAGATTACTGTAATACACTGACATACTAAAACTGATGATTAAAAAGTAGAATAAAATGTTTTTTTGTTTGTTTTGTTAATTTTTTTAGGTGACCACACGAATTTGATTCTGAAATTTATGGAAATCTTTTAAAAATATTAAAAAATTATATTATCATGATATTTTTAAAATTTCATTTTTTTAAGAACCTAACAGAAAAACAAAAATTAAAAAAACAAACTAAAACGTTTAATAAACGTTATAAAAAAAATTTAATTTTTATTTTATTTTCTTCTATTTTCAGAATAAATCATGATTCTCAGAAAATGTGGATAATTAATATGGAGGCCAAATTTTTTATCATCTGGACAGTAACAGTATTAGCAGTAAGTGTATATATACTTATTATATATATTTATATATATAAAAATATAATTAATTGTAATTAATAGTCATGGAAATAAAGTATGATATTTTTAAGCTGCAATTCATTTAGAAATTATTTTTAACAATTTTTTAAAATTACAAAAAAAAAACAAAAATGTAATAAATGAACTTTTTGAAGATTTAAAATTGATGATTACAAAAATATTTTAGAATAATTAATTATTAATTTTGAAGTAGAATTTAAAATTATATAAATTGAATTTCAATAATTTAATGTCTTTCTATTAATAATTATTTAAATTCACTGAATCTTTGGTTTGAACTAATTTTTTTTTTTTGTTTTTATTTAATTAATTGAGCATGATGAATTTTAATGAAATTGAAACTCATACGAAATCTATACAATTTAAAACAAAATTATATTAGCAGGAAATGTAGAAGAAAGGAATTGGTCGTAGATATTTTTTTGTTAAAATTCTAAATCAAAATTTTGACGATAGTAATTTTACATGAAGTTAAATGGGTCAACTTTCATATGGTAGTTAAATTGTGTTAATATATGATATTAGCATTAAAAAAACTACAAGTTTTAATAAAAAAATGATCATTCAATTGTTTTGTGGAAATTTCTCGTGAAGAACTCTGATAACCGGGTGAAGAATTGTGATGAAAAATAAGCAAATTAGCTTAAAACGTATATGTCCATATTATCATATTCTTTTATTTTTATTGCTTTTTGTATAATGTGCTTAATTTCATATATTTTATTTTTATATTTTAAGAGCTTATATTACTAAAATATTTACAGATTTGATTTGTACTTATTTAAAGTAACCTGACTTAATCATTTAGAATATAATTTAATTTGTAAAGAACAAAATGGTAAATAACAACCTTTAATTAATTATTACTTTTATGCCAATATATAAATCCTAATTTAAACCTAACCTGAAGCTTAAATGATCTTAATACTAAACCTTAATCTAATATCGCTCTTATAAGTGGATTTTCGGAATTGAAGCAACTATATATATTTTTTTTCTTCGTATTGGGGACTTTATTTGACGTTAAATAAGTAAAACATTACTTGCATACAAAAAATGAACAATATTTTGTGCAGTTGAAAAAAAAATGTTAATATTTTAACAAAAAACATTATTTTGATCATAGCTTAAGTTGTATGAACTTCAAAATATGATTGAACTGCAATACAGTTGTTAGTACACTTTCATTCGGAAAGAGTTTTTCTTGATAGAATCTATTTTAAAACATATCACCAATATCAGCACGGTGGTTGGAAATCTAGTAAATGAAAATGAAATTGAAAGCCATTAATCAATTATTTTTATTGTTATCTTTTCATAATATACTAGTAAAATTAATAAAATAAAAAAATTGAAAATTTCGTACTACGGGTATCACCAAAGAAAAAAAATGTTTTCTTCTAACAATAATGCAAATCTTTGATAAAATTTTTAAAATAAATTATTTATATTTTATAATTATTGATTTTGGTTATTTAATTTTCATATTCAGTATAAATTAAAGGTTTGATTTTGTTGTACTATAATTGTACATGTAATGTTTTAAATAGAAAAATTATAAATAATTATAATTAACAAATTATATACATAAGAAATGAACAAAATATAATACCGAAAGAAATAAATTCACTTTGACATTCCAAGAAATTTCCAACTCTATTTATATACTTTCATTTTATTCTATTCCTTCCTTTTAATAAATTTATTAATGAAATATGTGTACATAAACTTAAATAATAAAATAAATTAAAATTGAATAAAACTTCTAAGAAATAAATAAAAAAGAGGTTTTTCATTTTTCTAATTTAATACACAAAAAATATTCCACATATACATTGATATTATACCTATACATAATAAAACAAAAATTATAATTCTAAAAATAAAATACATATATATATTTTTATAGTACAAAAATGTATCTCATTATTTCACATAATTTAATTTCAACAAACCGTTGTTCTTCATTCAAAATAAATAAATTTTTTATGTCCTAAGTCGATTACACATTCTTACACAAACACACACACATAATATTATATTATATCAATTCTTTTTAAATAATAATGATATGATATTCCTAAACAAATTAAATTAATATTAATGGCATCAGAAACACCGAACATTAAAATAAAACCGCAAAATAGAATTATTAAAAATCCTTTAAGACTTAACATATTATTACATGCACTTATACACATTATATTTCCACTCGTACACATAAATGTACGCAATCCTTTTTTTTTGTATCATTATTTTTTCATATTCTTCCATGTTCTCAATTCGGTTATAAAAAGGATCTGAAGATGAACTTCCAAGAAATTTTTACTTTTCTCTTGTTTTTGAAAGTCTTTTAAGAATTTTCATTTTGTTTCCTTTTTAATAATAAGTTCGAAGTCATATTTCAGAGGAAAAAAAAATTAAATAAAATAAATTTAACCACCTCCTTTCAGAAATTATACTTAACATATATACAAATATGTTATATACTTATATAAGGATATGCTTACAAAAACAAATAAACATAAAATAAAATAACATTCAATAAATGAATAAAAAAAAAAAATATATATTGAAAATTCAATATGTACTACATACATACATACATAGGCAATTTAACGGTCTGAAGGATATTAAGAAAATTACTTACCCTCTAATAATCATCTATGGAAAGAAGACAACCAATAATCATATATACTTGAAATAAATAAATATATTATTATTATGTGAATATATATGTATATATATATATATACAAAACTAAATAAATAAAGAATTTTTATATATTGACTCGACTCCCACCTATGGAATCTATATATTAGGTACACAGTTTGTACTACATTAGAAATAAGTTTACTTTAACAAAAAGATAATAAAATATAAACATCGCTTGCTCACTATACCCAACACAACACACGAATACTGAGATCAAAGTGTAATTGAAAGATTCATTCAAATAACGGTAGGGGAGACAATTCATTTTGAGGTTAGATAAACCCAACAACAACAAAATAACCATTGAAAAATAAAAAGAATAAAGCTTTTTTTTTTTTTTTTTTTTTGTAAAGATTGGTTAAATAAAAATGATAAAGGATACAAATTGAATTAGAAATAAGATAACAACAACAATAACAACAATAAAAAATTTAAATTAGTTATTAGTATTACCAAGGATCAACGAATTTCGAGATGAGAGAAGTAAATAATATAAAAAGAGAAAGAGAGATTGAAACAATAAAAAAAAAAAACAAAAGATATGAAGAATATTTAATGATTTCACAATTTATTTTCTTTGTAGTTTAGTTTAAACTTGCAAATTGCTTGTTACAGTTCCACAGTATAATATTAATAGGTATAATATGGAGTTTCTTGTATAATACAAGATGGTATTTATGATGTGTTAAGATGAAAAAAAAACAATAATAATAATAATAATAACAAATAACCTCACATATAATTTAGTAACACAAATAAGGATACAGATACTGTATGTATTCTGAATAAAGGATATAAGGATATGCAAAAGGTACTTCATATTTATGCAATTTTATATACGCAATACGCACCCATCCACCATTACCCATAATTGCTTTTTTATGTTAAATAATGGGTAACGGTAATACTCGTTAAAAAATTTGCATATAAAAATTAAAGGAACTATTAAGAATATGCCTTTTTTGTCATGTAGAATAATGCGTGGGTTAAGGCACGTTTCAGGAAATAATTTTTTTTTAATAATATTACAAAAATAAGAGAATAAGTTATTATTATTATCAATAATCTTCAGTGGGGTATAATTTAAATGTTGAATTTTTGTTTTCTCTTAATTTTATTATAATAATTCGGGTATAGACTTTAAAAAGGACATTTTCAATATATGTATTTAAAACCTATTCAAAAAAGATAAAAAAAAAAGCATAATTTGGAGAATGCACAAATATTTTATAAAATAATTATTTTTTTTTATTCCTTTTCTATACTAATTTCTTCTACAATAGTTTAGAGTCCTATAAAAGTTATAAAAAATTAAAGATTTTTAAAGTTCTATATACTTTCATTATTTGAAAATTATTGACATTTTAGAAGGATTTAGAAAAACAGTTAACAATAATTTATAAATATATTATTTAATTATATTGAAAAATTCTACCGTTATTAGTTAATATTTTATTTTATTTAATTAATTAATATCAAAATATAATTTGTGCGATTATAACGTAAGATAGATATAATAATTTATTATAATAGTCATCATCATTGTCCTGTAATCCCCCATCTGTGTAAACCAATAAACCGCAAATAAAATCTTTCCATCATCACCTATCTGCAGCTAACCTCTTCAATAGAGGCCACGTTTATTGTTGGGTAATTTCTTCGGCAAGACTGTTGTAGGGACTCTATTCGAAAAATTATTTCATTATGAATTTCCCGGTCACTTTGTTTTTAATTAGGTTTTCTTTTTTACCACAGCTTCCTGTTGCAAATAAATAATATTTGTGGTCAGCCTTGATAACCTATTCACCACACGGTGTAGTACAACTATAAATTATATTAGAGTTGCTAAAGTACAATAATTTATTTCACACAAATTGTCTTTGATCGTAGATTATCCATTTTGACGATTTTCTCTGGTTTATTTAATTTCAAAGTAATTCGCAACTACAATAATAAACATTTAATAGTTTTAAATTTATATAACTAGCGTTCTTAAAGATAGTTCAAAAAAATTTCGAAACATTCATAAATTAATTATTTTTATTCAAACAATTTAAATGAAAATAAATTTTTAGTTTATGTTTTTGCTTTTCGCCATTCCACACAAAAATCAGCACAATAATTTCTATTTTATTGTGGTTTTTTTTTTTTTTTACAAATTTGATTGGTTTTTTTTCCTCTTATTAATTTTCCTATTTTGATTATTTTATTGGTCCCAGACATTTTGGCAACTACCATCTTTCACAATGGTGACAGAATTATTGACTTTAAGAAAATTATATTTTCCAGAATGTTACCATTTTCAATTTAATATAACAAGATGAGTGTCTATGTTTGTTTGCTTATATAAAAATAAAATATAACGGGAATAGAAAAATAAAAGAAATGAAAAGATAAAAAGATACTCGTATAATGTAATGTGGCAGTTATAGATGGAAAAACGAAAAAAAAATTATTTATTTTTATTTCATTTTATTCTTTGTTATAATTTACAATCTTGGCAAAATCTAACTACAGTAAATTAAATAATGTAAGTTGGCTCTATAATAGAATGTGAGTATTGAAGTAGTGTTTTGGTTTAAATTGCAAGAAGAAAAGTGTTTTTTTTTTTTTTTGACATAATATAATGAAACTAATTCTGAAGTATTAAGACAATTTTAATTTGAACTATTTTAATTAGAATTGAATCTACAATTACAATTTTGGTTTCAAATTTTCAATTGTTTTTATGATACAGATAAAATTGTGAACAACTCAAAATTTGTTCTGATTAGTTTTTAAATATTTATTGATTAACTAGTTATTACACAATTAAGATATAACTCTTCTTTCTAAAATATCTATGAAGCGTAATTCTGTAAGTTAGAAATGTCATCAAAAATTTTCAAAATAAAAAAAGTGTTGGCAAAATTATTTTATTAAAAATTGCCTAGTTTATTTGAAAAGGACATTTTCAATATATGTATATGTATATATTTATTAAAATACATTTAATATTTGAAAACAATTGACACCTTATTAACTGTTTTACAATAATTTAGAAAAATGTTATTTAATTACATTGAAACTTCTACCGTTATTAGTTAATACCATTATGTAATAATCTACCGCTCCTACCGTTATATAATAACAACGGTAATAACAATAATTGAATTATTTGTAATACGAAATTGTTAAGAAATAGAAATATATTAAAATGCATTGTGTAAAATATGAACGTGTATACCTACAGTTCAAATACTCGAATTACATTCTAACGACAACACAATTTTGAAAAATTAAATTCTAGAAAAAATATTACCAACTCCAAATGACAACAAAAATTAAAAAAAAATTTAAAATAAAAATAATGAAAGAAATTTACTGTAAAATTTATTGGAGAAAATAAATTAATGCAATTTTACTGAATGTTTTACAAAATGAGAACCGTTTTTATTACTCTCACTCAAAAATAATTGAATTGTAATAAAATAAGAACGACTAAACATTAAATAAAATTCAAACTATACCAAATAAACAAATAATGATCAAAATTTGAATTGGGTTACGAAATCCCTAAGCCCAAATCCGCTAGAAAAAATTTCCAAAGGTAAAATTCTCAATGAAGATATTTAATTTTTTGTATCTTACAGAGACTATGAAAGACAAATATTTTTTCCTAATTCTGGAAAAAGGAGATTTTGTTTTTGTGTTCAACAGCGGATTCGGGATATTTTCTTAGGGCAATTCTGTTTTTGGGAGATTTTGTCTTGTTAAGTTTTTTCCAGAGTTGTTTTCTTTGGGAGATTTGGTCTCATTTTGACCAAAATATTTAGAAAAAATATTTAGTTTCGCTACGTCTCTTTTAAAAATCTATCATTTAAAAGAATAATAATGAAATTCAGTTGTGAAATGGTTCAGATATTTGTACCGTAATTTTTTCAATTTATCAATAATCAGAGAAACAACCATTTTGTATTGCATTACAATAATTACTTAAAATGTTTATTTAAAAATAAGCCGTCACATTTCAATTAAGATAATTATCAAAACTTTCAAATAAAAGTTAGATTGTTTCGAAAAGAACAAATAACAAAAACTTTCAACTTGTCAATTACATAAAATTTTTTAAATAAATAATTTTTCTTTTTCAATTAATCGTAAATTTTATTTGACTTTATTTGTAATTTAAATAAGGAAATCTTTTTAAGGAAATTTTCACTTTAGATTAAATTTTTTAATAAAAAATAATTTACTTCAAAAATGACAAAACAACCGAAATCATTAAAAAATAAAATCCAAAATTATCTAAATATAAATTTATTCTATACAATATAATAAAAATATTTTCTAAATTGATCCTGACACACATTCCATTATACAATACACAAACACACACGTTATATATTTATATTAAAAATAAAATTATTTTCATCTACATATGTATGTATAGTAAATAAAACACGGCGGACAATTCAAAATTGAAGTCATGTTTAATACAAGACATAAATTATAAATATATTTACATATTTTAGACGTGTTTGAATATTTGTGTATGGAAAATTGTAAGTTGAATAAAATGTAGATAGTAGTTCATAGGCCAAAATAAAGGCGGATTTACATTTATTGTAATAACTAGAGCAATAATAATGATGTGGTAGATTACATATTATACAACTATGACTATGATTTTAATAATAAAAGCATATATACATATATATATTTGATAATATTATATCAAGAGTAGGTAAAATATGCTTGTAAAACTTTACACTTGTTAATTCTAGGGTATGTATATGAGATTTTATCTAACAAAATTTAAGTCTTGTTATTGTTCTTCTCAATTGCATATTCAATACTGGATGCTTGCAATTTTATTTTTAAAGTTTTTTTTACCACATCTAGATTTAGATTTTTAATTCATTTATTCATATTATAGTAAAATACAATACTTAAAAATATACATTTACTAAATAAAAATAATAAGAATAAATATAGGATCATTCGGATATTCATTAGAATATGTGATGAATGAAACTGCAAGCAAAAATACAAGCATTAAAAATATAAAATATTGTTGGGTACATACATAGTAAAGTAGAAAATTAAAGCTAAATATGAAAAAACTAAAATATCTTAAAATTAAAATTATATAATGAAAAAAATAAAATTTAAAATAAAATTTCATAAAATTTAAAGCAAAATTTAAATAATAAACGAGAGTAAGCAGAATTAAATACAAAATTATAACAAGAATAAAAAGTAAATTAATAACTAGAAGACTGAAAGAAAATTAAAAAAAACTATAATTAGAAAATTATATCTCTGCGCACACATGAGTTATCCAATATGTTTAGGCCTATAATATGTTTTCTTTCTTCAGGTGAATAATTAAAAGCATGATTTTTTTGTTTTTATGATATTTGTGATTAAATTATGACTTTTTTACGTATATTAAGTAATTACAGTAGAGTATTCCACTACATCAAGTAGAATGAGTAACGTTATTATTATCATCATCATCGCTCTGTAATATCATCAGTGGACCATAAGCCGGAAATGAAAAATGTATTTACTAGTATATATTTATCAATTTTCCTGTTTATTTGCCAATTTTTTCTGGTTTACGAACTAATTAAATGTGGAAAACTATTACTATTAGCAGGAACTTGGGGTTTTCAAAAATCCTCTTTTTTCTATTTTTATTATCTATTTCAGAATATTCAAATTTAAATGGTATTTATCTTTATTTCCTGGCTATTATGAAAGAAAAATAATATTCATAATGTCCTTGAAAGTAAACCTAAAATATAAAAATTAATTACCTACATATTTTAATATATATATATATTTTTTTTGTAATTAAATTAAAAACCATTATAATCTTTCAATTCAATTTATAATACCCTAAATTCGTCCTAAATTAAATTCCATTCATATAGTATTTATACTGTAATAAACTAAAAATTTCCTTCAAATATGCAAGGATTTTGTATTACACACAGTGTATCCTGTTTCCGATATTTCCTACATAATCTGATTGCGTTACCGCCTATATCCTATCCATATAAAATAAATCGGGAATCAAAAAGGAAAAAACAAAAACAAAAAATAAGGGTTAGTAAAAAATAATAAAAATAACTAAATAACTCCAATATAAATATACTTTATTCGACGTGGAAAATTTTTAGGTCGCACTCGATAAATTATGTACGAAGGATATTTATTTCTGTTTTTTTTTTGTGTATTACATTTAACTATTTTTAGTTCAAATATAATAATAAAACCCAGTATACAAAATAATAGTTGTATAACGGTATATAATAATAAAAAAAAAATGTATGTTTGTACATAGAGAGCGAGTCGAAGTACAAATAAAGAGACAAACAAAAAAACTTGCGTTGGATTTTATTTTTGTTTCATTTTTGGTTCAACAATTTGTAAGTGAGGATATTATTCTATGGAAAAATAAGTGATGTATATAATAACTATAGCTACTGCACAAATACAAAATTAAGGTAATTCTACAATTTTAAATAGAACAACTATGCTATCATGTTGTTACAAGAAAAGAAAAAAATTAAAATAAAAAAAAAAATCAGTAATAAAAAAAGACACAAAATGTAATAAAAAGGTAAAAATTTCAAAAACACAAAAAGAGTATATAATAAAAGTGTAATCTCCCAATAAACACATTCATATATAAAGAAAGGTTAATAATATTAAGTGTACCCTTGCTGTATTCTAGCGGGAAATAAAATTCATTTTGTGTACTATACTGATCTCCCCTCCGGCAAAATTAAGATATATATGACATAACTATCATAATATAATAATTTACCTGCAATACACTAAAATATCCAACCACTCATAGGATACCTACATACATAATAATAATATACACATTTTATATATATATATAAATTTTTACATAGTATTTGAATAAAATCCTGGAGGAGCGTATTTAGGACAGAACGTGGTGTTATATTAACGTTATTTTATATCTACATATATTATGTTGCAACATAAACTAAATGAATTTGCCTACTAAAATTAATTACAGTAAAAAAAAAAAGAAATTAAAAATAATTTTTCCCTTTTGAAATTAGTAGTTTTTCCCTAGAAATCAAATTTTGTACCTGCAATTAAATGCTTATGTTTTTACATGTGTATGTGACAAATTATAATTTAATAATATCATTTATATTGCATGAATCATCCTCTACTACAGTAATGGTCACAAAAATATATATATTTTTTTTTAAGTGTTTCTTGGTTTGTTAAATCTGAAATCTATATTTTATACAAATTAATTATACTCCAGTAGTTCGATACTCTTAGATCAACTTGCAAAGTTGAGGAAATAAGTCTCATATATATATATAAGTTAGTTAAGTTTTAATATTTTATTTGAAGGGCTTGTTTTAATTTAATTTTTGTAAAAATATCATAAAATTTCGGTTTACGCTAATAAAATACACCTAATTTGAGGAAATAATTACATATTACCACTTCTACCAGTTAGAATTTATAAAGTAAAAACAAACTAGTATTCGAATCCTATAAATGAATTGTTTTCGATCATTTCAATTTATTCTTGGTACTATATTTTATTGTTTTATTGATATAACTTAGACAAAAACCGTATACGTAATAATTTATTTAAAAAAAAAACAAAATTAAATTTAAATTTCGGCAGTTTCATAAATTAAAATTTTTTTAGGTTAAAATGAATTTACATGTGGTGAAATTTTGAATTAAAATTTATAATTGAAAATTGAAAATTTTCTTAAAAAATATTTAATTTCGCTACGTCTCTTTTTAAATATTTATAATTTAAAAGAATAATAATGAATAATAATCGGTTGTGAAATGGTTCAGATTATTTTTTATCGTACTTTTTTCAATTTACAGATTAAATATAATCGCTTGCATCTGAACATATATTTAAATAGCATTTCATCGCATGTAATGAAATCAGTTGAGAACAATCTTTGTTAAATTTTTTAAATGTTTCCTAAACCTTTGATAAAATATGACACGATAACTTACTGCATAAAATATAAAACAAATATTTTCAATAACACAAACTGTGTACTGCAGTCATCAAATAAAAAATTATACCTCATATTTAAAATCCTTATATTGCTAAATTTTAATGTTCCGCAACGAAGCCTAATGGGGCCATTAATATATCAATTTATTCAAACAAGAAAGTTATGTAAAATAAATAAATAAATATAAATATAAAAAATATATCTATAAAATATATATATATCAATAACAACAATTTGTATATTTCTGCAATGATATTTCTTGTAAATCATCTGTTATCACATTTGAAAGAAAATAAAAGTATTAAATAATTCAATGGAATGAAATGGAAAATCTCAAAAAGACAATTTGCAGAATGAAAACAATATTGTAATAACAGATGACTAAATTGTTAATGTATTGACTTCATTCACATTTATATCAAATCGACAAAATCAGTTTCAATGGAATTAAAATCGGACTATGTACTTGTGTATGTTTTTTAATTAAGACAATAATTATTCATAAAATTGGTCCATATAACATTGTCTTTCACAATTTGACTGATTATAAGATTCAACGTTAAATAAATTATTAATTTAAAATATGTACTGTTTATTACCTATATTTTATTGCCGTATTAAAAATTCCTGTATGTGATTGCAGGATCACATTGGTACATCATAATGTAAAAATAAATCAGCCACAGAAATTACAAGAGATTACAAACAAACTAAATGGCAAAACTTGAAATTTTTAGAATTAAAAAATAGTTTTAGTTTTATTACCAGGAAAGGAATTAGTAATTAGTTGTCATGGATATTTTTGAATCATTCATTAGTGTGTTGTGTATGTGTTGGAAATAACGAAATATTAAATCCCTATGAATCCCAATATAAAACCAATTTTTATATATTTAATTATTTTATTTGACCAAACCAATTCAATATTGAATATCATTGTAAAGGATGCACAATTTAATAAAGTGCAAAAGTATTAGAAATGTGTTGTACTCTACATATGTATGCGATTTAAAATTCATTATGTTAACAGTTTTCAGTGCAGTGGTTTAAAGATTAAACCAAAAAACATTTGTTTTTGTTTTCATTTTTTTTTTTGTGTATTTGCATATTGATTAACTTAACTTCGAGAGAATCTATAAACAATAAATATCATTGTGTATTATTGTGTTATGAAATATATATATAATATATATATATACATATATATACATAATTGAGTGTGAATATTCTGGTGAAATTTGTTTATAACAAACCATACTATACATTAATGACAAACTTTAGAAATATACAAAACAACCAAAACATAAAAACAATAGCACAATTAATCGAACAGTGTTATGATAAATGTAATTTTACCAACTACTACAGAGTATTATAAAAGGATAACAAAGCTTCTTTAATTTTTGTAACACCCAGTAAGTTATTAGTGAATTCATACATATGCTATCAGAAATAGTATAAAATATGACCACCTTATAATTTAACTACACGTGAAAAAAACAAGCCCAAATAATCATTAAAAATTTAAATTAAGATTTGTAAGGCCCACTCAATCATTCATTCAAATTGCTGAATTAAGAATGATCTAATTTAAAAATTTAAAAAAAAAAATACCATTCCATTAAAGTTAGGTACTGTTACATTCTTTTTTTTTCTTATTTTTTTAATATTTTATATAAAACTTTATCTTTCCATTATATTTTGTTTTATTAAGGTTATAAAAAATATGGCTAAAAAATTAAATAACTTAAAAAAACACACACACTAAAAAATTTGTAGCACAGTATAGAAAATTTGTTTTTGCCTCAAAAAAAAAAAAAAAAAAAAAAAAATACAAAAAAAAAAAGTATTAACTCCCTCTACACAATTTACAAAAGATTCTTTTTTCCATCATCGCGCTACTGAAATAATTTACAACAGCGTTTACAAATATATAAAATAAAACCAAAGAACAAGAAACTATATCCTTTTTCCGCTACAACAAACAAGAACAAGAACATCAAACTAACGCAAACATAAACCGAACAAATAAAAAAAAAAAAAAAAAACAAAAACAAAAAATCGGAATGTAAAGAATCGCTTATTTGATTAAGTAGAGAATGGTGTTGACCATTTTCTTTTACAGTTATTATATTCGCGTACATTGCACTTAATTTTTACTTTTTTTTTTATTTCATTTTTTTTTTTGTCGTACGAGAGAAGAGAAAAAGAGAAGAAATATTTTTTTTTAGTTCCGTTTATTTTTTTTTCTTCTTTTTATTCATGTTTCTTTGCTCATTCTGTAATTGTTCGAAGTTGTTGGGTGCAAAATAAAAAAAATCTTTTCATTTAATTTTATTTTGAGAACTGAGATTTTTTTGCTTCCCAACGGCTTAACAGTAGGGTATCGACAATTCGAAAAATTGCTTAATCAGCCCTCAGATCTTAGATTCTTCTTATACGACTATTTCACTGCAATAAAAAAAACATTTTTCACATTTTAAGTAGTGTAGATGGCAGAACATATTACTCCAGCTTATTCACATTTTACTAAATGAGGACACCCGATTACAATAATTTGGACACTAGCTTTTACTACGAAAGATATAACTTTAATAATGTACATGTAATTTATATCACTTATACATATATGAAATATATGATGTGTACATATATAATTTAATATGATACGTATAGCTTGAACAATGGAAAATTGATCTGATCTTTTGAAAATGGAAGCTTGATCGTACCAAAGAACAAAAAAGGAGAGTAAAAATAGTTGTAACAAGAAAACTAATTCTACCAATACCATTATATGAATATCAAACTATGATGATAACATATCTCAACATCTCCAGTTAAAAATGGACTAAGTTTATTTTACCCACAAATTTTTATTTATATTTTATTTTACCATCAAATTTTTCAAGTTTATTATACCAAATTTTCACCACGTATTATTATACCAAAAGATTAGAACATATAAAATCAAAAGGAAACGTAGATTAAATAAAGGACGAAGGCCACTTGTCGAAATTTGTATAATTCCAAAAAGGGAATGTAAAGTTTTAATCATCAGACTCAATTTATTTTTGGGCACTGAGCACTGATTAGAACATATAAAATCCAAGAGACATGTAGATTAAAGGACGCAGGCCACTTGGCGAAAGAGAATGGAAAGTTTCAACCAGATAAAATTTATTTTTGGGCACTGCCCAATGTTAGCTTTTTCAAAGAGCAAATAAACAATTAAAACAAAAAAGTAAATAAAATTTGTAGCTTTCTCTAATCCACAAAATCTACGCATATATTTCGGTTACAAGTATTCCAACTGTCAAGGTATTACTGTATAATTATATCACGATTTCCCTTATTACTAAAACATAAAATCACTTTTTTTTTTATTCAAAATTTTTCATATACCAGCTACAGCACTTCTGCTCTATATTCTTCCAAAATATTATACATATATATTATATCCATTGCACTAATACCAGATCATATAATAATATCGTTAAAATAAGAATTCTACAAACACCCAAAATGAATTAATAAAAAATTACAATAGCTTGCAAGTAACAAACACAGACAACGAAAAAACAAAAACAAAAAAAAAATAAGGAATCATGAAAATTTTTTAATTAAAATGCCGAGAATAACTACAGCAAAAAAAAAAATAAGAAGAACACAACAAGCAAATACAAAAAAAAAAATAAAGGACATTTCAAATGAATAAAAATAAAAGAAAAATTATACAATTGTTTTAGAACTACCACCATACCGCTATTTCAATTTTTCTTTAGTTTTTGTATGTGAAATGATTTTTATTGTTATACAATGACAACAACATTGTAACCTACAAGACCTATCTCTACCTAACTAGCATACAACTAATCACTACAAAAATAGAGGAAATAAAAAAAAAGGACGATTAAAACGAAGTACCAACAACGAACACTCTTGATGACGCTATACTTTTTTCTCATTGTAGTGGTTGTGTCACTTATAATGAAAAATCGAGGAAATAACAATTAAAGTTATATAAAAATATATAGGGAGGTAAAAATCAACTTATTTCTCAATTTTTAATGAAATTAAATTTTTCGTACTCAAGAAAATTTGTTTTTTTTTTTTTAATGAAATTTAATTTTATAGTTTAAGAAATAAACAAAAAACTGCATTTTTTAAACAAATGCTAAAATAAAAATTCTATGATCTATAGATCTAGTTTTACCAATTTCTTATTTTTAAATAAACTTATTTAGCGCAGGTTAGAAATGTGTATATGTGTATATAAATATGTATTCTAATTCTTTCCATTTTCTGTTGTTTTAACTTGAATTTGTTAATTTTATTTTCCGATAAATTTGTTTCCAAGTTTTATTTAAATTAAATTTTCCAATATAGATAGGTATATTTTATTGATTATTGTGATTTGTAAATAGTAAAAATTTTAAAACAAATCAATGTTAAAATATGTTATATTTAATTCTACTGTAATTCTGCGCTCTATATAGACTGTTTCATATATACAGTGAATTGGGAATAACGAAATACAAAACCGGACGCTAATGGGATGGATGAAACAAATAAAAATATATATCTTATACCTGATTTCATTTCACCCCAATTTTTTTAATAATAATATTGTTTTAGGGAATTAAATACATAAAATTAAATATTCTTATCTGGTTGTTGATCAAACGTCATTTGTAGACCTTTTATCGAACACTATCACTATTTGTATTAAAATGGCTAATTATTATTTTTGATAAAACACACTGTGGTATATTATAGCAACTTTAACATATAAACATACAAATGAATTCAACATACAAAAACTTCTTAAAACTCCTAATGTTCGTTTGGACAAAATTAAAGTAACAATACAAAAAATAGTGAAGAGAGCTTAAAAATAAACTTGTTTTTTATGAACTAGGACAAATTTTATGCACTACAATTTCTACGATTTATTTCGAAGAGAAAATTACTTTCACGCTCATAATGCAGTAAAACAAAAGACCAGCATATTTTTTTTACATAGCTATAGGGCTATGAAAATGATTGAAACTTCTTTGATCCTAACTTACACTTAAAACATAAATTTAATATAAATTATATACATACAATGAAAATTTTCCTAAATTATAGTCAAAATATTTAAACTTAAAAAATATTGTAATTTTCGAAATTCACAAAAAATGGAATTATCTACTTTTAATACTAGCAATTGTTTATAGACTAAAGAAAATATAAACAACGAAGTCAAAAATGTGACAAAAAAAAACACACAGTTCTATAATTAAAGTTGAAAAACAAAATCTTCAGTTCATAAATAAACTAAGAACTTTCTACATCTCATTACTACTAAGACTGAAAAAATATATATAAATATATATACTTGAAAATCTCTCTAATATACAAAAATATATATTTTTACTCTATACTTAAAACGTTTTATGAAATTTTTCTACTGCTATATGCGGCCTCTTAAACTGTACCACCAGTTTTAAAAATAAATTCACTTACTTTATACATCCTCTTATTTACTTACCTACCTCTAACTACATATACCTATCTAAAATTCTTATATTTGAAATCCAAAAATACCATATCTACTTATTTCTTTTTATTTATACTATTGTTATTTTCTCTATTTTTTTTTTATTTTTTTTTTCTTGAATTTATCCAACAGTCAACTCAATTAAATGTATGTATGAAAGTGTATGAGAGTGTTTATTTACCTATGGAAGGATAATTTCACTCAGAAGCTTTTTCAAAACGAATAGAAAAAACTACCTACCTATATGAAAATATATATTATTAAATAGAAGAAACAAACCATATCTAAAAGGATATACTTAATAGTAGGCAACTTTGCATATATATCGTATATCGTATATATAATGAAAGTTAGCAGTTTAATATGTGGTAGTAGTATTGTATGCAGCTTAGATTGTTGAATTTTAAATCGAAATTATAAACAAGAACAGAATAAGATCAGATTTTTTTTTTTTGTTTTGGGGGTGCCATCGGAAATTTTAGGTTTTATTGTTATTCATATTATATGAAAGTTAATGCATATATGTATCTTACATAATATGTGTGTGTGTGTGTGTGTGTGTGTACTATCCATTTGAAGAACATACATAGTTTTGTTAAACTTTAAACTAAAAAAAAGTAAAAAACAAAAAGAAAAAAAAATTCAAAATCCCAGCTTCATGTTCAACATGTTAAGCATGAAGGGCTATATATATACTTACATATATGTGTATACATGTATATATTAAAAATGAAGGCATGGGTCATGAATTTCATGATTTATTTAATGTCCTTGGCATTTGAAAATTAATGTGCATGCATACAAATACATACAGTATATATATATAAATATACAGAGATATTACATGAATATAAATACACAAAAAAAAAAAAATATTTTTTTGTAATTCGTTTGCTATTTTGATTTTTTTTTTCTTAGAATAGAAATAGAGAGAGAAATATTTTAAAGTTTTTGTAATCTTATTTTGATTTTGTTTTTTTTTTTGTATGTTTTTATTTTGTTTTACTTTTTAATTTTTGATTGGATCATAGAACGTTAGCTCGAGAATGTTGATGATTGCATTTATACAAAGATCCTTAGTTTGTTGTACTATTAGGATACATGATTTATAATTAACCCTCATGTTCATACCAACTTATCATACAACATGGAATTTTTAAAATGACGCAGAATAAATTTTAACCAACTATTCCCGGCGTAAAATTCGCCGGTGAAACATTAAAAAAAACAATTTATTTTCTATTCTAAGTTTTTCTATTTCTATAGGTAAATTTTCTATTTCCGCAAAAAGAAAATACTTTTTTTCTTTGCATATTGTCAAATTTAAACTTAACATTATTGTTAAATAGCGCATTTTTTTCTTTCTCTAATATCCTTGAAGTCACCGATGTACATCTGTCCATTCTGGTTTGAAATTTTCCTTTGCATACAACGGAGACAACATGTTAATGATGGTAGTTCTGTAATTTCAGCACCAATTGAAAAAATATTCAGTATTGCACTCGATATGTTCTCTCTAATATCTTCTGATTTCTGGGAAAACTCTTTCGAATAAGTTTTATCAAATCTAGTTTTTAAAGATGCCAAAGCAAGATTTACCCACCATGGCAACAATATAGGAATATTTTTTTTTTCTGTTTGTCAATATTTTGGCTTACAATATAAACATACATTTGAACTTGAAGACACCCCTCATTGGCCAATTAAAAATATTTCGAGATGGCTAATTCAAAGACACAAACCAGGGAATTTTACAAACTTTTAATAGGTATTTTATTTTTGGGTAATTTCAATTGTTTTGATAATTTTAAAATATACTTCTAATTTGAAAAAGCTTGATATTCTATTGATTTTATAGTTTTTTGCTATTATTCAGACGATCTTATTTGGTTCTTGTATTACATATATAATTTTCTTATATGGGTTTAGAACATGGATATGTTTTTCTATAACATAATTTATTTGAAAGAGGGGCACAAAAAATAGTACTCTTGCTTGTCTGAATTAGTTTTTGCCATAACATTTCATATCTACTGGAGTCAATTTATGCAAAGCAGGGTGCTTATAATGTTCAGTTAGTATAACTAAGGATATAGGATGTTGTGGTATTGTATCAATGACGAATAATTATCACTACCGTCAAATTTAAAACTAATTAAATATCTAGAACAAAGAATTGTTACTTAACTTCTAAATTATAATATTTTTCTAATCGTTTATCAAAATAAATATATTCCCATAATAGAATTATTAGCGTTTGATAATTGGTTTTATTATTATATAAGAGATCTTAAATAGATTATCCAAATAGCTTATTAGCTGTATCAGCAGTCTTTGCCCAAAAAAAACCCCAATACAAATCCAGTTAGTTAAAACATCATAATATTTTTTTTTAAACGGTATATACATTTGATATTAAAGCAGTAAATTCGGGATACCATCAAAAAGACAAAATTTTAATAGTCGAAAATTTAATATGAAGAGATTTTTATATGGTGAGATTTAGAGTCGTCTACATTTTTTCGTCGGACTATAGTACGTCACTTATAATTTATTTATTTCTATAGAATGCTAATAATTGTGATTTAAATTAATAATAGGTTATTCGGGGGCTATGTGCTTGAAATAAATAAACAAAAAGAGATAAAGAAATTATAATTGATTTACCTGAAAAAATTAACCACGACATAAAGGTTAATGTAATATAGTTCATATATATACGATATGTTATTTTATTATGTATGTACTTTTTATTTCAAATAATGTTACATTTTTTTTTTTTTAATATTAACTCAAAAATATGTAAGAATTTTGATTTAATGTTTCATTCTTGCTCCGTAACCCTCATTTCTTTCTCATCTAATTTTTTGTTAGTCACATTCTTTATCTAAAAGCAAATTATTTTAGATAATTACCATACCACCACTACAAAATAGGCCATAGATCATTTAGGTATATATGCATGATGAGGAAAAAACTTAAAAAAGATATTTTCATGACAAAAATACGAACATAAACAAATAAGAAAAACTAATAATCTTTGAGGTTTCTGTTTCCTATTTAATGGGTCATGAATTTATTTAAAAATTTTGATTAGAAAATTTAATATTTTTTTTTATTTATTTAAAGAATAGTTTTTGCTTTTAATTTATAATAAAAAAAGAAAATTTATATTAAAAAAAAATATTAAATTCTTTAATTTAAAGAATAGAGACTCATTTACTATAGTTTTCTTTTAAATTTTCCAAAGGTTAACAGAAAAAAAGGGTCTGTTTAAATTAAATTACAATAAAATGAAAAACCAATAATTAAGAAAAAACCAAACAAAATAATCAACCTTTAAAACTAATATTTTAATAACCTTAAAAGATTTAAACAAATTAAAAAATAATTTACTTAACAAAAAACAAAATTTTTATTTTTTTTTATTTTTTTTGCTATTAAAGAAATTACCAAAACATAAAAATCCTGCTACTTATAACAAATACAAAAATTAATAAAAGTTTCCAATATTATATTTTAAATATAATT
Organism: Argyra leucocephala; assembly: GCA_963942445.1. Classification (NCBI taxonomy): domain Eukaryota; kingdom Metazoa; phylum Arthropoda; class Insecta; order Diptera; family Dolichopodidae; genus Argyra; species Argyra leucocephala. The sequence continues at coordinate 150,830,487 of OZ012680.1, forward strand.
AATATATACATACTTATAAATATATATATATATATATAAATATATAAATATATTATTAATACATTATTTAATAAGACTAAAAGAGTATACCTAAACTGATTTTAATAATCCTTAAAAAATTAATTTCTAACTTTATTAGTTTTGTTGTTTTTAACCTAATATGTCTAGAATTATTTATCAGGGCCCAAAGTTCACTTCTTTAGAAAACTAAAAACAAAAGCCGATGAAAATTAAAATTAAGAAAATCATTTGAATATTCATTTTTATGCTCCTCATCCACCTTAATAATATTTTTTTGATATCCTTAAGAGAGGAAATACTTATGCTTTTATTTAAATTTACCCTTCGAATTTCGGGATGTATCTAGTTTCGTTTGGTTGATATTTTATGATATGATATTTTCATATTTCTTTTTTTTAAATACAAGAAAAAGATATGATAAGATATTTTTATACACGAGCCTCTTTCATATTTGAAATATCAAAACATTTTAAAAATTGATGATATTTTAAAAGTTAGAAAATAAGAACAGAAAAAAAAATCTTCTAATCAAAAATTAAAAAGGTTATTTTTTTTTGGTTTTGTTATTGTTTTTATTAATGTAAAATTTTTTTTTTTTAAATTTATGCTGCAATATCAAGAATGTAAAAAGAATTTTCCAAATAGAGATAGATAACAACGAAGTCAGATGATCAGTTAGAAAGAGAAGGTGTATTGAGAATAGGAATTTTTTTTTGTTAAAAATAGAATTAAAATATGCATATTTAAATAATTGGTATATATATATATGTATATATATACATTTATATTATTTTTTTTCTTTATTTGTAATTTTATATTTCAAATACAATTCAGTTTGATTGAAAATATTAGTAAATAAATAATTTATAATGCTTATAATGCTTTATTGTAACGCTTTCAATATACATACGTTCTATTACTCTCAATTTATAACATTTTTATTTCGTTAAAAAACGTATTTTTTTAACATCATCATAGACATTTTCATAAACAATATATACTTACTAAAACTAATAAAGAATTTTGTTAATAAAGCTTAAAAATAGGTTTGTTAATAAACGTTGGTAGACTTACATAAACCCTACAAAATTATAGTTGAGATCACAGTACAATCAACTATACTGCTTTCACATTTTTTTACTACAGTAGTCCCTCGATTTAAACCCTAGTTTTTTATACGGTTTTCGAAATTTTGTTTTAAACAAACGGTAAAAAATTATAATCAGCTTTGTACATATATTATCAATAAAAAAGCGAAATTCCCAAAAACTTTATATTATTTTTAATAGTAGATTTTGAGTGTACATTTACTGACATTTTTTGGGACTGACATTAAGATTTGAAAAATAAAACTATTAAAAGCTTTTTGAATATGAAATTCATTATTTTCATTAAATATATTTTTTTTAATTTCAATTTAATTCAAGTATTTATTTTTAATATACATACATTTAAATAAATAACTCATGTCTAGTTTACGTTGAAAAAATTTCTAAATTATTCATATGTTACAGTTTTATTTCCCATTTATACAGTTTTTCATATTAAAAACTATAATTTCGATTTACACGATTTTCCGACGAGTCATATAATCTGCCGTGGAAATTGAGTGATGGATGTAGTTAAATATATCTTATTCAATTTTGCAATACTTCAATATATGTATTACCTATTACCATTTCTGCATGTTCTGCTTTTGTGGTACATACTACGTTTATTAAAAGCTCTCATATATTTTAGCATATTCATTTTTAAATTATATTTTTCAACGAAACAAAAAATGAAATAATATTTTAATTAAAGCCTAAATTTAACATACAATCAATCCTAAAGCAGAAATCAGATTTTAAAATAAATTATATTGCAAATTCAATATTTTATTTTATGATCTGAATCCAGATTATTGTAAATTAATACCAACAAACCTAATCTTCCATATATGTTAAAAAGACTATTAACAGATTTTATTTTATTTTCCTAAAAATGATGACTGATTGAAAATGGCACTTTACTTAAATTACGTCAATCAAAAATGCTTGAATGAAATATAAATCAAAATTCTATTTAATTTTTTATTTTTGTTTTTTTTTTTTCATTAAATAAAAATCATTTTCATGTTTTTCATATAACTTTACAGACCCAGGTTGTTTCAGTTCAATAGAGTTTTTAAATATATCGTTTTCAAATATTTTATCCATTAATTTTAACCTTCTAATGTTTCTAATCGTATATATTTATATATTATGTACATAATAATATAGCTATATACATATATTTTTTACTTAGAAATTTACCAAATACAAATTAATACAACTTAATGATTTCGTATTGATATTTACTTAAAATTTTTGAATTGTATGAGTATATGTATATGTACAAGAAACATAGAAAGAAATATTCCTAGAAAATTTTCTAAAGAAAATTCAAATCATGATTTTATTTTTATTTTAATGAATTTTTTCTCTAAATTTGCATGGTATTATATTTTTGAAAATTGTATAACCTGTTAATATTATTATAACTTCATTTTTAAAATAAAAATCTACATATGTAGATTACACCTGTTTTTCCATATAAGTACATCAAGTCATCATCATATAAATCAGCCATTAACGCTGGACGTAGGCACCCTCTACTTTTCCAATTTTCTCTGCATATACAAAGTTTTTATAAGTTTTTTGAGTTTTTCTCTAAATTAATACTTCTAGTACATCCGAAAATATAGCTCCTCAAATGCACCTTTTTTTTTGCCTTTAATTTTTGTTTATCAGTCGAGAACACATTAAAGTAATTATTGAAAAGAGTTTAATAGTTTGCTTTAAATTTGGCGAAAAATGCTTGTAATGCGTATTTCTTCTATTACCTGTAGACTTATCCTGTGTTTACTGTTTTGTATAATATATTCTAATAAATTTTTAATGATTGTACTAAAAATTAAAATAGAATGAATAGATAATTCTAATAACAATTAAGGAAGACAATCAAACAACCAATATTTTTAAGAACTTATTTTTTTTTGGATTTTGTGTTTGGGGTTTGGAGCTCAGCCCAACACTAAATGTATTCGAATGATTAGAAATAATTATTTTTATTAATAATTCAAATCAAACCTATTTTGAATATTTTCGAAATAAATATTATCATTCTATTTTTACTTACTTTAATTTAATAAAACTTTAATATTTGAACTTTACTACTTTAATTTATAAATATTTAATGATCATTAAACTTTAAGTGTGGTAGGTATATTTCTATTAAGAACTTTTGAAACCAACTGCCATTGAATATCAAAAAAATATTCAATATTCTTACAAAATGTTCACATCCCTGACAAAATTCATTCATTTTTATTCAATTTTTTGTTTCTAATACAAAAATTATTTTTATTTCTTTTTTTTTTCAAAATAAAATGAATTGCGAAAATTGCGACACATTCATTTACATTCATTTCAATTATACTATACTTTTAAATATAATAAAAATGTAGATACAGAGTGTAAAAAAAATTGTAACAATCTAAAATAATAAATTAATAAATAATTTATAACCAACAATGAAAAAAATGTCCTTACATTTTTTTTTCTTAAACTGGAACATTTATTATTTCCGATTCTGTTTTTATTGAATAAAAAACAGCATAAGCCCTTAAGAGTTATAAATATAATAACAACAGCGAAACATACATAATATACATATATAAATGTATTTTAATTTTTATATGTACATATTATAATATATTTTTGTCCTCGACAGCGAATTTTTTTTTATTTAACTTAAAAAGTATTGAGTTTTCGCTTTTGTTTTTGTTTTTTTTTTTGTTATTTTTGCCCCTTTTTATTTTAATAACAAACATTGGAATGCGACATGACATTTCATAATGTTGTACTATATTACTCTATCCTAGCTAAGAAGATAGGAGTTGAGCAAGTAAACGTTATACTACATGTATTCAACTTTATTATTTTTTTTTTATTTATTTATATATTGAAATAACTACAGGCAATGGGTGGATAGGTATATACGATAAAAACAAAAAAATATTTTATTTTATACAATTTCCATTCAATTCAGGATAATTTTTGTTTTTGTTTTTTTTTTTGCTTCGAGGATATTAAAACAATAAGAAAACGCGAAATAAAAAAAAATCAATTCAAGTAACCAGGATTGAAATTTCAATACAATTGCAGATCTTTATTTTTTATGAGCAATTGTACATATGTGACATTATTTAAAGAAGAAAGTGAGTTAAATGAGGTGTTGTTTGACCCCATTAAATATATCTGTATAGTTAAAAGTTTTTACTCCTCTAGATTAAAAATTTTTCTCAGAAAAAACTACATTATATCAAAAGTTTATGACATCTATTATGTGTACACGTGGTACCCAAAGATGATGTAGTGTAGCATTGAAAGGTGTTAAACAAATATTGCAGAAATCAAATAAAAAATAATTATATATTCATTATTATTTTATATATAGTATGTATTTTTTAGTAACAATAAGTCAACGGTTATTTTAATGATCTCTTTATATAACTATATTTCAATTATGGAATATTCACAAAGAATACAGGGTTCCTTCACAGTGATATAATTGTGAACAAAATTAGTGATCGTGAAAGCTGGCACTAGTACTGAATTATTGCGAATAGTCCCGTGAATAAAAGTAAAACAAAATAAAAGTTAGTAATTAAATAGTTACCCATCAAAGTAAAATAATAGTGACATTTTAGAAAGCAATCCAAAATAGTCAGAGGAAAATGGTAAAGTTGTTATTTTATATTTGAGAGAGTATTTGATTACTAGTTTTAAGATCTGTATAGTTGTAACCATAACAGGTAACCGAACAAGTCAAAATTTTGTAAAACAGTACTACACGTTATACGATAATTAACGTTATTTTTGACATAAACAGTAAACAGTAATAAACGACCAGTCATAAGCATTATTTTTGACAACAAAAATTTAATTATCAATTTCCATAAACATATAAAATTACATTATAATAAATTAAAATTAAAATGAAAACCCGCTCAATTTTTATACGCTAAAAAACGAAATTGAAATCCAACAAAAACGATGTTAATACTATTTTGACTTAAGAATATTTTTGTAGTTTTTTTTATTATTACCAACAGCGACAGTTTAAAAATTTAATTCAAGATATACAAAACCTATTTAGTATTTACATTCTAACATTCATTTTTCGTTAAATATAACTAATTCCATTTAAATAACAATTGTTCATAGCCAATGTAAAGGCTAATTCTTACAATCTAGCCAATTACCTTCATAATAATAAAAAAAATTCTGAGTAATAATATTATACACTTTTTCAAGAAGTATATAAGATGAAAATAAAAGTTAACTTTTTTTTTTGAATTTTTTTAACTTTATTCACTTAAATATGTATAAATGAAATATACATACCTATTATGTATATATTTGTATAACTGTATACCTATATAGAAATAATCTGGATAAGAAATGGAATAATATCCGTGTCATTAGAAAATCGCATTAAAATTTTCCAATAACATACAAACATACATTAATAAGTATTACAGTTAAACCTATAGTATACCTAAATATTGTCTACATATATATATATATATATTTAAAAGTCGTCGTCGTCTTTAAATCCGTCTATAAAATTGATACCAATGATGATTATGATTTTGATGATAATGATGATTACAACTCAAAAACAAAAAAAAAAAAAATTTAAATAAAATAATAAAATTTAATTCATTCTTTATCCCCAGCCTTAACACCATTCTTGTGAACTTTACAAAAATGCAAAAAAAAACAGCATGTAGGAAACTTTATATTAATACAACCCATACATGCTGTTACATCCAATACTAATACAAATACACTATAGAAATTATTTTTAAGTATATATACATATATAAATTCAGATTGCAATATAGTTTAGGGTAGATAGGGGTGTAGGACGTAACTATTCACTGTTAAGTAATTTAAACACAAAAAAAGCAAAACTGTTCAATAGTGAAATTAAACAGAAAATTCAATTCTATAGAGAGATTAAGATAACAACAATAACAACAAAATTATAAAAGAAAACAAAATATAGGTACAAAAAATAATTTTCATTCAATTTTCATTTTCACTCACAATTCAACTATTATTTAACTCCTTCATTTTAAATATAATATAGCATAATATAATATAATATAAAGAAAATAGTTAAAGTGAAATAACAGATACCTAGGTTTATTATTTAATATTTTTTTCTGTTTTTTTTTTTATTTTTGTTATTTTGTTGATGACGATGAAAATTGATCCCAACGCCAATTGAGTTCTTAAGCTGATTTTACTTATTAAAATATAACACATGCATTTCATATAATATTATTTGGTATGTAAATGTATATATATTAATATTTACTTATGTTTTGTAGTTATTATATATGTTTTATATATACATACAGCATAATTATATACGATTTGTTTATTTAATTTACAAAATCCCATATATTATTATAGTTGGCAAAGCATAAGAATAATGGATAAAAATTTATTTCATTTATCATACGATTCAATTACAGAGTGCTAATAAATTAAATAAATGTATTATAGTAAAATGTATTTAATTATATAAAATTTAATTTTTCTAAATTCATTATATAATTAGTATCTATATAGTTACTAACCTAATAATATAAAATTATCTAATACTAATTAATTATTTTAATTATACAAGTAACTGAGTCCTAGTTCTACCGATTTCTATAACGAATTTTACTAATGACATAATGTATACAAATAATATTCAAATATACTTAGAATTATATGAACAATCAAAATTTTTAGTGTTAGATTGAAGCAATGTCAGATATGTAACATTAGCAAGCAATGTCAGATATGTAAGATTGAAATGGATATGATGATATAATCTAAAGTACTCATGATTTCTAATTTTCACTCTACTACTTACTACTTACTTACTACACATCCAGATGTAGATTTTCCAATAAATTGATCAGTACTGAATAAGAGCTGATAATTTTTGATTTTTGTGATACCTCAGTGAACTGATCACCGAACTGGTACAAGACATATTATAACTTGATTGAGTGACACGGGTACTATATTTATAGTTAGATCTACATTATCCAAATTAACTAACTATCACAAGAATATGTTATTTATTCCTATTTTAGTAGGTTTCCATAGCTATAGTTTTCCACATTTAATTAGTTAACAAGCGATATCCAATAATCTAAAAAAAATGTTCGTTCAAGTTCGTGTAGTTAATTGTATTTGTTCGTGTACTTAATGCACGAAGAGTAAAGTAATGCTGTCTAAGCTACTAACAATAAGATAAAAAAAGTATGTAAGTATATAAGATAAAAATTGAAAATATATATCATTGCTACATAATCTTCGAAACTTATAACTATTTAAAGATAAAGACAAATTTTGATTTTCGAACACTACTGATAAGTTCTTAATCGTAAAATTTTAACAGGTAGGTACAGTTTCGTATACTATATTTCTAGAAATATTAATTCGTTAGTTTTGCAGTACTTTTGATTGTGATTCTAATCTAATACTTATACTTACGTATAAGTTGGCTGGAAAATTTCAATAGTATATTAATTACATTGTTAAAATTTTTTACTACTCTTCTTATTATTTAGGAACATAACACATTTGAATACTTTAAAACTATTCTGAACTCCATACAACATTTTTCCCAAAATATAAATTTCAATTTATTTCATTTTATATACTTTACGATTATATTTTAAATCTAATAAAAATAAATAAAATTTTGTGCGACTTTATATTATAAAATTTATATAAAAGAAGAGAAGACAACAAATTCAATTTAATTAACGATTTAAGGATATCAAATTTTTAAATAAAAATTGATTTAATGAAGCGCTTTATTGTAAATGATTATTGCGTAATATGACGTAACTAAATAAATGTTTCCTATTCATTCTTATACTTACAATAATTATTTTAAATACCTCTGACGCATAATCCATTTTTGTAAAGTTAATTTACGATATAACATGTAATGGTAATAATGTAAATATTATTTGAAAGGTAGAGAGGTCGATTATATATAATATTGTTGTTGGTAAATTTATTTTATTTATTAGTTGTTTTTTTACTTCAAGTTATTGAATTAAGTTAAAAAACATTAGATTAGTAAAATAAAAACATTTAAATGTCAATTCCCTATCCATTAAATTAATAAATTTGAAAAAGTTTAGATATCCTATTAAAGTATTTAAATAATTAAAAAAAAAAATTCCAATTCAAATCACTTATGTGCAATTGCACATGGGTACCACTAGTATAAATTTATTTGTATAACAACAAATAGTATGAATTGATTGTTTGATACAGCACATAGTTGGTGTAGCAATCAACGTTTTTCAATCTACATTGTTCAGTGATTATATCATCTAACTTCTATTCGATATTGCAAAAACATAACAATGAGTAGTATTAAAGAGCTGATTTTTACATGAGCATCAAATATATAATATGAATTAAATAAATAATATTTTTTGAAACATCAAAATAAAATGATTCATTTTTCAAAATTTAATTAAAATTATCCTTTTATTTTTTTAATTATTATAAACAAATAATTAAAAATTCAATATTATAAATCAAATGTCGATATTTTATAGAATTTTCTATTAATGTAAATATTGAAAATGTAATCCTCATCCACTGAAACTCATAAAGAAAAATTACAAATTACTTTTATACACCACACACATAATAATTATTATACTGGATTATATAATTTTATATCAGAAATTTGGGCGTTGAATTGTAATTAATTTGAAACAATTAATACACCAACCTTAAACTGTGATTTATCGCATTTCAAAAAATCAGGTATTTTTTTATTTTATTTTTTGTTTGTCAGTAAATACAAAAAGTGGAAAATTAAAGTCTAATTTCTGAAAAAGTCTCTTCTTTAATTTCCTGTAATTTTTATAATTTTTTGTTCTCATTATTTCTTTTTTTTCATTAAATAATTTTTTAAAAGGACTTGAACCGCTCATTTTAATAATATGTGTTGCATTTGTATATAATTAAAATTATATTGTAAATGAATTTTTATGTATAAAATGATATCAATGAATTCAGATTGAAAAGAATTATTTAATGATTTTCCGATTGATTAACACATATCTACATACGAAGGTATAGCTGCAACTGAGAATATTTCACTTTTTTATTATTTTTTAATTATATATTTTAACAATTTGAAATTTTTTAACAATCATTTCTTTAAAGGCTTGAAATTCAATTACCAAATTACTATTTAAAGATTATCCTTGTAACATTTTTAATGTACAGATTTACTTAATTATTTTATTACAGTTATTTACTGATAATTTTTTTTGATTCAAATATCTTTAAAAAATATTTTTATTAATTAAATATTGTTAAAGTTACTTTTTTTGATCATTTTATGATAGTGTTACAAAATATGTACATATAAAAAAACCTCTCAATAGATTAAATCAGCAAATTATAGAGAGGTCGTTAAATCTATTGTAACCTAAATTAAAACCATATTATTCAGAAACAAACAAAACCTCTTATTAAAACTAGAATAGTTCGATTGTCGATAGGTCAATGGAAAATCACTTAACAGTATTACAACATCTAACAACAAAATGTTTGAATTGAAAAAATAAGTAAGCCAAAAACCCGCAACAATGTATAACAACTCTGATATATATGTTTTTTTTTTTATTAATGGGGAATTTTATGTAACCGCAACCTCTTAAAATCTATTAATTATATTTCCCCTCTTATCTCAGAATTTTAGGTCTATGTCCTTGACAAACGCCTGATATATAATACAATTGTCTACAATAAATTTTCAAAAAATATTGTTTAGTTATGTTTAGGAAAATTCATCATTTTAATAAAGAATTTTGTTTTATATAAAATTTCATGTGTATGGGATGATTTTTTGTCTTCGTCGTGAACCGAATCTGGGACCTTTCAGTTGAAAGGCAAGCGCACTACCTACTGTACCCCCCACGTTGTTGAATACGTGTGAATAATGAACAATAAGATCAGAAATGATACGTAAGTTTGTAATTAAAAAATGTAACCTTCTATATGATTTTTAAACTGGAACGGTGCTATTGTGTTCAACAATTAGAGAAGAAAATGTAGAACAATCGAAGCCAAAAACAGTCATGTTAAAAACAACTATTACTTTATAAGCTTCAAAAATATTTGATTGATAAAAATTAAAAATATTTGGCGTTAGATGCTGGTAACTTAAGTGTTCTACAAGCATTTTTGCATTATTTTTTGATGATTGGTTATTTGTGGTATTAATGGTGGTTGATGTGTTAGACTATTAATTTAATTATGAGCATTAAATAAATTAAAAAACTAAAGCATAATCATAACTCTTCAAAAGTTAGGAATATACTTCTTAACTTACACTTAAACTTTTTGTTTGTTTGAACGTCCCCAACCCATTTCTGGCTCTGCTATGATTCGTTATTCCCTATATCAAAACTGTATATGTATTAACAAAAATAACTAAATTAACAAAAAAGTAAATAAAGAATGAATGGTACATTCAAATATTCATTTTGTCTCAAATTTTATACCATCGCAATTTAAATAATGATAAATTCAAAGAAAATATTTCTCTTTGAACACAATAAGAAAAAATTAAGGATGTCGTCTAGCCTTATTTGAAGTAAACCGGATAATGAAATTTTTTTATATTTCATTTTTTTATTATAATTCACTTTGAACATAAAATATAACTGTAATACATATATATATAACAGTTATGTAAATTAAAAATATTTTATTAAAAACATTGTTTTTATTTTGTTTTTATCTTGTTGTTTTCAACTTCTAATGAAAACGGCATATTTACAAGACTAAATATAAATTATTTACACATGTAGATACTTAATACACATAATAATATGAATTATATTAAATTTAAACTCATGTTCTTATGTTTAATAAAAAATTTACAGTATAGAAAAGTTACTTATAAACAAACAAAAATAAAAACAAAAAAAAAGATTAAAATTTTAAATAATATTTCACGCTAAGTTCTAAATATGATTTGAACTGAATGTGTTAATTTTATGTTTTTCTTTTTCATTTGAAATGTCTTATTTTCTTCAAAATTCTATTTTATTATTATATTGTAATTTTATTTAAGATAACTGACCAGATGTAGAAAACTTGTGATTATATACAATATTGGTGTTCTTAACAAACTTTAGTTTATTAGTGAATTTCTATATCGGGACCTCGATTTTTTCCTGTAAGTGGCTTTATCAGTAAATTTCATATTTTAGTGAACAAGCTTATTTTTTTTTTACTTTAATTTCTAAGTTAACTTAAACCATTGTTTTAAACCGAATTGTAGTTTAATAACTGTTACATATGATATTTTTTTTAATTGAAAACGATGCTAAATTATTGTTCTATCACGATCCACAATTTATTTTATCACATATCAATCGCGATCATTTTTTTTTATCAATCGTGATCATTCAATCATAAATTCGATTTTCTGTGAAGTTTTCCTATTTTAGCCTATTTTAGATAAGCCCGAAAATAAAACCACTTAACATAAGTTTCTTATTTTTTGACGTAAAATCCGAATTTGTATAAAAAAGTATTCCCATTTGAAAATCTCGATTTCGGTGAATTTGGGCGATTTTTGGTCTTAAAAAACCGATTTGCGGTCCTTCCCGGAAGTTGGAAATATCACCAATCGATAGAGCACCTTCGATTTAGTTAATAATTTTGTTTTTAATTTTAAAATAACGGCTCCTTCCCATCTTAAAAAGCTGATACGCATGCTCTGCAACATTCGGTATGAATATGGCCATGTAATAGAAAAATAGTAATATTTTTGAAATACAAAAGTCTGGCAATACTGGATTGAATATAACATCAGAAGACAATTTTAATTAAATTTCAATATAAGCTCTGGACAGTAAATTAAAATTAGGCTCTACTAACTAATGAATTATTTAAGATATCTGGCAACACTGATACATAATTCTCGTCGTTCTTTATTACATTTAGGGATAACAAGTTTATTTATGGTTTATTTTTTGTTATTTTTCCTTTTTTTTTTTGGTTTTTAATGCGTGTCAATCTCAATCCTCCAAGACTGTTCATCGGTAAAAAGAAATATTTGCTTTAATATTTATGTATCACATTTTTTTCATCTTTTTTTTTCATTATAATTTTTTTTTTTGTTTGCGTTCTACAAAAATTAACAACAACAAATCGCTGTTTTTAGAAAAGAAAATACGCGTGCACATGATTATATTATGAGTAAGGTAAAATATTTTCGTTATAATATTAAAAAAAATACGTATGTTGATGGTGGTGGAATCACAAAAAAAGAGATGAAATGGATGAAGATGAGAATGAGAAATAAAAAGTAGAACAACCCTATTTCAAATACAACGATACCTTAATTTATTCGTTAAGTGACACTTTGAAAAATGACAACAGACGATATAAAAAGAAGAAAAAAATTTACAGGTAAAACAGAGACGATAAATGAAAAGAATGGATTATGGGGCTGAGGAAGAGCGGGTTGGTTTATGGGTGTTTTTTTTTTTTTAAAAAAAGGATAGAAAAATCTTTTTTAAAATGGTAAAATAAAACAAAAAAAAAAATACATTGCTGTCAGTCAATTCTACGTGAAAATCAAATTAAGTTAATTCGGGATTTCTTTTGTTTATTTATTTTTAACTTTTTTTTATTTGTATTTTATACCGTTATTTGTTGCTTTTTTTTAACTTGATGATACCATTACTTATTGTCTACCTATATATTTATTAGTATGAGTATTCGGCGGTTAAATTCAGTTATTTTTAAAGTAAAAATAAAATTTTGTCGAGTCAACACTCTGATACTGTATGTGTGTGTACTGTACTCATGATGATTTTAAGAATTTTATTTAAATATAAAATTTTACTATAATTTTAATGTACAATATTATATAAATAGAAATGACAAAGAGTATATACGATATAGCATATATACTTAATGTATATTAAAATAGAATTAAGAACATTTAATAGTAAAATCATTGTATGTACTTTAAATACTTTAAATAGGAAGTAATTGTAAACATTTATTAATTTTAGTTAGATTTTTTACTATTTGCCTTAACTCCGATAAGGGAGAGAAACAAAAATTATTTTTTTTTTTTTAACTAAACATTTTTTTTATTTTTATGAAATAGAAATACTGATATATATTGGTATGTATATATTCCGAGTAGATAATAATATGTCAGTATTAAATATTATTTGCGTCATTTAGTTATTATGATTCAGGTACTATGATTGTAGTAACCAAATTTATTAATTAATAATAAATATAATAATCGATAAATATATATTTCTCAATTTAGTTGAATTTAATATTGAATAAAATTCTTTAAATGTACATTTTTGACATCGTTATTACTTGATGGTCATTGAATTGAGCTTGAGATAATGAACCTAGGACTATATAAAAGAAACTGAAATAATCCATAAGTGACTTTACAACTAATTTGATTGTTTTTTTAAGCCATCTTTAGCAACCACTTCGATCTACCTAATTATCAATGTTATTTTGATTTGACCAAAATATTATATTGCCTATCGTTGTAGCTTCAGAAAGTCACAAATAATATAATTATTATTTTTTTTTTTTTTTTAAATCATTTTTAATGTCTTCTACCCATACGGCCACCTATACGTAATTATGAACAGAAATTGGTTCGAATCTTGTATAAGAGTGCATTAATTCACCATAACTATACAGTTAAGTAATATTTACGAAGCCCATCGTAACCCATTATTTTGATCTATTTATGTATATAATAAATATCATATTGTTAAAAATGTCCAAGAGATATATGGTCTAATTTAAAGTACCTCACTTTCATAATAATTTATTAAATTTACAGAAATTGTTTAAAACTAACAAGACGAAATTTAAAAATGAATGAATTAGAAAATAATATTATATAAATTAATTTACATAATATAGTTCCAAAATTTCAATTTATAAAAAAAATGCATATATGTGAAAAATTCTCAATCAACAAAACCATTAATATAGGCAATAGAAATATTATTAGATATGCCTGCTAAATTCTTAACATTTGAAGAAATCCCTGAGTGAAACTCTGCGTGAATTCGAAATAATGTCAGGTGAATTTAAAAAAACTGATTAACAAAAACTTCTGTAAAGTCAAAATAAATAAATAAACACTAAAACCCTTGATGACGATTTTTATATTATTAATTTATATAAAAATTAAAAACATCATTACACCACTATTACAGTTTATTATTTTATGGAGTTTAATTTAGAAATCTATAATATATAAACAGTATTAGGTGTAGTGTAAAACGTAACAGATCAAAAATCAGTTCATAAACCTATTCCATTCGTAGCATTTAGTTTTGTTAGTGAAATTTTTTAATGTTTATATACTTGGAAATACATCGTTGAATTGCGTGCTAATAAATTGCTGAAAAGAAAATAAATATATATATATATATTATATTTTTTTTGAATTTAATAAGAGTGTGCAACATTTTACAGTTAATACAAATCCGATTTATTTTTAGTTTTATTTTCGTTTTTCTTTTTCACTCATTTTTTAAAAAGCACTCAATTATAGATAAATTGACGAAATATATTATATAATATATATTATATATGTATACTTAAATTAGACTATTCATTTATATTAAATTAATATGGTATAATATAATATATAGGTTAAGTCTATTTCAATTACTTCCTTTTTTATACTTAATAATATATGGATAGAGAAATTTCATTACTAAAGTTTTTGTTCTTTTTTTTTTTTTTACTTTTATTCAATTTTAATTTCAATTTTAAGGATATGTGCATAAATTATATTACATCATACGAGTATGTGTATATAGTTATTCGTATTATATTATATCCAAAGTATTTACTTAAATTATCGAACTAATGAAAATTATTAGGTTTATAAATTATACTTTATTAAAATATATTATAAGGGGAAGGAAAGAGGTTAAAAATACGTTGATATCATCTTAACTCAAGTACAATAAACTTTTAATGTGTATAATGTATTTAATAGGAAATAAGGTCAATTTATATTCTTAACGCATATATTTTGAATATTTCTATGTGATGTGGTAATAAGTGTTTGTATTTTAAAGCTCTATAGTATGTCACTTTTATATATATATTATATTGTATAAAGTACAATGTGAATTTTGAGGTGAATAATAATGTAGAGATACAGCTATATATATAATTTATTCGTTGACATCATTATATTATTAATTTTGTGAAAACACTTCTAAAAACATTCAAAACCACTAAAACACCTATATTTAAATCAGTTCTCTTCTTCCAACAACAATATAATTGAAATGCATTATAAAAAACAAATTATAAACATTTTAAGAACAATATAAGATGTTCTATTGAATCTGAAAAATTTAAAAAAAATTTAAATGATAGTCAGTTTAGAAAGTTTACAAATAATTTATATTGTCACTCCAAAGTTTAAGAATTTAAAGAAAATTTGTTTATTGTGCGATACAGAAAATTGATTTAATTCTGTGTAGTTAAATGAATTTATCTATGAACTTCATACTATTCGGTTTTCACTATAGTTAAAAAAAGTCTTGCTACCACATTTTCTATTTTTAAATTATACTATATATGTACTATTATAGTATTAGTAATCAATGGTTTTATTTAGCTCATAAGATCTCATACTAAAAAACATTAGGTGATTAAGGTATAGAAAATGAAATCTAGCTAATGCATTTCAGTTTTTAAGAAAATTTGAAGTCTACTATACTGAAAAAAAATAGAGGTATATAAAAATAAAGGACGCGTTTTGATTTTTGTACTTTTAAAATTCAATTATCAAAAACTACTTTACCTTTTCAAAAACGTAAAACAAGAACCTTATATAACTCAATTGTTTTTTTTTATTTAAAATATTATTTATTCATTTATCAGTTAACAATTTCCTATTTATGTAATATAAATAGAAATATGTATATATGTGTATAAGTTAAAATTGTATTATCCTTTTTCATTTGTAAAAATCCGTAGTACATTAAAATAGAAAATAAAAACAAAAAAAAATTTAATTTTAAAAGTCAAATAAAGTAAAAAACTGAAGTTGTCTTACCCATATCAAAGTTCTCTTAAAATGTAAATAAATTTTTCGCTAGAAAAAGAAAAAACAAAAGCATCATTAAAAGTTAAACAAAAAAGTATAATAAATGTAAACTAAATTAAAATATTGAATATGTACAACAATAAAATAAAAATTTAAAGAACAGTACTGTCGATAACTCTTTCCAGCGGGTTTTAATCTAGTTCTAAATACTTCATGTATTACACAAACAATATTATAAGAAATTATAAATTAAATAAAAAATTTATTTATATTGATTACATCGGTCCACACCGGACTTGGACAATCTATCATAACATATGTTGGCATACCTCTTTAACAAAAATCAAAATTTAAATGGGGATATTTTTGATTTACAAAAGTGGGCATTTTCAACAAAAGTTATTCTTCCGTAATCACATTTACAAAGAAAAGTATTTTCATATTTTTATTTTCACTTAAAAAAAAAAGTTCAAATTTTAATCGAATATATCAAAAAAAAACAAAACACCGCTTATAAACAGTTATAAATAAAAAAAATTAAAATTTTTATATACTCATACAAAAAAAAAATGGAAAGTGTAGTTGCATTTTTTAATTTGTCAACCGAAAAATTTTAATTTAAATATTTTTTTTTTAAATTTAGTTTAGTTTTGTTTGTTTTAATTCTTGTTTTTTTTTTATAATACTGCTTATATTTTAATTTCAATATGATAAATTAACATTTTTAATCTTTATATTTACAGATTTATTTAACAAATGTTAGAGCGGGAGTATTTAACACTAGTGAAGTTTTATCCAATACATGGCCCACTGAAAGCGAGTTAGAAAATGAATTAGAAGTATGTTAATTTGAAATTAAAATCGAAAAAAAAAAATAAATAATAATAAATAAATAAATTTTGTTAAATCAAATTAATTAATATTATTTATATTTTTTATTTGTTTTTGTTTTAAATTTTTTTTTTATTTATAGCAAAAACGAGCTAAAAACGCACAATGGTCACCATGGTCAAATTGGTCAACATGTTCAAGATCATGTGATGGTGGTATATCACAACAAATACGACGTTGTAATGCACCCCATGGCTGTAAAGGTGATAATATACGTTTTCGTATATGTAATATGCAACCATGTCCAGAACAACAAGATTTTCGTGCATTACAATGTTTAGCATTTAATGATGTGCCATACGATGGTGTTTTATATAAATGGACACCACATTATGATTACTCCGAACCATGTTCCTTATTTTGCAGGTAAAATTTTTATATGTAATTATAATAAAATATAAAATAAAAATAAATAAATAAATCTAATTTGTTTTAAATTAATTTTTTGAATACGTACATATGCTATTTTTTTTTGCTGCTCCAGAGAGATGACATATAATAGAATCTCTCTGGAGCAGCAAAAAAAGAAATATGACAGTTCACAGACATTCAATTTTGCATTCTATTTTTACTTACAGTTTCCTCACATTAATGTTACCATTTCACCTTCTCATTTGAGAGTAACGTCAAAAAATGGAATAAAAATTGAATGTCAAAAATATGAATGAAAAAATGTTATGCACGAGTTATTTTTGACGTTAAATTTTTTAATAAATTTTTTGACGTTTCGTTATTTTGTGTTTTTTAGGATGATTTACTAACTAAATTAAACAGTTATAAAAATTTAAAATTACCTATATTATACGGACAAAATTGTTAACAGAAGCTCATAAAATATTATAAAAATTAATTTTCGATATCTGTCAAAATTCTTGACAGAAAAATTTAATGAAAAATTATTTACAGTGGGTACATAAATATGTTGACGTTTGAAGACATCAAAACAATTGAATACAATATTGGATGTGTAGAATCTGTCATTAATTCTATTCAAGAGTATTGTTTTTTTTATTTCTTGAATTTGTATCCCTTAAGTTATGGGTTTCTTACTTTTTGACAAAATGAGGAACCCAAAAGAAAAAACAATTTAGCTAATCAAATTTTTCAAAACTTAATTTTCTGTTAAAGAAAATATTGATAATATTTTTTAGAGAAATCTATGTGGTAATGAAGTTTAGGAAAACTATTTAGGCCTGCCCTAATAATTATTAATAACATTTTATTACTGTCAACCAATTCTGTTTAAAAATATCTTGTAATAAAAATAAAAATATTTATTACACTTAAATCAAATAAAAAAAAAACAACTAATTTAATATAAATCATAAAACGGAAAATTGAATCATAAATGATAATAAAATGATATTTTTATTACTTATTTAAAATATTTAAAAAAAAAAAAGCAGATAATTGATTTTTAGAACATATTTTTCAAACAAACACAAAATAAAAAATGAAAAACAATTTCAAAAATCTACCCCATCTAATCCATATTTTCAAATTTAAATACTAAAATAATTTCAAATGTAAAATTGTATTAAATATTCTAAAAAATTAATTTATACCCTCTGGCGGCAATAAAATTAAAATATGAATAAATCAAAATAATAAAATAAATTTCACATTTATATTGGTTGGGATAAGAAACTAAATCATAACCATAACGATCATTAACAACAACAAGAATTTACCAAATTAATCTCATCAAATATTCATAAAAGTCTGTCAGATGAAATCAATCTTACGCAAAAAAAAAAAAAAAAAAAACAACAAAAAAATATTAAAAATATTTTTATCTTTTCTACCTAGTTATACCTTAACATGAAATTTATCCTTTTTTATTTGTTTTTGTATTTGCAATATACCCTATGACTTGCCATATATTTTTCTCATTCTATGTATACTACAATAAAATTATTTTCATTACTGGCAATATTTGCATTGTATACAATAATGGTTATAGAGTGTTGTTTAATGGATGGAGAAGAAGAATAAGAAAATCTGAAATCTGACATTGGGATGTTTCAAAAACAAGAAAAAAAAAAATATGAAATTTTCTTGTATTTGACATTGATTTGTTCACCTTTCATAATTACATGAAGTCTGTAAATCTATATTTCATCCTTAATTTCTCTTTCTTTATTGGATATTTTGATTTTTGGTATTTTTTTATAAAGTTTTTATTTTTTGTTTATATTTTATATATATATATATATATATATATATACCTATATATACATTTTATTTTATGTTGTTCCTTGCAGAGGGAGACCAGCTCATTTACCTGATGATGAATCAACAATTCATGGTGACGGTGATGAATTGGGACATTTTGATGAACCAAGCGTAATAGTTCAATTATCAAATCGGGTCCAAGATGGTACTAGATGTCGAATGGGTAGTTTAGATATGTGCATTCAAGGCAAATGTCAGGTAATTTATTATATAATTTTTGATTTATTGTAATGTCAAGTTTTGTTGGATTTTTGTTTTCGTAAATTAAATTAAAATTTTTTGTAGTTACATATATGAAATCATGTTTTGTTGTTTTTATTATTATTTTTTTGCTAAATCAAGAAATCGAAAATCAAGAATTTAGTTGAAAATAAGTGGTTGAATTGATAATGTTGTTTATGTTAATTATTATGATTAATTGTAGGTTATTTTATTTTGTAATTATGAAAAAATCATATATTTGTTATTATTTTATAAGTTTATTTTAAACAATTTTATTTTTAACTGTAAATTTATATTAAAAATCGATTGGGAAAATATTCTTAATCTTCTGTTTCAAATTAAATGTTATTTAATTTAAGTAATTTAATTGATTCGGGGTTTCGGTTCACTAATATTTCGGAAGCAACATACTTCCTTCTTCAGTGCTTGTGACTAACATAAGTTAGTTGGCCACAAGCACTGATGAGCAAATCATGTTGATTCCGAAATGTTGACTAACCTAAGTTAGTTTAATTGCAAAAATTAAAACGTTTAAAAACTATCAGGAAAGTCATATTAAATGTGAAACATCATCTCGACTGAAATTTTGAATGAATGGGTGACGCCAGAGATTATTGTCATTAAAATCGATTTAAACATATCCGAAATTTGAATAAAATAGCTTTAAATAGCTAACGGTTCCATATTTTCCATGACACTTTCATAATATCATAAATATTTATAAGAACCGTTTCTTTTATCCATAAAAAATTCATAATGTTACACAAATTAGTGGCTTATCACAATTATAGACACTACGAAATTTTAATCAGTAGAAGTCATAATATTTCACTCTAATATAAAATTATATTATGTCACTTGGCTAATTTTCACAATTTTAATATTATTTATAACACTATTAAAGGAATAGTCACATAGTAGCTTTTCGGATATAAAATAACTCTAAACGAATATCTAAAAGATAATAAAAATATATTAATAATATTAAATTATTTGAAAAATAGACAAAAATAAAACTATGTTGAAAAAAATCATTCTTTTTTTTTATTCTCATTTAAATTTTCATAAAGAAATTTGCAAACTCTTATTTCAAAGTGAAAAAAAAAAAAACAAAACACCAAAATCAGAGAACAAAATGAATTCTAAAATTCCAATTCATGAATTTTTAAAATATACATAAATGCATAATATATATATTTTCCACATTTTAGTTAATTTAGAAAAATTTCAAATATGGTTCCATAATTCCAAGAATTTCCTATTTATTTTTTTTTTTTTACTGTTTTTTTCATCTTTCTGTTTATATACCATTTTGCAATTTTAATCCCAAAAAGCGCACTTTTTTAACCCTGAAAATATGCAAAATACAGAAAAAAAGAAAATACAAATATATATAAATTTTGTATGATCCCAATACCTTAAATAAAAAGAAAGAAGCGAAAAAAATAACGGTAAATTTTTATACTAAATTTATTTGAACCGTAAATGTTCATAATACAACTCGGATAACTTGACATTAGGTATATTATATACAGGTGCGGCGGATAGTGTATGTAAAGTGTGTGACGCGCCTCACAAGAAGTAGCCTACTGATCAAATTTCTTAGAAAATTTAAAAATTATACTGAAATTCGAAATTGATTAGAGATGTAATATTAAAATTGGTGAGGCTTATTTTTTGGTATACATTTTGCCATCAAAAATCTTTGCACAATAATTGTTTAGACATTTTTTTTAGTTATATCAATTTTTTACCAGTCATTTGGCACCTACTAATGAAAATATACACTTCAAACATTTTAATTTTTTTTTTTTACATTCTAATAACTTTTATTGTTTTGCCTGTACTACATTAGAGAAGTTTACATCTATCATCACATATTTTAAAAATTATTTTTAAGCGATAAATTTAAAATTTGTAAAGTAGGCTTAAGTATGAAATAAAAAAAAAAAAACAAAAAGACGATCAAATGGAAAGCAGCCAAATTTAAGAAAATATAGAGTGTTAGAAAAAATATTAAATATCAAAGAGAACAAGCATACTGAAACGCAAGAATTTGAAATAGAGTTCAAATAGTTGTCTCGATAATTTTAAGATGTCACACCAAGATCAATTCGAAAGCGGATTATTTTTATTTTATTAATCACATCAAACCATACTTCGTTACTTTGCAGATATTTCTTTTATGTGTATGAACAGAATTTTTTTTTTTTTGCAGATGAATCCAAAAAAACCGAGGCTAATACAATACTGACGATTACGAAAACTAGCGTTTATGAACTTCCTTGTACCTTTCAAATTAATTCACTGTTATCATTTTCATGAAATAAAAGACAATTTTTGTAATTTTTGTACTATACGATATGTATCTTAACTGTTCTTCATTTTCCATAATCACACAAAAAAAAAAAAAAAACCACATGCTGTGCCTGTATTAAAATAACGATTTTATTATTTTTTTTTTTTCTAAATCTATGATCCGAATAACGGGTTTTTGTTTTATAGTTTTTTTTTCTTTTTTCTTAAATTTGAACAAATTTTCAACGAACCCTGAACAGTTGATATGGCACTTAAGTGTTATGTTTATTCTAGTTTAGTATTTGTTTATTTGTTTTTATTATTTTTTATTGTTTTTTTTTTATTTTTTTTTTATTTATATGCAAAATGTATTTGAATAATAACGTATTTTGATTCCCGTTAGTTTATCTATATTTGCAATTATATTGTAACTACATAGTAGTTGTTAGTTTATAGTCAAAGTCAACCAGTTAGAAATAGAAAAGTAAATAAAATATTTAGGAAAAAAAAAAAAATCATTTTATTTTATTTTTAGTTTTTGTTTTATCCCTTTTTTATTGACATTAGCATTATTT
Source organism: Argyra leucocephala (assembly GCA_963942445.1). Taxonomy (NCBI): domain Eukaryota; kingdom Metazoa; phylum Arthropoda; class Insecta; order Diptera; family Dolichopodidae; genus Argyra; species Argyra leucocephala. The sequence goes on from OZ012680.1 coordinate 150,852,956, forward strand.
GTGTGTGTGTGTGTTTAATGTTTTTGTTTTCTAATATTTTTATTTATTTTTTTTTTGTGTTTTTCTTTCAGCGAGTTGGTTGTGATTTGAAAATCGGATCAATGAAAAAAGTTGACGCTTGCGGGGTATGCGGTGGTGATGGTACAACATGTACACAACCCTTATATCACTGGGAAATGACACCAATGTCGTTATGCTCAGCTACATGTGGCGGTGGTAAGTTTTAAATATTTAAATGTGTTCTTTTTTTTTTCAAAAACATTTTTTTCGAAATGATTTCTTTTTTTATTTGTTTTTTTAGCTATTTTCATTATTTTTGATTATCATTATTATGTGTATTTTATATATATTTTTATTTACCTTATGTTTCTAAAAAATTTTCTACTCTACTTATGATTTTCTGTTTTTAATACAATATCAACTCTAGTGTCATAATATTCATTGCATATTAATATGATTGTTATGAATTACAAAAGTAAAAATAAAAATAAAAAATGTATTACCTGTTTAAATATATTTACACCGTTATTTTTATATGTATTTGATGCCAATTTTTCCACACGAAAATTTTCGTTGCCTACCCTTTTGTTATTTTATTTTAGCGTTAACGTTTTTTTTTGCTATTAGTTTTTTTTTTGCATTTCTTTTTTTTTTGTTAGTCGCTTCAGTTCTCAGTTACCTTTCTCAATTCAAAGCTTTATATTATTTTTCAGTGTTTTTTTTTATTGCGGTGGATTTGCATATTTTGCACAAGCTTAGGAAAACGCAGGTGAAAAGAAGTGAAAAGAAAAAAATGACAACGTTCTTTCGTATCTGTTCTGTGCTTAGATACATACTCGTACACTATGGTGTATTTTGTATTCATATTATTATGTATTCTGCAAACTCTGAAAAAAAAACACAATAAAAACAAAATAAGAAATTTCATATAATATCATATAGAACAAGGTATCTAGGGCTTTGGGATTTTTTTTTATGACTCCTCTCTTCAATTTTTTTTATAAACGAATTCTTCAAAAACCTTATTTTAAAAAATTTAAAAAGAGAACTTAAAAGTAGTATTTTGGAAATTTTTTTTCACAAAAAAAAACCAATTTAAACAGGGTAATGTAAAAATCATATTTCAAATTAATTTCACCATAGAAAGAAAATTTGAAATCAATTTGTCAGACGTCTGAAACTTGAATAGAACACGTCAAAGTTTTGTGTACATCGAAAAGTTATTGAATATTAGTGAAGACATAATGTAACAAGTAATTTGTTCTTCGTTACAGTAATATTTTATGAATGTGATAACATTTCAAACATTGTTTCACATCCTGAATACTTTTAGAAGAACCACAATAATTATTGCGTTATTTTTTGAAACGAGATTTAATTGTTGTAATCTCAAAAATACGCAAGTCCGATATATTAAAAATATATGTTAGTTATTTTTATATATGTGACATGTTTTAAAATATAATCAGTCTAAATAATCTAATTAGTAGGATGGCAGAACAATGAAACATTTCAAATTCCTTTGGAGATAAATTTGGTGTCTTTAAGAAGAAATGTGGCGTCAGTGACTCTTAGAAGAATAGCAACAACTAATTAATCAACTACTTTTTCAAAATAGTGATTAGTGAAACACAAACGAAAGCCCCACTGAAGCCCCACTGAAGCCCATTCCCCTCAACTGTAGTAAAAAGTATAAATGGTGTTAAGCAATCAGCCATTCTACAATGGTTATGTCATTTGACTATTCGAATCTCGAAAAGAAAGTCCCGGGTTCAAAGAACGTTCAGCGCATGGAATTACCTTATTTTGTTATTCACAAAAATAGTGCAACCTTTTAAGCTTTTCTGAGATAATATTCTAATAACTTATAAGTAATAAGTAAAATGGAAAGACTTGGTTATTTAAGAATGCATATTTCCTGATAAAAGATGTAGTTTTCCACATTCAGATAGCTGATACACCATAAATAAATTTTGATCCAATCATTTGGGTGCATTTGATTGCAGTTCCACAATTTATAAAAATATATTTTTCTCAAGATACTTAAAATAGGACAACAAAAATAAAAGTTGTCATAATTGAAACCAATACTCGATTATTGTTCAGTACATTCATTTCACACTGTAAATAACTCTTCTAAATAATTTCTAAATAATAAATTAATTTCTGCAACACTGTGTACCCACATAATTCATTCACAACAAAATATTATATTATATTATATTATATAGGTACCTACACATTTGCATAAGCTTGTACATATTTATATGTATGAAGAAAAAAAAGCTGCATTTTCAATGATAGCTACCAATAATTTTCATGGGAAAATAAATTTTCAGTCTTAATGAATTTTTTGGCAATATTTATGGGACTTACTTGTCATTATATTTCATAGAGTTTTCATATTATTTTTATTTTTCTATTTTTTCTCTCATCTTTCATCTTTCTTTCTATCTGTTGTTACTCTCTTTCTATCCCTCTCTTTCACTCTCCCCTTCTCTTTCACTCTCTTTCAATTTATATTTCTTATATTATTTCTTACTAGAATTTTTTAATGATGCCAAAAAAATGCCTTCTTTTTTTTTTTAATTCTATGAACAAGTTTTGGTATTCCGAAATTTTCATTTTCCGTAAATTATCAGGAAAAACAAACCAAAAATAAAAAAAATATAAAACTAAATAAAAAAAAATTAGAATAGGAGTAATATTATGTATACCTATATAATATACGTACATGGAGGATGTACTGTAGTTATTTAAAAGTGAAAAGAAATAAATTTTGAATGTATTTGGAAGAAGGATTTAATTAAATGTATAAAAAAAAAATAATTTTTTTTTTTAATTATTTTGAATTTTTACAATTTGTAGGTATTTTTATTATTTTTATTCTGCTATGGAAATGCGCATTACTTAGAAAATTTGTACAGAAAATTGCATTTTATATATAAAATTATAAACTGCGAAAATGTTCCAAGTAGTTTTAATAAATTATATTATTTAAATAGTAATTATTTTTTTAAATTAAAGTTTCAATAAATTTGTATTTTGTAGCTATGTCATTAAAATTGTTTTTCTGGAATATTCTTAAATAAAATTTCTTAATGTCAAATAAATTTTAATATTAAAGATTTTATTCTTATTTTTTAATATTTAATATCAAAGATAATAATATTTGATTGTAGAACCATTTCGATTAATTTTTTAAAACTAGAAAATACAAAAATTATATATTCATTTAGGTACAAAGTACATTGTTATGTGAATATATTATTTCTCAGTTTCATCCTTTTTTTTTGAAAGTTTGCAAATTCATTCATGCTCTGACAAAATAAATTTTTAACAAATTTAAATACATAATAATTATTTATTTAAAATAGTAGACCTGTTCGATTTTTTTTTTTAAAAAAGGACATTTTCAAGGACGAAACCTTAAATAATATTTTATTAAAATACTTGAAAAAATTTTCGAATTCCTACGAAATTAACTTCGAAATAATCAAAAAACTAGTTTTGTTTGATGTTTTGTTTTAACTCATCGATTTTGTAAATGTATAAAAATATTACGAATAGTTTTGGCAACAATGAAACAAACAATAATAATACTAATGTGCTTGCTTACATGAGTAATCATGGTGACAGCTTTAACATACGTATCATATATTTTCAATACGAGACGAACACAGAAGTTCCACAAAATATGTTTAGTTGTTTTCAATAACTCTCGTTAGAAACTGGCCTAATAAAAAAACTCAATCAAAAATGGCTTTGTAAGAACTGCAAATTTTTGAAAAAATACGTTAAAAATTACATAAAAACAGACGCAGGAGTGATAATCAACATAATTTCGTTGCAAATAACTTCAGAATATAATTTCGACTTATATATGAAAAAAAACTAATTTATTTTCAAAATTAAGTTTAAATTAGAAAATTACAGTTACCTATTATTAAGTAGTGTAATGCGAGCATGGTGTAATATATACAAAATTTAATTTAATATCATACCATATGATCATAGAATTTTTCATAAAAGTCCTTTACCTTTCTAGTTGATCAAAAAAATCTTTATCCAAATCAGTTATATTAAATTGAATGTATTCATCTAGAATTTTATTCATTAATTACAGCAAATCAAATAATAATTTTAAGTAGTTTCAATTGAATTTCAATTCTATGTTAAACAAAAAATAATACACACACATGTGTTAATTATACAAAATGAATTTAAAAAATCAAATATTGTTATAAAATTCACTTTCGATTTACCCAAATAGATATCAATTTAATATTTTTGATTTGTTCTATATACTTATATGTATATCTTATATGTTCGTATACTTATATGTATATCCTGAACAATATAGTTTTGTTAATTTTTTTATGTTATTTTTTTCCTTTTCTTTCTGTTTATTTTGTATACTAAATTAGGAATCAATGTTCATTACTCAATTTTGGTAATATAAAAAACAAAATAAACAAAAAAAAAAAACTTATTTTCCAATCGATTTCTTTTCGTATTTTTTATTTACACATGCACACTTACAATATATGATAATAATACAAAAACTCAATTGAAATTTGGTTGAAAATTATATGAATAGAATATCGTATTGTAAAAAATGCAAATTGAATAAAATCCGTTTTTCCTCCTCTCCTTCTCTCTCCCTCTTTTCCACTATATATATTCTATGATTCGTACTTAAATATTTCAATTTTCAATACAAATTTTTTTTCTTACTTAAAACTAAAAAAAGTAGACTTCATTAAAAAAAAAAAAAAACAAAAATTACAGAAATAACAACAGTAATAATAACAAAAGAAAAACACTCAATAAAATATAAAAAATAACACAACATAAGTTCACTAAAGTACATACAACATGAGAATATTCTTAAATTCTCAATTCTCTTCAAATTTATGTACCTAAATGATAGGTATGTGAATGAATGTGTGTATATAGAAGAAAAAGTTCATCATTTTGACATCACAATGAATGCCATTGCCATGTATAACGACACCCATCATGTCTTGATAGGGAAAATATCGCAAAAAAAAAAACATAAAAAACAACAAAAACAATAAACAAAAAAAAAAAAAAAAAAAAGAGAATCTTTTTTCTCATAATTCAATCTCTCTATCTCAGCAGGATCATATCATATATATAGGGTGATTCAAAAAATAAAGAAATGTTATACAAAAAAAAACTTATTTTTCAAAACTTTATTTGTATTGGAAATGTAAAAGTCTACGATTTAATTTGTAAAGAAAGACATTATCTTAGGATGCAATGTAATAAGAAGGTAATTTTGCTTTGCATTTGAAAAGTGTATTTAAATTGCTTTTACACTATTTTCTGTTACGATTTATATATTTTGGCATATCATATTGGCCTCAAAAACAGGTCATCATTATTAGTGCGACAATTTGTCTGTCCCTCATATAATCAATTTTCTTAGCAAAATCATATTAGCAAACTACATCGTCTACAAAGTCCGTTTTCGTGGATTTCAAAACCTAAATTAATTATAATATCAATTAACACTTCCATTCGTAATATTTCCCCATCTTCCTTTATTCTCAATGTCACTTTCCATACATAAATTAAGCTTAACCATCGATACCAAGTGGTCAATAATGTTTAATAAACAAAAAAAAATAACACATCTTTCGATTTTTGGAAAAGTTCGAAGTGATAAATGTAGATATATATCGGGTGTCCAATTGCATGTGCATCAGCTTTTTAAGAGGAGAAGAAGCCGTTACTTTCAAATTAAAAAAAAAATTTTAATAACTAAATCGAGGATGCTCTATCGATCAGTGATATTTTAATTTTTGGAAAGATCCGGAAATGGGGTTTTTAAGCTCGAAATTCGCCTTTTATAAGATTTTTCACCATTGACAAAAATATTACTAATAATCTTAAATTTGGTTTAGAAATTTCCAACCATTCTGTATCGAAAAAAAAAAATAATAGAAATAAATATAAGACAAAGTGTAGAGGAGTTTCAAGTGACAACGAGGTAATGTCACATTATCACCGTTATATTTTATTCTATATAAAAGTACATATATACATACATTGGTAGGACTGTTAGGAGAATCATCTTCTATATGAAGAATTAGCAGAGGTATCATATCTAACATAACGTACCAAAGATTGTTTTGCATTTTTTAAGTCAAAGTTTATTTTTTTTTTTCTATTTTTTTATTATTTTTTTTTTTTTATTTTACATATCATATCAAACATGTATAAAAAGCATACAAACAAACAATCATCGTGTTTTATGATACAAAAAAAAATACACATTTTTACTTCCAAAAGACATTCTGCGGTTCGATAAAGTTGTCTCAAGAGGATTCTGCTAGACATAAAATAAAAAAATAAAAAGTAATAAAAAAAAAAATACATTTTTGAAGGATCTGAGATAGAATTTTCTTTGTACGGTTAAATGTATATTATTCAGATAATTTCTATATGTATATTATAATTTAACATTAGATATTCATATGTGTGTATACATACCAAAATAACGATACCTTAGAATGATATGATATTATAAAAGTCGCAATAAATATTTGGGAACAAAAAAAAACAAAAATAAAGAAAAAAATAATCAAAACAAAAAAGAAAAAGTAAAGAAAAATAAAAAGAAAAACAGTTATATTGTTATATGTATATATTCAGATGATAGAAAATGGCATCGTAAAAATGACGAGAAGAGAGTTGGAAAATAAGTACAATGAATTATAAGGACTTTTATTTGTCATTTGCTTTTTTTTCTGTTTCATTTGTAAAATTACACACAAACTTATTGATATACAGTAAGCTCTTGTTTAATTATTATAACCTTCCAAGTGGTAACCTTCGAATATAGAAAATGCTATCCAAGTTAAAATCTAGAAAAAAAAGTATTATTTTTCTATCGGATCAGAAAACTATCCAAAATTGGAGCTAGTATCATACAAAATATTATTATTTGTTTTTAGGTGTAGAAGACAATTAAAAACATTGATTCAAAATAAAATTGTCAAAATGTAATTAAAATAACGGTTAAAAAATAATTGTTTTTTTTTTCAATTAAAATTTTACATTTTCTTATATCCATTGAGCTTTTATACTTTCTTACTTTTAAATTTATGGTTTTTATTATTTAAAATAATATATAATATAAAAAAATATAAATGATAAAAATTTATATTCAAATGTAGTATAAAAATTCAAAAAAGTGCTACGGTACTACTATAATCAAATCGAAAATAAAAAATATTTTGCTGTCAATTTGATCCATGCAAAAGTTTGACATATTTGTATACAAAGAAAACAACGAAAATCATATAATTGGAATTTGATTATAAACCAAAAACAAAAATTGTATCGCTTTTTTTGATAAAGTGGGCACTTACATCATATTTTTAATCAATTGGATCTATTTTTTTTACTTCTTCATATGTAAAGATCTTTTGTTAATGCAGTTAGTTTTTCTGTTTTCGATTGCTAAAACAATGCGATAAATATTACAGCTGTAAGCTTGCAGATTGTTCATTCTTCGTACATTTTAATTATTTCATAAATTTAAATTGCAAATTACTTTTTTAGTTTTAATTTGTTTTTATTTATAAAATTTGTTTAAATTCACATAAATATAATGCATGTAACTCGCTTGAATTAAGCCTGTAAACAATTAAATAAATTTGCTTGGCTAGTTGTGTTTTGGTGCACTAACAAAATTCAAATAGCAATGTTTACTATAACATTAATGAAAATATGCAATAGTAATATAAAACATTTTTGTTAGTATATATAATAACTATCGAGAGTCTACTGTATTTATGTTTCTATATTATCACATTATGTTTATATATATACATATATATACTATATGTTGTAACTTGTAATAGAAAAAGGAAAAAAAAATTCAATTCCCTTACAATAAATTAGGTCGTATACTCTTTGAATGTTTTCGATTTGCAAGACTGGCAAAAAAAATAAAAAAAAACAAAAGCAAAAAACAAAAAAATATATGAACATTTTTTTTTGTTGTCAGTTCCACTAGGAGTTTGTCAACCCATTTATTTACTTCATCCCCCCTCTCCCCAAATTTACTTTCGATTTGTATCTTTTTCGTTTATTATTGTATTTTTCTCATTTTATTATTTTTCATAACATTGTTATTGCCACGTTTTAGAAACACAAGCCAAAATACAAAACGAAAAAAAAATAAAGACGAATTTTCACATTCTTCAATATTGTTTTATTGTTTTTCTATATACGACAAATATAATATTATACATATATACATATGAATAAATATATGTATATCCTTGTTTTAGCTCAAGGACACCACTAAAAATGTAAAACATAAACAATCCAACAACAACAAACAATTTAACAGTTTCATTTTTTATTTGTTTTTGTTTTTTTTTTGGTTTCTTTGATTTCTTTTTTTTTTTTTATTGTATTTAAAGAGTTTCAAAGAACGAAGTTTTTGTTTAAGAAACAGCGAAATATCGTTTTTTGAATTATAATTCAAAATTGTATGCGTGCTAATAATAACAAAGTAACTATTTTTCTTTTCTTTTTTTGTATATAATTTATTTTTGTTTTTTAATTTGGTATGTTTTTCCGTCTAATTTTCTTGAATAATTCATGCGATTATCAAATAATGTCTGAGATAATGATTACTATTACAACTGTAGTTAGGTCGGAAAGATATTTAAAAAAAAATAAGTTTAAAACTCGTTATTTCGACATTGTATTTTTATTTAATACTTAAAAACTTGAAAAATCATTAACCATCACAATATTAATTAATAATATAAAAACAATCATATATATACCTATTTACATTGTGTTTGTACAATGAAGTACACAGGTTTTGGTAGCCCTTTTATTTAAAAAAAAAATTAAATTATTTGATAAAATGTTCTATGTTTAAGGAAACTGTATATTATGTTAAGGAAATAAACGTTATTATTATTATATTTAAATTTATTTCTGGCTCACATCTCTGAGAAATTAGAGCTAAAGTTTTGTAGTACGTAAGCATTACATATATATGTAATATGTAAGCAAAATATCAAAACTAAATTAAACTATATTGCATTTTTTAGATTTTTCCTACGAAAAACAAAATAGGTTAAGATATTTCAAATAATCAAATAACATTAGGGGCTATGATAATTTAAAAATTACTTACCTACGTTTTTCTATGTTCTTGGCAGTAACTTTGGATTATGTTTTCGTGTTTAATTTAAGTACGGTAGTGCAACTTTATGCTATAACATTCTAACACCATGTTTTTCGAGCATTTATAGCATTTATGAGTCAAATTGAGGTTTTTGCTAAATATATTCAGATATTTGCTAAGCCAATTCCGATATTTTCTAAAAAAATTCAGGTTTTTTTTTTTTTAAATACAGAATAAACACAATATTGATTGATTAATTAGATTGATTTAAAAAAACTAATCATTTTCAAAACTTCCAAACAAAAACAAACCTAAATTAAGTTATTCGATTGTTCGTTTCAGAATTATGTTATTTATTCTAAGAACAAGTTTTCCAAATTGATAATTTTAATTGGAATTAAATTTCGTATTTTGAAAAAAAAAAATTCAAAATTACATTTCAAATTGTAAATAATTTCATATTTTATTCAAAATTTTTATAAATTTCAACAATTTTCACAAATTTTCCTTAAATATCTCTTCTTTATGCCACTTAGTTTATTCTACCTTTAAATAAAAATTTTATTAAATACAATTTTATTTTTTTCAATTAGATACTTTTTTTTTACGTTAGAATAACAAAAAATATAAAGCAATTTTGAATACTAAATTTAAAATTTACATTTAAACAGGTTAAAGAAAGGTTAAAGGGAAGGGTGTAATTTTAATAATTCCTTTTTTGTAGTTTTTTTTTTTGTAACTTTTTATCGCAATATTCTTCTAGTGGAATTATCAGTTACGAAAAGAAAAAAAATGTAACCAACTAAGAATATAGCAACAAAAATAACAAGTGCAATTCATATTTGTAGTTAAAGAAATTCCCATTTTCCCTTAATAGAGTCAAAAAATAAATTGTTTATGGTGGTGTAATAAATTCAGTAACTAATGCATAAAGCCATTAACTTAAAAACTATACATGCACACATCTATGTAATAATATATCTATATATATCTATATAACTTACATATTTTATAAACTATAATATAATCTCTTTTACTTACATTTTAGATTTATTTATTTTTTATTTATTTATTTTTTTGTATTTTTTTTGCTTTTGTACCAAGTTTTTATTTTTTATTTGTTTTGTTTTCTTTTAAAAACTCTAAGGTAAAAGAAAATTTAAAAAATTGAATAACCAAATTTTTTTTATATATATATCTTTATTATTATATCTTACAAAATATACGTATACAAGTAAGCATTAATTTATGGTAATAATACTTTTCTATTCATTTACTAAAAAAAAAAAAAAAATATCAACAACAAAAAAGGATACAAAATGTCACAAGCAGTATGCAAAAATCGTGTTACTGGTTATGAAGTTGAAGATTCACTATGCAATGGTATAACAAGACCTGAACCATCTGTTGTACAATGTAATACACATACATGTCCACCAAGGTGAGTGACCTTTTATTTTTGTATTTGTTTTATTTTTTTTTAATTTTAATTTTTATATTATTATTTTTTATTATCCTTAAAATAACAGAGTGCTTAAATATAGTTAAATATAATAGTTTTATGTAAAATTTTAGATTTAATTTCAAATCTTTTGAATTTAAATGTTGTTTTTATTAAAATATCCCAAAAACAAATCAACAATTTATTACTATTTTAATTTTTAATTCAATATTTTATTTATTCTGTTTGTAAAATTCAATTTTGTATAAAAAGTTTTTAAGGCATACTTCACACATATTCTGGACTAATTATTTGCGACCAAGTTAATTCTATGAAGATGATTTTGGACTAAATAATTTTAGATAGTGAATTTATGATTAGCGTTATAGCTACAATTTTGAATACATCTCAACTTATAGAACTGAATTCTTTCATTTCTTTATATCAGAGAGTCTACTATTATTCCTACTACTACTACTATTACTACAACTACTCCTAATACTACTACTACTCCTCCTACAACAACTACTACTACTACTACTACTACTACTACTACTACTACTACTACTACTACTCCTACTACTACTACTACCACTACTACTACTACTACTAGTACTATTACTACTACTTCTACTACTACTACTACTACTTCTACTACTACTACTACTACTACTACTACTACTACTACTACTACTACTACTATTACTACTACTACTACTACTACTACTACTACTACGACTACTACTATTACTACTACTACTACTACTACTATTACTACTACTACTACAACTACTCCAACTCCTACTCCTACTCCTACTACTACTCCTACTACTACCACTACTACTGCTACCACTACTACTATTGCTTACTAACATTGAATCATTGAAAACTATCTAAATACATTATAGCACTCAAGAAACATAAATAGGAAGTGGACGATTACAAAGAGTTTTTCCATCATACAAATTTTGAATATATGCGATTAAGACACATAACACAACCAATGATGAACAATTTATGAAATCAAGTCGTTTAATATTTTTGAACTTTTATTGTAAAATTTATAACTGTTGGCACATCTTGTAGAATCCAATATGTTACAATATTTTTTCTTGTTTTATTTATTCTATTCATAACGTAACCGAACGAATGAATAAAAATGAAAACTAGAAAAAAAAAAGAAATTAAATAAAAATCTCTCTTGAGATAAAAGAAATTAAATCACACATCGTATGTATAACGGTGGAAAAATAGAAAAAGAAACAAAAAAATAATAATCAAAATCCTTAATTTATTTTCCCACGAGAGAAATATATTTTTTATTAAGGACTAAAAAAAAAAAAACAGAATAATAAAATCCTTTTAACATTCCATGATTTGTTTTCATTTCATTTCATTAAGTTTTTTTTTTTATTATTTTATTTTATTTTATTTAACTAACTTTAATTCATATAATTTATCTATACGTATATACGTATGTATTTTATATTTCTTTACAGGTGGTTTACAGATGAATGGTCTGTATGCAATCGTCATTGCGGTGGTGGTATTAGAGTTAGACCAATCCTTTGTGCTGAAGAGAATAATGGAGTTAAAACTGTGGTAAGTAATGTTAAAAAACTAATTTTCATAAGTGATTTTAAAAATTGGTTTTCAGTTTTATTATTTTTTTTTTCTTGTTTATTATATAAATAATATATAAATTATTTCTATTTATTTCTATACATTTAATCTAACATATTTTAAATAAAATAATTGTGTAAAAATGTAGATCGAAAAATATTAAAAAAAAAAAAAAAAAAAAGATGAAAAGGATGAAATTAGAATTGGTTTTTTTAATAGTTTAATTAATTGAAAAGTTTTTAATTCATTTTCGAACGGTTGATGTATTTTTAAACCAGATTTTACTTTGAAAACACTTTAAATTAAATTAATGAAGTTGTAAAGTTTTTTAAATGTGTTAATTTTGAGTAAAAAAAAAAATAGGTAAAGTACATTAAATATAAATAAATTGTGTTATTATAATAAGTTAATATGGAATACGTTTGTTTGGCATAACTGTAGATTATTAAAAGTATATCTAAAGCTTTAAATGGCCGAATAATTGAGTATAATTGGCTGTCTTACAATTATTATGAGGTCTTATCATCCAATGAGGTTTAATTATAGCAACCAAATATATAATTTAATGTAATTTGAACTGAATATTTATGAAAAAATAATGATTAAATTTTAATATTCATTTAAGACGTACTATTTTTCTGGAACTAGAGCACTATGTAACGAAATGAATTATCATCGATAACAACCTACTAGGCTAGGGAACATTGTCTTATCTATTTTTATTCATTAATAATGATTTTATGTCCTTATACCAACTGTTGATTATTGCTAATTTGAAATTGACAATTTATTCGAATCTTAGTTAATACATTCTCACACAATATTCAAACTTTGAGACAAGTGTCATCATTATATGGAGTAGCTAGTGAATAAAATATTAATGTCATTCCACCAATAGAAGTTAAATTCACTAGGACAAATGCAAATGACACAGTTGAATTAAAAATATTCCAACACATTTAGCATGTAGCTCAATTTTAGCTTAAATCAATTAAAAGAGTGGAAAAAATTTGTTTGTTCATTTAAAGAATTAAATTTTATTTAAATTAAGTCAATGCTCTGTATATCTATAGCTAAAAAAAAATATATCTTATATATACTAATTATTTTTTTGCTGTCTGAAGCCTTAGTTACCAAAAATATTATGGATATGTATATCCGTGGAAACCAAATGATTGATACAGTATACATAATTTATAATGCATTCGTATTCACATACGTAACAAAAATGGATAGTACAATGGACATACCAATTACAACAACAACAACAATAATAATAAAAAAAAAACAATTCATTATTAAAATTTAACTTTTTTGAAATGTATTATGGAAGTAGCAAGTAGGTATAGGTAGAATGTAATGAGAAATATGAATACATTATGATAAAGTATGATACATATTTACATGTCTGATTTATATTTAAATTGTTGTTGGTGTTTTAAATTAAATTAGTAATGTGTGAGATATATAACATAATTAAAAAGTGAGGAAAAATTACACTGTTAGATTGAAGAATGTAACTTTTTGTTTCAATGATATAATACTACAATACCCTCATTCTGGAATTTAGCCGAATTAGACATTATACTAGTTATTTTATATTACTGAATATAAATTATTTTATATTTGAATATATTTCGATTTATTATGTACACATTTTGTTGTTTTAAATATTATTATGTTTTATATAAATCGTAAATCTATTTTAATAATAAATATATCGCTTTTAAAATAATCTGACTATAAAATTTTTATTTAATTTTTTTTTATTTTAATATCATGAATTTTATTTCCAGGTACCAAAAGACTTGTGTACAATGTCTAAGCCTCAAACAAGAGAAGAATGTAATATGCAAGAATGTCCTAAATGGATGCCAACAGAATGGTCAGGGGTGAGTTAAAAACACAATTTAAAAATATTAATTTACAATTATTTTATTAATTTATTTTTAAAATTAATTTTCAACCTTGTATTTAAAATATTATCGAATTTCTTTAATCTACATATTTATTCTGTTTTTTATATTTTGTACCTTTATTCTATACAAATATCTTAACTGTTATATACTTGTAAAAGTGGCGCATGATGTAAAACAATAATTTAAATGTTGATCGACTATATAGAGTAGATCCAACTGTTAAACTTAGTGATTTGAATTAAACCTACATTTGTTTGATTGTTTATTTTGTTTAAAATTGAGGTCCAAATCATTTAGATAAATATTAAGTCCATTTGTCAAATTGCTTCTATATTTTGTCCTTAACCAACACAATATCTAGATCGAACCTTATTCTGTCATTACGAACGTATAAATGCGGATTGATGATAAATCTTGAGACTTTTAATTAGACTCGTTCACCTAGCTATATACATTTTGTAATTACTAAAGGTTTGTCATCAAGTTCAAAGCTCCAAATTAGCCTGACAATTCTTTTATACACTGTCAATTTACATTGATGTGAGAAGTTGGAAAACTTCTATTCTATTAGCCAGTATAATTGAAGAAATCTCAATTGATTTATCTTTGTTGCTAATTGTTGATTAGAATGTGTGTTCTCTGAGTAAAAGCATTGTCTGTCCAAGTACATACCTTAATATTTCAACGGCTGCTATTGTATTAATACTTGGCTATGGAATAATATTGCAAAGAAATTTCCTTTACAATTTGTATATGAAGATTTCTGGCTTTAATTCTCTATTTTTAATTTTTTTTATAAAAAGCAAAGCGTTAGGTTGTAACCTTTATTACTTACGTACCGCTTGAATGGAATGGAAAAGGATAGGAAGAAAGAAGAAAGTTATTGAAGAAATTGATAAGAATTTGCAGAATAAAACAATTAATGTTTTCCTTAAATTTCTGCAAGTTATACATTACGGTATTATTTAAATGCGGAAACACATTAAAAGGAATATGATTCAACATTTGTGAAATCCGGATTATGAACGAATTTCCGTAACCTGTTTTGTGCCATTTAGGTATTTCTACTGTGTAGCGATGCTCATCTGCAGCTGCTCTTGTTTGAAGATGAAATTGTGTTAGAGGACGGAGAAGTTCTGTATATTTATTAAGTAAATTTTCAAACCTAGACAATCAACCAACCAAAACAACTAAATGAAGTGAGATTAGAGCATTCAAATATACTGTATGTACATTAGATATAGTTAATATAGTTAGTAGATTAAATCTGTTATGTACATTAGATATAGCAAAGAAATTCGATCATTCTTGTCGGGAACACTAGATTTAATTTATTTCAATATTCAATTATCGTGTTTATTAACATTTATCAAACAAATTTTTTTTTTTAATAAGGCACAAAATCAGAATACGAAATTACAACGCTTAAATTGATTTCATTCATTTTTTTCTCTTCCATCAGTCAGACGTACATAGTAGTAGAACCTGGGTTATTTTTCATTTCTCTGATTTCTCCAACAACAAAAAACTAATATCAAACATTTTTATATTCAAAATTGAATTCTGAAATATCTACAAAAGTACACATACTGAAATCACAATATGGTAATGACATAAAATTATTGAAAAAAAGAAAAACAAAAAGAAAACAGAAATCTTTCAAACATTTGAAATTCGCAAATCAATCAAAAATTCAAGTTTTATATCAATACCATCCTCATATAGTATAGGCTTTCTTTTGCGAACTAATTTATTATCTCTGTATAGGTCCTCGGTAACAAACGAAAATTTTAATTAACTTTCAGTATTTTTTTTTTTGTTCTATGTTCTTTATTAAAAATTACTGGTGTTGTATTTTTTTGTTTTGTACATTTGTAATGCGATTTTTTATTTATTCAAACAACTTAAAAAGGACATTAAACAATCCCACCTATCAAATAGAAAATCTGTATAAGAATATATGAATTCGAAAGAATTTTGATTTTAAATTTTAGTTTTGTGATGAAATGAAATTCATTTTATTAAAGCAAAATGGAATGTTTTAAATTACAGATTTTTATTAAAGAATATTGCTTGCTTACGTAATATTTGAGTAGCTCCAAAAAAAAAAAAAAATCTTTAATTAATGGAACAAATTTTACATAATTATAATCTACATATGTATATAATTTAAAATTTAAGAAAATTAAATAGAGTTAAATTAAATTGGCTTACATATCTTCAAATGCCCTTATAACACTGTGATTTGATTAAATTGAATAATTTTGCAAAATTCATTTTTTTTAGAAATAACTACAGATATGGGTCGGTATTCGCCATTACATGTACTCATATAAGTAATTGATGTAAAATTGTTCTATCTATGTGCATATGGTTCTAAAATTTTACCACACCTAGATTTAATTCTAAAATAAATATTGTACGATTGTATTATTATTATTACTCTATTGCTAAAAGCTTTGTTTGTATATTTCACATCCGTTTCAGTACTGGCATAATGATTTCTAATTTTTTTTCATATTCCCATAAAATCTCAGTAGATCAGATATAAAATCAAATCTTTTACAGATAGTCATTAAACTGCACAATATTTTTTATTGTGATAATAAGTAACGTCTTTCCAATATAGTAGAACAATATTATGTACGAGTATTTATTGTTATTATAACGAAATTTTTATTTAAAAATTTTTGTGTGTTTTCTTTGAGTCTTTGAAATTATTAAATAAATAATTTATAAATATTTTAACATAATTTGATTTTTATTTTTATTTATTTAACAGTTGACCTACAGATTATTCTCTTTTCCCTTTCGGACTGTGAGCCTTTTATTTATTAACAAATTTAGTAAAACATTTTTACTTTCAAAATTTTAGGAAAGATATTCGGGTACAAAAACCTTATAACTAAACTATAAATTTATTTCAAAAATTATTTCTTACTATTTTTTTTTAACTTTAAATTATCTTCAAATTTCATTCACCTCTGTTTCATTTAGTTCGTGCAATACAAAACCATTAAAAAATAATTTAGCATCGCTTTTAACCTGAAAAAGAAACCTTTCAATTTTTAATCCTAAATATTTTAAAGTAAAAACTCGTTTTGGACCGAATATACTACAAAAGGACATTATTAAAAAGAAATAAAATAGTATAAAAAATTACCGTTAAATTGTCAATAAAACATGTTCAATATAACTGCAATTTACAATAATCGAATTCTCGAAATGAACTGTAAATTTGTTTTTCATTTTGTTTGGAACAAATTTTGAAGCAATTTCGATACACTTTTGTAATATACAAATCGACAAACATAAACATTAGCAAAATTATCGGATAACAAAGAAAATTTAGAACATTAAATTTCATAAGAGTAAAAAAGAGACCTTCCCAAAAACAAAAAAAAAAAAAAAAACTTTCGGAAACGGATTTTTGTTATGGTATCTATAGATATATTTTGTTTATAAAATTTGCTATGATTTTCATAAATTTTCCTTTTCGTGTTTTTTTTTTTTTGTTTTATTTCTATATTTCTTATTTAAGCGTACAGAAAAATGAAAAGTTATGCCAACTAATTTTCTTACTATTGTTTTTATTCCTGTATTGCAATATTGTACATTGAATTGCATTGAAATGATTTTCATCTCAGGTTGTTTTTTGGTTCCCAAAAACTTTTTATTTTCCTATATTTTTTAGTTTGGTTGGATTTGGTTAGGGGAAGGGAATCTTACGGAATAATAATATGTACTGTAAACATTAATGGAAAAGAAAAATGAAAATTTTATTGTGTTGTGTTGCTGTTATTTTTTTTTTTTTTTTTTTTTTTTTGGAGAGCCTTGATTATGTACAAACATCTTAATACCATTTTCTTGTTAGTCCTTTTTTTATTTTATTTTATTTTTATTATTTTATTTTTTGTACTCTCGTCTACACATTTTTTAATACTGCATTTTTTTTTCTACTCTGGAATGTACTAAAAATAAAATTTCCTTGTATAAAATTAGTTTTTTGCTTTTGTTTTTGTACAAATTTTTTGACATGATTTTTCTTTTTTTGTCTAATGTTTTCATTTTTCATTTTCTTATTTTTTGTAATTGTTTTTTTTTTTTTCTAAAATATAAATTCAGTGTTCGGTATCATGTGGTACTGGAATTCAGATACGAGGGGTTGAATGTATGGAAACTGATGGTACATTAAGCGCACAATGTGATCCACGAACAAGACTCGCACCAGTCCAAGAATGCACAACTGGTATACCATGTAATAATGAAGTACCTACACAAGTAAGTGTCCTTTTTTGTTCTGTTTAATGAATTCTGTATGTATATATGAATGTGTGTATGTACGGCATGTAATATAATAAGGATTTAAGTTTTGTTTGAGTTTGTATTTGCATTTATTTTTTTTTTTTTAAATTCGTAAATAACTTTATATTCGAAATCGAAATGAAAATAGAACAGTAATGAGTTATGCCATTTTGCTTTGTACATGATTATTTTTGAGATATTTAAGGATAAAAAAAAAAGTAAATGAAAAACTAGAAAAATTAGTCGAAATGAGTCAATAATAAGTTCATAAAATGAGTCAATAGTGTAGTTTAAATTGGAAATTTTCTTTTAAATTGTTATGAGTTGTGCATACACGCCTTTTGGCAAAATTTGTATCGAGGGAAAGGTTTATAAAAGAAGAATAATAATTTTAAATAAGGTTCTAATTGAATTATGATTTGAATTTTCAATATTTATTTTATGCTTTAAATAGACACAAATTGAAAAAGTAAATTAACCATAAAAAAATTAATAATTTTTGCAATGCCTTTCAGGAAATTATTGGGTGTTCTTAGTGTAGGAATTAGAAAAATGAAATGAAAAGAAAATAAAAAAAATGGCTCGTGTGTTCAAACACAACATAAAATTTAATTTCTGATCCCTCAATTGTATTTTATACCCCTTACTCTCAATTTTAATCCTGAATTGAATGTTGAAGAAAACAAATCGTGGAACAAAGTGTATTAGATGGACTCTCACAATCGACCTGATCTAAATTTTGCAGATTCCAACAAGCTAAAGTCATCAATCAAATACCCATTAGCTCAGTGCAAGTACGACTATAAGTAAAAACAAGCTAATGAGGGTTAACATCACAGAAACTCTGTGCAAATTTCAGATTAGTGATGGGAATGTATAGAAGGTTAGGTCATTCTGCTGTCGTATAGCAGTAGTAGAAGTACGACTATAAGTAAAAACAAGCTAATAAGAGCCAACATCACAAAAACTCCGTGCAATTTTCAGATTAACGATGGGAATGTGTAGAAGGTGAGTTCATTCTGCTATCGTGGCAGTTTTATTACTGTAGGTGGCGAACGAACATGAATCTTAGAAATTGGATCCAAAATACACGTACAGTATATGAAATTTTGATATATACTAAGAAAATTGTTTTGTGTTTTTTTTTTTTTGCTCGTTGTTAAGGTAAATTTTAACATAACCAATGGGACTGTTTCTAACTCGCTGCATTATTTCCATACTACTTCTAATTTGAAATTTTCAACTTTATATTATTTCAACTAATAATAAAATAAATTTCAACATAAAAACAAAATGTTTATGTAATTTTAAAATATTTTTTTGAATAGTCGAAGAAAACCCTTGACTATTCAAAAAAAAAATTTCAAAATACACACGAGAAATAGCTTTTAAAACGATACCACGGAAGCTATAATTAATAATATAAATAATTATGGAAATATGCAAGGCTTAAGAGATAAATTCATTTATTTTTCTAATTACCTTTTAATAAATTAGTAAATTTTGTTATATTAAATAGTCATTAGAAATAAATTCAAAATTAATAGCCTTAATTCATCTTAAAAAGAACTAATCAATTTCAAATAATAATTATTTTTCTTCTTTATTTTTTTAAAATTCATTTTGTCAAAGTTCTTCTTATTCTTAAATACTTTTTTTTTAAAATACTTTTAAAGTATCTTTGATGCGATTAAGAGTTTATAACTTAAAAAAAAAATAAATAAAATAAAAAAACAACAATAAATAAAACTTTTGTAAAAAAAAAAATCTCTTATTGCACATCCGGGACAATAAAAAATTTAACAAAAAAAAAAACAACAATCCTTTTTATATCATGTTATTGCGTACATAGATCTATCAAATTTGACTTCTTATTCTGCAGTTTGTTCTGCTTCATCATCAGTGTCTATGTCAGCAAATTACAATGAAATAAAAATAACATAAAATAACAAACAATCTACAATAAAAGTATAGCTATGTATAAACAGTAACTGCGACATAACAATAAATGTTAAATTGTTATTTTATATTTCTAAATGAATATTCTAGAATCTTGTAGATCATATCACTCGCACATTATAATAATTGTTTTCACTTAAGAACCAATTAAAAACAACTTTGTTACCAAATTTCATTTGTCTAAAAAGACATTCACTTAAAAAATATAAAATCAAGTTAGCGAGAAGAAAATTTTTAGAAGAGTTTCACAAAAATGAAACAAAACAAAACAAAAAAAAGACTGAATAAAAAGTTTCTCGTTACTCTTTTAGTAACCGGAAAATTTTATTATCAAATCACTTGGGTGGATGAATGAATAAATAACTAAATAGATAATATAATTGATGAAGATATACATACATATATATGTAGTATATATTGTATATGTCAGATACAACATATATGTATATAGAAAGTGTATAATAGATACTGTCTCTCTAAATGCAATACATATTGTGTAATGTTATTTTGCAATTACATTAAGGATCCGAAAACAAAAACTGTTTAACTTCATAATTGATAGTTTTTGAAAATTTTATGTAAATAAATCGAGGTACATATTTTTTTCAAATAGTCATTAGAATATCCTGTGCCTAAGAATATTTTTATAATATTAATTCCAGATATCTATGGGTTTGTCTAAATCTAAATATAGCTTTAATCGTAAACTAAATCAACGATTCATTAATACTTGTACTGGATCGTTATTACTTCATAATGTATCAAATAGAATATATATCTATAGAATATTTGACATGTGAATAATAAATGATTATATTAACAAAACTTAAGTTGATGTAAGTAATTGTATAAGGTACAATATACAGTTTATCTGATTTAGGCAAATAAATTAATTAAATTTTCTCAACTTTGAAAAATTCATAGAATCTCGGGAATTTTGCACGTAGAATGTGATGGTAAAAGTATCACATTTTCCGCTAAAGCGGATACATATATATTTTTGTGAAATTTTCCATATCCATGTTTAAGATCTAAAGTACCAGGAAGTAAATTTGATACAACAGAAACACAATAACGGCTTGTGATACAATTTTACCGTTACATACTATAGTGCTACATGATGAAAATTGTTACTATGTTTTATTTTTGAGGTAACCGAAATATTAACGATAGAAAAACTATTCTTGGTTAACAAATTAAATTGATAAGAAAAGTAAAAACAAAAATAATATCTCAAATAATTAAATTGGAGTTATTCCTTTTCAAAACCATATTTTCAATTTTTCGAAACTACTATAGTGTAATATCATTATAACTAAGTAAACTATACTTTGCCACTTGAATCAAAATGTTTCATTCAATGTTTTCCTTCCTTCCTCTTTTTTTGCCTTTCTTCTGCTGTTAGAAAGTTATCCACCACCAATTTGCGGTAGATATGTGTGTTTTTAAATACACATACCTATTACTACTGAACACATATTTCGTTTTTTGTTTACATTTTTTTATTTTTTTTATTTTTAACTTTATAAGTATACAAAAAAAAAAAAAGAATTTAAATTTTTTTCTTTCCGTGTTATTCAAAATTCTTTTCAGTGAAAAGGAAACTGTTAGCGAGTAAAAGTTTTGTCTTAAAAAAAGAACAAGAACAAATATAAAAGTTTTTCATCTTATTTAAAATTTTTTTTTTTTTTTGTTAACTTTTACTCTTCGATTTCATTCTCTTGAAATAATTTTCAAATGCTTATACTAATTAAAAACTATTTTATTCAAGTACGATTGCCTCTTTTTAGTTTCATATGAAATTTTCTTAACGTTTAGTCTTACATACTTTTGCATAGGTAAAATTATACAAAATATTATATACCACTCATATGTATATCAGTATAAAAAAAAATTAAAACAATAGGGTAAAGGGGTGAATTGCATGACTTTCAAAAATCAGTAAAGTAACAGAAACCAAAATAACAACAACAAACACGTAATTTTAAAGTTACACAAGCATAACTTTCTATTATAGGCTGATAGGAAATGACAAGGCATTTTCATCAGGAATTATGAGATACGATATACTATATTATAGGGAAGAACTTGAAAAAGTTAATAAAAAATTATCATACTTATTTTTATTATGTTTGTTTTTTTTCTTATCAAACAAAAAGGAGGTTACATAATTATGTAACACATAATATTATATACGTGCGCAATACTTAGAAATAATATGTTAAAAAATGTATTTCAAGTTTTTTTGGAGGAGGAAGTTCTATTATTATATTAATTAAAATTTCCAAAAAATATAATTCCCAAAATGGAAATGATGAATATTAAAACATATTAATATAATGAATATAATATAAAAATTATTATTGAAGACAATTGAAATCTAGACATTCTTTTAATTTTTTTCTAATGTTTTTAAAAGTTTTAAAATAATTTTGAAAAATTCATTTTTTTTTGTATGAAAAAATTCATTTTTTGTATAAACGTATGAAAGTTCACTATAATTATACTGAGTGTTAAAAAAAAAAACAAAACAGTATTCCATAGACCTGTTCATGTTTTGTAATGCATAACTAGTAAATTTTATTCTTTTATTACTATTATTTTTAGAATTTTGTCTATATTCTGTGATTTTTTCATTGACTTTATTATTGTTTAACTACGTACTTATTTCAACACATACAATAGTAACTAAATTGATATTTTATTATTATTTATGTATGCAGCTATGTATTATCATAACAAATTGGTATAGATAGAAATTATTGATAATATAATTTGAAAATTTGAAAAACAAAATTATTATTTTAAAGATCAAATTGTTTTGAAGATAAAATGAGGGAGTGGGTTGTAATTTGGCGACCCGCTATATAAAAATATTTTATAAATTTGTAAGGGTAGGGTATGATACTTTTTTTTATCCAAGGTTAACTTGTTAGGATTTATGCAATTTAATTACATTTATTTCATTTTTTATTTTGAGAAACACCCTATTTATATATATCATTTTGATTTGTACCTGTACTAAGCTCACTTGTAAGAAACTCGATTTTCAATTGTAGAATGTGTGTAAAATTTATATATTTCAAATTATAATTTTAATGTTATTTAAAAATAAAACATATTTCACTTTATCATAAAATAAAATATATAAATTTTTAATTTTTCTTTATCTACAATTTCTTTCTTTTTCTAATAAATTTTTACGCTGCGATGCAATATATTTAATGAAAATAATAGAAACAAGATGGAAAACAACAACAAAAATCATTTTCATCATCTTCATCATTACAATCATTACAATCACCACAATCACAATCACATTCTCAATCAATGTCATCGTCATCAGCATCATCATCATCATCAGCATTACATCATAATATTGCTGATACATACAAAAGTAGTATTGAAGATGATGAAGATACTAATGAAGATGAAGATGAAGATGAAAATGGTGATGATGAAAATAATGATGATACTGATCCAGATTCAGGTCAAATATATAATGATCAACCAGTATATTCATATCGAAAACAAGATATACTTCAACATGATGAACAATTACCTAGAGCTGAAAAACGTGTTAGTGAACAAAAGCCATCATCTGAACCAACGTAAGTACATAAATAACTAATAAATATAATACATATTAATGTCTATAATTATTATATACATATAAGATAATGTGTAATTAGTATAGAAATAGAAAAAAGATATATATGTACATAAATATAATATGTGTCTCCTGAACTTTTAAACTTTAAGATATTTGTTATCCCTTTCATTTATAAAAAAAAAAATACAAACAAAAAAAAAAGAATAATAAAATAAAAGGTTGGATTTACAAAATGTTAATGTGAAATGAATAGACATTTTATCTTTAACTAAAAGTCATTACAGAGAAAGAGAATATCCTTTTAAATATATATATATATATATAAACGAAATTAAAGTGTTTTAAAACAAGGATATTATAAGAATATAATTGATAATATTTGAAAGGCATATAGGTACTGCTGAGGTCAAGTGAATAACGATTAGAAAATAATTTGAAAATGGTTTTATATTAAAAAAATGTTAGTGTTGAAATAAGTAAATATCAAGATACACACGTCAATTATGTAATTAAATAATAGTTTTTGAAACATTATATAGAATATTATTAGTTTTTTGATAAATATATAAAACATTATTTTAAATAAAATTAATTTTGTATTTTGAAATTTAATTATAAGAGTTTTTGGTAACTAATATAGTCATCTAATCATTAGTAAATATTACTAGAACTTGAATATGTACAAAAAATTAATATTAATTGTTGTCTTGGCTTTTAATAATAGTGAAATATTCGATTATAAAATATACCAATCGAGAGTTGAAGATTTAAACCTCACGGCTAATTTAACGATTAATTAAAAATTTCAACATTAATTAATTAAAAAAACAAACATTTCCAAATAATTACAAGTATTCAATCTCCTTTCTTTATAACCATACAAATCAACATTTTGATTTTTTTTTACACACATCTATACAGATCATGCCATTTTCATTTTGAATAAAAAAAAAAACTCATTTAAAAGGACAATAATCTACTCTTAAGAATATTTCCAACGAATTCGCTAAAACTAAACATATTATATCATACTTCTAATGTCTATCCCAGTAAAGCAGTACGTACATGTTACAGGTTTTATACCAGCACTTTCTTTTATAAAAAAAAAAAAAAAACAAAATAGTTATAGAATTAAAGCAAATAATTTCGTTCAATAAAATACAGTCAAATTAGATCAAGCAATTTGTAATAATATTATTTTTAAAATTAGTTTCACAATTTAACAATAAAATTATGAATAAATAAAATACCGAAATAAAAAAAAAAAAAAAAACAAAATAAAAACAGTAAAAACACCGTAAAAATAAATAAATTTTGTTATATTTTTTTTTTTTTTATTTTGTGAAAATTCACCGTTTCAAAGTTTTCATTCTCTTAATACATTAACATAAAATTATTTTTGAACATTTAATTTTTGAAAATAAGAATCAATGGATTGATTTTATTTTCCTATAATTCATATGTATACACCCTATATCTATAATATCTATATAATTATATCTAATTATATATTATAGTATAATACAAGCAATACATACACAATTAGTCGCGTACTCATATAACCATTAATGAAAATCTTCAATAAAACTTTTCACTTAAAATAATATGCTACCTAAAATATATAATACAAAAAAATAACATAATATATTATTAATATGTATACAATATATATATATATAATTATATATATATATAATAATATAACACCAATATATAATTCATAAACTCTCTTTAAGGTATTAAACTTGTTTGGAAAAGGATAAAAGAAAACAACCATAAATGAAAGAAAATTAAAAACAAAAATAAAAAAAAATTTTGTTTTTTGTTTTTGTTACTTTTATTTTTCTTTTTATTTAGTTATTATTATTATTATTATTAAAATACCTTATCGATTTCCTTTTTCATTATAATAATTTTCTATTCTTTATTAATGGTGTAACTTTCTATGGTTACCTTTTCATGTTAATAATATAGTTAGTGTTTTTTTTTTTACTACTATACTCATACAATCAAATTATTATATGTAATATGTTCTTGTACATATATACATATATTATTCCTGTTAAGATTCTTCTGCTTCTTTAACTTTCAAAATATCTACAAAATAAAAAGAAAAACTATACCTAAATTATTATTCGATGGAAATATTTTCGATTAACTATCAATGAATTTACAAAATATAATGTACATAGATGTTAATAATATGCTCACAAATAAACATATTATGTACATATTATTAAATAGATATATATAAATGTATTATTATATATATCTGTATTCATATGTTGTCTGAAATTTTAGACCTATTCTTTTTACCACATCACATGTTCATCATTGTTCGATGTTTCATAAAATAAATTAAAAAATAAAAATAAGTTTTGAGTTTGTTTTGGAAGCCATGAGATGCAATATATCGATTTATATTTATTCGATTTAATTGAATTTTGAACTAAAATCGATCTTTTACTAATAATTTTATTAATATTTTTATTTCTATTTTGTATTAATATGCATATTTTTTTACTCGGTATTTTTATTTTAAATGAATTTTTCAAATCAAAATTTATTTGGAAATTACTTAAATAATTGCCACTTTGGAGGAGAGCTTTGAAATTTAAAATGAATAAAATTACGTTCTGTATATATTTTATTAAGCCAAGGCATAAAGCTTATCAGTAGAGAGCTTATCAATTCGAATTAATTCAATAAATTATAATATAATGTCTTATAAATAGAATTATTCTGATTTCATTATAATTTTACATTACTTTTGGATCTCAGTGGAAAATGTGTTGCTTTATATAGAAGAACCGTTTAATCCAATGATTAGTTAAATAGTTAGTTACATAGGTTGCCTGGATGTTATAATTACCGATTTAAAACTGCTATTGAATATATTAATGTATAGGCTAGTCATTATACATTCGATATCCAACACCAATTATTTATTAACTTTTTGAATTAAAGACATGTCATTGATTTCAAGATTGGCATTGTGGCATTTATCATGAATTTAAAAAAAAAGAAATTTCTTAAATTGCTAGTCGTATAAATTTAATAAATCTAATAATTTTTCTTTTTATTTTTTTGGTTAATGTGAATGATTTTATTTTTGTTTTACTTTTGTTTTTGAAAATTCACTTATTATCATTGTTATAATATTTTAACTTTTTGGTCCTTATTCAAATCCTATTATACCTACTATTCAATATATTATTTACTATATTTACTTTATTTATTAATTTTATTTGAGTCGGCGTAAAATATCACGTCAAATTAACGATGTATTTTCCACTAGGTCAGGCTGACCATTGCATTGATTTTAATACAATATTTCTGAAAAAAATTAATCAATTTTAAAGTTACACCCTTAAGTTAGATTTACAATAAGATATTCGATTTTTTGTTAATGACCCTGTAAATATTTTTGTTTTTTATTTTTTTGTTATTACTTTTTTCCTAATAGATTTCTTAATAAAATATAATAAAATGAAACTCAAATCTAAAATATTCTTAGAAATATTATTTTATTATATTTTTATTTTTTTTTGTTGTTTACTTTTATATTTTTGTAACTTTTGAAGAACGAAATAGCAATAAGTCTACAACAACAACAACAACAAAAGATAAAAAAATAAAACTTCTCCAAAGAAATGAATTATTGACGGCAGTCATAAGGACGATCAATCAATCAAAATCCTTATGTATAACCTCTATATATAAACATAATACAAAAAAATATGAGAGTTATGTGAATTTTGGGAATATTATAAGAATTAGACAGCAGGCAGGCTATTCTAACTTAGTTTCATAACAAATAAAAAAAAAATTTTTTTTGAAGCCAAAACAAAAAAACATAAAACAATAAAATTATGTGAAACAATTCCATTTAAAGATATTGGGAACCAACGTTTTTCGAAGAGAAAATGAGGTAGGAATCGAGAGGACAATAAACTTTTTTAATAAGCTTATAGGACTACTCAAAATATAATTTTTATCGATTTCATTTTTATAATTTCCAATTGTCTTAATACAATTCGTATTGGAAATGTAATAAAAAAATATATATATATATCTACATATATAATATAAATAACAGGAATTGAGAGTGCGAAAAAATAGGGTATGAAAAACAATATCAATGATAATATTAAAAACTCTCTAGAGATTTATAGGAGTTTTATAAATTATATTATTAATTTTTTTTTTTTTTCTAATTTTATATATTTGTTTTAATCTTATATATTTCGATGAACAATAAATTATGAAAAAAAGAACATTTAACATAACAAAAAAAAAAAAAAAAATACTCAAAATTGAGCACTTTATCATGTTGTATTTTCTAAATAAAAATATCATACTGGTGGTGCAAGAGAAATCTTTCAAAAGCAATTTTTAAATTAAACGAAAATATACATACACACACTCTCAATCAGTTGTTAAGAAGTTACCCATTTTATTGGATAAGGAAAAGCAGAATTAAAAAAAAAAATATATTAAAAAAATTATTTTACCAAAGAGGAGGGAGGACTCGTGATGGGTAAAAAAAAAATAAATAAAAACTTTTTGCTTAAGTAGAAATAAATAAAAAGTAATATAAAAAAAAAGTTTTCTTTTTTTTTCATTTATTTCTTGTAAATCTAAGTATTCAAAGTTAACCTCTAATGGCAATTGAAAGGATAAATAAAAAAAAAAATTAAAAATTAATAAATACATACACATTCTCTACGCCTATGAAAAATTTTATTATTACTTTTGTTTTTTTTTTTTTTTCTTTCTTAGTAAACCTACTTTAGTGAATTATTTGAAGTTAATTCATTATTGAAAAGATATATCTATAGATATGCTCTTTTTTTATTTTAATGAATTAAAATCAATTAAAAATTATTTCATAATGAAATATGTTTGAATATTGAATGAATTAAAATAAAATTAAATTAGTCTAATATATTACTTTATTAAAAAGCCAAGCTCAACTGGTTGGGTCGTTGTAGAAATAATTTAAATTAACTTCTAATTAACTCCTAATCTACTTACTAAATAATTTTGTTTTTGCTTTTCATTAAAAATGTTTTTAAGATTGAAAAATTTTTTTTATAAATAACCTAATACTCTGTACATTTATAAAAAGATACAATCAAAAAGTTTTATTCAAATTTTATTATCTTTGGAAATTCATTATGATTAAATTTGAATCGATCGAGCTTTAAAAAATCGACATCGATAAATTGAAAATATACATATGACAGGCATAATAAAATTCATAATGGATATCACTTACTTTCTGCGACCACAGCAATATTGTCCTCCATAGATAGTCCTGGTAAAATTTCTAAAGCATATTAAAATTATAAAATTTAAATAAATAATTAATAAGTGGACAGCAAATATAGAAAACTCAAATTTTAATAACTCTGTCAAAAAAAATCTGCAAAATTTTGTTTTTGCAGTAAGTGTTTATGAAAAGCCCTCTTGTGTTTTTATTCCAGTATTACTACCGATACATTTAGTAAAACGAAATTTTTTTTTTATATTTCTATATATTATTATATTTTTTTATATTTTGCATCATTTTTTCCATTTCACCTAATTTTAAGGTTGCTAATGTGAACACTGCAACATGATGTTGTGTTGCTGCAATTATCAAATCACGACTTTACGTAAAATGGTATATTTATGTAAGTTTGCAAAGCAAATAAGATCCAACATTTAGTCTTTGTTTTTCCCGAAACTAGACTACCTCATACGACTCAGTTTCGATAAATTAATTAAACTTTATAAAGTCTCTAATCATTTAAAAACAAAACAAAAAAAAATAAAAATTAAATTTTAGTCAACAATTAATGTTCTGTCCTGATTCATTATTACATTTGAATTTATTTTTTTATTTTAAATTACTACCAACAAATAATCACTAAAACAAATTATTCTTAATAATTGCCTAATCAATGGTAATACTATGACTGTTAATAAAACTATATTAATATATTATATAGTGTATATTCTGCGATAATAACATTGCATCCATTTAATCTACTATTCGTTTATATTCGAAAATAAATTAGATTGAATCATTTATTACGCAATTTTTCAAAAAAATAAATCAATGCTATTTTTAATAGCATATATATACATATACCAATAATATGGGATGGAAAATTTTCTAAAATTGCATTTTTATCACAACATCAATAACAACAAAATTAGTCACACACAATAACGATAACAACAATAACACAAATATTTTTCTATGTAAATTTATTTTACCTAATGAAAACTATAAAAATCAAGAAGTATGAAAATGCAAAAAAACAAAAAAAAAAAAAAACTGTTATAAAAAATATGTAATTTCATTTAATGGAATATTTAAATAGTTTTAAGTCCAATAAGACTTTAAAATGTTAAAGACAAATTTTTATTTTTATAGTTTTTTCTATATTTTAAAAATAAATAAATGAAAATTTACTTTAAAAAAATTGGGTAATGTAGGTATTGTATTGTAATATTTCATTTATAGAATAGTGTATGTATAAATGTTTATCTCAATAATTGATCATATGACCATTATTGAAAAAAATCATAGATTAAAAATTACTCTACGTCTTTTTAACATACCATCGATCATACAACCAATACAACGCACTACTTTTCGGATAAGATAAACTATTCCATATCCATAGAAAGCTAACACCTCATCTACTTACGTGTATTTGTTTTATATCATGCATTGCGTCCATGCATTGGTTCCTTTTATCCGTCAATTAAACGTCCAATTTCTGAATTATTTTTTTTTCTTTTTTATAAACAACCAAGCGTTAAATTGGAACGTTTATGTAGATATTAAATTACCGCTTGGTTGTGATAGGATAGGATAGAAAGAAAATTATTGAAAGAATTAGCAACAATTTTCAGAATGAGGTTATTTATATTTTTTTATAATATATGTAAGTTGTTAATAACAAGTATTTGTTTTATATTTGTTACATAATTCTTGGGTTAAAAATGAAGAAGATTCTGAATACTGTCAAAAACCAAATTTAAAATCTTACTTCCTATTGCATCTACATCTTCTTAACAATTTCAAAAATTAATTATTTAACCTTTGGCCAGTACACAGTTCATATATTTTTATGTAAATTAAAAAAGGAAAACTATATAAAAACTTCATAAAAGTTTTATGTTTCAAATTTAAGAAACAACACAATAAAAATAAATATAAAAAAAAAAAAACTAAAAACAATTCAAATCTCTTTTGACCTTTGAATTTAATTTCTCAACACAAAAATAAAATAATATAATTAAAATCAATTTAGAGGCTTTTAATGTTAATTAAAATTAAGTATAATTTTTTTGTATTTTTTTACACCTTTAATATTTTTAGTAACCTCTCTCCTTCCACCAAACGATACCCAAAACTTCTTGTAATCCATTCTCTGCTATATTAATATTGTAAGGATCATATTTATGTATATGTATACGTGTATGTGTATTTATGTTATTAAGTATTCTTTTTCCCAAACCCATATACATTATGTATATATAGGTTCAATTAAATAAATGTTAATATCCATATATACATATATATACAAATTTAATTACAATTATGTATACATTTTATATATATATATATATATTATATACATAATATATAATTGAAATTATTCTGATTCCCAATACCCACTTAATTTGTGTTAGTAAGAGAAGAGCCTATAAAATAATAAAAACTTCGTAGAATATTATAATATAGAGAAAGAAAATCAAGACCCAAGGAAAAGTCAGAAAGTACCATTATTTAAGTTTTTCTTTTTTTTTTAATTTTTAATTTTTTTCTTTTTTATTTTGATATTTTACGCTTTTACCGGTAACCCAACTGTAAATTATTCATAGAGAAGTTTTTTGAATTCCATTGACTGGAACTTGGAAGAAACTTTTTTTTAATTTTTATATTTTTGTTATTTATTTGTTTTTAGGTTTTCATTCTTTTTTTTTTTGCTAATTTTAATTTTTGTGCGTTTGGTATTGTTATTTTGCCTGTTTTCTTTTTTTTAACCCTATAAAAACTTTGGTTTTGAATTTTTGAAATTTAACGAAAAACTTTTTAGAAATAAACTTAAATACGCCTATATATATAAATGTGTTTGGGTGTAAATATAATATATATATATATATATATATAGAATAGTGTACGATGATATAAGTTCCATTTCAAAATTTACAACCTTCAACTTCTAAAAATACCATTGCAGTTTCCATCTTCTTTCTTCTTCTTTCAATAATTATAATCCGTGTCGTATTTCTTTGTTTTTATTTATATATATATATATATATATATATATATACACTAACCTATATATCAATGTAAATTATACATAAATATATATTTAGAAATATATGAATAAAACAAAAAAAAAAAACAATTTACAGTATTTAGTACAGAGTACAGTACCAGTACAATATGTATATATATGTACATATAATATACATATATTATGTAGTTAAATACACTTAGGCGTAGCAATGGAATATTAGAAAAGCATACCCATAAAATGAATGAAAGTTCTAGTTTCATGTTTTTTGGTCGAATTTACAAACCAGAACATTTCGTTAGTTATAAAACATTGTATAGAAAAGTAGGTACACCAATCCAAAATAAATTTATTAAGGATAGAAAAAGGATTAAAATAGGATTTTTTTATTATATTTCTTTTTGTTTATTTTTTTTTTTTGCTTCAATATATACTCAGTAAATTAGGGTACATGGAAATCTAAGAATAGAGAATTTTATTTTCAAGTACTTCTAATATACCTTAAAGCTTAAAAGTTTAATAATCTTATCCTTAAGTGGATATAACTTATGTTTTAATGAAGAAGTTGATTTGAGATTGAGAACATTCATAATATACATTTTTATAGTATAAATACCGTTATATAGTAAAAATTATATATATATGTTTTTATTTGGGTTCATATTAAAGGAATTTTATTTTGATGTTTGTTGTTCTTTTTACTTTTATATTCAGTAAACTTTACTTGACTGAATTTTTCACCTTTTTTTATATATATATATATATATATATATATATATAAAAGTTATCCTTAATTTGAATTATAAGATAAAAATCAGTCAGCTTTCTTAATTTTTCAAAAATGAAAAAATAAGAAAAAAAAAATAAAACAGAAAGTATAATAAAACATGAAACAAAAATAAAAAATTTCAAAATCTAAAAAATGATGTCAGGATTTGAATAAGTTGAAGTATTTTTAAATGTTGCTTTTTAAAATTTAATATCTTGCAATTTAACGCATTAAAATTTTCCCGAACAAATTTGTGGTATTAATTTTCAAGAGGTTTCTTGTAAACAAAAAATCTATAACATTAACCAGTGTAAATAACTTTTACATAAGGACATAAGGTTTTTATCCTATACCAAATAGAAAAAAAAAATGGACGACATTAGAAAGATGGGTTTTGGGGAATACAAACTGTTAATGTCTTTTTTTGAAGAAATTGGAAATTTGGTCAGCTATCTTCCAATATTTAATTTCCATTCTCAATAAATTTAAAAAGATATTATCGTTTTCATTAAAGTATAAATGGCAAATTTTAATTGAATCCTCAAGTCTTAGATTTATAAATTATATTTTTCCAATTGAATTTTACTTTTTTTTCACAAGATTTAATTTATTTGAAAGCAAATAGTTTTTACACAGATAACATTATAAACTTTTTTCATGAACTTTGCTAATATTGTTTCCTATTTTAATAAATTTTTAATAAATTTTTTGAAATTATTGTTAATGTTAACATAAAAACTGAATGTTAGATATTTGTAATTTATCGGACTTGATTTTAGTTATACCTTGTTTAATCATATTTTAATTGAAGTCCAATTTTTTTCGATATAATAATTTAATTTGATTCAACATAATGATGTTTTATCAATAAGTGTCACCCCCTTCAGCAAACACTGACTTACTTTTGGATATCAGATTTTATTTTGACAATATTATTTTCAGCCAGTTTAACTGTATTGAATTCAGATTTATACAGAACAAAAAGTAATCAGCTTCTTTTTGTATTTAAAAAATTCAAGCCATTATCTATTTATCATTAATCTACTAAGAATCTACTGATCTAATACAGCACTGTCAGATTAATGCTTAGAGCAAGCATATCAGACGTCTATTACTAGATGAATGTCATTTGATTGTGCAATATATCATCCATCAGTAGGGTTAGTAAAACCCCGCATCTTAATTAGAAAAATCTAAAAATAAACTAAACCAGATATGTAGATGCTGTTAGCAGAAAAATAAAAGTCATATACCTACATGTCAATAACTATACATTAAATAAAAATACAAGGAATATAGGATCTTAAATTCTTATGATTTCAATTCCTAACATAATTCTGTATTTTATGCTCGAAAGAAAACGATTTATTTTTGAAAATATTTTCTAATTTTTTTTTCATGTTTTTTAAGTAGCGCCTTTAGGTAACGTCATCTAATTAACCATTTCTCAAGGATTATAAATATTTAAAGTGACTTGTTACCTGTATAAATTGTTCAGATTAAATACAAGAAAGGTGAGATAAGAAAAGTTAAAAGGGAAATATTATTGTAATATTTTCTTTTCTTATTCTTTTTGTTTTGATTTTTTAATTTTGATTTTTTTCTGTTTTTTTTTTTTACTTTTGTCCTATTATTTTTGTGAGCCTTAAATTAATGAACAGTAAATAAGAGATCATTTAATAATTCATTAGGGTATGTAATAATGAAATTAAATAATTCTGACTTTTATAAAATTGTATTTTTCGATAATTTCATAATTTATAAAAAAAAAAAAAAAAACAAAAAGAAAAAAAAAAAGTAATCCTTGAAAATGTATTTATTATTTTTGTTTTGTTAATTTTCAAATAAGTTGAACTTAACTACACAGCAGGAAACGATTAAAAAATTTTTTTTCTGTATATATATGTATATATAGTACCTAACTGACATTAGGAAAAATATAAAAAATAGACCACGAACAAACTAATTTTCTATTACGACGATTGCAATAATATTAAAATCTTTATTATTTGACTGAGTTGGTCAAAATGACCTCGAATTAAGGGAAAAAAAAATTCATTTATTTTCAATATTTATACAATAAATCAAATGCTACTGATACCAAAAAAAAACATAACAAGAAAAGAAAAAACATAATAAGAAAATTCCCGGAACTTCTAAGACCCACTTTAATATTCTTTAACAAAAAGAAAATAAAAAATAGAAAAAGAACAAACAAAAATTATTTTTTTCTATTCCACCATAAATTCGAAATTCGATTACAACATTAAAAAACTCTAATTTAGCAAAATTGAAAAAAAAAAATAAATAAATAAATTTAAGAAATATTAATAAAAATTATTAAATTATTCTTCAAAAATTTTAAATCTGTCGGTAAAGTTCTCAAACTCTTTTCATATTTTCAAATATTTTCTCATTATTTATAAAATTTTCTATTACGTTTTCATTTTTTTTTTTTTATGTTCTTTAAAAAAGGACCACAACACAACACACATACGTAAATTATCAAAGTATATGGTTTTGTATAGAACAGGTATGCAACCTATGACCACTGAATTGCATTCGGCTCATATCAATAGCTTTGTACATTTTCGAATATTTATTTATATCTAAACTTTTTTTCTTTAAATTACTATCCAGTGCTTTTTATAACAGTTTTTTTTTTTTACTTCAATGAAATAAATTTGACTACAATAAAAAAATATGCTAACACCAGTGAAATAATTGCATAATAAACAATTTAAAAATTATATTCTTTAATAAAAAAAAACTTACTTTAAAGGTTATGTCTTTATTTGCAAATATGTAGCTAAATTTTCACTACGAAAGTACATTGAAATAATAGAAATATTAGACTATAACTCTAACGAATAAAACTACACAAACCATAGTAAAGTTTATTATACTTTTTACCTAAAAAACATCTTTATTCATCTTAATTAAATTTAACAAATGTTTTTTTTTTTTGCATCAAATGACATGACAATGACAAAACATAATGATTGCTCATATTAATTGAATTGTTTTAACTGTAAATGAGTGTTAAGTAAGATTTTTTAATTGGTCAGAATCTTTACAATATTCTAGAAACTGTTATTGATTTTCTTCAGCCCAAAAAACATAAAATGAGTAAATTGACTTTTTGTTAAATCAATTTAAATTGCTTGCACTACCCTGTCTTATACCATAAAATACGAAATCCAAATTAAGACGAAAGAAAAAACTAAATTGCTTCGTCAGAATTTTTTTCACAAAAAAAAAAATAAAAATTATTTTCGATAAACCTAATTGAAAATATTCGAATCCATTTAGACTTTCTGTTCAGGTTTTTCCATTTTCCAAAAAATGTTATTTGATGGCAATTTATAACAAGAAAATAAATTGAAAACTATACATTCCTCTCTGGCTTGTATATTTCTTTTGGTGAGTTTTATTTGGAATAAGCACCAATTTTTTTTTTTTTTTCATTTCAATCTCTTTTCCCCTCCATCGACATAGTAAATTATTACTCCTATATACATACATATATATATACACTATATAACAAGAAAAGTTATAAAAATG
Organism: Argyra leucocephala; assembly: GCA_963942445.1. Taxonomy (NCBI): domain Eukaryota; kingdom Metazoa; phylum Arthropoda; class Insecta; order Diptera; family Dolichopodidae; genus Argyra; species Argyra leucocephala. The sequence goes on from OZ012680.1 coordinate 150,889,642, forward strand.
TGGGTTCATATATGATATCCTATAACAAACCATATTCGTATAAAATTGGAAAATTTTTAAGCCAATATAATTTCTCTCTCGATATATTCACAAAACCACCAAATATTTATATACACATATCTATCTACATATGTATATTATATAGAATATATAGATTAGAACAATTATATACTAAACATTTTTATATTACATCCAGTTGTATATATTTATCTATATATATATATATTTTTTATTCACAGATATATTCAGAATACTGAATGGTCAGCATGTAGTGTGACATGTGGTGAAGGAATACGAAGAAAAGAATGGAAATGTAAAATTTTTCTTGAATATTCAAAAACTGTGGCAACAGTTAATAATACATTGTGTGAAGGACCACCACCAAAAGCTGAAATTGAACATTGTATTATGGATCCATGTATGCTACCATATGGTTATGATGATCAATATCCTCGTGATTCAATTAAAGTTGGTGTATCAGAACCGGGTAAAACATATGTATGGCGTGAACAAGGCTATACTAGTTGTAGTGCATCATGTTTAGGTGGTGTTGAAGAATTAATTATAAATTGTGTTCGAGAGGATAATAGTAGAGTTGTATCACCATTTTTATGTTCACCAGAAACAAAACCAGAAGCACGTGTTCGTACATGTAATGATAGACCATGTCCACCACGTTGGAATTATTCTGATTATTCACCATGTTCAAAATCATGTGGTATTGGTATTAAAACTCGTGAAGTTCAGTGTATACACGAAGTGACTAGAGGTGGTGAAAATACAATGGTTGTACCAAATAATATGTGCCCACAACCGCCACCACCAGATCGTCAATATTGTAATGTATTAGATTGTCCAGTTAGATGGGAAGTTGGTGAATGGTCAAAATGTTCGCATACATGTGGTCAGGGTGTTAAAGAAAGAAAAGTTGAATGTAAACAAATTATGGCACAAGAGCATAAAATTGAACGTCCTGTTTCAATGTGTCCGAGTGCTAAGCCAGCAACAACAAAACCGTGTAATGTTAAAGCATGTCCGCCTGAAGATCCAAAACCAATAATACAAGTTAGTAATTCAACGTATAAGCAACATGATCCGAAAAAGAATAAAATATCATTGAAAATTGGTGGTGCTGCTGAAGTATTTTTTGGTACACAAGTTAAAATTAAATGTCCTGTAAAACGTTATAATCGCACAAAAATTCGATGGAGTAAAGATCACAAACCATTACCAAAGAGTAGAAAATTTAAGGTATCGAAAAAAGGTGCTTTACGAATTCTTGATATAACATTCCGTGATGGTGGCATTTATTCATGTCATGCTGGTTTAAGTTCAGCTGAAATTAATATTGATGTTAAAGCTAAACCAGGTATGCAAGTTGAGGATTATGATAGACATCGAGATGAATCAGGTAATCTAATTATTGTAATAATTGAATAGAATTTACAATTTTGATTTTTGTTTTTTTAACCAACAGATCGATCTGTTCGAGAACGAAGTGAAACTGAATTTTTAACATCAGCTGATATGACAACAGAAGAAGGGTAAGAAATTAAATTAATTTCTATTTTTTTTTGTTTTTTTTTTATTTTAAATGAAAATTAATATTTAAAGTATTATTATAAATTACTGAAATTAAAAAAGTTTTTCAAAATTTACGCAATATAAAAAAAATAATATCAATCCATTTAGAACTAAACAGTTTTTCATATATACAAAAAATTTCTAACTCTTTTTTAACCTTTGAAAATTAAATAAAAATTTTTTTTTTTAATAAAATTCGAAACTTCATATCCTTATCTAAATTTTCATTTTCTTTAACTGTGAATTACAGATGAATTTCTAAATATTTTTTAAAATCTTCTCAAAAGAATCTTTTGAATACAAAAACAAAAACTTTTCTTTTCATTTTTTAATTTTTAATCCAAAATATTTTATTTAAAAATTCAGAAATGAAAAATTTTCAATTCTTGAACTATTCTTAGTGAATCCTCTCTGCTGTTCTCTATACAAAACTGAACTTACAAGAATATTTTACAAAACCTGTAACAGAATAGATTTAAATTTAAAATAGATTTCATTTAATTTAATAAAGTAATATTAATTAAAAAAAACAAAATGTAAAAGTTATTTAGAAAATTAAATAACTTCCGGCTTTTATGAATATCTCAAAACACAAAAAAAAAAAATAGATAAATAAATATATTAATAATATCAAATAATCAAATTCAAAATAACAAACATTTTAAAATGAATAAATATTGAATCTCTCAATTTCAAAAAAATATTCTTTTTATAATTCTACTAAAATATATGTACATATACAATGCACAATAAATATAAGTTGTTATATAAATATTATATATACATACATATATATGGAATAAACACTTAATAAATTCAGATAATTTCAAAATTATTACAAATATTTTTTTGTGTTGTGTATTTATCTACATATTTGAGATTTATATTATGCAATTTTTCATAAATACATTATGTACATTGTCCTTTTACAAATCTTTTCAATTTCATTTAAATAAATTGTGAAAAAACTTAAAAATATTCAGGTTTTAAAAATTTATTTGTTTAAAAAAAATGATGATACCAAATTGGAACTCTAAGCCGAAAGATTGAACATATATAAATTGAAATTAATATATTTCAAATCTTCTTGTACTCTTCTAAAAAAAAAATTTCTTGAGCTTTATTACATCTTGAAAAATGTATATTTAGTTCACTACATTTGTTTTGCCACCAACGATAAGAAATTTCATCAGATGTATCTTCAATAGATTCGAAGTTTGCTTGTTACTCCGTCATTTTATATAAAGCGTGTGAAATTACAGTTCTTGACTTCCATATTGTAAAAAAAGCGTAATATCTACAATGCATGATCCATATTGTCCACAGAAAAAAATTTACAATCTAGTCTATTCCATATTGTTTAATATAAGTTTGAAATGCGCCAACAAAAGCAGAGCACGTATCGAAAATATGTTCGATGCTTTTTATAAACTTTTTGTATACGCAGTATTACAAGGATATATTTATTGGAACTATTTAGTTATATTACCAATGTTTTTGACATTTTTCAATAAATCTTTGACTTTTCTGTTAAAATATTTATAATTTTGGTAATAACAGAAAATGACAACAAAATAAATGTCAAATTCAAATTGATTGTATTTCTCAAATAAATTGTTTAATAAAATATTTTTTATTAAACAAATATTTAACGTATAACAAACTTAATATATAATAAATAAACGTCAAAAGTTTAAGATTGTGTTCAATAATGCAAAAATATTACAGCAAATTTTTTATCATGTAGAAAGTAAGTTATAAAAGTAAGTAGAAAGGCGTTTTAAAACTGTTTTTTTTTCCCCGAAATATGGAAGTCACGAAATATATCTGATAACTGAAATATTTTCAATCTTCAAACTTTTTCGTAAATTCTAATACAGTTCGAATTTTTCGCAGCCTATTCAAAGTTTTTCAACTTTTTTCAGATATCACAATCTTGAATAATATTGAAATGACAACTCCATGTATCTTTATACTTTGACACAATTTCAGGCTCTTTATATATTATAATAATTTAACTACATTATTATAATGATTAGCAAAGAATAATTTCGATTAAATATAATATTAATTAAAATTGAAATTTCAAACATGGCTTGAAAAAGACGTGATTCCTAGTTAATTATAAAAAATGATACAATTAAAATTTTCTTAACAAAAATTTGAAAACAAGTGGTATTACAACTGACTAGTGACTACTAAAATAATAATGCTAATAGAAATAATTTTTAAACAATATCTATCACTTTTATATTTCTTTATAATACCTTATATTTAATAATCTTTTGCTAAACTGAATGTTTAAATTTAATTTTTTTTTTGTATTTTATTTCGTTTTATACGAAAACTATTTTCATAAAAATTTAATAAAAGTTATACAAAAATGTTTTCTTATTTGTCCTTTGCAAAAGAGTATATCTGGCCGGCCTAATATACCTACCTAGAGAGAGTATTAAGAAAAATATTGTGTTATGTAATTACATTACATAAAAAAATAAAATTTTTATTAAAGAGAATAATGATATTATTTGCAATTGAAACTAAATAATGTCAACAAGAATAAAAAAAAAACAATAATAATAAAATTAAATTAAAAATATTTTTATACTAAAGAAAACTAACAAAATGTTTAAATTCTAGAAAACAAAAATAAATTTTTAATAAATTCAAATTTTTATAAATTATATTGTCACAATCAAAGTCTTTTTATTACTGCTATAGGATTACTATATATCAAAAAAGTAATAGTAACTGCATAAAGCTATATCATAATATAAATAAATACTATGAAAGGTGTTATAAAAAATATGCATCAAAATTTAATTTATTAACTTAAAATTATATTGAAGAATTCTGAGTTCATCAATAAAATGTTTCATCATGAATTATTACCCAACATACCAATGAAGTATGTCTATTTACATTATTGCATTGCTACAGGTAGGCCATTCTAGCAGCTTCTAGAAAATCAATTACCACCTAATTGTGCTTTTTTTATACCACGATTTGAGTCGATTTGATTGTTATTGGTTAATATAGGCGATCATTCTCTTATGCTTACTCTCCCAAGATACTCAGTACTAAAACTACCCTGTGATTGACAAGGTTGATCAGATGCAACGGATAATGCCAACGGGTAAGTTAATTTGCGACTGCGCTTATATAGTGAAAGAGGTCAAGCTTAACTATAATCTAATCCACTCTATTCTAAATCTTACAACGATACTAGAATCCAGATATAATTTTAAATATTTAAAAAAATTCTAATAAAAGATACTAGTACCTAGATTTGTTTCACAATTGTTTTTTTTTATATTTTGATCCATTTCAATTATTATATCATTATCTTGGTGATATATTAGATGAGATCCTTCATAAAATAAAAAAAATGCAGTTGTAAAACAAATCTAATATCTTTTATTTACTACCAATTCCTGCAAATAGTTTTTTTCAATTATTTTACTTTAGTTAATTCGAAGCTGTTCAGTAAATATTCACCTAAATTGTATTACATCAACGACATTGGAAATAACATTGTGATATAAAACAGTGCATACAAAAGCGTATCGTATAATTTACATCTAATAAGTTCACATTTTAATTATAATACAGAAGTTTCATCATAGTGTTGTAATAAAAATATTAATTAGTGTTACACTTTGAAAATTGTATCTTTTCCACAAAATATTTAAATAAAAATTTTTAAAAAAATTTCCCTGCATTAACAAAAACAACAACTAGATATAAAAACTTCGTCCTCAGTGCCATAATATGGTTTTTCGCTTCATTTTTTTTTTTTGTCTTCTTTAATACCTATTGTTTACATACAAAGTATTTCCAAGTATTCACGATTGATGCCAATTTTAGGTATGAAATTTTTGGTGTAGCTATTGATGCCAATGCCTCTAGAAACAAAATTTATACATTCATTTTCAAATCTTAAATAATATATATTTCCATATACATATACAATATAACTTCAGTGATATACATATCTATACATACAGATAACCTAATAAATATTATTTATTTATATCCTTCCTTAAAACAAAAACAAAAACATAAATAACATGGCCAAAATTAGTTTTATATCTTTTATAACATGACCAAAAACAAAACAACAATATACAAAAAAAAAAAAAAATAATAATGAACAAATATTTCCCATCTCACTAAAACAAAAAAATTTTCCTAGCCTAGACTCTAAAAATATTTGGCACAGTAATACATACATATACATACCTACATACTAATTTAAAAATATTTACATGTACGTATGGATAGTTATATTTCATATTACTTCAATCCCAATAGACAAAAATAGCACAAAAAAAAAACAAAAAATTGAAAAACAAAAATTTAAAAAAAAAAAAAATCATCACTTGATGAAAAGTCCATCCTTTCTTTAGTGTCCGTCTATGGGTTTTGTTTTTTTTTTTTGTTTCCCATTTGTTTGTTGTTTATTTGTTTAAAGTTACCAGCATTTTAAGAAAAACTTTAAGGCACAATAATAAAATCAAAAACCAAAAAAAAAAAAATTAAAAAAAAACCAATTTCTCATATTTTTAGAGTTGTTATTAAAGCACTCTGTTTTTTTTTTCTATTTTTATTTTAAATACAGAGTGATTTTTATTATTTAAACAACGCAGAACTCATTAAATGTATTGTAAATAATAGATTTGAATTTTAGTCTGTTGAATCAACAAATTAAACTTACATTTAGTGTGGGTATGAAATTAAAAATTTAAATTAATTTTGAGAATTAAAAAAATTATTTTAATTTTATTTTAGTGTTTTAACGTTCTTAATAAATCAATGCTATGAACTTACTAAATTTTGATTATCAATTTTTGACTATTTTTAATTAAAAATTTTTTGTTTGATTCGCAAATTCGACGCTTTAATAAATTGCTTGATTTTTACTGATTTATATCAAATAAATACTAGAAAATAATGGTTTTCTCAGAGTGTAGAACTACTCATCGAACATTACTGAGTTATTTAGGTGGCCAAAACCTACCATGTGGATCACTGGCCTCCATTTGGTGGTGGCTTCTCGTGAGAGGAAGATACAAAATTGTCTTCTGGTACATTATTATTATAAATTCCGTACATTAGAAGCATCTGTTGAATATTATTTTCAATATTTAAAGGAAAATATCTTAAGGAATACTTAAGAATTTTTCCAAATTAAATAATTAAAAATTTCAGTTTTTTATATATACATATACAAATTAATTATTTTTTAACTTCATCCTAAACGTTTTTTACTAAGAGATTTAGCATATACAATTAATTTCAACTAATTTCATGCAATAGTTTTTTTCTTTAGAATTTTTACGATATTTCATCTAATTTTAATGTGCTGTAATCGGTTATAAATAGATTTATTTTATCCCAATGACAAAAGGGTCTACTGGACCAAATCGAAAAACCTATAAAAAACTCTTTTTTTAACTTCATCGAAAATCGTACCTGAAACATTTCAGTTTAAAGGCAGATGCTCTATCTACACTGCACCAACCATCGTCGTCGTGTTAAACAAATTTTATAAATCACCCTGTATATTAAACAATATCTTATGAAATGATATGTTATCCTTTTTAGTTTTCCAATATATTATAAATCTTATCTTTTCTTTAATTTTTTTCTTTTTTCAATTTTTTATCCTTTTATTTTTAATTTCAGAAAAAAGAAACTAAAGGATCGAAACAGAGAAAAAAGCCGACTAAAATCTGGTGATGGAATGCAACATGCGGACAGCAGTATAATGGAAGATGAGGTATTAAAAGAACTTAATAAGAAAAACCAAAAGTTCTTTCTTTTTGTATTATTTTCATTTATTGTCCTTATTTTCTTTAGGAATAGGGTTTTGTTAAATTTTTTTGTGTTTTTGTTTAATTTTGTTTTTTTTTTTTGTTTTAAGAGAGGAAAACAATCTTGTCAGTTTGATTTTTTTATCCTTTAGTTTAGTTTTTCGAATTACTTAAGTTACTCTTGTGTGTTGTTATTTTTAAACAAATATTTTTTTAGTGATATTTTTTTTTTTTTAGTTTGGGTTTATTTTTATATTTTACTCATATAAATGAAAAAAAGGATATCAGGTTGAATCCCTTAGGATATATAAATGATGATTTCCTTCCTTCAATTATTGGGTTTACTTTGAAGGTTTTTTTTTATTACATTATTTTCTTCTCTTTTTGTTATTGTTTTAATATAAAATGTGGGACAATTTTTATTTGTTTTTTTTCTTTTCTTATTCTTGTTTTAAGTTTTGGTCCTTAGTGGTCTTGAATTAAGGACATTTCCATTTCATTTTTATTTGTTTCTGGAAAATTTAATTTAATTTTTTTGTTTTTAATTTTCTTCAGAATTTGAAGATTTGTGAAGAATTCACCGTTAAGTGAATTGATTGAAAGTTAATTATCATTAACTATAGATAGTATAAAAACTGTTTACTACATTGAATGCAGTTTTGCCAGCTTTCAATAGGGTATACAAATAAAGATAAAAAAAGGTATATGAGATGTAATCATTTCAAAATGTTATATCTAAACATGAATGTTTGAATCTTAAACGTAGTCAGAAGTTTTAATAATGTAACCATATCAGTCGATTATACCATACATCCCCCTATGACCCACTTATGTGGTCGAAATAAACTTACTTATATTCGTTTAATTGTGTTTAAACAATATGATAGTTGTCTTGAAGTTATTATTACAATTACACCGATTATACCAAATATATCTACAACTATACCAGTGCTTAACTATTTATTTTCTAATGGAATAATATACTTATAAAAATACACTTAATCTCAGTTTATTGAAATATTTTATTTATTTGGAATTTCTTAGTGAATTGTCATAATTGCGAATCAATTTCTATCACAAAAATATTGAATTTATTTAAATTTTTTTTTTAATTATATTATTTTTATTTTTATTTATTTACATTAATTTAAATGTAAAAACTTATTAAATTATATCAGCACTAGGTTGGTTCAATATGGTTATCAGCGAATTAATTGGAATTTCGAAACAGCTTATTAAATTTATATCAAATATTAAAAGACAAAAAAGTCTGGGGTTTTCAACTGCACCAAATCTAGGTAAAAAATAGATTAATAAAATTGAATTTAAATGTGAAGGTTTAATTCAAAGACAAAAATCCTGGGGTTTACAACTACACCAAATCTAGGTAAAAATAGATTAGTAAAACTGAATTTAAATGTGAAGGCTTAAATCCATAAACAAAAAACTTCTTGAGCTTAAAACAATTTTTTAATAAATTCGACCAACTCTGTTATCAGAAAGGAAAAGTCCCTAAAATTAAGTTTACATTTTTATACAAAAATATACTAAACACTAAATAAACAAATTCGACTGACCTCATCACGTCCCTGTGAAAAATAAAGCATTGATAAAGCACTTTGTATACAAAATAAATTACTAAGCATATCTGAAACGAAGTTAAAACGATATTCATTCGATATCCAAGCACAATTTTTAATTGTAAAAGTACAATATAAAATATATACATACTTATATAATAATTATATCCAAAAACAATATAGAAGCATTAATTATTAATTTAAAATAAATAATTTTCATTATAGTATGATTTTATTATACGATTAATATGAAATATTAATTATTTTTCCATTTTTATTTTCTACATGCGATAATAACTATTCAGATCCAATTAAATTATCATTTCAATTAAAAAATAAAAAATAAAACAAAAAAAAAAAAAAAATAAAACATTTTAAATTGAAAAATAAAATGTTTTTGTTTTTTTTTCTTTTTTTTTCATTCTTTTTATTTTATATAGCCTTTAAATTAATAATTTCATAATGAAATTATATTATTATTATTTTATTTATATTTATTTTTTATTTAAAAATTATTTTTATTAAAACAGAACTAAAAAAAATAATTATGCATTAAATAAGATTTAAATATGAATTTATATAAAATCTAAAATTCCAGTCACAACTAATACAACAAGCTCAAGGTGGTATACCACCGCCAACAACTGCATCAAATTCAGGGAACAGAAATACATTTTTAAATATGCCCTATTTTGAAGCACTTCTTAGTAGTTTACAGGTGAGATTTAACGAAAATTGAAAATATCTTTTTTTTGAAATTTTATTTAATAATTATAACATATACATATATACATACATTGTATGAATACACATCCATACATCTATAGATACAAATTGTTGTTGTATTATTTTTAGTATCATCCTATTTTTCTTTTGATTTCATATTGACATTTTTGTATATTATTTTTTGAATCTCTCATTTATTTAAGATTTTTAACTGACATATTTTTAAAAACATTTAATTTAGTATTACCGTTCTATACTAAAGGAACTTACAAAAATTTATTTTTAAATTTTTTGTATTTTTTTTAATTAAAAATTATACGAAATATTCACAAAAAAATTAAAATGCTTAATCATTGACTTTTGAAAAACAAAATTTTTTTCTTATTTTTATTTAAATTTATTTACACTATTTTAAAGAAAGGATTTTATCATACAATCCTGTTATCAATAATACTCTTTAATATTATTTGATTATTGTAATTTAAAATAATTAATTTAATTTTAGTGAAAAAAAACTCCCTATACATTTATTTCACAAAGCAAAAAAAAAAAAAAATATTTTCAACATATTATCATTTATCAAATTTAGAATTGCATCAACAACATCAAAAACAAAGAGAAAACGAAAAATATAAAAATAAAAAACAAACAAAATTTAAAAAAGAAAAATTCTTTTATAATACCTTATGAATTTTCCTGATTTACTTATATAATTTTCATTTTCCGGATTTTCTTACATCATTTTTTTTCTTTTATTTATATATATATATATATTTTTCTAGAAGTTTTAGTTTATCAAAATATTTATTCAGTACAAAAATCACTTTAGCGTTTTCTATATAACATTTTTAAAAATAGTTTTTATTATTATTTTTCTTTATTTCATTTTTTATTTATATTTGAATTTATATTATGGATGTGATGTTGCTATATAATATAGTTAAAATTGTTTATTGCTGCATAAACTTAAACTAAAATTCAATATTATGATAAAATGTTGTTAGCTATGACGTGGAGCTCATACATTTGTGGTAAAAGAAAAAATTGCAATAATTTATAGGTTAGGTAAATCAACCAATCCTAACCAATTTTGATTAATATTAAAAATTACAATAAAAAAATTGTTTTTTGATTTATAAATGAAACTTTTAATTGGCATTGATTTTATAACTTATTAATAGAATTTAATTATACATCTGTGAATTATAAAAATTGACCAAAATCTTAACGTACAATCTATTATATTACTATTTTTTTTTATTTATAATTATTCTGCTTATATTTTGGACTGAACCATACCGAATTATTTTTTTTGTCTACAATTTCCAAGACAACAAATTGGACCCTCTCCTCTAACTATTTTCACATAGTTTTGCTAGAAACTTCAGTTTTCCCAATACAGGTTTATTAATTTATATTACTTTTTTTCATTTCGCAGAGATATTGAGGCTAACATATTACTCAGATTTATTAAATTTGCACAATTATCAAATATTTTTAAGAGAAAAGTAAATTAAAGTAAAAAGAAACATTTTTAAATAATTAAAACTGAAAAATGTAGGTGTTAAAAAAATAAATTTAAAAAAAACATTTTTTATCATTTTTTTTTATGACCCCAACTGTATAACAAAATATTCGTTGTATTTAAAAGGTATTTTATTCATTTTTTTCATTCTTATTGTGCTGTTGAATGACGACCTATATATAAAGAAAATTGAAATAAATTTTTGTTCTTAAAATCGTGAACTCTTACAGGTTACACTCTAAATGCAATATATTATATATATATATATACATAAAATATATATATTTTTATATACAGTACAGATATTATATGAATTTTTGTATTTTAAACCAGTGTGGTATAGATTATTATTATTTACAAGGAACTTCCTGTTTTTTTTATTTATTTTTTATATAATATCTTAGATTACCAGTATAACATAAATTTAGTATGATTTTCTGAATTTTCAATTGTGTTGATGTTAATAAGCTTATATTTAACGAATGGATATTTTTAAGCTTTTCAGTGTAAATAAATGAAATCTGGTAAAAATACGATAATCGTACAGATTTTTCCGTGTAACTCTGTAACAGAGATTTAAACAACAAGTTTATTGTTTTGTTTTTTTTTAGAAATGTCCGTCATATAAGGTTCAATCAAAAGAAAAGCGCAATGTAATTGTAAGAAAAATAAAAATCTTAACTCAATTGCATTATTTTCTTTATTTTATTTTATTTAAAGAAAATTTCGATTAACTTTTCTTGTTGTTTTATTGTTTCTTTTGATATTAAATATACTTTCCAATGTTGAGTTTTTTTTTTTATTACATTGTTGTCTTGGACATGAACTTTTATTTTATATGTACTTTTTTTCAATTAGAGTTATTTTTTTCAAGTTCTCTCTCTCAGTTGGTTTCTGTTTTTGACTCTTTGTTGTAAAGTAAATGACATTTTCTATAAAAAATTGAATGAGAAATAAAAAATTTAATTTTCAATTCAATTACTGGTTTAGTGCAGTTAGAATACCAAATGCGAATTCAAAAACCGTGGTTTTTTTATTAATAAAAATAAAATAATAAAGGAAGGTTTTTTTAACTATTTAATTATTGACTTTAAAAATAAATTTTAATTTATTTTCATTCAAAATACCATTTGAAAATTCTGAAGTGGGGTTCTGCCCTAATAGAAGAAAGAATATTTTAATTTTAAGTAGGGACTGAAAATGAATAAAATGCAAATTCCTCTGTTCCATGTCACATGATTTTATCCCACTCTAATGGTACGCAAATATAAAGTATGATGATATCATAGCGCTGTGTTTATAAAAAGCTTAGACAATCCTATAAACTGAAAACAAAGAGGAAATTAACAAAAACAGCAGTATCAAAAACAAAAACTTTCAAACTTTAAGTAGAATTTACAATTTATTTAAGGAAAAATTTCTGCAATTACATAATTAAATATATATATATATATACTACAATTGACAAAAGTTGTTCAAGTTAAATTTACATTTTCTTAAGTTAAACTTGATATTTTCCCTTTTAACTTAAAACCTATTGAATTCGATAAGTTGAATAAATCTTTTTTATAAAAAATATTATCAGAAAGGTAAAGTTAAATTTTAACTTGCTAGTAAAACGCTTTGTCAAATTACATTAAAGAAAAAGTTTATTTGAAAATAAACAAGAGAAAATTTTTGACCCAATTAATGTAGTCAAAGTTTAATGACAACAATATCCGCAAAGCAAATTTGACCTTAACAATATATAGTTATTAGCTTAAAATTGAAAAAGCTTTTCATTTTTAAAGGTAGAAAAAAAAAAAAAAAAAATAAATAACTTTTTAACTTTAATGCGTGAAAATTTGACTCAACTTCCTTCCACCACTACCATCAGCAAATTAATGAAAATAAATACTAATGATGCTTTCCTTCTAAAGAAAATGTAAAAACAAAACAAAAAAAACTACAAAATATAAAACAGTAAAATTTAAAGAGATATCGAAGAAAAGAACCGAAAAATCTCATTAATTAGACCCTAAGAAATAATAATAATAAAAAAAAAACACAAAAAAAAATGTCTTGGTCTTAAGCAAAAACTTTAACAAATTTTTGATCCATTTACAAGCCAAAACATTCACAAATTTTTCATACCATCTTCATTGTGTATTCATTTTTCTATTTCTTTCTTATTTTACACTTTTCTCTAAGTTAATCTTTTTCATTCCATATGGTTGAATTCTTGATACCCACAAAACAAACAAACAAACACAAATAAATAAGATTTTATCCTGTGGAAACATAACAAAAAAAAAAATATGAAATACCTATATACATATATACATAAGTATGTATATAATAATATAAAAACAAAAAAGTTTAATTCTTGTCGCTAGTTAAGTCATTATTTCGTTAGTGGAATCGTCCAAATCAACCCACTCTATTCCTATTTTTAATATTACCGTTTCTTAACAAACACCACCGTTATTATAACCACCACTATCCATCCGCACCCGCATCAATACACCAACTGTCTCTTTTTTTGTTTCATATACAGTTAAAACTGTTAAATATTCCGTTAGTTGTTATCTTTTAGGTACTTAATCTTTTAAGGATTCTGTACCTTTTTTTTTTGTTTCTATGTTTTTGTTTTGTTTTGTATATTTTTGTTTATTTTTTGTCCTTTTGGCTCTCGGTATACTGTTTAGTTTTTTGTTTCATTCGTTTCGGTCTACATCAACAACGAGTGATGATGTCTGCCCTATGAATTTTCATTTTTCATCCTTTTTTAGTATTTTTTTGTTTATATATATATATATACATTTTTTTTTATTAAGAATGAGAGTTGAATAAAATCTAGTTTTTTTGTTTTGTTTTGTAGAAGGAAAGAGAAAGAGTACAAGACAACAAAAGAAAGAAAATTTTTTGTTTTGTTTTATTTTTACGGAAAAAGCTAACACCTTTTTATGTAAAACTAAATGTTTCTATGATAACGATACTTATGTTATTGATGATGATAATGATTATGATTGTGATGAAAAAGTATGAATATTGAAGATCCTATTTTTGTTTAGTTGTCTTTTGTAATACAATTTATGTTACACATACAAATTTATAGTTTCATTACAAAAAAAAACTCTTAAATATGGTTTCAACAAATTTTTTTATTCGAAAATTAATTATTAATGTCGATTTTCTCTACTTTTGGACGATTTTCAGAAAAATCACGTGATTTATAAATCACTTGTTTAATTTTATTCATTTGAGATTGCGATGTCCCGACCATTTGTTCATTTCAATCTCGTAAAATCTCACGTTAAATATTATAATTTAATATAACTTATTTTTTCTTATATACGAAAAGTTCAAGACAAACACTGATAATTTTTTATTTCAACTACCTTTTTATTTTCATCGTATTATCCTTGTTCCGATTTCTTCACTATCCAAGCGAAGCAGTACGTAAATAATATTTACGTACTGCCCCGCTTGTATTGAAGAAATCGGAATAAGGGTAATATGGAGTAAATTAAACAGTCCAGAAGTATATATATATTATATATATATATATATCACATATGTATCAGATTAAAAGGTTTGTACTAAACACATTTTATAAAACAGTAATTTGAAATATAGTATCAAAAATAAGACATTAATACTACTAAAAGAAAAAATAAAAATAATTTTTTTAATTTTTATTCAATTAAATTTCGATACTCTGCCTGCTTACCCATTAAAAAAAATAAAAGCAAAACAAAAAAAAAATCATCAAAACTTTCTTTGTTTCTTTTATAATTCATTATTATAAATTGCTTCCTTGTTCGTCTTAACACTCTTTCATGTTGTCCATAACCAGTGAGAGCAAACACCAAATCTTTTCCTTTAAAATGTGAATCCTTGAAGATCGTAAGACTGTTAAAAAATTTTCTTCTATGCATTTCTATTACATTGTATTGTAAATGTTCTGTATATATATATATTATATACAGTTTGTTTTTATTTGAATGAAACTGAGATTTGTTGATTTTTTAATAAACGGTAATTTTTATTATTATTTATATTTTTCTTTTTTTTGTCTTTGTATTTATTTTTTTGTTTTTAGTGAGTTTTTAGTAATTGTTGTATTTTCTTAAATGTCGGCAAGCTTGTTTTTATTTTTTCTTTTATTTTCCGTTTGTTATTTTTGTTCTATTATTCCGCTGTGTTGATTGTGCATTTCCTGGAAAACTGACAGAAGACATCAAAACATTTAAGAAGTGTTAATTTTTTTTTATTTTTTGTTTTTTTTTGTTAGTTTTTTGGTGTTGTTGTTTTCATTTTTAATTCTATGCAACTTGATTTTGTTTTTTATAATATTTTTATTTTGTGTTGTATTATTTTTTTATGATTTCATCAGTATAATATTTTATCCTTTTGTCATACATTTAATTTTATTAATTTTTTTTTTTTTAAATACTTTATGTTTTTGCGTATTTTGTGCTTGTCACCAGTGTACTCACAAGAAAAGAGATTTGTTTCATGAAATTCAAATGGAATTGAAAATACTTGAGGAAAAATGTTTTGAATTTATATGGACTTGAATAATGAAACAAAACAAACTAAAAAAAAAAATTATGTTTTGTCTCTTTCTATTTTTCAGAATTTTTTTTTTTTACTTTTTTTTTATATTATAATACTGAGTGAAATGGAATGTTAGAATAAATAAATATATATATATCACTATATTTTTCTATACATTTCTTTTGAAGTTAGTGATAGTTTTTGTATTCGTTTCTGCTACATTTTTTTTAATATTACAATAATCAACAAAATAAAAAACAATATTAAAAAAAATTACAAAACAAAAGTAAAAAAAAACAAACGCCCTTAAGTTGTATTTTATCCTGGTTATGTTGAATTACTGTTATGTGCTTAGAATTGTTCTACTTATAAATCTATATAGTACAAACATTTTTTTATTATTTTCAATGTTTAAGAATATAAATCCTGTGTTTAGAAAGCTGGAGGTTGGATGGGTGGTTTGACTTTTTTTTTTTTAGAATAAAAGACATTTCATATGTATGTAGGTGAAAATAAGAAATTTAGAGCACGTTTGAATAATATTACATATTTATTTATTTAAGTATATTTTATTGTACATATATGTAGATTCATATTACATATACATAAATGTACACATATATCAGGTATTATACAATAAAAACCCTAATATACATTTTTATACATAAACATGTATATTTTACATTCCTTAAGTAATACTCCTATAATATTTAAGCATAAATTTAGCACAATAATGAATGTATTTCATATCATTTCAAAATTTATTATTGATTAATGTCAAAATGTATAATAGAACAATTTATGATGAATAAAAGTTGACATTATTTTTTAAATAATATTTTTTGTTTTATATTTTTTTCGATTTCCTGAAAATTTTACATTCAAATTCGTGACAGAAACAAAGATATAATTTTTGTTCAGTATTTCGAATTGTATTTTCTGTGGAATTTTTAAAATGAATAATTTCAAATACAGATAACCTAAATTTTTTATGTTTCATACTTTTCATATTCATATAATTTAAGAATAAAAATTATAAAATATAAATAATAAGATTTAAATGAATTTAAAATTAATTTTACTAAAGTGAATTGAAAATTATCAATTCGAAATATTTAATAAGAAATCTTATTTATTTCATTTAATTACAAATGTTGCTATAAAATTGTGTATATTTTTACTTTAATATAATAAATTTTTTATAAAGATATCTAGATAATGGACTAAGATAGATCAATGGACAGCTTTAGTAATAAATCGACTATGAAATTAAATAAAATAAGTTTCCTGTAACATTACGTTTACTAAATTTTTATATCCTCAATGTATTTATACAAAATTTGAACTGTCTATATCTTTTAGTATCGGAATAATCCTCTATAGATGATAGAAGTTGTATGGCAACTACCGTAAAGAGTTCAAATTTGGGAAAACCGTGATAGAGGTATCCTTTTATTTTGAAAGAACTATCTTTGCACAAAATTTGAGATCTCTATCTCTCTTAGTGTCTAAATAGTCAGAAACAGATACCAGAAGTTGTATGGCAGCTACCGTAAAGAGTTCAAATTTGGGAAAACCGTGAAAGAGGTGTCCTTTTATTTTGAAAGAACTATCTTTGCACAAAATTTGAGATCTCTATCTCTCTTAGTGTCTGAATAGTCCTTTACATGTACCAGAAGTTGTATGGCAGCTACCGTAAAGAGTTCAAATTTTGGAAAACCGTGATAAAGGTGTCATTTTATTTTGAAAGAACTATCTTTGCACAAAATTTGAGCTCTCTATCTCTCTTAGTGTCTGAATAGTCAATAACAGATACCAGAAGTCGTATGGCAGCTACCGTAAAAAGTTCAAATTTGGGAAAACCGTGATAGAGGTGTCCCTTTATTTTGAAAGAACTATCTTTGCACAAAATTAGAGCTCTCTATCTCACTTAGTGTCTGAATAGTCAGAAACAGATACCAGAAGTTGTATGGCAGCTACCGTAAAGAGTTCAAATTTGGGAAAACCGTGATAGAGGTGTCCTTTTATTTTGAAAGAACTATCTTTGCACAAAATTTGAGCTCTCTATCTCTCTTAGTGTCTGAATAGTCAATAACAGATACCAGAAGTCGTATGGCAGCTACCGTAAAAAGTTCAAATTTGGGAAAACCGTGATAGAGGTGTCCTTTTATTTTAAAAGAACTATCTTTGCAAAAATTTGAGCTCTCTATCTCTCTTAGTGTCTGAATAGTCAATAACAGATACCAGAAGTCGTATGGCAGCTACCGTAAAGAGTTCAAATTTTGGAAAACCGTGATAGAAGTGTCCCTTTATTTTGAAAGAACTAACTTTGCACAAAATTTTAGCTCTCTATCTCTCTTAGTGTCTAAATAGTCCACAACAGGTACCAGAAGTTGTATGGCAGCTACCGTAAAGAGTTAAAATTTGGGAAAACCGTGATAGAGGTGTCCTTTTATTTTGAAAGAACTATCTTTGCACAAAATTTGAGCTCTCTATCTCTCTTAGTGTCTGAAAAGTCAATAACAGATACCAGAAATCGTATGGCAGCTACCGTTAAAAGTACAAATTTTGGAAAACCGTGACAGATGTGTCCTTTTATTTTGAAAGAACTATCTTTCCACAAAATTGTAGCTCTCTATCTCTCTTAGTGTCTGAACAGTCCACAACAGGTACCAGAAGTTGTATGCCAGCTACCGTAAAGAGTTCAAATTTTGGAAAACCGTGATATACGTGTCCCTTTATTTTGAAAGAACTATCTTTGCACAAAATTTGAGCTCTCTATCTCACTTAGTGTATGAATAGTCAATAACAGATACCAGAAGTCGTATGGCAGCTACCGTAAAAAGTTAAAATTTGGGAAAACCGTGATAGAGGTGTCCTTTTATTTTGAAAGAACTATCTTTGCACAAAATTTGAGCTCTCTATCTCTCTTAGTGTCTGAAAAGTCAATAACAGATACCAGAAATCGTATGGCAGCTACCGTAAAAAGTACAAATTTTGGAAAACCGTGACAGATGTGTCCTTTTATTTTGAAAGAACTATCTTTCCACAAAATTGTAGCTCTCTATCTCTCTTAGTGTCTGAACAGTCAATAACAGATACCAGAAGTCGTATGGCAGCTACCGTAAAAAGTTGAAATTTGGGAAAACCGTGATAGAGGTGTCCTTTTATTTTAAAAGAACTATCTTTGCAAAAAAATCGAGCTCTCTATCTCTCTTAGTGTCTGAATAGTCAATTACAGATACCAGAAGTCGTATGGCAGCTACCGTAAGAAGTTCAAATTTGGGAAAACCGTGATAGAGGTGTCTTTTTATTTTGAAAGAACTATCTTTGCACAAAATTTGAGCTCTCTATCTTTCTTAGTGTCTGAATAGTCAATAACAGATACCAGAAGTCGTATGGCAGCTACCGTAAAGAGTTCAAATTTTGGAAAACCGTGATAGACGTGTCCCTTTATTTTGAAAGAACTAACTTTGCACAAAATTTTAGCTGTCTATCTCTCTTAGTGTCTAAATAGTCCACAACAGGTACCAGAAGTTGTATGGCAGCTACCGTAAAGAGCTCAAATTTGGGAAATCCGTGATAGAGGTGTCCTTTTATTTTAAAGGAACTATCTTTGCACAAAATTTGAGCTCTCTATCTCTCTTAGTGTCTGAATAGTCAATAACAGAGACCAGAAGTCGTATGGCAGCTACCGTAAAGTGTTCAAATTTTGGAAAAGCGTGATAGAGGTGTCCTTTTATTTTGAAAGAACTTTCTTTGGACAAAATTTGAGCTCTCTTTCTCTCTTAGTGTCTGAATAGTCAATAACAGAGACCAGAAGTCGTATGGCAGCTACCGTAAAGAGTTCAAACTTTGGAAAACCGTGATAGAGGTGTCCTTTTATTTTGAAAGAACTATCTTTGCACAAAATTTGAGCTCTCTATCTCTATTAGTGTCTGAATGGTCAATAACAGGTACCAGAAGTTGTATGGCAGCTACCGTAAAGTGTTCAAATTTTGAAAAAGCGTGATAGAAGTGTCCTTTTATTTTGAAAGAACTATCTTTGCACGAAATTTGAGCTCTCTATCTCTCTTAGTGTCTGAATGGTCAATAACAGGTACCAGAAGTTGTATGGCAGCTACCGTAAAGTGTTCAAATTTTGGAAAAGCGTGATAGAGGTGTCCTTTTATTTTGAAAGAACTATCTTTGCACAAAATTTGAGCTCTCTATCTCTCTTAGTGTCTGAATAGTCAATAACAGAGACCAGAAGTCGTATGGCAGCTACCTTAAAGAGTTCAAACTTTGGAAAACCGTGATAGAGGTGTACTTTTATTTTGAAAGAACTATATTTGCACAAAATTTGAGCTCTCTATCTCTCTTAGTGTCTGAATAGTCAATAACAGAGACCAGAAGTCGTATGGCAGCTACCGTAAAGTGTTCAAATTTTGGAAAAGCGTGATAGAGGTGTCCTTTTATTTTGAAAGAACTATCTTTGCACAAAATTTGAGCTCTCTATCTTTCTTAGTGTCTGAATAGTCAATAACAGAGACCAGAAGTCGTATGGCAGCTACCGTAAAGTGTTCAAATTTTGAAAAAGCGTGATAGAAGTGTCCTTTTATTTTGAAAGAACTATCTTTGCACGAAATTTGAGCTCTCTATCTCTCTTAGTGTCTGAATGGTCAATAACAGGTACCAGAAGTTGTATGGCAGCTACCGTAAAGTGTTCAAATTTTGGAAAAGCGTGATAGAGGTGTCCTTTTATTTTGAAAGAACTATCTTTGCACAAAATTTGAGCTCTCTATCTCTCTTAGTGTCTGAATAGTCAATAACAGAGACCAGAAGTCGTATAGCAGCTACCTTAAAGAGTTCAAATTTTGGAAAACCGTGATAGAAGTGTCCCTTTATTTTGAAAGAACTAACTTTGCACAAAATTTTAGCTCTCTATCTCTCTTAGTGTCTAAATAGTCCACAACAGGTACCAGAAGTTGTATGGCAGCTACCGTAAAGAGCTCAAATTTGGGAAATCCGTGATAGAGGTGTCCTTTTATTTTGAAAGAACTATCTTTGCACAAAATTTGAGCTCTCTATCTCTCTTAGTGTCTGAATAGTCAATAACAGAGACCAGAAGTCGTATGGCAGCTACCGTAAAGTGTTCAAATTTTGGAAAAGCGTGATAGAGGTGTCCTTTTATTTTGAAAGAACTATCTTTGCACAAAATTTGAGCTCTCTATCTTTCTTAGTGTCTGAATAGTCAATAACAGAGACCAGAAGTCGTATGGCAGCTACCGTAAAGAGTTCAAACTTTGGAAAACCGTGATAGAGGTGTCTTTTTATTTTGAAAGAACTATCTTTGGACAAAATTTGAGCTCTCTATCTCTCTTAGTGTCTGAATAGTCAATAACAGAGACCAGAAGTCGTATGGCAGCTACCGTAAAGAGTTCAAACTTTGGAAAACCGTGATAGAGGTGTCCTTTCATTTTGAAAGAACTATCTTTGCACAAAATTTGAGCTCTCTATCTCTCTTTGTGTCTGAATGGTCAATAACAGGTACCAGAAGTTGTATGGCAGCTACCGTAAAAAGTTCAAATTTGGGAAAACCGTGATAGAGGTGTCCTTTTATTTTGAAAGAACTATCTTTGCACAAAATTTGAGCCCTCTATCTCTCTTAGTGTCTGAATGGTCAATAACAGGTACCAGAAGTTGTATGGCAGCTACCGGAAAAAGTTCAAATTTGGGAAAGCCGTGATAGAGGTGTCCTTTTATTTTGAAAGAACTATCTTTGCACAAAATTTGAGCTCTCTATCTCTCTTAGTGTCTGAATGGTCATTATCAGGTACCAGAAGTTGTATGGCAGCTACCGTAAAGTGTTCAAATTTTGGAAAACCGTGATAAAGGTATCCTTTTATTTTGAAAGAACTATCTTTGCACAAAATTTGAGCTCTCTATCTCTCTTAGTGTCTGAATGGTCAATAACAGGTACCAGAAGTTGTATGGCAGGTACCGTAAAAAGTTCAAATTTGGGAAAACCATGATAGATGTGTCCTTTTATTTTGAAAGAACTATCTTTGTACAAAATTTGAGCTCTCTATCTCTTTTAGTGTCTGAATAGTCCACAACAGGTACCAGAAGTTGTGTGGCAACTACCGTAAAGTGTTCAAATTTTGGAAAACCGTGATAAAGGTGTCCTTTTATTTTGAAAGAACTATCTTTGCACAAAATTTGAGCTCTCTATCTCTCTTAGTGTCTGAATGGTCAATAACAGGTACCAGAAGTTGTATGGCAGCTACCGTAAAAAGTTCAAATTTGGGAAAACCGTGATAGAGGTGTTCTTTTATTTTGAAAGAACTATCTTTGCACAAAAATTGAGCTCTCTATCTCTCTTAGTGCCTGAATGGTCAATAACAGGTACCAGAAGTTGTATGGCAGCTACCGTAAAGAGTTGAAATTTTGAAAAACCGTGATAGAGGTGTCCTTTTATTTTGAAAGAACTATCTTTGCACAAAATTTGAGCTCTGTATCTCTCTTAGTGTCTGAATAGTCCACAAAGGTACCAGAAGTTGTATGCCAGCTACCGTAAAGAGTTGAAATTTTGAAAAACCGTGATAGAGGTGTCCTTTTATTTTGAAAGAACTATATTTGCACAAAATTTGAGCTCTCTACCTCTCTTAGTGTCTGAATAGTTCCCAACAGGTACCAGAAGTTGTATGGCAGCTACCGTAAGGGGTTCAAATTTTGAAAAACCGCGATAGAGGTGTCCTTTTATTTTGAAAGAACTATCTTTGCACAAAATTTGAGCTCTCTATCTCTCTTTGTGTCTGAATGGTCCATAACAGGTACCAGAAGTTGTATGGCAGCTACCGTAAAAAGTTCAAATTTGGGAAAACCGTGATAGAGGTGTTCTTTTATTTTGAAAGAACTATCTTTGCACAAAATTTGAGCTCTCTATCTCTCTTAGTGTCTGAATGGTCAATAACAGGTACCAGAAGTTGTATGGCAGCTACCGTAAAGAGTTGAAATTTTGAAAAACCGTGATAGAGGTGTCCTTTTCTTTTGAAAGAACTATCTTTGCACAAAATTGGAGCTCTGTATCTCTCTTAGTGTCTGAATAGTCCACAACAGGTACCAGAAGTTGTATGCCAGCTACCGTAAAGAGTTGAAATTTTGAAAAACCGTGATAGAGGTGTCCTTTTATTTTGAAAGAACTATCTTTGCACAAAATTTGAGCTCTGTATCTCTCTTAGTGTCTGAATAGTCCACAACAGGTACCAGAAGTTGTGTGGCAGCTACCGTAAAGTGTTCAAATTTTGGAAAACCGTGATAAAGGTGTCCTTTTATTTTGAAAGAACTATCTTTGCACAAAATTTGAGCTCTCTATCTCTCTTAGTGTCTGAATGGTCAATAACAGGTACCAGAAGTTGTATGGCAGCTACCGTAAAAAGTTCAAATTTGGGAAAACCGTGATAGAGGTGTTCTTTTATTTTGAAAGAACTATCTTTGCACAAAAATTGAGCTCTCTATCTCTCTTAGTGCCTGAATGGTCAATAACAGGTACCAGAAGTTGTATGGCAGCTACCGTAAAGAGTTGAAATTTTGAAAAACCGTGATAGAGGTGTCCTTTTATTTTGAAAGAACTATATTTGCACAAAATTTGAGCTCTCTACCTCTCTTAGTGTCTGAATAGTTCCCAACAGGTACCAGAAGTTGTATGGCAGCTACCGTAAGGGGTTCAAATTTTGAAAAACCGCGATAGAGGTGTCCTTTTATTTTGAAAGAACTATCTTTGCACAAAATTTGAGCTCTCTATCTCTCTTAGTGTCTGAATAGTCAATAACAGAGACCAGAAGTCGTATGGCAGCTACCGTAAAGTGTTCAAATTTTGGAAAAGCGTGATAGAGGTGTCCTTTTATTTTGAAAGAACTATCTTTGCACAAAATTTGAGCTCTCTATCTCTCTTAGTGTCTGAATAGTCAATAACAGAGACCAGAAGTCGTATGGCAGCTACCGTAAAGAGTTCAAACTTTGGAAAACCGTGATAGAGGTGTCCTTTTATTTTGAAAGAACTATCTTTGGACAAAATTTGAGCTCTCTCTCTCTCTTAGTGTCTGAATAGTCAATAACAGAGACCAGAAGTCGTATGGCAGCTACCGTAAAAAGTTCAAGTTTGGGAAAAGCGTGATAGAGGTTTCCTTTTATTTTGAAAGAACTATCTTTGCACAAAAATTGAGCTCTCTATCTCTCTTTGTGTCTGAATGGTCCATAACAGGTACCAGAAGTTGTATGGCAGCTACCGTAAAAAGTTCAAATTTGGGGAAACCGTGATAGAGGTGTCCTTTTATTTTGAAAGAACTATCTTTGCACAAAATTTGAGCTCTCTATCTCTCTTAGTGTCTGAATAGTCAATAACAGAGACCAGAAGTCGTATGGCAGCTACCGTAAAGTGTTCAAATTTTGGAAAAGCGTGATAGAGGTGTCCTTTTATTTTGAAAGAACTATCTTTGCACAAAATTTGAGCTCTCTATCTCTCTTAGTGTCTGAATAGTCAATAACAGAGACCAGAAGTCGTATGGCAGCTACCGTAAAGAGTTCAAACTTTGGAAAACCGTGATAGAGGTGTCTTTTTATTTTGAAAGAACTATCTTTGGACAAAATTTGAGCTCTCTATCTCTCTTAGTGTCTGAATAGTCAATAACAGAGACCAGAAGTCGTATGGCAGCTACCGTAAAGAGTTCAAACTTTGAAAAACCGTGATAGAGGTGTCCTTTTATTTTGAAAGAACTATCTTTGCACAAAATTTGAGCTCTCTATCTCTCTTAGTGTCTGAATGGTCAATAACAGGTACCAGAAGTTGTATGGCAGCTACCGGAAAAAGTTCAAATTTGGAAAAACCGTGATAGAGGTGTCATTTTATTTTGAAATAACTATCTTTGCACAAAATTTGAGCTCTCTATCTCTCTTAGTGTCTGAATAGTCCTCTACAGATACCAGAAGTTGTATGGCAGCTACCGTAAAGAGTTCAAATCTAGGAAAACTGTGTCCTTTAAAATTGTAATAAAGGTGTCCTTTTATTTTGAAAGATCCATCTTTAAATGAATTGAATGCAGTAATACCATTTTTATATAATTCAAAAATTTTTAATATTTTCCAAAAAATATGTTTTTTAATTACGTAAATTATAAAATATAAAAACGCATAAAAATCATATCTTTCTGTAAAACAAATTTTTTTGACAGGTGAAAATTTATAATGATATTAGAAGTGATTTTTCATTAAAAAAAATTTCAAATTAATTTAAAAAAAAAAAAACCAATTAAATTTAAAATATTTTCAGTTCGATCTGGAAATGAATCGATTTATTGGTTATGATTTTGAATTATTTTGTATTTATTTGTTAAAATATATTTACAAACTTATATTATACAGAGTGTACAATAATCAGTATTCCGTATTGCAGACATAATAAATAATAATTGTTGAAGAGACTTAAAACAAACATTATTACATTGCCATATAAAACCTATTAGTTTTTTTTTTATTAGACCAAAAATTTAAAACAAATAATCATTTTTATAATTCGAGTAACAATATTTTATTCATCCTTTATAAACGCAACCATTAGATCATTTCAAGAATGTACTCCATTAAATTATAAAGAAACAACAATTTAACTTTAAATTTCGAATTCTGACATTTATACAAAAAAATTAAAAACTAAAGAAACTCATTTTTTGGTATTGGCTAAATTTACATACCTGAGTAATCGCTGCTTGGTGAATATATGGCTGTCAATGTAAATTTAATAGAAAATTTAATTATCTATTAAAAATATATCAAAACATACAAAATTTTACATAATATTCCGTTAACACATGACTGTCTGATATCTATCGATAGATAAAATTTACATCCTATCAATATTTATCTTTATATTTAGAATCGAATTTGACTCTCTTGTAGATACCAACACTCTTTTATCATAATTAATAATAATTTTTAAAACTTTTCGAATTGGTTACAATAATATCGGAGACAATTTTATTATAACCTTAGATGGCAGTAATTTTTCCTCTAGTAATTTGTTCAGTTTTAATCTTTTTTTTATTATTGTTGGCAAATTTAATATCCTCAGAAGCACTTTCAAACATTGAAATTGTTTTTTTTTTTTTTAAATTCGTTATAAAAGAAATAATTATTTAATCCAAAATCTATCAACTAAGGTCTTAGACTAGGAGATTCCAACTTAATATTTTAATCTCGTCAAAAAGCAATTAGTAATTTTATACAAAATTCACTTACGTGAATAATTAGAGTATTGCGTAATGTATCAAAAGTCACCTTTGATAAACATAAAAATATCCCTTTTCAAAAACTTCTGATGATGAACTACTGTGTAATAACCGAAATCGCAAATGAAATTTAGTGAAATTAACCTAGAATGTTTTTTTTTGGTTATTTTATCCTTTTAAAGGCTTAGTGGCATTTAAATAAAAATTATTTTGCAAAAAATTAATATAATAATAACAATAATGATTTAAAAAAAAAAAAAATTTATTACTAAAAAACAAAGGCATATTTTTTAACAAATTTTCACATTTGTTTTTCTTTTATTTTATTTTTTCATTTTTATAATTTTCCACCTACAAAAATGCACTCAAATAACACAAACGTACACATATTGTTTAAAATAAAAAAAAAAATAAAATAAATAAAAAAAAATAACAACAACAAAATACACGTTTTACAAAATGAATGGATCACAACTAGGTAATAAATTAGTTTTTTAACAATAATTATTCATATATTGTTTTTATTCTTTTTTTTTAATAATTTTTTTTTTTTCCAATGTTTTTGTAGTTGTTTTTTGTTTTATAATTTATTTATATAAAATGAATAGTTAGTTATTAAATTGATTCAACATATTGTCATTTTGAACATTAATTATTTGCGATTAAAAAATAATCTTTTATACAATATAGCATAATTACATAAACATAAAGGGATCTGTAAGTTGATACCACCACCGGTTAATATGAATTGGATGAAAAATAAAATTTGTTAATGTAAAATTCAAAAATCTAATGTGATTGAAAGAATATTTTAAACTGTAGAATAAAAACGAATTGTGCAGTTTGACCAAAAAGTAGTAGAACATATAGTTCTTGTTTAATAACTACCAAATATTGGGTAATATATTAGAGTATAATGTTGAAGAGTATAGAAAAAATTATTCTCATGTCTATCTACACAGAATATGGATGAATTTAATGTTTCTTTATGTATTTCTATATCTAATAATAAACCTAAATACATACCTTATTTATTTTTATTTATTATTTATTATTAATTTATTTCACTTGGTAAATCGATTTCACTGAAAACTATTTTAAGTAATTTATTCATTACATATATCAGTCCAATTGTTTTTACTTTGAGTTGTATTACTAACAAAGCTCATAAGTTAAATTTTAAAATATCAAAAACCAAAAGCAAAAAACATTTAAATTAAATTATCAAGTAATTATTATTACTATTATTATTAATTGAAATTTATAAAATACATAATTTTTAAACAATATCATAATTAAATAATTAGATAAAATAATATAATTAAGTATTTTAAAATCGATAAATGTTTTTTTTTTGTTTTACTATTCCCATAATTGTTACTGGAACCAAAAGCTACATTTAAATTATTATATTTACCGATAATAATTGCATAATTTAATTAAATTTAAAACTAATTATTTAATTTTGAAAATTGATATGCGTAAATTAAAAATTTTAAAAGTTATTGTTTATTTATTTGGCATATGGTTTTCGACCAAAAAAAACAATCAGAATTTTAAAAAAAAAATTATTTTTAGTTTTTCACGAATTTTAGAAAAAAATTTGTTTGTGGATTTATTGTCATTAGACTGTATATTGTCAATAGACATTAGACCTTCATAATTGGTATTATATTATTTTGTATTTAATATCGTGAATTATATCTTTCGGTACTTAATATGGAACTACAAAATTCTTAGTTACAAAATTCTGCATTCTAATTTGCTGGAAAATACGGAAAAATAAATTTTTAATATTTATTTCAGAGTTGTGAAAAATTATAATTAACAAAAAATTCAGTATTTTGTAATTTAAAAATTTTGTAATGAGAATTTTATTACACGACCTATACACAAAACTCTACCAAAGTTCATAAAATTAATAAAAATTTTATTTTTATTATTTAAGATCAAAACTTTTTAAATAAAACGAAAAAAAAATGCAAATACAATTAAATTCAATTGAAAAATAAGAAAATTCAATAAATACATTTTGTTCTTACTCTTAGACTACTTATTAGAAGACATTAAACGAACTTTTCAATTTTTAATATACGTTAAAACAAACTATAAATAACGGGCAATGACTCTTTGTGAGATATACAATTTAAAATTTATAATATTTATAATATATCTAAAAACAGAAACGTAAACAAAAATGGAAAAGGTAATACCAATTGAATTGAATTTAACCCACACAAATGATACAAAAATACAGTATATAAGCATTCTTTCACCCATCAAAACAAAAATCCCACCAATATAATATTATTATTGCTTATTTCGACTTACAAAATCAATTTTGGCACTATAATCTGCTATTTCTGATGCACGCTGTTATAATTATGTATATTTATAAATCATATTACTCAATTTTATATATACATAAGCATCACATATATAGCTATACATTTAAAATGCTTACAATTAAATTCATTTTTCCACATAATATATAATTATCCTTACGGTAAAATGAAAGTAAATTACGCAAATAAATCTTATAGTTTTGTATATAAATGTCGCGCATTTATATAAGTATATATATACATAATCATATATGTACATATGGAGAAAATTAACTTAATATATCCTTTTTAATAAAATCGTTAAATTTTATTATACTTCTATATACATAAAATATTGTGTATATATATATTAATGTATATGTACAAATATACTACCCATAATTAAAAATATTGTGAATGAGTACATGATCCATTGGGAATAAGTTTTATGTGGTTAATGGGGAAAATTTACAGTTTATTATTAGCGCATTAAAATTTACTATTTCTTTTCCATTATTAATATACAGTATGTGACATGTGAATATGAACACTAAAAACAAAATAAAACATTATTAAATATTTTTGTTTTATAAAAAAAATTTTGATTTAATACTCCAATGTAAAAGCAAAAATTAACATTTTTGTACACCATCAAATACCCTTACTAGTAATTATCGTTAAATCAATAAGAAAATTTTCTATTTTATAGATTTATTATAAGAAAATGAATTTTTCAGTTTACTTTAAATTAAATAAAATACAAAATTATTTTCAAAAGCAAACATTTTTTTTATTAAGTTAAACTATCTACTAGTTTAAACGAACACAAATTTAAAAAAATTTTTTTCAACTTTAACCATTGATTAAGAATACTAGTATTATTAATCAATGCTTTGACTGACATTCAATCGATTTACTTTTACTATATTATATTTTTATTGTCTCCTATCATTATTTTTTCTATTTGAAAGATTATTA
Organism: Argyra leucocephala; assembly: GCA_963942445.1. Classification (NCBI taxonomy): domain Eukaryota; kingdom Metazoa; phylum Arthropoda; class Insecta; order Diptera; family Dolichopodidae; genus Argyra; species Argyra leucocephala. The sequence continues at coordinate 150,918,982 of OZ012680.1, forward strand.
CAAAATGAATGGTAACATTTTGCCTAATAAATACAAATTTGAATTTTCTTTATTAATATTGTTCATATCTATGTGATGTGAATTATATTCTCAGACAAAATATAAATGTGGTAGCATTGGATATAATTGTTGCGTACATAACCAAAAAAAAAAAATAAAATAAAAAAATAATTAAAAGATTGTTAATAAATTTAAAAGGCAATTAAAAAATTTATTGAAGAAATTGTCAAAGTATAAATGAATGCAACACTTATGAGTTTTTTAATTGCAAATGCGCCAATAAACACACATTTTTTGGTTTATATGTTTGATTCATTTCAGTTTTTTATCTTTTGTTTTTCTTAATTTTTTCCCATCAACTAGGACTATAGTCGAATTACCATCAGTGAATTACGCAACAATCGTCGAAGTATAATTCATTGGTTTTGTATCAATTTTTAATATCAAATTGAATGCTTAAAGGTGTTTTATATAATATTAATATTGAAACGTTTTTGTTTAACCAAACCTAATTAAAAACATCATTAATTAAGTCAGGAGTATATGTTGGAAAAACAAAAAAACATTTTTTCAATCATTTTTTTTTTTTTCAGTATTCACTTGAATAAAAAATTATTATTTGAAATTCACTTAAATAAAGCAATAATAATAAATAAAACTAATTCAGTTTGGGCATATCTAGCTTGGTATCCAAAGAAATATTTATGAATCAAAATTATTCTCAAAAGTAAAATTGAATGAAACTAAAAACCCGGAAAAAATAAGATGATATTCTCGTGGTTGAAAGGCGTATGTTTTTCATGTGCTTTATTAAACGACCAAAATCTTTGTTTCAAGCTGTAACTGATAAAGTTAAAATTGTGGTTATGATATGTAATGTTTACAACAAATAAAACAATTTCCAATGACGATGGCATAATTAGGAGTTAGTTTTTCTAAAGTTTTAGCATACTAACAACAACACAATAAGTTTTCTTTCTGAAATTTCAATATGTTCACTAATGTTATAATATGTGGAAAATATTTAAAATTTGAAATGAAAGTTTACTAAATAGAAAATAGTATTGTTAGTATATTTTTAATAACTTATATTAAAAAAAATCAAATTCTTTTTATCAACAATAATTTATTGTAATTTTTCTATTAGGATGTGAGCAATTTTATATTAATTGCTCTAACATGATGTTTAATATAATTTAATATAATCAGTACAAGCTTTTTCAAAAATATACAAAATAATATAATTCAATGAAAAGAGTATATAGGATAAGAAAAATATACAAAACAATAATAGTACAAGTCAAAATCATCCAATTTAAACATTAATAAAACAAAAATAAGAATGTATCAATAAACTAAATCTACTATTTGTTTTTAAACTACCAATTTATTTCATTTCACTAGGAATTGTATTGTACAACTTATATACGCTCTATTACATAGACTATAAATAGTCCACTGATTCTGAAATCAGAAGATATTATTTTGATATTTCCTGCTGATTTTGTTGCGTACTCATGATATGCATTAGTTTTTCCTCAATAGGATGTTTTTTATTAACATTTTCTATGACCATCAGATGTATACTTGATTAGCCAATTTAAATTGTATCACCTACTTAAGTGGGAAGTTTTTCTTGTAGCCAAATAAATTTTTTATAGCCTTATTTTGAATTATTTGCAGATTACTTATATATTTATTAAAACTACTTCCTTAAACTTGTATAGCTTATGTGATGACGCTATATAACATACTGTAATACATCGATTGTTTATTTAATTTTTTATTTAATTTTAAATATTTCAGCAATTTTCATTCCTATGCATATTTTTTCTTTAATTTGAGAAATCTATCTCAATTTGCTATCCATTAATAGCTCCTAGATATGTATATTGCTGAACCCTTTTTATAATATTAAAACCTCTTATTGAATTAATATTGTAGGAAAAATTAATTTAGGAATATTCAAAATAAAAAATGAAAAAAAAAAAATTAAATTTAAATAAACAACATTAAAATATTTTTTTTTTAATATCATAATTTTTATTTCTAGTGATAATTAAATTAAATACTTTGATTGTTACCAGGTTTCCGGTCACTAACAATTTTTCATATTTGATTGTCAATATCGATACTACGGAAGCAACATATCTACTTCCTTCATCAGTGCTTGTGACTAAGTTGGTTAGTGAACGGAAACCTAAAGCCAACAATTAAATTATTTAACAATAAAATAACTTATATAGCTATATGAGTTAAGAGTCAAAAATTGTGATTTGCAAATTATAACAAAAAATTCACCAAATGATTGAAAATGACCCAAGAATAAATTTTTAGACATAAATGAATAAAGTAATATATACAAAAACATAATAATTATTTTTCATCGAATTCTCTATTATAATGAATTTTGATTCCATTATATTGAAAATCACAATTACACAGAATATATTATTGTAAGGCATATATTTTTTTGCTAAAATCATATGCTTTGAAATTCGAAATAAATTTAAATGTAATTATAATACAGATTGAATATAAATTGAATTTCCTCCAATAAATTTGGAAATTACAAAATATATCTATATGTACAACATATATCTAGATATATTATGTATCTATCAACAATAATAATATATTTATAAAATTTCAACCATACGCAAAAAAAAAATAAATTCTGTTTTTCATAAATCAGTTAATTTCACAATTTACATGAAAATATTTTTCATTTCTCTTTTAACTTTTTGAAAATATTTTGAAAAATTTCACTACAAAAAAAAACAAAAAAAAAATCAAATCACAAACCAAAATTCACATAATTTCATAGCAATTCATGATTAAATTATAAGAATTCCACAAATATTAGCTACATTGTACCAATAACTATAAATAAAGCTACCATTTTATTATAATCTAAAAGTATTAAAATTTTAAAAATAAATAAAATAAAATAATAAAGAGATTAGCTTATTTGTTTGAATTTGAAGAATAAAGTGTAAAGATATTTCGTATATGTATTTATAATATTCACATAATTTAATAAAAAAAATATTTATTCGTTTTCATTTCATATCATTGTTTATAACCTAAACTGACTATAAACAAAAAAATTCTTAATATATCCTGACAAACAAAATAAATAAATACATACAAAAGAAAGATGTAAAGTATTTTAATAAAAAAAAAATGAATATGGTCACTTTACTCTACATAAAATATTTTATTGAAAGCTTGTCATCATTACAATTTACAACATACTAAAAAAAAACAAAACAACAACTAAAAAAAATTGTTAAATTTTCTCTTTTAAATTTCAAAATTTCATTTTCGATTCAAAATACTCATACGCATACGAATACATTACACCAGTTATATATACACGAGAATTTGTGAGAATGTTAGATGTACATTGTATTATAAACGAGTATAACTATTTGATTTTATGATTATGATTATGATGATGATTATGATTATGATATTGATGATGAAGAAGAATCTGAGTAATTTTGATTACAAAATTTTCCAGCAATTTTCATCATATCAATTTATAATAAAAAAAAAAAATTTTTCATTTTTTATTTTTGTTGTTTTTGATTTTAAATTAAGATCAAAGGATGTATAATATACTAAATATATATCTATATATTTAGAATATACATAATATATGTGAGTGAGTGAGTTTGATGAGTACACGTTGAAGTATTTTTAGTATAGTGTTACTTCTAGGTATTTGAATACCAAAATTGCAATAAAACAAAAATATATATATATTTTTTCAAAAAACCCATAACTCAAGAATTAAAATTTAAAAAATTTCAAAATTAAAAATTTGATTTTTAATTATTGTTTTAATTTTAATATTATAGTTATATAACTTTTTTTTAAAATAATTTCTACAAAGTATACCTACAATGTTTATATAGCATTGATTCAAATTAAACTACATCCGTATATCTTGTATACAAAACACTATATCAAAAAATATACTCAGATAATTGTAATAAGGTGCGACAAGAGATATCTACATTAGATATACCTACATCATATATAAAAAAAAAACAACTTTTTTTGTATCGTTAGATGCAACATTTCAATAATAATTTATTTTCAATTTCTCTGATAATGAAATTTTCTATTAAAAATGAAAAAAAAATTAATTTATTTTTTGGTATTTTTCCTGTATTTACAAAATACAATATTTGATTGAAGAAATAATTAAATTTTTTCGCAATGAATATCATATCAAGCAGATACAAAAATTATTTTAATTAAATTATATAATATACGAGTACAGCAAATGGTTAAAATTAAAGAAAGATAAAATATTGAAAGATAAAAAGAAGACTGAAGTAGTTTAAAAATTAAGATACTATAGTAATGACGATTACTTTGAGCTCACAACCTATATGTTATTCGGCATTTAGAAGCTTGAATCAAATAAATTTCACAATAATTATCTTTTGTCAACTACGCGATATACTACTCCATTGCAAAAAAGTTTGCCCATTTTTATTTTTTCTATATTAAATCCGCTTCAGTACTAGCATAATAATTTCTCATTTTATTTTAATAGAGTAACAATTTAAGAGAACTGTGCAGAATTATGTGACTACTCATTACTGAATTAATTCGTCAAGAACAGTGCAAATTATTGTTTATTTTTTTTTCATAACCACTTTATTTATTTGTCTTAAGTTAAATGAATATTTTACTAAATAGTTATTAATTGGTAACTATATAGTTTGAGAAGTTTTACATTTTATGCTTAAAATATTTACATTATTTTTTTTGAATAATGAAGTTTTAAAGAGTTAATTTTTATAAAAAAAAAATACAAAACCTTATAGTTGAATTCTACTTTATTGTTTTTCTTTTTATTTGTCTTAAAATTTTATTTAAGATTCAGATTTTAAAATTAATTTGAAACTCACATGCGCATACTTTAAATAATAAAATTTTTATTTAATAGTGTAGAAGAGATGTCGATTTTTGATTTTTATTAAAAACATTCTAATTGTCCTCTTTAAAAGTGAAAATTAAAAACCATAATTAAAAATTATTATTATAAGGATGTAGTCAGTATCGAAGTGGAAAAAAGTGGAACAAACGAGGAGTTATTTGCTCTCTTAATGTGAATATTTTATTTATAACTTTGTATTGAAGTAAAAAATTACGTTTGTAAGCTTGGGAGGACAAACGATTTGATAATTCTGGCCAGCAGTTGGTTTGTATGGCTTTTTTATTTGGAAAAAATTCAATATGATAGTCAAAAATTAAACGCTTACCTCCTCATAAATCTTCCAGAAGTATGCTTTATATAATTTCTTGCTTATGATTGATTTACTCAACCATAAAACCAAAAACAAAAAAATATGTCATGTTTTATTTTTAAAATGTAATATAAAGGTAAATCAAAGACTATCATTAAATAAAATACTTGCTAATTTTTTGTGTTATAGGTGCATATTTGCTAGTAACTTTGTTAGCGCATTTTGTTGGAAATTAGAAATTAGTGGTGTTCAAATTAGATCCGTAACAAGTAATTAGGACTATACTCTCTTCATTCTATTTCAGATTTTTTCGATTAAATTTTTGAACAAAGTTTATTTGTTTTATTTTATTATTCCGCCAGAGGTAAAAAACAACCGAAAAGCATAAATCTTAAGATTTAAATAAATAAAATTTCTTAAATTAATTTAAGTTAAATAAAATTTTCAAAGAATAAGTAGTAAACACACATAAAAAAAAATAAAAAAAACTTAAACAAAAAAAAAAGCAAGTAGCTATCTTCATTATTTTTGAAATCTTGTAATAAATTTTCAGTTTCAGTAGAAAACAAACATTTTTCGTTCATATTTTGATTTTTTTTTTTTTTTTTATTTTGTAAAGGGTGGCTTTTGCTTTTAGAGTGGTAAAACAAAATCAAAACAATTTAACAATAATATTGAATGGGCACGTGTTCTAATATTTCGTAATTACTAAGGTTTGATTAACATGGAAAAATTAATATCGCAACAACATTTTCAAATTGAAGAAATTTTATTCCCAAAATCAATCAAATCTGCTCATCAAAGTTATAAAGCAATTCATGAAATTTATATGAGTCTGACAATATTTATAGTAACATTTACCTGTTTTTGTTTTCAATTTGTCTGTATTTTCATTTACCTGTAACTTAAACTTCCGCAATTCTAAAAAAATGAAAATCACCCTTTACATTTATGAACATTTCATGTTAATATCAACATCATTGTGATAATTTTTATCATTTTCTCGTCTATATATATATACAAATATATATCTATATATAAATAAATATATATAAGTACAGAATGATGAAATAAAAAAAATCTTTTTAAATAATGCCTTTAAGGATTCTTCATCTCACTATTAGTCAAAAATTTCATTTTAACCCATAAGTTAACTATATAGGTTTATTGGTAGCAAATACTACCTATCTTAAATATATAAAAATTTCATGAATTTCACAAAAAATTATTCTAATTGTTGTAACATTTTTTTTAAATTTCGTATTTTCTGGTTCTATTTGACTTAAGTTTACTTAACAAAAATTTTCAATACCTTTTAAACTTAAAATATAATAATGTCAAAAACGGTGCAAATATACCGATACCATTATATTATGGTTAAAAACAAAAAAAATAACTATGACAGAGCATGGAATGAAAATTTTTGCATAAAAATTATTTAATAAAAAAATTAAAATAAAAAGTTTTTTTTTAATTTACAGAAAAAAAAAACAAATTACTTTATTTTCTACATTTTTGATTATTCCTTTTCTGATCCTTGATGCATATTAATTTAATGAAGACGACGACGATGATGATGATGACGATGACGACTATACCTAGAATGACGACTTCTACAACGCTACTATCTATCTATAATTTCTGTTTTTTTTTTTCTTCTTTTTATGCTTTTAATTTTGTCTTTGCTTTCTCTAAAAAAATTATTTAAAGCATAAGGATAAAAAAAAATTATTTTCCTTATTATTATTATTATTGTTATTATTATTATTATTAGTAGTAGTAGTACTAGTATACACGGTATATAAAATAATTGTTTAAATGACGATGAATTAATTGAAATCATAATTAAGCAGAGAAGTTCGAATTTCGCGAGTAGTTTTTTTTTTTGAATAACTAAAATAAAAAATAATTCAAGCGAAAATCAAAGATTTTTCTTTGTGTATGTTTTTTTTTTTATTTATTTATTTTTATGTGATATTTTTTTTTTATTTTATTTTTAGTTTTTAATTATTTTTATTTTTTATTTGCTATTTTTGATATATAATTTCGTTCGTTTTTTTATAATGAATTTCTAGGGGAAATTGCATAATTTTGTGGGATTTAATTTTTTTTCTTCTATATTTTGTTAATTTGTGTATTGCTTTAATTTTTAATTTGTTGATTGCATATTAAATTGCAATTTCTCTATTCATTATATTATTATGATTTGGTCTTTAAATTAAGCTTTTTTATGTTATAAATTTAAATGTGGCAGAATTTTTTTTTTTAATAAATTTCAATTCAATAATGTATAATTAAAATATTTTCTAAATGCATCAGATCAGGTCCTAGACTAAAGCATCAATTTTGACATAAAATTTTGCTCAAAATTTAAGTGAATATTTTTTTGGTGTTGTAAGAATGTATTTTTTAATTGATATAATGACCACTTATTAAATCAACTAAATTCTCATTTCAATAAAACTTAGTTCTTAAATTATATATTTTTTTTTGTTTTAAACAGGATAAGAGAGTGATTTCTGTTTCGATGGCTTCTTATTTTGTTAAGAGCAATTATATTCTCTGTTTAATTGTGATTCTTCTATACTAGAATATTATAAGGAAACATAAATTAAATTTATTTATTTAAATATTTTCTATTTTTTCTATATAGGACTTTTTCAATATCTAATTTGTACTGTCAAATGAATTCCACCTAGTCAGTTAGTTTAACACTTTCAAAGCAAATTAGATTTAACGGTAGATCTAAACTTTTTAACTAGCTTTTCATGACGGTATTTTAATTTAGCTGCTTATAGTATCGAATATTTTTAATTTATATACGAAGTATATATATAAAACATAGTGTTGGGAATTTACTGTACGTACTCAAGAATGAATTAGAAAATTTATTCTTTTATTAAGCTACTCAACTATTTGATAAATTGATTGTATAATTCAGGACAAATTAAACAACTGGAAAATAAAATTTGAAAAATTTAAATAAACTGAAATCCAAGACCGATTTCAGTTCTTCAATTTTTCCAAATACGCAACTTACATTTACGAAATAAGTTTTGAAATATACTCCAATTTTACTCCTTTCGAAATACTGCCTTTTTTGGTTGTTTTATTTGCTTTAATGTTTTTTTTTTTTTTCTAAAACATACCAAATCTTCTACAAACATTTGCAAAAATAAAAAATAGTTTTTTAAAATATTATAATATGTAATATACTGATATACAAACTCATTTATTAGTAAATAAGCATATATATGTACATAATAATGTTGTATAATATACATAAGTGTATACTTTTTTTTTATTCAAAGTTGGTTGAGTTTTGAAATGTATTTCTGTTCTTCTTTTTATTTAGTTTTTTTTTTTTTTAATTTTTCCTTTAGCTTTCCTCTTTGATTATCAACGAACAGCGTTGCAAAAAAAAAAAATACAAAAACCCGAACTTAGTTTAATTTCTATTTTGTTTTTTCTTTGCTAGGTTAAATTTTCATTTTTAACTAAACAGGAAACATTTGCAACACATGCAACATTTTTTTTCTTCTAATTCTGTTTTTTTTTTCAAAAACAAGGTTTGCTCATTTTTATTTTCTGAGTTTTGAAGAGTTTTTCTAGATAAATTGTAAGTACTACAATTTAAATACACAGAAATTTATACTTATGTACATTTTTATCAAATTTATTTTGTCTATATGAAAAAAATTTTTCCTTTTGAATATTAGACAACTCTTTAGATTTTAAATACAGAAAGAATCCTTTGTGTAAAATTTAAAAAGGATTTTTTTTTGTGTAGGTCTATGTGTCAGTTTTTTTGATATTTAAAAATATAAAAAAATTCTTTTATAAATTAAGTGGTTTTTAATATGTTGCACATTTCATAAGAATAATTTCACTGGTGGTGGTGGTTTACTTTCTGACAGATCAAAAAAAAAAATTATTCATAATTTTTTTCTTTCTTTTAATAATTATTGTGAAGTCAAGTTTAAAAAATTGAAATGCTTAACTTTAAATGTTATTATTTTAATGTTGTCTAGCGTCATTGTTTAGCAGTACAAAATATATTTTTTATTTTAATTTATTCTTCTTGTTTGTAGCTAGAAATTTCATTCAACTCAACAAAATTCACAACAAAAACACAATTAACGTTAATTTTTTTTTAATCTTTTTTGGTTATAACAATTTTGAAATATTTTTAAATTTATTAACCGTTATATTTTAACTTTTTTTTTTTTTTTTTGGTTCGTAGTTCCTTTGGCCATTTCAGAAATTTCGAAATTCCAGAGGTCATCATATGTTAATTGAAAAAGGATTAGATTATGGATTCGATTTGGACCAAATTGAAAGAGATGAACATGCTACTAAACCATTGTTGCCTACAATAATAAGATCATCATCAAACAACTCACCAATGGCATCATCATTATCATCACGTTCCTCATTATCAATGTTGTCAGCAGGATCACCGTCATCATCATCAGCATTAACAACATCAGAAGTATTAGCATCAGCTAAAAATCTTTTTATAGCTGCCAATAATAATGAAACAGGTATAGTTCTAGGACGTGGAACAAAAAATGATATTAAATTTGTATGGATAACAACTGAATGGACAGAATGTTCAATATTTTGTGGTGCTGGTGGTTTAAGGGTTAGTATTTTAATTGTTTGTTTTGAAATATTTTACTTTATCAGTAGGTATTAAAAAACTATGATACTAAGCTTTTGGATATTTAACATTAAGTTTAACACTGACTTTATTGATACTATAATAATAATAATAATTGGTTGGTGTAATTTATTGTTTAGATTATAAAATAGGGTCCATTGTGAATAAAAATTACAGGAAAATTTGATTTAATAAGTTTCCACCTATCGACAAACAGTAATAATTGTTTTTTCTAAATCTTTCTTCAATACAATGTTTAAATTGTGATATGGTTAATTTTTTGCAATGCTTAAAACAAAGAAAGTGTCCTGAATTTGCTAAATGAACTAAGAAGGCACATTTCATATTTAAATATTTCCTAATATTCAATATTGCAAGTAGTTTTTGATTTGTTAAATTGTTTTTACAAAAATATTAAAGTTTAAATGGTTTTTGAATCAAATTCCTTCTGTCTTATCGCACTATGGTTTCTAACCAAATTAACTTGTTAATAAAAAAAATTTACATATATATATCTCTACCATAATATGGTGGCAAAAATACATAATCCTGTACTCACACAAATTTGCAAAAACCTTTGCTTTTTCTAAATTGTTTACTGACTTATAAAAAAAAAAACAAAAAATAAGCAAAAGCAATAAATAAAGTTGCACCCTTTATTTGTACAGTGAACCCATCTGTGAACTATGATGGTTGAGTACTTTACACTATCACTAATAAACAATAAATTTTATCCTTTAAAAGATTTATTTTCAATTTCGACTTTAAATTTTCATTCTCATTATTTCTTATTTTTTTTTTTTTTTGTTTTACTTTTTCAATATATATATATATATATATTGCAGAGACGGCAAGTTCATTGTATGGTAAAACTAGAAAATAAAACACAACGTGTTGATAATGCTTTATGTGAGGATGCGGGAATTGAAATACCAGATACATTTGAATCATGCGGTAGTGATGAATGTCCACAATGGGAATCTGGTATATGGACAAAATGTCAAAAATCAAGATGTTTACGAAAATATACAGCAATACAAAAACGTGAAATTATATGTAAATTTTCTAATTCAACACTTAGTAATAAATGTGATGACAATGTGAGACCGATAGAGCGTCAAGAATGTTTTAATAAAGAATGTCGTGGCATATGGAAAGTCGAACCATGGTCAGAGGTATATTTGAATTTATTTGAAAAGTTATATATCTTTACAATTTAAAATTTAGAACATAAATTATCCTTACTTTCTACTATTTTTTTTTTTGTATATTTTCATTTTTTTTTTATATAGTGCAATGCAGCATGTGGTAAACAAGGTATTAAATATAGAATATTAAAATGTGTTTGGCATGGTACAAGAAGACCAGCTGGTAATGCATGTCGAGATCATCCCAGGCCAACTGTAATGAAAGCATGCAAAGGCCCTCCTTGTCTGGATAATTGTAAGTTTATATTTTATATTATAATAGATTTTTATATAATTTTTAAATAACTTTAAAGGCTTAAGGACTTCAATTTTAAAAATTCTATTGTATTTTTTTTTATTATTTTATTTTTATATTCTTATTTCGTATACTTATTAATTAATCAAATACCAATTTTTTTTTTATTCATAATTTTCATTATAACTTTATTATTTATTACCATATTTTTAATTTTTATTTATTTCTTTTTACAAAAAATGTTTTGTCAATATAATTTCATGTAATTAATCGAAATTCAATAATCAGATAATTTCGTTAGAATATAATAATAGAAATATAAAATATATAGCTATATACGTATGAAAATAAAATAAATTGATTACTTATAAAATTAAATTAAAATTATTATTGTACAATGTACAAATGTACATAGTACAGATATGATACATATTGTGTATACATGTCTATGACAAAAATGGTACAACTCAAAAGCTTGCAATTTATAAAAAAATTGTTTTATATTATATTTGAATTGAAGTTTAAAGAATTGCAAATATTTACAGCGTTTTCTATAACAATAACTCGTAATTCCATAGTTTTTGAGTTGTAACAGTTTTGTGGTTGATATCTTTATGTATAGTATTTATGAATTTAGGAAATCATAAGTGTGGTTGATTTTAAAAATCATTAAATTAAATACAATAAATAAATTTTCTGTTTAAAAAATTAGATATTATCAATAAAATGAATATTTCAATTAATTTATTTATATCATTATAAAAAATCAATATTGTGAATAATTGTTTTATAATTTTAACACTATTCTGATATTTTATACATAATCAATGGCATTTCTATATAATATTTTAATTAAATTTTTTTTTGTTCCTAATTTCACAGTGATTGAATGCTCTGACACATCAAGATATTGTAAAAATGTACGCATAATGGGACTATGCCGGTTATATCGATACCGACAAAAGTGCTGCAAATCCTGTAGAAATTTTATCTCCGATTAGATGTTACGTATAATATAATTAATTAAATTTATATATATATAATATATATATATATATAATAATAAAGTAAATATACCTAGGTAAATTGCCTAATTAAAATAATTTCATAATTAAATGATATGATTTTAGAAAAATTTAAATATATCTATACCTATTTATATATATATATATATATATATATATATATATACATAGAAATATATAATAATAAATATATCAAAGGAATGCCAGTGTTTCGTCTCAGCGACTTTTTTTTATAATTATGATTTTGGTTCTTTTTTATATATAACAAAATAAAATCATAGAAAATTAATAATACCTACATAAATATATGTATATATATACATAATAATAATAAATTACTATAGAATATAAAAACCAGCTATTAATTAAAAAATAAAAAAAAAATAATAAAAAAAATTAAACTATAAATAAAATAAATAATTTAATTATTAATTTAAGATATCAAATAAAAACAAAAAAAAGCATACCAATCCTTAGATTAAAATAAAAAGAAAAATGCAATTATAAATATTATTGTTATAAGTATATAATAAAAATGAAAATATTACCTTTAATAATACATATTTATACCCATATACAAATACATATATACATAATTCATAAATATATATTAAATAGATATTTATATGTATTTATATACTAATTGTATGTATTAACTAACGTGACGGAAATTAGCTAACAAATCAATTATACAATTCAAATTTAAACAACAACAAAAAAACAAACAAACAAATACAAATGGAGTTAATTTGAAATTAATTATAATATATATAACACAAAAGAAAAACTAATGCTAGAATTAATTATAATTAAAATGATATTTTAAATAAAATAAAATTTTATGAAATCAGAATTCAAAAAGAAAAATATATAAATTGAAAAGAAAAAAAACAAAAAAATAAAATCAATTCAAATTATCCAATTATGTTATAAATTATAGATAAATTATAAAATTTAGTATTGGTTATATTTAGTCAAAAAAAAAACAAAATAAAACTAAATTAACAAAATTATACATTATAAACAAAAAGAGACAAAAAAAAAATAATACAAAAAACCTTTTATACAAAATAAATTAATGAGAAAAACCTATAATAAATAATTGAATAAAAATTTAAATATAAAATGTTGCTATTTAAAACTATAAAAACAAAAACTTTGTATTAGAAAATCTAAATAATTTAACAAAAAACTTTTATTTTCCTATAAATTAAATATTATCAATTCAATCTGGTTTAATTTGAATTTATATTCTTCAAATTTTCGAATATTAATAAATATGATTGAAAATGATATTTTATGTTATCAAAATTTACAATTTAAAATTAATTGTTTAACAATTATCAGTATTCGTATAACAGTTATGTGGTATTTAAGAGTTTAAAATAATTTGAATCAGTTACAAAAAAAATTATAAAATTAAATTAAAATATTAATTTATCAATTTTTTTTTTCTAGAATTTTAAACTAATTGTCTATTAATTGATATATTACAGTTTTAATATATAGTTTCTTTCAGTTTAAATAATAAAACATGTATAAATTCAATTAGTTGAAATTATATTTATTATAACATAATTCAATATAATTATATCGATTATTTCTTTTTTCGTTTTGTATAGATAAATGTAATATTTAATAAAATTACAACAAAAACCAAACATTGCTCAAATATTTTATATAAATTTTTTGTTTTATATAAAAATACTTTAAAAATATTAAATATTTTCAATCTTTTTCTATAATATTTTTAAAATATTATTTCTAAATTCGATGTCAGGAAAAAATATTTTCTTTTCTCTTACAATTTAAAAAAAAATGAACGCAGAATTTATTTCTCTTCATTATTTGTTTTTATTTTTATTTAAATTATGGAAATTTGAATGTCATCAATCAATTTGATTTTGATAACAATTAACATATATATGTATGTATAAAGTCAGCCAAAAAAAAAATAAAAATAAATAAAAATAAACGCCTTTTAAAATAAAAGAAAATAGTTCTGAAGTGTAATATTTTCTATTGGTGTTTTTTTGAAATTATTGACTACATTTTAATACAATTTTATGTCATAGCAGCTTGTGACCATTATTATGAAACAAATCAACAATACGATTTGAACAGATTAAATTAAATTAATTTGTTCAAATAAATTACTATGTCATATTCTGTTATACAAATTACATAATATTAAAAAAAATCAAAAAAAAATATAAAGTCACAAATTCAAAAAAAAACCCTATTATAAATATATACATAATACATATTATATACATATAGTATTAAAAAAATTATATATAATAAGAAAATAATACTTATAAACTATAATCATATTAAATAATCATCCAAAACAAAAATAAAAAACAAAAAAAATTCATTTCATGTAAAATAGAAATCACAAAAAAAAAATGCAACTAAAGTAAAACTGCACATCCAAAATAGTTAAATAAAAATACAAAAAAAAAAAAAAAAAACAAAAAAAAATTAGATAAAAAATGTTAAAAAATTATTGAAAAAAATAAACTGCTTTAAATGTGTGATGTCTGTAAATTTAATGAACAAAATCCAATAGAAAAAAAACTCAATTCTGTTATATTCATTATAATATAATAAAATTATAACAAATTGTATTAAACAAATTTTCTCCAATTTCCAAAAAACAATATTCTAACTAAACAGTTATATGAGAAAACGGGCAGAATTCTCCGGAATTATTTGAAATTATAAAATCGGTAAGTTATTTTAAAAATTTAAATATTTAAGAATATGTATAATTTTAATACAACTTAAAACAATTAAAAAAATAAGTCAATTGAAAAAACAAGAAACATATTGTATTAGCTAATTACCTCACAAAACTGTTATATTATTATTATTAAAAATACAAAAAAAAATTTTATATTCAGAATGAAACAAACAATTATTTTTCTCCCTATTATTTAAAATATAACTTCATCCTCCTCTATTTTCTGCTAAATAAAATTAAAAAAATTTTCAAAAGTCCAAAAAATTCTGCCATAATTCTTTTAAAAAATTTATCAATAAATAAAGGAAATCTTTAATAACCAAAAATGTTTTAAATTTAATCCTAAAACCATCTCTTTTACTCTCTCATTTAAACTTTAGATATTGTACAACATTTTATTTTATTTTTTTTTTTACGTTATGCAAATTTTAAACGTCATTTGATTTTGACAAATGAACACAAAATAAAATTTATATATAAAAAATTATGAATTAATTGATTGAAACTAAAATGCCAGAAAGTCAAAATTTTAAAAACTAAAACAAAGTCAAAATTTAAACACTAATTGAAAAACAAAAAAAAAAACAATGTTCAATAAAAGTTTTCATTAATTTAGTGAAGTTGTCAAATTATTATCAATTTAATGTCAACTTTTTAATTTATTTAAATTAAATTCTGTTTTTTATGGGTGTCTAGTCGTAAATGAATCCGACGGTCTCTACGCACATAGATTTTCATATTAAATTCTATATTTTAATATTTTCTTTTTATTTTAAACATTTTTAAATTAAAAAATTTAACAAAGAATTTAAGAAAAAAATTCCGTATAATAGACATAAAATTTGCTGTGTTAGACAATATTTAATTTTACAAAATTTCAAAATTTAAATTATTAAAACTTGTTTAATAGAAAATAACAACAAAAACAAATTTTGAAAAAAAAAATTTAGCAAAAATAAAAATATTAGTAACAAATAACTTTTTGCTGTCCTGCATACGCATCTGTGACAAATCTTTATATTAAAATCAACAATTCTATTGTTACCGATATAATCCACATCATAGGTCAGCATCAAAATTATTTTCATCGATAAATTATACTAGTGCTTAAATTTAAATGGAATTTATGGTTTTAAGTAGTGTAACATGGTGCCCTGACATGCAATGTCAACTTACTGTACATTCATATATTCTTACCCATATATGCAATTTCTTAACTGTCAGCTCTACTGACAAAATTTGTTTCAAAACAATAAAATTTAATACTTACATATATGTATAACTTTTAAATGTCAATCTCAAAATCTATCTCAAAATTTGAAATTTTTATCATTTTGTCATGCAATAGCTTTGTAAACTAACATTTTGACAATCTATATAACTATGCATGTTGAGTCACTTGGTAAATTATTAGTATAATTTTTTTGACGTAATGACGTAATCATGTCAATGTCTTTTATTAACATTAAAATAATAATAATGCATATTATGATGACAGTAATAATTTTTGTTGCTCTGTATACCATGACTAGTTGAATTTATACGGGACATCAAAAATGCATGGCTAATATAATAGAATATGTAAATATATACACATATATACATATATAATATATGTATATAATATATATATATATATACATACATTTATAATGAGAAATGCACAAAATTAAAATTTTCACAATAAATTTGTTGTTTTAAAAAGTAAAAAAAAAAGCAAAAAAAAAAATCTTGCACGTCCCTGAAAAAAATTATTACATCAAAAATGTTATAATTTTTTTTTTGTCGTGATTTGCAAAGCAATCACAGAGATTCGCAATGGTAAATGCCTACAATTTTAGTTTGCATTTAAAAATAGAGATTTTTCTTATTTGTAATACTAATGTTAATATTATTTTTAACATTATTCAAAAAAAAAAACAGATAGTTCAATAATAATATGACAACTTCATCTAAGAACATGGAATTTAATTAAAATTAGAAATAATTTTCTTTTATTAATTGGCAAACGAAAACGTTTTTTTCAAAAATTTAAAATTAAAATTATCATTGAAGCTTTCAAGTCTCAAGAGGTTAATTTTCTTTAAAACATTTCAAAAAATATTGTAAACAAAGAAGGTTCGTAAAATTTTAAATGAAACAATTAAACCTTAATAATATTCCTCCTCTATAAAAATTAACAACCATCTTATTTAAAATTATAACGGTGTTGACTAAAAATGGTATGATAACGACATCAAAATTAATATAACCAATATAATTTTTGAAAGTTTCAAACAAAATTTAACCTTTTAATAAACACTACTGATGATATTACAATGGAAAATAAAAAGAAAATTTAAATTAAATTTAAGGTTTGTTATAAAATATTGTATATATATATAAAAAACAAAAAAAAAAAATGAAATGATAGTTATTATATTATGAAATTTAAAATATTAAAAGAAAAAAAATTTGCAAAACAAAAAAAAAATTGAAACAGATTTAAAATAATAAAAATAAAATTTATTAAATGAAAATTATAGAAAATTAAATTAAATATTTATAAATAAAGAGACAAAAAAAAAAAAAAACAAATAAATTGGATTTATAAAATAAGAAAACCAAAAAAAAATATATATATCATAGGTCTGTTTAAGAAAAAAAAAATATTTCCTAATGGTGACTATATGTATATTGCTTTGCTGTTTAAATATAATGACTGAGTGAAATTTATCTTTGAAATTATTATTGTGTATTTTTATCATTTCAGTAAAAAATATCTCTTCAATTTTATTCGTTTTGAATCTTTATTCTACGATTCCGTAAATAAAAATTTTGAATTTTCTGAACTTCATCACACTTTTAAATTACTTCTTTAGTTAACCTAAATTGTTTATATGATAATGCTTAGAATTCACTTAATCTAGACTAAGAGTTTTCTAAATGAAAAACCAGTTAATTTTATTATTTTTTATAATATTATGTCATAACTGACTATAAGTGAATTAAATAATTGATATCAAATAGAGTAGATAGTGTTCGTTTACTATACATAACCTCTTAGTTTTTCATAGAAAAAATATAAATTTTCGTCATTTTCAATTTAATTCAGATACTTCTTTTTCGCCAATTTTCTCTAATAATATAGTACTGACTTTTTGTTATATTATTTGCTTCACCGTAACTTAAATTTATTTTGGATATATCATTTTAGCTACAATTATGTATTTTTCTAATTCATAAAAAATTGCCATGATATCGATTGGTTACAAATTTTGAATATTGAAAATCGTCAGAAGCTTTTTTGTTTTGCTTAATTCTCTTTAGAAAGTTTATATAATAACGATATTTGGGATTACTATGGATACCTACAAGATATTATTTTCGTGATACAAATTCCAACTAAATAAAATAAAATTTATTTTCATTAATTACAACTTTTATTATAAAAATATTGAAATTTTGGAATCATCATTCATCCTTAACCTGTGCTTTCCAATACCTAAATTTATTACATTATTTCATACATATCTACTAGACAATTTTACATGAATTTTACTAGAACTTATAAGTTAAGTTTACACTATAATTGAAATAACATTGAGTAACGTACCCTATTATGTCCAATTTATATAATTTATTACAAATCTCAATTATTAGACAGACCTACAATATTATGATATGATAAGTTTCAAATTCAAAATTTAATAAAAAAAAATAAATAAATAAAAAATATATAAAACAAATTTTTAAATTAATTACTACCAAAAAGGAAATTTTTATGGTTGTAATTAAAAATTTATGCAATGTGTACGATAAGAATTATATGAAAAACAAAAGCAAAATTAAAAAAAAAAAAAAATGTATCATAAATTATTATTATTTTCCTTAAAACTTTTTTAATTTTAATCTATTTTTTTTGTCTTTTTTTTATTTTACGATCTAAGTATTATAGTTATATGTATACATATATGATTATATAATACTATTATTATATTAATTGAAATATATTTAAAAAAAAAAAAAAAAAATAACAAATAAAATAAAATACAAAAAAAAAAACAAAAAAAAACAATTATAAAATAAAACCGAAAAAAAACACAAAAAAATAATTAAAATATTATTATAAAAAAAAATAATATAAATAATTTTTAAGTTTTTTTCTTTTATTTTTAATTAAAAAATATTAATTATTAAAATAAAAGAATTTATTTTTAAAAAAATATTCGAAAATTTCTTTTATTTTTAAATTTTTAAAATATAAAATTTTTCCTCTAGGAAGTTTAACTATTGTTTGTTTTTTGACACAAATTAATAGTATTTAAACACACGCTTAATTTCGGAGACAATAAATGTTAAGTACTTATAATTTTGTTAAATCAAAAATTTCAATTGCATAAACAAATCAAGCGGGAACAATTTTTAGATTTTTTTAGATTTCACTACCAAATTAGTCAAGCTGGGAAAATGTCAAATTGGTAATAATTTAAAAAGATTTTCCAAAAAATGAAAATGCCAAGAAAATGCTTCAAATATATTTAAATTCTTACTAAGAAAAAAGTCGACCGAAAAAATTTGGAAAAATCCCAAAAACAAAAAGTCAAATTATTTAAAATCTGAATTTTTCTGTTATTCAAAAAACTATGTAAAAGCTGTTGATTCTAAAGATTCATTTTTCCATAAAATTAAATGCGAGATTTTTGGTTCTCTGAATTTTTTTCGAAATTTTTTTTTTTAAGATACAGTTATACACTTTTACATTTTATTATCATAGTAATATTATGGTGATGCCCGCAATCAACTTTGGAATACACCAGTTAAACTTGGTTAAGATTTCAAAATCAAAAGCATTAAGTATTCGCCAACAAATACCTCAAAATAATATACTGGATATTCTGACCAAGCATCATAAATAACAAGAATCACTAAATTAACTGGTGAGAAGCCCATAGCGAAACAAATAAAACGAAGAAAATTAATATAGATACCATAGATTACTAAACCAATCAAAAAGAGTAGGTGGGAGCAAACAGCACCGACTAAATAATATACGACTAAATGTTAGTTAACAACGTGAGATTGAAAACTATAGCCAAAATTATAATTCGATGAAGGTTTGTTAAATGAAAGTCTATCTTATTTTAGTAAATTATATAAGGTATAAATGATCATCAGATTATCACATTCGAGAAAAAGTATGTTTGGAAACACACGTATATAAGAAGACCAACGTTATACCCAATGTCAAAATTTTAATAGTGACATGATTTGATATTATATCTAAAGAAAAATAAATAAATCTTTTTTTCATGTTCTTGATAGTAACATAGCCGTAGAATTATCTTTCCATGCATTAAGTACGGTACTGCATCTAATATTTTTTAAGAATTTATTTATCAAATTTCTGATGGCATTAAATGTGGAAAACTACTACTATTATTAGAAACTAAGCCTTGTTAAATGTCCAGTTCCACTTTACTTAACTTGTAACCAGCATACTATTTTTATTTGTTTTTTTTTTATTTTTATTAAAATATTTTAGTTAAATTAATTAATTTTAAAAATAAAAAACTACATAAAATCGAAAAATTTTATAAACATGAAATAAACAAAGGTCAAGAATTCACATTTTTGGTTTTTTTTTCACATTATTATTATATTCTTTTATGTTACAAAAAAAAAAAGTTAATTCTTTGCAATAATTCTACAAAAAATACAATGGAGAAATTAATTTTTAAACAAATATTAAAATGAATCCCCGTGAAGTTCAATTCTAGTGTGTATATTATAATAATTTTTTTTTTTCAATATTTTGATTAAAATTTTGAAAAGATACAACGCTGAAAACATAATAAAAAAAATTACCAAAATAATAAAAAACAGAATAAAAAAAAGACCTCAAACAAAATAATTTTCTAATGATGAAGATTCCTCTAAATAAGTAATTTTTGAATTCCTTTATTCGTGTTAAACCAAAAAATTGAGATCAATTTAAGTTTATTTGTACAGTTGGAATCCAATCTTATTCAAATATAATAACAAAAGTATATGTATTCCAAATATATATACTATATGTACATACCTGTTCACTTAAACATTTTCAAAACCCGTAGGGAGTTTTCATTTTTTTTTTTTTGTATTTTATACTTTTTTAGTTTTCATATTTATTTTTTATGTTTTTGTTTTATAAAAATATTTTTATCAACATTTTGTTGGAAGAATAATATTAAAGTTTCTAATTTAACATAATATTATGTACATATAACCAAAACGTAAGATAAGAAGCATAAGACAATTTAGTTGAATCCTAACATTCAAATATATACAATCAATATTTTATAAAAATATTTTTTAATAATCAAATACCTCTAGACTGTAACGAAATTCTTTATACGCTTATTAATTTTTAAAAAGTCTCAATAATTAAACAATTTTTTTTTTCACAATATAAATAAGTTTTGTTTATAGTTATGATTTCAAATTCATCTTCAATTACATTAATTTGATGAAATTTTATATGCACTGAGAAAAATTTATAATAATAGTTTTAAGTTACAAGATTATAAATTTTACAATTAAATTTTAACAAAGAAATGAATTATTTTCAGAATATTATGCATTCAGTAGTTTTTGCTTGAATCGAATATAATAATTTACCTAGATAATATATTATTTAAAATAATTTGAAAAACACCATAACTGTTTGTGGAGAAATTTAGTGTGTAGGACATTAGTATAGGACAGTTAGTAGGTAGGATATTAGATAGGGATAGTTAGTATATAAAATGTAATATTGAGAAATGAACCAAATTTTAATTCAATCTTGAATTAAATCAATCTTGAATGAGAATATCAATATTGTAGGTGTGTTCAATAAAATCGTTTTGAACTACTATATTAATAACAGAATTTTTTTAGTTCAAAATATTGGTTAAAAAAATGTCAATACAAAATTATGTGAAATTTTTGTTTATACATGAGTATTAATTACTACATGAAATGCTTGTATAGGTAGTATAATATTTTTAATTTCGGGTCTATTCAAAACGGATTCCTCCTCAGTTTACTTAAGTTTACTGAAGTTTAAAATCTGTACAACTATTGTATAAATATTATAAACGAGATATATATTGTACGTCCATCAAACAAT
Source organism: Argyra leucocephala (assembly GCA_963942445.1). Classification (NCBI taxonomy): domain Eukaryota; kingdom Metazoa; phylum Arthropoda; class Insecta; order Diptera; family Dolichopodidae; genus Argyra; species Argyra leucocephala. The sequence continues at coordinate 150,941,261 of OZ012680.1, forward strand.
ATTTTTCAGTTATCATCCTTTATGCAACTATACTCCCTTAAGTTAGTTCTGATAATTGCCCTCTTCCATTTCAATAATTATTTTGCTAATTAAACTATTTTTTTTTTTATTATTTTCATTCATAAAGTTAAAACCTAGTTCAGTAAACTCATTCTATACATTTTTTTTTATTATAACTTCAAGTGTCATAATATTTCGAATAAATGTGAATACTCAAAAACTATTCAAAACGGATTCCTCCTCAGTTTACTTAAGTTTACTGAAGTTTAAAATCTGTACAACTATTGTATAAATATTATAAACGAGATATATATTGTACGTCCATCAAACAATATTTTTCAGTTATCATCCTTTATGCAACTATACTCCCTTAAGTTAGTTCTGATAATTGCCCTCTTCCATTTCAATAATTATTTTGCTAATTAAACTATTTTTTTTTTTATTATTTTCATTCATAAAGTTAAAACCTAGTTCAGTAAACTCATTCTATACATTTTTTTTTATTATAACTTCAAGTGTCATAATATTTCGAATAAATGTGAATACATTAAAACTTTTTCGAAATATTATGACATGTGTAAAATGACAGGTCAATAAATTTTAAATTAAATTTAGTTAAGTAAGTAAACAGTTGTTTTGACAGTCCACATTTGAATAAACAAGAATAAAAAATAAATTGCCTTTTGTTTTATTTTTGTTCAAAATAATAACAGAATTTGTTTCCTACAAACGTTATTATATATAAACAAATATGAAAAAAATTTCAAAATTACAAAAACATTCTATTAGTTAATTTCATTACATTCTGTAACACTAAATAATTATATTATTGTATATTTTTTATTGTTTATTTTATTTATATAGCTTACATAAAATTGTCTAATATAGTTTGACAATTGAAAGTAGCTAGCCTCTATTTATGTAGATATTTTTTGATCCGAACGAAGAATTTTGTTTGACATTGTAAAGATATGATCAATAATATTTTCAAGAACTATAAATATACAATAATTGTACATGATAAGATATACATATACCGATACCATCAAAACATCACCGACTACACATCATCTCATCACCCAATCAATAATTTCTATATTCACCGACAACTTAAAATATCCATCCATTAACACATAACTTTTATGTACTATAATACCTGATAATAATAATTTTTATTGTTTTTTTAATGTTTTATTTTTTTTTTTCAGTATTAAATTGTGGCTTCACAAATATTTTCACAACAGGAAATTTTCTTGAAAATTTGCATAAATATAATATTTTCCTTAAAGGCATATATTCCAACCTAATATTGTGTTCTGGTTTTGTTTCCTGTTTTAATATTAATATACCCATAAATTGGTAGGTACGTTCATTTCTTTTGTTTTATAAAAAAAATTTAAGAAATAAAAACAAAATAAATTTCATCCTGAAAGATATCAAAAATTAATACATATACACACGCAATATGATTTCCCCATTACCAATCAACACACATCAAAAAAAAAATATATATATATTTTTTATTGTTATCTGTCACCTCATGTGGCAACATTATATATATATATATTTTTTTTATTTTTAAAACAAATTTTTAGGAAATCATCTCATTAAATTGAGTTGAAAATATCATCTCTTTAGCTGATTATGATGATCACAATAATAATCATAATGACAATGACAATGACAATGATGATGATGACATTAAATTGAGTAGAACATTGAAAAAGTAAAACAAAAAACAATAATACAATAAAGAAAGAAATAAAAAAAAAAGCGACAGTATGTTAACTAATTTCTTATATTATTAAATAAAAACTGAAGTGAAATATAATTTAAAACATGTGGCTTATAATTATCTTCAGATCACCTGGAGTTTTCGTTTAGATTATTGTTAGTTAAAATAAATCATATTATAAACAACTGAATTTAATAATATTAAATTTTATTAATATTTTTTTTTTGGTATTTTTGTTTTTTTTTTCTTTTTGAACTCATATTTGTGAAATACATTTAAGAAATAATCTGAATTAAATTATATTTTACACTTTTGAAATATTTGCTTAATAAAAAGTTTACGATTCTATGGGTACAGAACAAAAGTAGATACTTAAGTAAAAAATTGAAATTTTTCTTTATTGCAAATTAGTACTTCAAAGTACCGACTTCACAGATTTTGGTAGATTTTTTATAACTCACAGATGTATTAATAACATCTATGAATAAGTTATAAAATCAATCAAATAAAAAATCAGGAGCTTTAGAGGTAGTCTAATACTACAAATGCCTACTTATGAATTCAAGTAGCGTTGTGGTGAACAAAACAACTACTAAAACTTATTATTCTTAAAATAAATGTGATTGTCTTTAATAACTAAATGGATTGATATAATATCAAGAATAAAGAACTTAAGTCAACATAAGTAGTTAATTAAAGTAGAAATAAAATTTGGCTTAAGTGATTTTGTCTATTATTATTATTCATACTTACAAAATACACTTCGACCTTGAAAATATATTAAAAAACAGCTTTTTCTGAAAAATCATCAAAAATAACTTAAGAACTTTTGTCCAGATTTATTAATGGCAAAACACTATTCGATACCCCTTTCATATCATTTCAAAAGGCAATTTTTTTCAAACATTTAAAGCTCCTAATTTAAAGAAATTAAAAATGTTAAATTAATATAAATACTTTCTAAAAACACTAAATCTTTTAAATACACATACCTATAGTAATTTTATGATATAAGTTATCTGATAAACTTTTTTATGTTTTTATATATACATATATGAATATACATAACTATCTGTCAAATCAACTTGGATATTATACTCGATAAGAAAGGTATTGATTAAAACTTAAAACGATTTCATTTATTTGAATTTGTATTGAAGTTAAAAATTTTATTTTTATTTCTTAATAAATAAATACCAATTCAATTATTTTGATTTAAATAAAACTGATTCTATATTATTAAAAGTAAATTGTTACCAAGGACATTTTGAGAAGCTATCTGTAAGTTATAAAAACCAAACAAAATGCATACCGAAAAATCTATTATCAAACAAATTATTGATTTATAACAGAAATTTTCAATTCTTGAATAAATAAAAACATTATTATCTTATTTATTTTGGTTTTGGAGTAGATAAAATAATATATCAAAAAGTGTATTAAAATTTTTTAATAAAAGTAAATTTTTATTAAATATTTAATTTTTATTAATTCTTAAAAGAAAGAAATTTATTAATTCCTTGATTTAAATCAATAGGTTGTTCAAAAGCTAACTAATTTAATCTAAAATATTTATTAGTATATAAACTCACCTTTATTATACCTATATTACTTTATATTTTGTAATGGGACTGTCATTTTTATTCTATGCCTATAAAGTTTATTAATTTATTATTATCAATAAAGCGAATTATTTGTAGTTCATAATGCACAAATAATCAGTCTGTATAATTGCTAATTTACCTAGTGTTGTCCGTTATGCAACTGTTATAGTTTCATTTCTTTAGAAGTTTTAAGGCCAATATTTTTAATACATGCTCAGCAACGATTGCTGTATATGATTCCTAGAATGTTTTTATAATTCTTTACTTGTATCAACTTTAATGATTTTTTTCTTGTTACATTCTTATTGAGTAGTTATATACTTTTTAGTTTTCCTTTATATCGCTAAAAATTAAATAAAGATTTTGGGATAAAAATGTGACTTCAATATGTTAACAATATGCATGAAACTTATGTGAGACGTTTTATAATTTCATTTGTAAAATTAATTGCTTAAATAATTATGAAACCAACTGTAGGTCTCAAAAAAAAAAATAATATCCTTATGTAATTATAAATTTGACATATATATATACACTGTAAATTTTTTTAAAATAATTAAGGATTTTGTCTCATTTATCCAATAAAGTTGCAATTAAAAAAAGAAAATGAAAATTAAATAAAAATGAATTGTTCATTTCTTGGCTTTTTAAACAAACTTAAACTTATATTATATAAACATTATATATTAGTATTGATTCTTATATACTTTATTCAAGTTTAAATTTAAAAATTGCATTTTATGCAATAGTAAAAAATTTTATTTTAACACACCAACAAAAAATAATTAAATTAGATTATCCTAGGTTAGTTGATATCTTAAATTTTATACAATAAGCACTAAATATACATTGCACTAAACACAAAAGCAAACAGTTTCTACTATATACATATATATGTATGTATTTAAATTAATACATATATACACTAAAGTGCAATAAAATATGTATAATTGAAATTTACTGTCTTAAATATTAGATTGTTTTCAACTTTAAAACAATGTAATCCATTAGATAATTTGAAATCGCTATATTTTAATCCTTCACCTTCACCTACAATTAAAAAAAAACCTGACCTAATAAAATTGCATAAATAAATTTGAATGAAGTTGAGAAGTTATTGTGAAGTTGTTTTTATATTTTAACAACAAATAAAGGTTCTTAAAACAATTGAAATGTACTATGGTTCCTAGTGCTTCGTCAAAGTCTGCTAATTTTGTGGATAAAATCTACAACTACTCCGAGCAAAGTATCAAAAATTTATCTTATCTTGTACTACAGAAAATCGTTTGAACTGTTATGCCAATATTTTTAAACTTTTTTAGATTGTCAACAGATAATTTTCCACAAAATTTGTATGACAAAAGAGCCAATACATGTATGCTCGCACTAGCATAATGATAACCATATTTTACATAAAGCGATTATAAAGGGAATTTCATTTTCACTTATATTTGATACATTTTAACAATTAATATGTTTTTTTTTTTCAATTTTACTTGGACAAATGAAATTTTTCTTCTTAAAAATCAAATTTTCATCATTATCAATGTCCTGCAACCCCAGTTCGTGGGACATAGAGCGGAAATAAAAACTTCCCATCGGCTCCCATCTCACTCTAATATTTTGATACCTTTTTATAGCTGAAAAATGACTTCGGTTATACGTAATTGTGCTTAAAATGTCCAAATTTTATTACACATAACTGTATGTACATGTGTGAATCCATATACTAACAAAAAAAAATCTATAAGATATAGACATCATCCGAATATACAAGAAATATAAAAAATAAAAAGGAAATAGAATATCCTTCATATGCACATCACTATTAAAAATGTCTACATTTAAACTATGTTTATTTGTTTGTGTATTTATATTGATTTGCTTATGTACATATATTATGTATTAAGAAACAAAAAAAAAATATATTTCAGATATACAATTTAATTTCTCTTTTGTTTTATATTTCATAAAAGATAACCGTAAAGGAATTAACCTACCAATTCATGTGTACAGAATATTTACTTATTATTTACAGAGTGTTTCGAAAACTATTAATACTATTATATTATTTGTAATTTATTTTAATTTAATAATTAAAAATAATTAAATAATTTATATTAATTTCCGTATTTCCAACAATTTCACATAATTCTTTTTTATATTTAAGTAAAAAAGTTGAAGAAACTCCATATACCTTGTCTGTAGAGGGGCTAAACATCGAACGAATTAGAATCGAACGAGGCGACCGCTTTTAAACTAAAAATTAAAATTGAAAATTTCAGAAGAGATATTAGAATTTGACTAAATTCTGTAGAAATTTTTCGCAATGTATATTTTATACGATTGGTAGACCTCATCACTTTTTATGATCACTAAATTTAAAAATACAATTAATTAATTTTTTTTTTCCTTTTCCACTCATGTTGGGGATAGTGTAAAGGTTATTATTAAGTATCAATAATTATAATAAAAAATTGTTCACAAAATATTTTTGTTATTCTATCTAGCGTGGTTTACCGTTCAGTACAAGAAATCTTTTATTCACACCAAATTTGAATTCATGCTTATCATGTCGGTTGAATTTGATTTCTTTTGTCCTTCTACCGATTATACTACAGATATATATTATAAATAATTTCTTAGTTGACATAATTTACTTGCTTGTCCGATACTATTGACAATGTAGGTTCTGAACTTGGATTTATTGACACCTTCTAAGTCTGTCAATGTTCGGGCTTTTTTCTCCAGCTGGCCAACAAAATTTTTTCTCATTATATTATTTTATTTTTAAATAATTAATTAATTAATTAAATTAATATTTCAATGGTTTTTAAGTGTATATTCAACTGGGATTTATAAACTAAACGATTAAATAAGTGTCAAAGGTATTAGTGAATAATTTTATTATTTTTTTTTTAACATTCTGTAAAAAAAATTATATACTTCATAATACAAATATAATGTACAACATTGAATTAAGGATGTCTGTACATAAAGAATCACAATAAGGACATTAAATAAATACTGACCCTATTTATATGATACAATGGGAAATTTTTTTTCCGGTTATTGGTTTAACCTATCTATGTATTTATTTATTGCACATATATTTACATACTTCACAATAGCTTATTATACAATATAGATATTATATTGTATACATTGTAATAATCTTCATTGCTGATTTGAACATTATATACATAAATTTATAATATATATCTAATAGAAACTGACTTTAAGATACTAATATATGGTAAAAATAATTTTTCCGAAACACTAAAAATATCTCAATAGAAAATAAATTGAGATTTCAAATATGTATTATCAAATCATTCTAATTCATACTATAGTTTTTATATACATGTATGAAAGTGTGTGTTAGGATTTTTTTTTTTATTTTAAAAACTAAAATTCAAAATATAAAAAATCAATTGTGAATGCCTGAAATTTAATTTTTCTATAAGAAATACTTTAAAGAGTCATGCAAATTATATTAAAAAAATTTAAAAACAGGGTGCTTATGTTTACAAAAAATGAAAATGCTTATCGCGAACATTATTAAGTTACTAAACCATAAAGAATGAAGATAGGTAGGTTAAGATCAAGATGGTTGTACGAAATTGAGGAGAACTGTTGATACATTGGGACAGTTGCACAAGGTAGAGCAGGATGAAGGAAAGTTGTAAACGAGGTATAAAAATACAAAAAGATAACAAAGAAAAAAAAAATTAAAATTTCCTTATTAACTCAGATCAACAGAACTCACAATTTTTCCAATATTTCATGTCTCTAAAACATAATTTCGTCTCATCAAACACACTGTATATATATTATGTAAAAATATCATTTATATATTATTAACTATTTAATACATAATATATCAAAATTCACAATCAATATTTTATTAAATTGTAAATTTCATTGAAATATTATACTTTCGTTGAAAATCATTTACATAGGAATATATAAGTAGTATATATATGTATGTATATAGGTATATTCTTATTTTATTTTATTGTATTATGATTCTATTAATTATGTCCTTGTATATATGCAATATACTATCCATAATTAATTAAATGGGACAAATAAACTTGTCACATATTTAATAACATTCTATATACCGCAATAATTTACATTTATTACATACGAGTACTAGTTTAATAACAAGCTCTTATATTATATTATTATACACATATAATATAAATTAGCTATCCGTTTGAGATATTAGATTATATATTAGATTATTATATATAAATCAAAAACTGTAATGGTAATGAAAATTTATAACACCTTTGTGAAAATACTATTGTCACTAAGGGTAATGGAACATTATTATTTTAAATTATTCAAATTAAATATACTATTATGTAATATAAAAACGTATATTATAAAATGTATCAATCGAGGGAGTAAAGATTCAATTCCCATAGTTGGCGATTTATTTTTTTATTGCTAGAAAATTATACTGAGAAAATAATTCTCTATATAAATCACTATACAATCACTTTATGTTATTAGTTTTTGTTACATACCAATATCCTGAGTTGAGTACAGCCTTTTACATTTTGTTGTATTAATACAATTATACCGAGGGAAATAAATAAAATAATAGTTTTAAAAAAAAATTGTTATTCTAATTATAATTTTATAACGTTCATATTTAATTAAAATAATTTCTAAATTTAATTCAATTTATGCAATTTAATTTACGAATTATATTTAAATATAAGTAAATATTATTACTATAAGTTCTGAATAGACTATACAATATTATATGTAAATATTAACTTATACAACTGGAATATAATTTATTTGTTTTTTAATTATGTTTAATATTTTTAAATTTAAGAATATAAGTCTTGATTTTTTTATAGAAAAAATTCTAAAAACAAAATTTAATCGAAAAGGTAAACAGCATGTAAACAATTTACTAAAAAATCGTATTACAGAAACCCTTAGAAAGAGTAAGTAAAACAATAAAATATTTAAATAATACCAAAACTTATTTCGTTCGTATTTTATAAGAACTCAAGAGCTGCTCCATCTAAGAAAACAAAAATTTAGAAAATTCTTAGACTTTTACACAAAGATTCCTAAATAATAATCGTGTGTTCATTAAAAAAAGAAAGAAGAAAGAAAGAAAAACCACTAATATTAAAACTGTTAATTTTCATTCATTAAACATAATATATAGGTAATACACAGTAAAATATATTGTAAATTTTGTTTTTTAACATGGTGGCGCCAAAAATAATAAAAAAATATTTTTGTTATATTATTTTTTATTTTTATTTTTTTTTTTTTTTTTTGAATTAAATAATGACAGAGAGAAAACCATATTATGAACTAGGTCATACGTCACATTTTAAATAATTTTAAATTTAAAATAATTTTTTTAACAAATTGAAAAATGATATTTGTTTTTTTTTTTTTTTAATTTCTTTTAATGGCAATAAAATTGGAAAAACAAAATAATGAAAATTTTTAATTTAATTAAGTCCATTATAAAAATTTCAGATAAATTTTTAAAATTTTTACAAAAAAAAAAAAAAAACCAAAAAGTTAAAATTTTTTGAATACATTTAATATTAATTTGTCAATGTATTCTATATATACAAATTATAATAATATGTATTAAATTTATGTACTTATTAAGAGAAAATTTTCATGGTTTTTTTTTTTGTGCTTTGTAATAAAAATTTTTAAATTAAGTTCTTTATTTTTTTCTCTTTCTCTCTTTTAGTTAAAACCACAAACAAAAAAGGATGAACTTTTGATAGCAAATAATTTAATTTTAATTTTTTTTTTTTCTTTTAATTAATTTTTTTTTTTTTTATTATAAAATAAATTCTTCTCTGTACATTTCTATATCTTACAAAAAAATATTTTGTTAAAGACTTTCATGTACTAAATATGAAATAAGAATTGAAATTAAATTACAAAAAAAAAAGAACAAAAAAAATTTCCATTAAATTTCTTCGTAAAGTATGCTTTTCAGAATTTGAATTCGAAAATTTTTGAGAATAAACTTTTTTACAAAAACAAAATATTCTCGTTGTATAAAAATTAGGATATTTTTTTTTTTCAGGTCTACGATTCCCTTTACAATTATCGTTACTACCATCAATAACACCACTGCCATTGCCACCATTATTACCATGTAGAAATTTGTTTGTATGGAAATGAAAATGTAAAAGGAAAGTCAAACCAAAAAAAAAAGAAAAAAAAACAAAAACAACCAAACAAATAACAACGCCTTATAGGATTGATTAATGGTACCAAAGTTTTAATTTGCGCAATATTTTAAATCACTGTAAAATTCCCTTAAGGGAACTGCTGCTACTGCTGCTGTTGCTGCCATTTGTAACCAACAAAAACAACTGTTCAAAGTTAACAAATTCTTGTTCAATTGAGTTTCCACATAATGGTTTTTTTTGTGGTTCCTCTGATTTTCGTATTTTGGTTTTTGTCTTTTTGTTTTATGGTTATTTTTTTTTTTTTGTTTTTTGGTTTTTTTTACATCGTGTCTGATTGGCATTTAATTAATGACGGCGAATTTATCTTTTTGATGTCTTCACTGTGTTAGTGTACGCGAATAAATTTAATATATTATATTATTCAATATACTTTATATTATAATCGTACATACATCGTACATTCGAGTATATGTATGTAGAAAAAAAAAACAAAAAATTATAAGAGATTTACATAAATTTGTTGTAAATACCGTGAATTACAAGCACGTTAAAAATTTATTAGTGACATAATGAAAACAAGGTGAAAATAATATTAAGTCATATTAGTTATTTTCAATAATTTATTATATGTATAAATTTATATATTATATATATATAGTATATATACATATATATATTTTTTGTCTATGTTTAAATTTGTATTAGCATTTTTACTTAAAAAAACAAAATTGTATATAGTGAAAGGTGCGAATTGCGTCTGATTTTAACCAAAATCAGACGCAAATTAAAATAACTATACTAATATACATCATACCAGAAACAAATATCAAACATCATTTTGGAAATGTTTGTGCTATTGTTTAATTAATTTTATCTGTTACAACATATCTATGTATCTTAGCTATTTGAAAATGACAGAAAATCTCATAAAATGTGTTTTTTTTTCCACAAGTTCCTGGGAGTAGTCGTTCTAAAAATAGCTGACTTTAAATATTTTTCAACAACACGAATTTTTACATACAATATAATGTTATAGTTCTGCCTGGAATTATTTTAAGCTGCACTACATTTGATTAAGAACAAATTCTACCGGTAAAATAAATAATAATAAATAATAAAAAAGATTTTATTTCATCAAAACCTAAAGCTAACTTACATGAACTTAAATAAAAAAAATTTAAAAACAATAAAATATAAATTTAAAACAATAAATTTTAATTTATAAATGATACTTAGTCTAATTGATTAGCCGGCGGTAACAATAACAGATACATGTGAATTCAAACTTGTTATATATAGTTGATATTTTGTTCAAAATTTAATCAAAATTGAATAAAGAAATCTTTCGGAACCAGTGCAAAACATTTTTTTATTTTAATATGAACATACAAAATATATATGTATGTATAAATGTAGATAATAAATTAAGTATAGATTTGACACAAAATGCAAATTTGACAGATTCTTATCTTAAGCGAAAAATTATTGACGCAATAATTATGTACCACAAATAAAAACAAAGAACAACAAGAACAAAACATTATACAAATTTTTATTGGTAACAGAGTTGTCACATGAAATTTGTTTTTTTAAGTAATTTTCATAAAGAAAAAATTTGTCAAAAATATGCTTTAATAAAATTTTTTAGAAAAAACTAAATAATTTTATCATAATAACATACACATACTAGAAGAAGTATGTTCTTAAGAAAAAGAAAGAAGTAAATAAATTTTTTGAGGCAAAAAGGAAGGTGAAATTACCTTCTTTTTTAAAACCTTAAAATTTTCCTATAACAGCATTTTTAACTTTCAGAACTATATAACTACTGTTGTCTAACTCCAACTGATCAAATATTTTGTTCAATATTTATAATTTCCTTTACAAGTTGTTAAATTTTTGTTACCAACTAAAGAACCAATCCTGGAGGTAGAACCACCTGGAGGGGTTTTAAATGAAATTAAATTTTTCTCGATTAGATATTTATGTAGAAATATTTTTTTATTGAACTAGTCGTTGTAAAGTGATGAGATATTCTAATATTTTGTAAACTAATAGTGATTAATTTAATTTCAATTTCCTTATCAAAAACGATAGGTTAAAAAATTTTCCATTTTAAGCTTTTCTATCTTTATAGTTGTACTTTAGAATTTTATTGTTTATTCTTAAGTAAAATTTTCTAATGCTAAATTTGAAGTTTTGGTGACAACTCCGAACTTTAATTTAACAAAATAAACTAATATTATATATACATATTTATGTAAACGTATATATATAAATATGTATATATACTTATTATAGAATAAATTTAATAAAAAGTATTTTGTGTTAATATTTTTGTAGTGTTTTAGCTTAAGGTTAAAATTATTATTGAATATTTTATTGAAAATTTAACATGTTAACATCATACACTTACCCATGGGTATAATCAAATTATGATAAATAAATGTTATATATTCATAGCTACGTAAAAAATTGAAATTATTTCTAAAAAAGAAATATCTTATATCTTAACAAGAAATCAATTAAATTGTCTTTAAAATTTATATTACTTGATCAACAACAAAAACAAAATGAATGATTTTTATAAAAATTCAATATAATTTTTAACATTTTATACTCATTAAGTCAAAATAAAAATACGAGTATATAATTAACTCTTAATTTAACAGATAATTTTTATAAATGTAAGTTAATTATTTTTTAAAAAGACTTTCTCGATCAGAAGTGTCTCAAAACTATTTTGCTTATTATTTGGTTGTACCAAAAAATTTTCAATTAATTTATTTAATATTTATTTTACACTATTTTTTCAAATTTTGTTTCATTCAAGATTTTTTTTTCCAGATTTTTTAAATTCAAGATTTTTTAATATAAGATTTTTATTCAGGATTTTTTTGTTCAAGATATTTTTTTGCAAGATATCGATGGTGACCCACATTTTACATTTTCTATTAATTCATTTGTGACATCGCATTACGTTTTAATTTTTTGTTTCATATTTTGAAATTATACGAAGAATTAAAAATATGTCTTGGCCCTGGAGCACATTTGACATTAAATATTTCCTATAATATCTCCTAAACTATTACATTTTTCGCACTATTATTATCTCTAAAGAAAAGTCATTAAATTAACCTCTTAGAAAGAGTTTTTGATAAAAAATTGTTAAATGCAAAAATTTGCATTTGCCAAAAATTTTCAAAAGATTTGTTTTTAAATCAAAATATTGATATTTCAATTTTTTCAGAAAATTTATTACAAAACTTTTGTTCATTCCTTAACATATAAATTTCGGTCATACTATATAATATATTCAGATTTGTAATAAATAAATATAATAAAATAAATTCTTCGAAATTGTTTACATCTATTCGAATAATATTTCATTTCAATACATTTCAAATCTGAACATATACTTTGTTGAAAGATTATAACCTCTAGTAAACCAAGGAATTCTATTGATAGCAGGTAAACTATACGCAGAGATTAAATGTTATCTATGAAAAGTATATTCAACTTAGAGTATTCATATGACAAAATTTTGTGAATTAATTGACTTTAAATACATGGTAGCATACAGATCATAATTTCCACTATTGTGCAATAATTCTCTAAAAATTCTACTAAACTACTGATGATCACCTCCAATATACAATTCTATAGAAAGCAATCAATAAGGAATAAAGAATTTTTTTTTTCAGTAAACCGTAGTTGTAAAAGATAAAAAATTTGTTTTTTAATTGCAAAAAAACAAAAAAATGAAAAAATAAGACCCCAAAACCACGAGAACGTGATGTACCATTGTCAAAAAATTTAATATTGACATTACATATCTATATAGTAAGTATGTGTACACTTTAAAACATTAACTATATATAGTCATGATTGTGATATTTATAATCGTAATTTAAACATTCATCTTCTGCACAACCCTTCATACACTCTAGGAAAAAGAAAAATGCAAACCTCATGAAGAGCTTTGATGACGAGTAACTGTATGCAATTTGGTATGCATTTTAATTTTTAAATATTGTCTTCTTGACAGCTTTTTTATTGTTATGTTCTTTAACTAGATATGACCGATATGATGTAGTGTTTATGTCATTTGACTACTACTCGTAATTAGAAGGTTCAGTGTTCAATTTGAAGTATTTTTTAACTCTTTTTATTATTCTTAAAAATTTAATTAAACAAAACAAATTATTTGTAATTTAATTTCTCTGATGAAATAAAAAGTATTATTCCCATTGCGAAATTTCAAAATATGGATTAGTGTAATATTGATGTCTAATCGTTTATCAGTATTATTGTCCATTTAATGTATTATTGTCAGTATTATTGTCAATATAGTATATGGACAAGAATATTGAAGAAAACATGGATGTGTAATAGGCACCTTAGATTTTAAGTGAGTTTTGTTCCGAAAGTTCAATGTCGAAAAAAACATGCTCGGTTTGATATAGGAATACATGCAATAAATTTCTACAACAATTTTTTTTACCAAAAATCTATTTTATTTATAATTCACAACCTATACCTATATTCTGTATAGCTTGTTTTTGTTTGTTTTTTTTTTTGTACTAAGGCATGGAATATTTGAATTTTTTATTAAATTTGAAGTGCATCTTACTTGTTTTTTTTTTTTTTGTCAATCAAACCTACATAAACGTCCAATATGCATACAGGATGTATCAAAAATGTTAAATTTTAATTTGTGCATGCAAATTCAAATTTAAAGCATCACGTTAAATTTTTACGTTTATTGTTAAAAATAATGTTCTACAAAATTTTATTTAAAATAAAAAGAATACGAAATGAAAGAATAACAGAACAGTATAAATAATTCTAAAATTGACTAAATTGTATTATAATAGTTAATAACAAGCTACAGTGCTATATTGGGATTCTGTTTTTTAATTTATTTTTTAATTAAGTTTTTCCTTGATTTTACAATGATGATATGATTTAAATTTGATTTTATAAATTAGTTCGTATTAGAAATTTCCATGTTTGTATTAGAAATTTTCAGGTTATTATATTTGTTCTGTTTGGTTGTTTCATGAGGATATAATTAGTACTACAGTTTTAATGTAGATATGGCTTGTTCTGAGATTATGCCACTACTGAATAATGTTTGGGTAATGTCTGTGCCTATTTGGTTCATACTCCATGTTTTAACAATAAACTTTTGAAACAATCTGTACAATCATCATCTCCCACAACAGATTTTCATGTATAAAAACTTTTCTATTATATTTGATTTTTAATGAAATTTGATTTGTGAAATTTAAAGATTTTTGTATACCAGAAATAGAATTTACCTACATATCGTAGTTATTTTGTATTCAGCAGGTGATATTCTCAGAAAATAATATTCGAATAAAAAATTATTTTATATCTTATAAATACTTTTTATATATCTACTAGTATAGGTATAACGTACATATAATATTTCATATTGTATATTTATGTTCAGTGTATTTTATGTATATTCATGTACATAAAATACATACTGAAGATACTAAATTATTGATTTGAATATATGATAGAATAATGAGTTTGATTCAACTTATGAAGAGAATTCATTTGGAAAATTTTAAATCTATATTTTGTATTTAAGATTTTAGTTTGTTATTTTAGTAATAATGACAAAAAAACACTCAAAGACAATTATTATGTATTACAATATAGGATAGATAAATATTTTGAAGTATTTATATATTTGAAAAATTAATTTTGTTAATGCAAAATACTTTTATAGATGCAATTTCGTAGATTTTTACGGTTAAATCAATCAATCTACAATTAAATCACTTAAATCAATAGGATAAATAAATAACTTTAAAAGTAATGAAAAATTTATTATCTATTGTCATGATAATTATTTTTCTATGTCGATATTTTTTTTTTTTTGTTGCGGAAAGGGTAGATCAAAAAAATGGTCAACAACC
The DNA here is from genome assembly GCA_963942445.1 of Argyra leucocephala. NCBI lineage: Eukaryota > Metazoa > Arthropoda > Insecta > Diptera > Dolichopodidae > Argyra > Argyra leucocephala. The sequence goes on from OZ012680.1 coordinate 150,956,754, forward strand.
CAAAGCATTTAATAGTGTAAGATTTGAACTCAGTAAAAATACTATCAATTTAATCTATAAAATAATTAAATCACTAAAAAGTCGGCAGACAATTATTAGACTACACTAATCATAAAGTCCCAGATTCCAATTCTATTCGGGACATGACTTTCTTAATCTCAAAATGGCCGTATATGTATTGTTGATCATTTTTAAAACAATAAATGAACAAATATTTAATATACATAGTTTTTATCAAATAATACATACGATGGCTCAAATATATACTCAGAAAATATATGTATCAACTTCAATTATAGATATATTTTTCAAATTTTCAAATGATAGAAATAAATTTTATTTTAAAAAAAATTATTAAATTTTTTAATTAATGATAGAAAAAAAAAATTTTATTTATTGTACATAGTAAAAAATTTCAAAAAAATAAAATACCACAATGAAAATAGAAAATTTTGGATTAACCAATTTTTTCTGTTTGTTTTTTTTTTTGTTTTCTTAAATAAATTTCAGAAACTTTAATACTTAGAATATTCAATTATTTTAAATTTTCTTTAGAAATGTATCAAATTAAATTTTTTTTTTTTTAATTTAGTAAAACAAAAATTTGAAATTATTTTAACTTTGTAATAGTATATTACCATCACTCTTGTATCCAAAATATATTTAAAGTCAAGACCTTTCTTCAAATTCGCAAAAAAAAAATATTTTTAATATTCTTTAATTCTATAAATTTTTTAGTCATCCTTTGTTAGATTTAAAATTGAATTCTTAAAGGAAAACAACAACAACAAAAAAAACAACAAAAACAACGTTTTTATATTATGTTTTTAGTTTTGTTTTTGTATTTTCTTTTATTTCATATGGTAAAATCACATATAAAGAAAATGAAAATCCAGTGCCTAGAATCATTATTTTTCACTCAATAATTTTCTGACCTTTTTATTAATTCCATTAGAATGATTCTTGGATTAATGTTTTGGTACTTAGTAAAAAGAATGAAGTAGTATTTTTTTCTTATTTTGTTGTTGTTTTTTTTCTTATTTTCTTGTTATAATTTTTATTTTTTTTGTAAAGCACAGATTTTTAGTCCCTCATTAATCTTACAAATTAAGTAGGACAGAACTTAATATAATATCCTTACTGTACAATATTATTTTATACTAAATAATCTAAACACTATATACACATACATTTATATTTATACACATATAATATTATAAGATAGCATAGAAATGAATTTTTTGATTCGTAAATTGAATATCCTATACTCAAATTTGTGTTATTCTCTTTTTATTTTATTTTTAAGAGACTTGTGCCTATTTTGAGGTTTGTGGTGGTGGTTAGATTGTTTTTTTTTTATGGAGCCGCAAAACATTATTATTTATAACCCTCTATGAGAAGTTCGATATAATTTTTTTCTATTATAATATACAAATATATATATATATATGTATATTTTAAATATGATATAAATATTTCCTTTTTAAAAGGATCAGGATAATTTAGTTTAACTATATATTAAGCAAAATATATATATACATTTCTTTCAATTATTATATATAAAAATGATTATGATAATAATATTGATGATGATAATAATGATGAAATAAAAGATACATTAGATTTACTTAAACCTTAACACTTGACTGCTTCTTTTAGGGGCTATTTAGGAAATGATCTGCTAATGGTCAACTCATTTATTTTTATCTAGATATGCTATATGCTACCGATCTGTAAGATGAATGAATGTTTTTGGGGGTATCATTTAGATGAAAATAGTAGATAGGTATATAATTATTTTATATATTATATATGGAAATAGATAGATATATAATTCAAGTGATTTGACTTGTGATGTGTTAAGAGTATTCAATTTGTTGTTATATTTTTTTAAAACTTGATGAATTGTGAATCTTTTATTTTTGTTTATTATTGTTTCTTTTTGCCTTCTTTTTCTATTTTTTGTTATTTTTCCCATTATTATTGTTTATTGATTATTTGATTTTAATAAGATTTTTATGTTTTCTTAAGTATAGATACTTTTTTTTTATATACGTATATATAATTTACATTTTTATCCAGAACAAGTAGGTAGTTAATTATTTAAAAGAAAAAAGAAACAATTTAATTTATTCGATTAAGTGATATTTTATGGTATTATTTTTAAAATAAAATAATTTTAAGAGTAAATACTTTATATTTACAATTAAATTTAAGAATACAAATACATACGTGTAGTAAGATATTGCATTAAGATTTCAAAAACAAAATTTAATTTTGTGCTACCTATAAACATTTTAATATCATTTGAAATTATTTCATATAAGACCGTTATTGTTAAGAGCATAAAGAGTTATTTAAATTTTGAATTAATTTTAGATTAATAATTCATTTGTTCATATTACATAAGCAAAATTAACCTTAGAAACCCTCTGGCTAAAAAATATTAGTTATATAAAAATAAGTATTTCAAGGTTAATGATTAAATAATCTTTTTTGAGTCGGAACACCTTTCTTGCAGTAGAAGAGACAATTTTATATTCCACAACATTTTAAACCATGATTGCCATATCACTGGACTGCATTTTTCTGCGCTCTTAGATTCTGATATAGACAGATATTAGAAATAAATTCTATTACATTACTGAGTTCATATCTAATATTATAATGCATTCAAACATGACCATATTAATGTACACATATCTATATCATATTTCATATTATAATGGCATCTTTTTATTTAACAAACCCCAATAATTTAATTTTTAACCATTAATATTCATAAGAATTTCTTATAACTAATTAATTAAAATTATTTGTTGAATCTGGGAAAAGTACAACAACAAAAAACAACAAAACGAAACAAAAATAAATTTACAAAACAAAAATTAAATTAAAAATTTTACCAAAAAATTCTATCATTCCCAGAAATAAATTCAATTTTCTATGTCATTTTTGTTTTGTTGTTTTTTTTTTTTTTTTTTTGTTATTTTTCTTTTTAATACATTCCTGTAAACAATAAAATTATTCCATTTTTTTGTCTTATTCAAAATATTATTCAAAACAAAAGCAAAAAAAAAAAAAAACTTTTACCATGTTAATTATTTTCTAATTAATTTATTATTGTATAACTGTATTGTATCCCGAAAAACTTTTTGGTAAACTCTTTATAAAAAAAAAATCAATTTCAAATAAAAGCAACAGTTATTTTTGTTTTGTTTTGTTATTTTCTTTTATTATAATCAACACAAATATATCAAAACATATGTATGTATATATGTATATATACTATACAAAAGAATATTTACTTTCATATATTATTAGAAAATATTTCAGTAATAAAATATTATCAGAATTTTTACCGTTATAATTAAATAAATAAGAACCTGCCCCAAACAGAATGTTACTGCTTATATTTTATTCGGAATATTATTTATTGCGTATATTTATTTTAACTTTGAAGTTTAACTTTGAAGCATTTAAAATATTTTGTAAGAAAATTAGATCTAATTGTAAAACAAAAAAAAAATAAGCAATAAAAATGTAAAAAAAAAAAATTCCGTTATTTTTTATTGAACATTAAATATAATTTTGAGGAAGAAGTAATAATTTAGCCAGCTGTATGTTATGCTTCTTTTTAATTGAATTTTAAGCCAAAAATCCAATTTTTGATATAATAGTTTTGTTTGGATTGTTTTTTCAATTGTGCCTGATATAAGGCTCAGTACTAAGTTTTCGTTTGTTTTTTCGTTATATTTTATACAAGTAAGCAACAATCATTTTTTTATTTAGTTAATGTCACTGCTTTCATGTACTGTCAATATACTGTCATTACTTCCATAAACTGTCACCACTTTCATATACTGTCAACATACTGTCACTACTTTCATATTGTCAATATACTGTCAATATACTGTCACTACTTGAATACACTGTCAATATACTGTCACTACTTGCATATGCTGTCAATATACTGTTACTACTTTCATACACTTTGAAAAACTTTCAATGTACTAATTTCTATCAATTAGAAAACTGCTTTTTGTATTATATAAAATGTATATAACAATAATAGAAATATATTAAATATATATTAAATATAATTTTATTCCATTTCCAAATGTTTGTTAACAATTTTACTATTCCTAATCTTCTAATGGAAAGCTATTAATAATAATTGTAGATGAAGAACCCTTACTTGTTTGTAACATTTGACGTTTGTTTATAACATTTTGGTCAACAGGCAAAATTCATTTAATCCCCTAAACACTTATTATCAACAATTATTTAAATCATAAAATAACCGTCAACCAGGGGGGGACCACTGAAAAGTTACAAAGGCAGTTGGGCTTCTATACATTACAATACTCATAACAAAGTTAAAACAGTCACAAGTCTAAAACGAAAGGTAAAAAATACTATATATTTTACTATATTTTGCTATACTATAACTCATTAAGTGATTTGGTTCAGACACATTTTGCCGATCTTAATTTAACATCAAAATATACATAGTTTCTAAGAAAAAACAAAAGTTCGAAAAAACATTTACTTGATATGTAGATTTAAAAATCTACAAGATATTTTTAATCTATCTATCAAATAATATTGCCGCCCAATGCCCAGCTCATGACGTTACACAACAATGATGATAATCATCAAATAATTTGTAACTTAATAATCAATTTAATAATACCTTCTACAAAATTCTTATCAAATATACAACAGATATAATGGAGTATAATGTTAAAATATGTTGTTAGACACTTTGCACAACAACTTCTACTCATAATATGTGGTTGAAGTGGATCAGAATCTGTGTAATACCATATCATTATATATACGTATATATACATATAACTAAATGAAAAAAACCAAATTATCATATATTTGTATTTACCTTTCTTTAAGTTATATACAAATGTTGTTATATAACATCGTATACGTGTCGTAATATATACATATATATATACATAAAATTGTCTTTGGAAAAATCTCAATAAACAATTATGTAAAAAAAAAAATTTTTTTTTTTGTTTTCACACAAAAAAAAAAAACAAAAAAAATAAAAAGTTTTGTTTATTGAATTGTATTTCTAAATACTACCACATACCTAAATATTTGTACCTATATATACTTACTTATATAAGTAAATAATAACTTTAAGTGCTCATGAGTTTAAATATTTTATTAATTCATTAATTTGTCACAACACAACTCTAACCGATATTTTTATAAATAAATTTTGTTTTTTTCTTTAGAAATTTGCCTTCTCAAAACCCTCTATCAAATTTACAATTTTTACCTTTAAAACATTGAGCTACCAATATCTTGTACATATTGACATAATGAAAAAAAAAAAAAAAAAAAACTTAAGCAACAAAAACTAAAATTAAGTTCATATTTAGTTACACATGTTTAACTAAAAGGACTTATTTTATGTATGTCTAATGTACGTAAAGGTTTGAAATCTAAGAATAAAATAACAAAAAATATAAAAAAAAAACCAAAATTTGGTTAAACAAATTTGGTTTTTTCTTTTTTGTTTTTGTTTTTTTTTTTGAGTAAATAATATTCTATAGAAAGCAGCATCAAACGAGCAAATGAAAAAGAGTACATAAATTAGTTATTGTTGAAAATGTTTAAACATCTAAAATAAATCTTAAAATTGTATGTACATTCTTGTAGCATATTTATATCGATTTTAGATTTTTATTTCACTGCGCTACAAAAATGTAAAGAGGGTATACGATATCAGGGCATATTAGTATGATATTAGGTATTTCTTGAGACAATACAATTTTTTTTTTTTGTCATAGGGTTATAGTGTCTTGTTGTTTTACAGTGCTTCTTTATTTTGAGAATGAGCTGATCAACCGTTTTTGTAGTAGAAGCATTAATATTTCATTCATCATTTTATTGACCATTCTGGTAGACGATGACAATTTTATGTGAATTCATTATTTATTTTTGCTTTTCTTGCTTCAAATATTCAATCACTCATCTATCGTGTTGCACCGATTTTACTTACTTACATTAATGACATTACTTACATTAAAATATATTCATAGGCACTATGAAAGCTTGTTAGATCTTTTAAAATATTAATTGCTTGAATATATAAAAATGAATAAATATTTAAGGAGGAGATAGTTTATTAGAAAATGGAAAAAATTACTCTGTTGAAACATTGAACAGTCAAAACAAATCAATCCTCTTTTCTGTTTCTGTATATGTTTACATCAATTTGTCAAAAGGGGCATGGAAGCTCGCACAGAAAGTGTATACTGATATAATATATATATAAATAAAATTAATATAAAAACTTATTTCGATTTTTAATTTGACTTTAGGTATTTTAAATAAATAATATATTATTTTCTTCAATTCATAATTAAACATTAATTTTTTATATTCAGTAAAATTATTTTACAGATTTTATTTAGCTTTAATTTCCTTTAATGTACATTTTTTAATTTGCTCTTTTTATCTTAATAATTTAGAATTAATACTATTTAACTTTCAATTAAATTGTTTTTTTTTTTAATGCTTTTTTATGTCACCTAAAAACTTTTGTAAATGTAAATTTTAAACATGGTATTGAATACAATGAAGAAACAATTACAATTGGAAATTTAGTTATGATTCATATTGAATTACCAACAATAAAAATAAATATTATTAATTAGATATTAAATTTTTAATAATTAAATTAATTCTTAATTTTTAAAACTTTTATTACTATCCAAAAACCAAAATAACAAAACGAAAATAAATGAAAAATCCATTAACTACAAATAAATAATTATTTTTTACAATAAGTATTTTTTTGTAGAACAACAACAATTAAAAAAGAAGAAAACAAAAACATAACATAAAAATAATTTCCAATAATTTGATTATAATAATCACAAAATAATCAGGAGCATATGCAATACGATAACAGTTTCATCTCTCATTTCGACACTCATTTTAATTCACAATAATTTTTTTATTTTCTATAAATTTTCCGGCTAAATTTTTATTTTTTATTTTTTATTTTTTTTTTTTGTATATGATTTACTACTCCATCTATCAGTTGATTTAAACAATAATAAAGTTAACGACAAAAAAAAGCAATAATAATAATACATAATAATAAAAACAATAATAATAATAATGAAATTTATAAAAACAAATCGGGATATTAACAGTATAATGAATATTCGCAACTTTAATTGAATTGTGAAATAAAAAAGAAACAAAAGAAAAACAAGCACAGTAAAATTTTTGTTTTTCCTTTTATACTGAATTTCCTTTCGAGTGAACACATTAATTTAATTTTAAAATTAAATTTATTTTGAAATAAAAAAAAACACATATATATAAACATGAGTATATGTGTATATATATTTTAAGAGGATTAGGAAAATAAAATAAGGCCTATATTATGAACTCAACACATACAATAAAATACCTGCAGAGAGTTCTAAAATTGGTTATGAAACCAACGCTTTGCAATGATTAAAAAATATTAATTTGTATTTGAATTTAATCAGACTTTTTAAACCGATAATTTTTATATATAAATATAATATTTTTAATAAATTATTAATTTAAAATTTAATCGTAAATAAATTCTAATTTTCTTTCACTAATAATTTAATTTGGTTACAGTTTAGTCCTAATTGAGTATACACAATTAGTAAGCTGGAAGCCCTGATGAAATATTTTACCTTGAAATGTTAATATTTGCAGCCTAACTATTATTGTAGTAAAAAGAAATTCCACTTTAATATTAATATAATTTACCCAAAAACTTTGACCTATAATAATTAATTTGCAATTCTTTTTATATTTTTGCTTCCAATTTAAATTATTTGACAAAAGTAATGAATGTCTGTTATTGGCATTTGTGTAATTTATTTGACATTTATTGACATCCAACAGACTATTTGACATCCCAACATATATTTGACATCCAACAGACTATTTGACATCCCAACATATATTTGACATCCTGTTTCATATCTACCGACATTTCATCTCGCCAACAAAGATTTGATCAGCCCCGACTCCTTCTACTGCGCCTGCAGTTGAATATTCTATTAACTGGATTATTTTTATCCATCCACTTTAAATATCCAAGCTGTTGCAGTCTGTTAACTTTAATTTTCATGACTACACGTACTAAAAATATTTTTTACGGTATTCAACATATCAAATTTTATAAATAGAAAGCCAAATAATTTTGTTTATTTAATTTTCTACACTCACTGTACTATATATGGATATGCACAATATGCACTGAAACATTCATAATACAATAAATTATAAGCTAAAGAGAATTTACAATAAAAAATAAAGCATATAATAAGGAACAAAAATAAACAAACAAAAAATTAAAGTCAGAAAAAAAAATTTTTTTTATTGTAAAAAACGCATATTTGTTTTTTATTTTACGTATGAGGAAAATATGGTGGAATTTTTAAATTATTTTTTTTTTTTTAGGTTACAATTTTAAAAATTTTTTGTTTGTTTTTATGAATATTATTATTATAATTTTCCAACATAAACTATTTTAGTTTCTAGTTCATCAATTTAAATTAATTCGTAAATAATTTAAATTATATTTTTTTTTTTGTTCGTAGATATCTTCAAAATCAATTATTTTAATTTTGAAAGAATTTGAATCAACTGAACTGAAAAGAAAACTAATTTTTAATTTAATAATTTTAGAATATACACGGTTATTTTGAAAAATTATATTAAATGGTTTAGTTTATTCAAATGTTCTTATCACAACTTTTATACAGGTGAATAGACAAAAAAAAATGTTTATTAAAATTATAATTTTTCAATGTTGTGTTCACGCTAATGATGCCAATTTACCTCAACTATTGAAATTAATTTTATCCCATCATTGTAATTATCATTTTTATTAATAAAAATAAAATAATTTTGTTTACTAATAATATCAATTTATTATAATTTAATTAATTTGATAATGTAAATATCTATAAAGTTAATCTCAAAAAGACTGACAATGTTGAATTATGTTACTTCCGGAAAATCAGTTGTTGGGAAAAATTAATAATAATTTTTAAATTTAATTTAAAAATCAATCAAATAGAATAATAAAAATAACTTAATTCCATACATTATCAAAAAAACAAACAAGAATTAATTAATGATTATAATTTTTATCTTTTGTCTTTATTTTACAATACGGCGTTTAAAAACAAGTATCATCATTAGAACCATATCGTATACACTCTGCGAGAGATCTTTCAAGACCATTACTTCGTTTCCTGATCATGCTAGATAATTTATCAAGCACCAGAGAAGAGAAAGAGCTCATTCAATCATTCAACGAATTACCTGTAAATAAAATGGAACAATAGTTAAACGTATAGTATTATATAACCAAAAAATAATCAATACAGGTAAAATAGAAGTTAAAACTTAAATAACAGTACATATATTAGTGAGGTATTAATTGTTTTTCTTTTAACGTTTATTGTTACCAATAATTAAAATATATTTTTTTTTTTATTATAGCCAAAACTTAGGTTGTGAACCTTTGAGTACCGTTGACTATTTGAAAAAGGAAATGATAGTTAAAGAAAATGAAAGAAAAATGAAGAAGAAAAGTTTTGTGGGAAAGAGCGAACAATGCTGTTAATATTCATTTATCATATTTATTTTTTTGTTTTTGTTAAATACTAATACCAGTAACTAGGTAACTATCATTTTTTTTCAATACATTTTTTCGTACTCTAACTAATTAAAAATGAGAAAAACTTAAGCTATTATTATTAGACAATAACGACCAAATTTTATAATATTTTATCATTTTTATGAATCAGATGAACTATAGTCTTCAAGTAACTAACCTACAAAACAAAAATGAACTAACATTCATCCATTATTTTTGCTACAATTTAACTTGGGGGACTTTAGGACTAGTTCATTTAAATTAATCAATCTGAAAAATATTATTGAAGATTAGTTCTCAATTAATAGTGGAGATTACGTAATTTTTACTTTTGATAGTTAGTGCCCTATGAATTAAGTAGTTCATATCGCTTTAAAAACTTTTAATTGTAACATAAAGTATATTTTTTTATTTAACTAATCTAAATTAATTATTGACAACTACAAACTATAGAGATTATTATATTCAGTGTCTTCAATTTTCCATTTATATCTTCAATTTACAATTTTATATTTAACTACCGCCCATGTAATAAAATATTTTTAAGAAACCCAAATCATAACAAAAAATATGTTAATATACCTATGATACTAAAAATTGAAAAGTAAATAAATTTTTTTTTTTTTATTATTCTTGTTTTATTATTATTGTCAATTGAAACATTTTGAATGCTTAAAAGCTCAACTATAATATAAATCAAATATCTGTATATATATATATATATAATTATTTTTTTTATATCAAATTATCATTTTAAAAGCGAAAACTTATCATGCATTTTCTTTTATTGATTCTTTATGTTCCAATGAGAAATAACAAAAACAACAACACAAAAAAACAACCTTTAAATAATAAGACTACACGAATACATCAGATATAGAAAATCTGTACTGAAACTAAAGTATACATGCAATCATTTCATTTAAGTCTTTTATTTTCCTTTTAATTTTATTTTTGATTTTCTTTTTTTTTTTAAGAACCATCTTTAAGATTATTTAACTGTTAATTTAATGCCAAATTTCATTTACGATCAAAACAATAAATTTAAACTTCAGTTTATGTTATCCTCAGGTGTTATATATAAAAAAAAAAGGTGTAACACTTATATTATTATATTTAATATGACATGACTACATATTTTGAGGTATTCTATGTACATGTACATGTGTATCTTATATAAAAAAAAATAGGAAATCAACTTAAAATAATACAAAAAAACAAAAATAATAATATAAATTTTATATGTCTTTAAGTATTTAGTCCGAGCCCAAGGTGAAAAGTGAAAATCAGATTTCTCAAAAGAAGTCTTTATTCAAATTTATATATTATGTACATTCGGTCGTAAAGATATTTTAATACTTTTATAATGTATTCACTTTTATATAAAATTTTATTTATGTTTGGGTATGTTTACATTATGTATATACATACAGATAAACCCCGATAAACGTAAATTTAATTTACGTTATAATGAAATTTGTTATATTTTTTTCTTAATATACAACACTTTTTACAGGCAAGTTAAATCATATTGATAATATTCATAAAATGTCGTTGAAACATAGCGATAAGTTTTAGGAGTTGGTTCGTTCATCGCAATACTACTTGAACTGATCAGTAGGTATTTGCCAGTATTTTACAGTAGTATAACATTCTACCTATACAACTCCTGGTTTTTGGTTTATAGATGTTATTAATACATCTGTGAGTTATAAAAATCTATCAAAATCAGTGAAACATATCTCCTAGAGTTCCAAATATTTATTATTAAAAATATTTTACCTAGAACCAACAGCTTAATTAATCAAATATATTAAATAATTGACTTCTATTTTCAAATTAAACTGGCAGAACTGTATAAAAATTTAGTTTTAATTTGCATTACATTACATCAAAGCCTTTCTTTGTCTGCCTGGCTGCCTTTCTAATGAAAATTCTCAAAAGTCTTGAGCCTCATCACTATATTTGCTATGATATACTTCGCAAGTAGCAGAAATCGTTCACAAATTATATTCCTTTCAACTTAAGATGTTCTGTGCTAGTGTTATTCTTTAACCTTTTACTTCTAAGTTACTCGATTTGATTATTTCAATTCACGTAATCACTTTTTTTAAAGAAATTTCAAAACATACCACTTTCAATTTTTATTTCCTTAAAAAAAAGCTAATCTAAATCATTTGATTCGACTTTATAAATTTACGTTATTCCTTATTTGAAATAAATAACTTACCGAGAGAATATACACATAACCTTGTCTGTCTTTTAATTTTCAAAAAATCAACACGAGATGAAAATATAGAGTGAAATGTAAAGTGGAGTTAAATTAAAGAAAATGGGTATTCTTAAAAATAGAAAAAGAAAATTTCATTTTATCATCATAATTCTTTTTTACATTAGAATGAATAAGATAGAAATATATATATATATATATAAATGTTATTGTTGGTGGTGGTGGTGGTGAGGTAGCACATTTTAATATTATTTTGATAACATTTATATGACAGTTTATATGCATACGTACGTGTATAATATATGTATGTAAGTATGTGAATACAAAAAAATTCAGTTTATCAGTTAGTTAAAAAATATATTACCCAGTTTTTCAGTTTATTTTTATAAAAGAAAATGAAATGCTTGGAAAATTCTTTGCGTGTGTGTATACGTATAAATATATCAAGTTAGTTCGAATCATTTCCTACTATAATTTCCCACTCTTTCTTTTTTATTTGATATTTTTTTGTATTATCTTTATATTTGGCTTGTCTTTTTTTGGTTTTTTTATTTTTTTCTTTCTTCCAATTTTATTTCTCTCGTTTTACGATGACGTTGAAACGTGTGAAAGCTAAGATCATTTCATTTTTTTTTTGTTTTTTCAACTAGTACGTGATATTCACTCTGGAACCATTAAATTTCAATAATAGTTCACTAAAAATCTAAGTCAGTCAGAATATAAAATGAATCAAATAGTGATAAAACTGATTATTAAAACGTTTTTTATTTTTTAGCTGGATTTTTGTTGTCTTTTTTAATCCAAAAAAAAAATAATAATAATAATAAAAAAACTATTTCTTACTAGAACTTCCTTGAAAAGTTTAGAAGTTGCAAAATTTGTATTTTGTACTTTAAGAAAATGTTTTAAGGCTGTTCTCTGACAAAGATGAAAAAAAAAACATTTTTTATTCTTCAAAAACGTGAATTTGATGACGTGAGGAGGATAACATATCATTATCATTTTTCCCTCTTGCTCTTGCTTGTTCTATTTCTATCCTTGTTTTAATTTCCATTAAATGATGAATTGTACAAGAATTTTTAATTTTATTCATATATTATATTAAAATATATAGAAGAGTTGATATAATTTAATAATGTCAGTTTTAATGTCAGACAAAAAATTATAAAATTATATAAGTTTTATTTTTATAAAACGAATTTATTAATTTTTTGTAGTTGAATTATGTTATTTTATATTTTATGAAGTCGAATTATTTAATTTATATTGCGAATCCTAAAGAAAAACTGCTAGAGAAGATCTAATTTAATTTTATTATTTCAACTGCACATAAATGTACAATCAAAATTTAGGACCATTTTCCAGTTAGGATGGGGCCATCTTGCTAGACCAGATTAAGTCTATGACAAGACAAGACAAGATTAAATGATGTTGAAAGTGTCTTTAGTGAAAAAAAATTTAACAATCTATTATTCAATGTGTTCTCAATAAACTTTCAGCTCGATTCACATTTTTTACACTTTTCAATTTCAGAAACACTTCCAATCCATTAATTTGATAATGAATTGGGAGTACGATATAATGTTTTATTCTCTGGAATTAGTCAGTATATACTGACTTTAGTAAAATAATTTTGAAATAGTCTTTTTTTTGTTACATAAATGAATAATAACAGTTATTTTTATATTATCTTGAATCACCGTTAAAAATGTTACATCTCAATTTAATAAATTTAGTAGATATTTAAACACAATCTTTAACAATAAATTGCAAAATAAAAATGTTAATTTCTCGAAAATAAAATTAGTATATATAATTTATATGGACTTACATTATATAGCCTATTTGTATATTCGAAAGTCAAGGATTAATATATTTCACAAATCATTTTTGGTACCCAGTGTTGTTAATATCTATACTGGTAGAGATATTTACAATCCATCACGATTCTCGATCAGACTTCTGTATACATTTACATGGATTCTGGAAACACAGCAGAGTTAGGTATTTTTGTATGTATATGCTGTTATAATATTTTCATTATAGAGTTCGATTCGGTGTTTTGTATTTTACTAGGGTATTCCATTGAAATTTGAAAGTATTTTGAAGTAAAAAATTAACTTTTCTTTGGATTAGTAAATGTGATGTGACAGCAGAACCAGAAGAATCATTAAACAAAAATTATTTAAAATTCTCTATCTCTTGATTCACAAATATCCTTACCTAAAAATAAATTTACCTGTAAAGGAGTATGAAACGTACAGTTTTATGAGGGACTCTCAATCAGTTTAGTGTGAAATAGAACATAAAAAAAATTTACATAAAAACGTTATTAAAACAACTCAAAATTTTGATGAACATGAGGAAATTTTTAAATAATAGAATTTAAATATTTAACTTAATGTTAAAATAGACAAATTGTTTTAAAAATTATTCTAGTATAGAATTCGATTTATATTTCAAGTGTAAAAACAAAATTACAATACTTAATATTTTTGCAAAGATAACAGTAATCCTTCAGGTAACTTAAAAAATTATAGTTATGATTCTTAGATGTATTTTACGGTATACCACAGAGAGTGTGAAAAAATATCGAATAGAATATATACAAAATAATATATACTACTCTATTGCAAAAAAGTTTGCCCATTTCATTTTTATTTATTTAATTTTTCCCATAAAATCTCAGTATATTCGATATAAAATCAAACCTTTTATACATAGTAATTATCTACACAACATTTTTTATTGTGATGATAAGTTAAAAGTTGGCTAACTTTTTTGCAATAATGTAGTAATTTTAATATTAACATTTTAATTTTATAATAACTGAAATAATATGGAAATTGTTATAAAGTCCTTATTTAGTACGATTGCCTTACAAAAAACCATATTAAGTTAATATATTAACTTGAGCATGATCCTGCCCTACAATATTCAACAAATCTTTTACAATACACATCTTTAATCTAACAGGAGATATGCTATTCAGATCTGGGTATTGTGATGTTCAAAATTAATATTATATTAGGAGACCAGACAGCTAAGGCTAAGGTCCGAAAAAAAAAAAATTAAACATAATTAAATATTATCCTATGTATGTAATTTCAAATAATAAATAAAGAAAAAAAAAGAGAATTTATTTTATAAGAACGAAACAATGGGCAGCATATGTACTTTACAACTTCATCATTGTTTTAATGAATAAAATGTAAAGTTTGATTTTATGATATATATCTTCTGTAGTATTTAAAATTTATAAAAGTCGTATACTTTAGTCCGGTTTCGAACAAAACTACCTTCTGATTTTAGTAATTAAATATTATAATCACTCTATTACTATCGATCAACAACCCATACAACTTCTTATTCAAAATTATTTATAAAATAGTTTCAACTATTACCAATTTTCACTGTTGATAGTCACTTTTTCTAAAATGCTATAAAATATTTTTTAATATTTTTTTCTAACTAAAATAAACTTATCCCACCTCAGAAAATTTAAATTTCCCACTAAAGTATCATTCAAAAGTCCTCGTGAATTAAAACAACCAACATCAAAGCAAAAAAAAAACGATATAAAATAACTGATAGGATTGAGATGGTTGTTCAATAAATTTTGGAGGTTCCTTTTTTTGGTTTGGTTTTAGAAATAATTTAGATATTGCTTAATATTATATTTAAAATATAAAATAAAAAAAACACAAAATGATACACAAATGCATTCTCAACAACAAAAATAATAACAATAAACAAAATACATATAAAAATTAAAATTACAAGTATATATAACGCGTTATTGCGTGTAACCAAACTAAGTTAACATACTATCAAAACCAATTTAATATATATATATATATATAAATTTCTATATATTATATATATATATATATATTATATACAAATATAATACTCATATCCTTATTCAAATTCATGTAAAATCATAAATAAATTATTCAAAAATAATTTGCAGTTCATCACTTCCATACACACATCTACCATACACACATTCATAAATACAAAGCATGCCTACAGACAATGTATAGTTTTCAAGGAAATTACACATTAAATTCTTTTTTTATCTTTTCATTGAGTATGAGTGAAATTTCTATATAGGAGGAACATTTGAAATTAGTGTGGAATTTTTATTTTATAAAATTTTAACGTGGTATTTTACTTTAATTTTAATTCTACCCAAAAAATAATTTAAAATAATTCCTTTTTTATTTTTAATATTTTGTGTAAGAGCAGATGCGTTTTTAATATAACCTTTGAAGGCAATTTGATACACAGATGTCAAAGCATAAATAAATTATACGAATGAAAATGTTTTTGGAAATAACTACTTCCGTCACATGATTGCTTTCTAATTTTGATAAAAAAAAAATCTATACTATGAGAGTTTACGCGCTGTAATACCTAACATTATTCATATTATATATTACATTAGCTAGCTTTGATTTTCCAAATAATATGAATAATATGAGTTTTAGATATTACAGGGCGGCGTACATTCTCAAAGTATATATATCATAAATAACTTAAACAAACATATTGCAATGAAATTCAAATTAAGTAACAAGCTAAAAGAAAATGTATCGGTACAAAACTGAATAAGATAAAGCTATCACCATTTGCCCTATTTTACTTATTCTAATCATGGTTGAAAACATAAGTAAAACAAAAGACGTCAACGTAAAAAATTTGAAAGAGTAAAACAAAAATAATCTGCCTTCTAAACGATGCTGTTTTAACTGAAGAGAAGAAAGATGATCTTCAAAGGTTACTATTTCACTAACATAACATAAAACTTAGATAAAATAGAATAAATAGTTAGCCAGCAAAAAATCATATATAGCCAATATTCTACACTGTTTCACACTCTTCTATTACTCGAACAATTCTAGCAAAAAATATTCTCAAATAAGTGAATGAAAAAACTAATTATAAAAAATGAAATTGACCACTCCAAATTATTTTTTCACTACGACTATTTTGCAAGTATAAATATGACTTCTGTGTCAATTTTATAATATTGTGAATGAAAAAAAAAACAACCTACTGTATAATAGTTTTTTTGTATTTCTAATTTTCTCTTTATATTTTTGTTCAAATTTAACCACAACATCGTTTTTATAATACGCATATTATACATGTATTAAGATTACACCAATAGTAAGTTGAGTACATTAAATGAGAAGTATTTTTTTTTTGTTTTTGGGTGAGAATGATTTGAATTGTTCATTATTTCAAATAGCAATTTGAATAATTGAAGTAATGTCTATCGATTCTGGGACCCATTAAACCTTATTTTTGTATTTACATACGCGTATTTGTGCAATTATGTCTATATATGTCTATATATATATATATATATATATATATATATATATATATAAATTAATATTTGGATGGGTTTTTAAAACTGATATACAATTATATACATAATATGTGAAAATCGTAAAATTTCAAATTGAGTCACCCACGTTATCTTGAAAACAAAATCATGAATAATATATTTAAAAAGAAATGTATTTCTAAGCCCAAAACATGAAAATCTCGAAATTTTTTACAAAAATATTTAATTTTCAATTCGAAATTTCAATTTAAAATTTCAACTCATGTGTAAGTTTTTAACATACAAGAATTATTTTCAATTATCAAATCGCTGCAACTCACCCATTGCCAGAATTAAATTTTAATTTAAATTTTCTTTGTTTTAAATAAATTATAACGTATGCGGTTGTTGTCTAAGATAAATCAATACAAAAAAAAATAATATATAGCACCAAGTATAAATTGAAATGATGTAAAACCAAGTATAAATAATAGTAATGTAATTGAATACAGTTTTTTTGATTGAACTTCCTCGGACTTCGAGCAGTGGGCGAATACTCGTAGTTTATTAATTTACATTTTTCTAAAGACAAACTGGTTTTGAACTACATTTAATTTAACCTTTTTTTTACAAAATTTTCAATGTTATGCATTAAAAGACTATATAAATATTTTTCATTTTCGATATTTTCTATTTTCAGAAAAATGTAATGAACCCATTTCAAATTACATCAAAATTGTTTCCATTAAAAATATACGTTATTTTTTTTTTTAGTTTTATTTTTGATAAACTTTCGAACCCAAACACCAAATTTTTTTTAGAGTTGAGTACAAAAAATTTTTTTTTATTTAATTTGAATCCATTCAAATAAATTGACAAAAATTAATCCCTTTTGTACGTCATATTATTTTAGTTAAAAAAAAAATAAAATCAAACTTACGAATAATCATTGAATTCAGTGAGATATAAGATTATTGTGATACATGATTATTGTTTTATGTTCGGTTTTGGTACTGATATACATATTACTTTAATGTGCAAATTGAAACTGACTCCCGTACACTGGCACTCATTCAGCAATCATTTATATTATATTATTAACATGATGCTCAAGTGGCATTTTCACATAATATTTAAATTAATTCATTTCTATTCGTGTAATCTATTGAAAAATCTTTGACAACTTGATTTTCTTGAATAAAAACTACAACAGCAAGAAGAGCACGAAACGAGAATTCTAAACAAAGAAGAAAAAAATAGAAAGGCCTGAATACAAAATCAAGCTAAAGGATTTACAACTATATATATATAAAAAAAATCTAACTAAATAAAATATAACCATATATATATTCCTGCTATAATAAAAAGGAATACAACAGAGTAACACTCTGTTTTATTCTTAAATGATGTCCATGAGTCAATTTTTTTTTTTTTTGCTATTTTCTATTTTCTTTTTATTCATGAATAATTAAAGAAGGAAAAATGGTCCATCAGCCTTGTCCACCAATCCATTACTTTTTTGTATTTTCTTTTTTTTAATGCTTTAGGTTTATTTATTTAAGAGACACATACTGGGGAGACATTAAAAGTTTTTTTTTTTTTGTTTTGTTTTGTTTTTATAAATTCTGTATGATTAGAATTCAAAGGATAATATTTTGTAGGTGATTTGATTTTTAGACTATGAAATGTTCTCATTCAGATTATAGAAAATTCCAAAACATACTGATAAATGCATATTGGTTGGATGAATAATATTCTAAGTTGTGTGTTAGTGTCCTTTGGAAGGACGAAAAATATAAAAATGTTTTTTTTTTTATTTCAATTTTAACAAAACGAATAGATTTGTGAAGACAAAATGTAGTTTTTTTATGACTTCATCGGAAACAATTTTTTTCCTTCCTAAAATTACCCAAATCTGGGTTGCTTTTTTTAAAAACAAAAAACAGTCAATTTTACGAAAATTTTGTTGGAAACTTGAAAAATTAATCCTTTTTGTTTAAAGCAGATTTTGTTACTTGTAAATTTATCATTATTGTTTTTGTTATTATTATATTTACAAGTATTTTATATTTTATACAAGTAGTCAAGTACAAATGGAAAGAAATACTTGAAAAGAAATTGAGGTAAATAAAAAAATATAAGAAAAAAAAAATTCTATATATTAAAATTAACGAAAGAAATTCAAATTAGTCTTCCTCAAAGCTATTTTTTGTGAATTATTGATGATCAATTTTATAAAAGTATATAATATTCAAATATATACATATTCACTTACAAATAACTACAAAAAATACAATATATAAAACCATTCATATACAAATATATATTCAAGGACTATTTATTTACTTCTATTGTAATTTTGTATATACTCTTGTACTTCTATTTTCTTCTACAGAGTGTGACAGTTTAAGTCGGGTTTAATTTAAAAAAATAGTTTTAGTATATATTAGCTTAAACTCAATATTTTTTTTAATTTTAAAAACTTTCAAATACAAATTATGGAGCTATACTAAATTAGATCTTATTTTTGCAAAATCTTGACTTCTGCTCTAAAATTAGCTCAGAAAAAAAAATTTAGTACCTAATGTACATCAACAAATACTTTTGACGTATTAAAATATGATAATTTTCAAACAAACAAAAAACAAAATGGTGAACTCTATATAAAACAATGGTGGATAAAAATACACCGATTTTAGGAATTTCATACTCGATTGATTCTGTTAATAATTGAATGTTAGATATGAATAAAAGAACAAAAATAATAGATAAAATTGTGGAAGACCTCATATTTCAACTCACTAGTATTCCTTACTCTGTTTGCTACAAGTTTTTGAGAAAAAAAAATTAAAATAGCTCGATATTGCGTCAATTTCTATTGACACTAAGTAGAAATATTAAACAGTAAAAGAATTAACTTTGGAGAGATAAAGTTTAGACAGATATGAAAATACGTCAAATCACCAACTGGAGAGATTCTTAGTCCAAAGACATAAAGCCAATATCTTTTCGACTACTATAAAAAGAAAATGTACCTTATAATAATCAAACTACCCTGTTAAAACAAATATACCATTCATGTTAAATTCTTTTCATTTATTTGTCTTGTTTTTAGGACTCTATTAAGTGCAATTTTCTCTCTATCTATCTCTATATGCACACATATATGCATTTATATAATTATATATCTATACAAATGCATATAAGCAAAAATTTATATATACAAATAGGATAAGAATTAGATGATTATGTGCATCCCCATCCAAAGCTCTACTGTAATTTTATATTTGAAAAATGGAAAAGTAATGAAAATATTAAAAAATAATTTATAGAGACTAATATTTTTTGATGAGATACAAAAACAAAAAAAAAAAAAAATTATTTAAAGGTAAGAAAGATATATAAAAAGATAAAAATAGAGAAAGAGAAAAACGGGGAAAAGAGATCAAGAAGTAAAGTGACAGAAAAAAATTGCTTATAAATAATAAATAAAATTTTCCTATTTTCATTTCCACATTATATGCAAATAAACAAAATGAAATCTGCAATTAAAGTCTAGATTTTTAAATCTTTTGTTTTAGAATACTATATATACTTACTGTATTCTCTTCCTATTAGCAGCCTACCCTTTTTGCATTTTATATATTTGAAATAAAAAAAATATTAAAAAATATCAATGACATTCTAGATGTTTGCATTCGTATAGGGAAATACTACATAATACATAATGTGACAAAATAAAAATAAACCAACAAAAGAAGTTACCTACATAATATACATAAAGTATTAAATATGAATACAAAAGATTCCACAGATTGAGATTTAAAATACGTTTAATAATAAATATTCATTTATTTCTACTTTAATATAATATTCTATAAATAAATAATTAAATAAATAAATGATTTGAATACAAATATGTAATATTATAATATATTATTATATAGAATTGAACTTTATAGAGGTTATAATTAAACTTCTGCAGTATATAATATGTATATAAATTTAAATACAAATAAAAAAACATTAAATATTTTAAATAAAATTAAATTAAATTTTCATAAATATTTTAAATTTTATATTTGAAAAAAAATTACTTAAATATAGCTGCTAACTTAAAAATTAATTATATAGTTTTTTTAATTTTACACTGATCTTTTAAATAATAACGCAATGTACGAATAGGCAACATCTGTTGTTTTAATCAAATTTAAACAAATTGCAATATTTTGATACTTGAAACAGCTAATAAAGTATAATTTAATTCAATGACAATTTTTTATTTAAATTCCTCGACCTAAACTCTGTTCATTATTTTTTGTTATACGTTAAATAAAATTGTTGCATGAATCCTAATTAATTATCGAATACTTAATGTTATTTTAAATGTCTCCAATATAAGATATGAAAAAATTTCATACATTTAATGCAGCTTTCTGTTATGGTATCAACTGTACTTAAAAAATAATTCTAATAATACAAAGCATGTAAGTTAGTAAAATTAATTCTTTGAATTCGAATATAAAATTCACGCGAAAATTCTTTTGAAACTAAAATTAACTTTTAAAACGAAAAATATTAGAAAAGAAGAAAATTCCTTTGAAATTTATTTTCAAATCAAATTTCCAAAAAAAACAAAAACATTTATTAATTAAAATTTCACATTTATACTTCTTACAAATACGTTCTTTAAAATTGATTCCATATTTGCTTATTAAAAGTCCTTCAATTTCGGTTTTAGATAGGTAACGTTTAAAACGAAATTGTTTGCATTAATTACAATCCTTACATCTAGATATGTACTCAATTCTTTAACAGAACATTGAATATTGTTTCTCTTATGTATACTAACTTATATTAAATATTTAACAGTATGTCGAATTCATATGATTTGTCCCACAATTTTTTTTTTATTTGAGATGTTGTCAAAAAATTAGGCATATCATATTGCATTTCTCAGATATGGGAATTTTGCATTATTTATGTAATCCACTATTTTTGGTAATTATTAATTATTTAATATGGGATTAAAATAATTACTTTGGATTATTTTTTTTTTTAAACTAATTCATTAAAATAATTTATTAAATTTATTTTGCGAAAAAATATAAACGTTTTTAAATGGAAATGTTGGCCGTTTTAATTTATTTAAAACTACAGTTATTACAGTAAAAACGAAAATTTTAACGTAAATAGAAATGTCATAAAGTACTTTACTTAATGTATCAAACCAAAGACTATTTAATATATTGTTGACTTATGTTGTATTATATTGTTGACTATATATATGTTGTAGTCTTTGATCAAATATACAAAAACCCCATTCCAACCAACCACAGCTTTCATAATTTTTTACTTTAAGTTTATTGAATCATTATCAGTATAAATATTTGAATTGTGAATTTGACTTACTATACGCCCGTCTTGAAGAAAACAACCGACATTTGTCACAGAATATTTCCTCAAGAAATTTCCCAACATTTATTCTTATTCATTTTAAATATGAAACAGTATTTCCATTCCATACAAAAAATATTATTGATATAACAACATCATAAAAATCTCATCCTTCATCTCAAATTGTGGATATATATAGAAGTAACTGTATATGGTGTACATAAATATGAGAAAATATTCTTCAATTTAGTATCAAATGTTTAACTAAACAAATTATAATTTTTTTTTTTATTTTCTTAATCAAAAAAAAAAAAAAACAATAGCAACAAGAACAAAAACAAAAGTCTGAACCAATTAACAATCCAGCTAATTGGTTTTAATGGTTAACAAACAATTCCGGAGAGAGTTTTTGAGAATGAATTGCAAAAAAAAAAAGGAAAAAAAGTTTGCTATTACAAGTGGGGTGGTAGTGCAAATTACGATATTGTACATTAAATAAGAATAAATGAAATATTATTTGTTTATGTTGTGTTTTTGTTTTAGTGATTTTGTTGTATTTTTCTTTTTTTTTTTTGGGTTTTGAGGGTATATGAGTTCAAACACAAATATAAAAACAAATAAACAAAACTGAACAAAGATGACAAGCGAAATCTTTTGATTGTTTTTTTTTTTGTTATGTTTTTTATTTTCTTTTTTTTTCGTTTTTTTTACTCATTACATATGTTATGTAGTCAACATCAATATCATTATCAACATCATAATCATCATTTAAGTGTTCATCATCATTATTATTATTAGAACGTCAATATCATTGCATCAATTTTAATGAAGAAAACTGTAAATATACTTGACCATTTTTTTGTGTTTTTTTTTTGTATTATTTTTAATGTTACCGCAGTACTGCAAAATAATTGATTTTCTATGTAGTCATATCATTTTTCTATCTGCTTTTATTTAGTTACTTTTCCTGCATATTACACACCTTGCAGGTTTTATACATGATTTACCAGTGGTTTTGTAATTGCATTTGTAAGAGTTTAAATAAAAAAAAAACAAGTAAGTCATTTTAGTGTTGAGCTTGAACTGAACTTTACCATAATTATGATATTACTCTGTTTAAAATTTTACCATGTTGCTTTCAGTTATGAAATCGAAAACTTCTTTGACACAATTTTTCCAATGACATGATAAAACTTCTTTCAATAAAATAACACTTTTTTATCATAACAATGATATGACATATTTTATCCATATGATTTTGAAAATCTCTTTGATAAAGACAAATGATATTAAGAGATAAATTGTCTCCTATAAACTTTATATGTGAACAAATTTAGTAGAATGAATCCAGTAAAGTTTTAAAATTATTTTCAGTAGCTTATTTTTTATGACATGAAGCTGTTCAAAGTTATTACTGATTAAAAATTTGTTTCATCAATTGCAGCAGTTTTAACTAATAATTCAGTTGTTACAGAATGTCACACATTTTGATTCTCTAGCAAACCTAATTTAATTAAAAAATATTCCGATTTTTGATAGTTATCTATATTAGATAAAATATGCTCTTCTTCTTGTTCTAGGACTAAGGTTCTATTGTTTTACACAGCTTTTATTATAAAGCTCGTACAACTAAAGAAAACTAAAAGTTCTTTGGACTGGAAGTTCCGAGGAAAGAAAATTTTATTAACTTTTATGTTATACTTCCAACAAAATATGGACGTATTAACAAGCTGCACAGAAGATTAATTATAGAATTAATTAAATAACTAAACCTTCAAACTGAAACTTACATTTTTATAACTAAACTCAAATTTCAACTTGAAGTTGATCTGGAGATTTATCTGCAAGTCCGCTGATAAAAATAAATAAATAATTAAATAAATTTACACTCCTTTTATATCTTAAACTATAATGGTAATACATAATATTGAATATTTTGTTTTTACAAGATTTGGCAACACTTGAATATTACTCCTAACATTTTGTATCATACATAAATTAATTGTTATATAATTTTTTATACATATACATACTAGATATATATATGTATATCATTCATTCATCATCATGAATTTCTTTTGTTTATTTTTATCCTATTTAATTTCGCCTCAGGATTACATATGCACTTGACTAATATAAAAAAAAAAACAAGGATCTTTCAAAAGGATCTGATGAGTATATATATCAGAAAAGGAAAGGATACACGGAAGAAATAACAAAATGTGAATTGGAATTGAATTGAATACAATTTCTTGATTTTCATTTTTTTTTTTTATATTTTATGTTTGTTTTTTTTTTTTTTTTTTTTTGTATATAGACGACTAGAAATATTTGTTTAGAACAAAGAAATGAAAGAACTTAATAACAGACAATCAAAGGAATAAAAATTACTTAATTTGAGTAAATATTAGAATCTAAATCCTATTAACAAAGAGACACAATTAATTTTCGTTTAAATTTTCAAAATAAGTGCAAAAACAAAAAAAAGTATTTAATATTAGTATACATTTATTAAAATTTAAAGATATTTTTGGAAAATTTAAGAAATTAATTTTAGAAAATAAAATTGGAATTACATTCAATTAATACACAAAACTACGAAAATACTAAGCTTCAATAAAGATAGGACAGCTAGTATCTTTCGATGGACATAAAATTAAACTTGATGAGATTAAATCAATACAAAATAGTATGATACTGCAGATAATTACAAAAAGTGAAACAAATAATGTTTTACAAGTATTTATTTAATTATTAATTTTTCTGACATATGAAAAACTAAATAAATGGGGAAAAAATACTACTCAGTTCTGTTCTGTTCTGTTTTTACTGAAGTTTTAACAAATTTTACTCGCAACTAAACCGATTAATAGTCACATAACATAACCACTATCAATTGGTAGAATTTAATAAGCTTTAATTTAATTATTATTTATATGTTCTTCCCATTTTTCATTGACAAGATCATCTAAATTGTTCTTTCTATGGCTATACCTTCATTTTATTAGCTTTATTTTATTTTCATAGCTTAAACACTTTATTTCAAACTACATAATTGCATACTTTGTTCATAAACGTCCTCTCAGCATTTTTGTTTTTCTTTTACCTCTACTTTTTTTCCAAATCATAGGCTTGGATATTTTATCATCGGAAACTTCTTATACACGTACAACCATACTTATTTTTGTAATGTACTATATTTGTTACCTTTTTGAACTGAGATTATTCTTAAACCTACTATTTAAAGTGCAGTTACAATATAAATAGATGTAGGGATTAAGATATAATATGAAATATGAGTTACAATTTTTGAGAAATCATAAGAGATTGAGATCATCAGATAGTGTGAATTACAATTATGAAGAATAATAAAATGAAATTTAGTTATGCGCAAGCACTGCTGAAGACTATGTTACTCAAGAAATGTCGATACATATTTGCAATAAAATATAAATGTACGCTATAGTGTACTAGACAGGAAACTTGACCACAATTAAATTATTTAATTAATCACTAAGCCCAAAATTCAATTAATTTATTACTGCTATTGGAACTGGGTTATGTTTATTAATTAAAATTATACCAATTTTGATTTCTACAAATCCATTTCCATCTTTTGATAAGCTTGTTTCAAATCAAATTTGGAATATTTTCAATATTATAACAATCTATCAGGTAAATTCGTTTAAGTAAAGTAAATTTCTAAATTAGTTTGCATCATGATTTTTTTTTTAATTTTTATTAATATTTAATCCGAATCTTTGTACAAATTTCCAATTTTTTTTACTAAAATTACTAATATTTAATTCCAAATGTTAACCTTCGGTAAAATTTAATAAAAAAAAAAAACCAACACCATTTATTAAATTTAATTAAGAACCAACCTATTTGTATTAACATTTTATTCTTAAGTAGTTATTAACAATTAAACTTAATCAAATTTAATTAAGAGTCTTAATTACAAAATATAAAAAACAAAAACATTAAAAATAAATATAGACTAATACCTAAATGAATTTTATATACATATATCTACGTAGGTATCTAACTTACATACGTAAATCTTTTTGCAAGCACACGAAATTAATAAGAACATAATAATCTGTTTGTAAAAGATTTACAGTTCATTTGAAATACTTATTCTTAGAAAATTTTCCAAATACCTACCTTCAATTTAATGTTATCAAACCTGTCTAACCAAAAATAGAAAAAAAAAAAAATAATAACTTTACTTAAGTAACAGATATCCACGTATTTTTATCATATCTATTTTCACCTCAAAATTTACTCACCTTCATATTTTATTTCTTTGGTCTTCTCTAATTTTTTTTTTTTGTTTTTTCACTTAAAAGCCAATATACATTCCACTTTCAACCAAAGTTACATTGGAAAAATAAAAAATTATTTTTTTTTTTTTGTTTTGTGAAGATTTCATTATTATAAATTTTAGTCACGTCCTGGCACCTGGATTATTTTGTTGGTAAATATTTTTTTTATTGTGGTTCTATTTTTTTTTTATGTCTCTTGGTTAATATTTTTTTTTTATTTTGTTCTTTCAGGTCGCGTACCTCAGTATATTTATATAGATATATTATAGAGTGAAGGCTCAAAAAATTTTATTACAAAATAATTTGGTGTTGTCTCTACTCAAAACACCCAACAGAGAAAACAAAATATATCTATATAATATACATATATATACATAGTACATATATGATGATGTGACTTAATAGAAAAAGGATATTTCATTTTATTTCTTATGAACATTAATATTGAATAATGAAATACAGAGAAAAACAAAATTTTATTTATTAATTGAAAATCAAAATATTAAAAATAATTTAATAAAGTGATTGCAAGAGATTGCAATATATTATTAAATGAATAGAAATTATATGTAAGACAAAGTGTCAAATTAATTTTAATTATAAAACGTATAAGTTTAGTAATATTTTACTATTTGAAATGAAAATAAATAAAATGCTAGACTAGGTTACTCTCAAACTTCCGTCAAAAATAAGGAATAATTAAAATGAAAAGCTTTAAGTTTTTCGTCATATTTATAGCAAGTTAGCAAACGGAAACAATAAAAACAACTACATTTTAAAAAAAAAATAGGTTAACGTTTGAGATTATTTCTGAAAAATTTAAATGAATTTAAAAAAATATTAATTAAAATTCAAAAAATGAAAAAAACATTATTACATAATTTTAAGCTTTTAAAAAATTAATTATAAAACATAAAACAAATAAAAAAGAAACGAACGTGATCTCAAAATTTCAAACAAAAATTAAAAATTGAAAACAGAACCTAGGAGAACCTTAAAATACTAGTCAAAATTTTATATTCTATTGGCTTTGATAGTTATAACCAAATATTTTATTGAATTCAATGACCATGCCTTGATATTTTATTAAATTTAATGACCAAAATCGTAGAAGAAAAGATTGCCATCCTATTGGTTACCATTGTCAGCAGTTAAAACAAAATAAAAAGACTGACTTTAAATACAAGCATATTATCACTGGTAAATAAAACATAGATGGCAGCAAACCAAGAAATTTCTTATTGCGCATGCTCAAAGAAATTCTCTACAGAACTATTGCAAACAGTTACTTTAGTACAAGTTACAAAATATACGATTGAAGTATAACCAATGATGATACAAACTAAAAACTTAACAGTTTCTGATATAAATGTTAAAACCCATTTACACATTAAAACATAATCTTAACTCTTCTGTGAAAGACTTCTTGAATCTTCGCTGTATTTGAACTGTATCCAATGATTTTTCGTCAAGCATGTTTGCTAAATTTTGCAGCCTTGTTTTGAGTTTTATATGAGTTTTAATTGCCTCTTTTTCAGTAAATATCCTCAAATATTACCGTTGAATAATATTGTTGGTAATATACGCAGGGGTATGCACTAACATTCTTAAAGCTTTTGACTGGAATAGCTTTATTAGGTTGATGTTTGGCACTAAGGTTGGCCCTGACAACTATATCCATTGCGTCCAAATTGGCTTGGTAATTCTCATTTCATTGAAGCGTAAGCTCAAACTAATTTCGGAAAAAGCGAACATATTTTTATTCCTAAATTGACGCTAATATCATTAGAAATACCGTTCGAACTTAAACGCTTGATATTTGCGGTTAGTTTTGCCATGCTCATTAACAAATCGCAGGGATATATTCTTAAACATTTTGGTCTGCAACTGAAAGAAAATTGTTTCTCTCATGGACATCTATATATACATCCCGGGTAGGAACAGCAAGGAACGTGTTTAATTATTTGTATACTTCATCATGAAAAGCCCGAAATAGTCTATACTATAGTTGAGTATGTTAATTTTGTTATTATAGTGCAAAAAATATATTAGAATATTTTTGATAGTTCAAAAGGGAACAGGTATCCATTGACTTCATAGCATTCGCTTTAATTCCTCATTCGATAAGTCAACCTTTAAACTTCATCCGTAAGTTTATTAATTAAATGTAGAATTTCGTTTCACTAATAATTTTATTTTATTCTGCAAATATCGATATTTCTAAAGATTTCTGTGACCAATTGCAATTAAAAATTAAAATACATTAAACAATATCATTAAATACAAATCTCATTATCAAAAATAATTCTGTGAACAAACATTGAAGCAATAATTACAGTATCTCTATTCGCAGTAATAATCATTATAAAATCAACTATGGATATTTTCTAATGTTTTAAACCATGTCCGCTCTAAACAGTTTATCCAAATTCAGTCCTTAAATACTTCCTGTCAGCAGTAACATAGACCAGAATCATGGAGAAATGTTACAAAAATACCTAATCAAAAATTATTAGTAGCACCAGTTCTTTTTTGCAATGATTGCTTGTTATAAAACTACAAAGTATTGACTAAAGTCATCAGATTCTGGATCTGGCGTATATACTTTGTAAACTGACTGACATTGAAAGAAAAATTAAGAAAAAAAAATCCCAAATTAACCAAAATTATTAGAAAAAATAAAATTTATTCAAATCTTTAAGTTGGTTTACTTTTTTTATTTTTTTGTTTCTATTATCCTTTTTTTTTTTTGCATTGGTAATTGGTTGAAATTATTTGAAAACTACATATTTCATAGGAAACTAACAAATTTACCAAGTAAATTCTACTTGTAAAAAATATTTAATTTGTGCTGAAACAGAAATCCAAAAGTAAAGAAAACTTTAACCAAATGAACCAAAAAATATGGCGTTTATTTTTGTTTTTTGTATTACTAAGTGAGTTATACTATACATATAATGATTACTCACTTCATTGCCTTAATAAGGATATTCATATTATTTTCTTATTATATCCTTTTTATATTATTCATGTATATACCCATGTATTACACTATAGTAAAATCAAAATTAAATATTCATTTGTTCTTAGAGTATAACTATAAATATATACATATACATATAAATTTCTATCCTTATCTACAAAAATAATTTCCCTCATCAAGTCAGAAAAGCATGTAATTTCCTTGTAAAACATAAGTGCACAACATAATGAGTTAATTCTATCCTTTCGGTTATGCATAGTTTTCCACAGCTATTTGTTGTTTTTTTTTTTTTAATTTTTTAACCTTATTTTTTGTTATTTTTTTTTTTATGTGTTGCCTTACTCTTTATTTTTCCTGAATTTATACAGTTAAGTAAGTAAAAGAAGATGTAATTTTGCATAATATTATATACTCGTTAAAAAAATTATATATATATAGTATATATATATATATATATATATATATAAGTATTATTGTATTGTATTCTTGCATTAGCTTTACTGCATTAATAGCAAACCAGAGTAAATTTATAGTATATAAATGTATATAAGTGTGTGGTTGTGTGTATGTACCGAATTATGTGCGGAAAGCAAAAAAGGGTGTCACGTGCTTGTTGCCAACAATTTCATCTGAACAAAAAAATTAAAACCGCCTCTTTGTTTAACAAAAAATAAAAATGCATTTTCTCTGTTTTAATTTTTTGGGTACCATTTTTATACCATCATTTCCTTCTCGTTCTTCTGATATATACGTACATGTACTTATAGAAATTCCGATGTTCTTTTTAAATATTAAATACCTTAGACAATTAAGACAATGCATTAAATAAAAAAAAAAAAATAAAAAAAAAACTTATTTTCATGTGGTGGTTGTTTTAGATTTTTTTTTTTTGTATTATTTTTTATCATGCCAGCATGCATGGCTTTTGAAAAAAAAAATGTTGCAGCACTTGGTAAAATTTGACAAAACAAAAATAAAATAATAAGCCAAGAAAGAAGGAAAGTAAACATTTGTGGTTAAGAAATGAATAGACCCCACAAAAAAACAAAACGCAGTAGAAGGAAGAAAAAGGAAATAAAATGTATCCTGGATTTCTGTTTTTCTTTTATTTTTCTTCCGATGTCAGTTGAAAAACGGTATAAAAATAGGAAATTGTTAAAAAAAATGTTTTTGTTGTTGTTGTGAATGACTTTAAACTAATGTAGTAAATTTTATAGTTAACACCAATAATAAACTATTTTTTAATAAAAAACAGAGGTTTCTTCTTATATATTAATGGAAGTTTATTAGAGAAGATTTATAGTCATGTTGTTGTTGTTGTTGTTTTTTTCCTTGCTTTTAGTTTATTAACACCTTGATTACCAGATAACTGCAATATGTATCTAGAAAAAAAAAATTTTTTTATTGCAGATTGTCGTAAACTAGGTTTATTGTTTTTTTATTTTGTTTTTTTGTAATTTCATTTTTTAAATGACAATAACTCGTTAACTTGATTATATTCTCTTTATTAAATATTTATTTATTTATATTTTTATTGGAATCATTTTTCTTTTTGTTTTTTAATTATGATAATATGCGTACGATTATAATCAATTAATTATATTTGTCTTAATTAGCTCTTAATGGTACAGCAGATATGTTAGATGATTTTTTTATTAAGACCAAATCTATGGATGTATTTTAAAATGGACGCATATGACTATGATGCCACCGACTGTCGCTTTTTCGGAGAGACAATTATGATGTTACTATTAAATTTTAGTTTTTGTTGCTCATTGCGTTACAGTTCAAATCAAGCCTCTTGAAACCTGACAGCCACTCTCTGATTTCTGATATTTAGTAATGTAGGTGCATCAGCTGTCTGTGATCGAATCAAGCCATCTCAACCTGGAATCTATTCCCACTAACTTTGCCATAAATGGTATTACTAATGGAAATAACTAAATATATCAGAATGTCATAATGGTATAGTTAAAGGAAATAGAATAGCCCCAGTTCATCGTTGTACCTTATTCGTCCACACATATTTTCACAATTAGAACACTTTATGCAACTTAACATTTTTTTTTGTTTTCTGTGGTCTGCTGAGCCAGTGTCAAATTTTCCCTACCATAATATAGTACTGGGCGAAAAAGCATTTTAAACAAGTTGAATTTATATCTCCTCTGTGCATTTTGTATTCCAATTTATTGCAAGCAATTAGTAGAAAAAAAAGTAGATTGAAATACATTTTGAGAAGTTTAGGCAGACCTGTATCTTCTTTTTTCGACAATGTATTATCACGCCTGTCATATAGAATTGGAATATCAATTAAAATATTAGAGTTTGATTATTTTGAGTTTTCTTTGTTATACATTTCTGCTTATTATAAGAATTATTTTCTATTTAATACGCCACTGTATACATGGAATTAATGCATTGGTGGGAGCTTTACTTTTCTGAAATCCTAATCAGTGTTAATTTGAAAATTAAATTTTATATCTTAGTTAGTTAGTTTTCCTGTTGGATAATTTTTTTTTATAAACAGCCAAAGCCGCTTGCCGCTTGATTGGGATAGAATAGAATAGGATAGTCAATTGAATATTGGCTTAATTATTATGTTTCGTGTATGTATGATAATAATTATACAAGAGAGTCACCAACGACTACAGCTTAATTAGTTACTTTTAAAGTGATTAACAAATACAGGAATCTGTCATGGCTATAAAATTAACTATTTGTTAAAATCTAACGTTTTTGTGACAAAAAAAGTTAGCTTGTATAGCGAAAATTTAAAATTTTGAAATTTTTGGTATTATATAACATACATCATACGTAAAAAGAAATGTCAATAAAAATGAATAAAAGTAACGTAAAAAAAAAAGCAAAAATAAATAACAAATCTTTTCATGAAAAAAAAGAAACCTATTCTTCAGCAATTTCAGTAAATCGTCAACATCTGTTTAGCTCATATAAAAAAAAAAAACAAAAATTGATGTGTAAAAGATATTTCCTTAAGGTTAAAAATTAACATATATACATTCATATAAATAAATGTACAAACGTATATTATCATTCTCGTATATCCTTTTTTTTATTCTCAAAGGTACATTAATACAACATTTAGAATTTTCTTGTTACTAATACCTTCATATGTTTTTTTTTTATTTTTCTATCCCAAAAAAAAAAAAAATTTCCTGAAAATTATTACTGACCCATGAATATTTTTGTTTTGTTTTTATTTTTTTAGCTTTTTTTTTTAATGTCAGCAAACTTCAAAAGTGCGTGATTGTTGTGTCGTGCCAGCATAGTTTAAAGAAAAACTATTTCAAAAGTGATAATATTCTATTTTTTAAGGTTAGTATTTTTTGTGTTGAGCTGCTTTAAATAAATTTTCATCCTGTAGATGAATATATATATATATATATACAAATCAAACCATCAATATAGAAACCAACCCCAAAACTAAATCTTTTCTTATTTAATTCCCAAAGTTTAGCAAAACATATTTTTGTTATCGTTTATATTATCTTAGTTTTGGTGTTTGTACGGTCGTTTTGTTTCCACTTTATTTGTTTGTTATTATATACATTTTTTTTTTCGTTATTCTTTTTTTTTTTATGGACAATCGGAATATCAATTGAATTATTTTGTAATATCCTTGTTCCTTATATGTATATGTGTTTTATATATAAAATATAAATAGATGTATCTTAGATGTATCCAAAAGGAATTCTATATGGTTTTGTTATTGTTAACCTCAAAGTTATTTTATTGTCCATAAAGGATAAAACTAAGGTCATATGTAAAAAAATTATTGTCCTTCTGGTGATGTTCTCCAATAAAAATTTATTATTATTTGTAATTTAAAGGAATTATATATTATTATAGTATTAAATAAAAAGGTATTTTATTTGAGATAAAAGAGTTAAAGAATATATCTAATATTAATACATTTTGAAGTTTTCTACTGAACATTTTTATCAAGTCAGTAAATAGTGCAGGGATAATAGTAAAAATATGCTTCAGAAGAAGAACTCTATAAAGCAGAAATATGTTTAAATTCTAAAACCTGTAGGCTATATATTCATCTATATTTTCAGTTGATTGTTAATCAATTCTCACTGATTTCCTATAGCACTAACTTCTTCTCCTGCGATATATTGAAATTCTAGAACGCTTTCATATGACCCAAAATGGGGTACAATTCTTAGTTCGGCCAGACAGACATTAAGTAATGTATTAAAATATTTCGATAAAGCCAAAAAACAAGCTATTCGTCTTATAAATGACCCAAAAAAGTCATTGCTCATCTTGCTCCTCTTGGTCATTGTCGTATGGTTTGAACTGTCTCCCTTTTTCTTATAATTGAAGCAATATCCCTTTTATTATTATATGATCTATAGTAGGCACGGGTACATGCTCAGTGGACATTGAATCTTTACCTACGCGCTTTCCCCAGTTAAACTCGAAGGGCAGCATTTGCTCAGTTTAGGGATTTTCACGATGTAGGGCTCCTTAGATGACAGAAGATACGGTATGGAAATTCGTTTATAACGTAAACATCCCGAATGTGAACGAAATTTCATCTTATGTATTCTCTAAACATGATCAACTCCATATTTTTGGTCTACATAAATTCAACACGAACTTTAACATCTTCGTTGTTAATTGCCCTCTTTTCCTTTATCTTTCTCCTGCCCTAACTTTTCTTTCCCTTCCTATCGAAAAATAAAAAACCTACCTTAATAAAAGCCAGTTGGAAAACAAATAGAAGACCTCTATCTCTGTATGCTTTAACACAACAAATAGATTAACACACTTGCATTTATTTCTGGAATTATGTATAAAAATACAAATTTTATAATGACAAAAACAAAATTTAAAAAAAAATGAGACCTGTAGTTGGCTTGCAAATTTATTTGTACTATATTTCACTGTTAAATAAACAAATAAAAGAGATAACAAGTGTCGAATGCTTTGTTACTGAAAAGCAACACCTGTATACTTACACAAGTCAAATTCTAGGATACGCAATAAATTATAAGTTTAAAATCAATTATTTAAGAAAAATCAAAACCACCAAAATAGAAAAATATTATAATTTACAAAACCAATTTGAAATTCCGAATAAAAAAAAATTACTACCTATAAAAATACCAATATAAGAAATATCTTTACACTAAATAAAGAATTTTTAATATACACACACACACAAAGAGTATAGACTACCAAAAGTCTATACCTACATTATTAAAAAGGAATTAAAGAAATTAAGGAAAAATTGCGCATCACTTAATGAAACCAAATTTAAAGTAAAAAAATATAACATTTATCTTAAATTCACAAAATTTCAACTACTATAATAAATTTAATAGAAAAATTCAAACAATAAATTTAAAATTCACTTTAAAGTCTATAAATCTATCACCAAAATAACAAAAAAAAAAAACAACCAAAACAAACAAATGAACAATACAAAACCAGAATTTCAGTTCATTGAATTGATTTCAACTTTATTGCAAAAAAATGTTTTCAGTTGTAATTAAAACATTTTATTTCAAACCAAACTAATGTATACATTCATATATATATATATATATATATCAATATCTATACATCATGTACATGTTATTATTATATATGTTATATTATGAAAATTCTAATATTACTAACTTTTCTTTAACGAAAGAAACACTACATCTGGTTCATTTTCTGGAAACGAAATGAGACTTAAAGAAAAAAAAACATTAAATCAAAAAAGTAAAAGTGCAACATCACTTCAATTTAAAAGAAAAAAAAATTAATGTACACAGTGTATTAAAATTATTTGAACAATTAATTATTTTATGTTGTATATTCAAAATAACTGAAAAAAAATTAGGCAATAAGTTAAGTTACAAGAAAACACCTATCCTATATAAAATACTAACAAGCTGAGAAATAATACGTGTAAAACCGAACAGATTTATTAAATTTGTTCAAAAATTTGTATACATTTTTATTTTCAATTTTCTTATTACATCAATATAATTAGTTATACGGAAAACATTTTAAATATTAGGTTATATAACTTTCAATAAATTCCAACCGTTATTTATAAAATATTTCAAACAATATCTGAAGTAGCGTACACACTGTCATTTCATTTTTCTTATAGTTTTCACGACTTCCAGATAAACCATAAAATTTTATTACTAATATCATTTACTACGGTGACTGCCAGTTAAACCAACACATTATTACTAATATCATTTACTACCGTGTATCAAAAATATTTGATATTTCATCATTTTAACTGATAGTCCATTATTTCATCAATCCCATCATTATTTTAAATGGCATATGCTGACTGCAATGATAAATAGATAAATAAGCTATTCCGAACATAGACGAACATATGAGAATAATTCAGGATACATTATCAGGATCAGATGATCTCGATGACATCAATGGCGTGTAATGTAAATGTCAAACTAAATTTAATATGTATTTAGGTTTTCTGTGGAGCTTAATAAACTGGATGTCCGTCAGATGCAGCAAAACTATATGAAAAATAATTTCAGAACTTTTTAGAATAATAATTTTGATATAAATAGCATATGAAACAGGATCAGTATCTATCGAATAGTCAGTTAAAAAATGAAGATTGAAGTAAATAATAGTATTGTAAATTTTTTCTGGGGTGATAAAATATAGAATTGGAATATTATTGAACCGACATACAACACAGGAAAATATTTGAAAACTGAAAAATTAAAAATAATCAAAAATTAAACTTTTATTTTAGACCACAACTATTTTCTTTTATTAATTTAATAAAAATTTCGATTGTATTTACAAGGTAAAAGTTTTCGTTTGTTAAAAATATGACATTTATTTCTCATGTATAATAATGTCTTAAAAACTAATTATGTATTTAGGTTAATTATTTAAAAATTATATTATCAGACTATCTAGTATTGTCTAGTAAGTATCAAAATTCAAGTAAGTATCAATCATCAAATTTGAAAGCTATTCTCAGCTCTCTAAAAAGAAATTCTTTTAATTTTCTTAACATACTATAATTTAAACATATTTTTATTCTATTATATATATTCTAAAAAACTAAAACAAAAAAACAACTTCTTGGTTTTTATAATTTCCTCACTGGATCATTGAGTAGAAAATATTTTTTTTTTTTTTTTTACATTACTATACATAAAAACAACATTTCAATTTGTTATAGGCTTTAATATTCCGTAAAACAAAAACGTATACCGGTATATGTATGTGTATATAACACAATGTATAGAACAATATTTAAAAGATTCTTCAGACTAGAACAAATCTTAGAAATTTAAGTAGGAAAACATATATATATATATATATATATATATATAAATACATATATATTTTTTTTAATTTAACTTTAATAGCAAATGGAAAACTAACATTTCTCTTCTATGCTTAGCTATTTATTTTGTTTTTTTTTTTTCGGAGTAATTTTTTTTTTTTTTTAAATTACTAACTTACATGCATTTATATACAGACATTAATATTGTACATTATTACATAATAGAGTAAATCACATTTTGTTTTATTTAATGTTTTCTTTTTTCTATTATTTTTCAAGCCAATGCTTGTATAAATACAAAAGGATATTAAAGAGGCTTTCAATACATGCACCCAAAATGCAGTTTTCGTTACATACGTTCCGATGAAAAAAAAATATTATATTTTTTGTTTGTTTATTGTTTGCTTTTTTGTTAATAGAGTTGGGTTATGAAAGTTGTTCTCTTAACTTCATTTATTTTATAATATAATATACTACGTATATATATATATATTTGTTTTTGTAGTTAGTTTTGCCTGCAATTAATTTTTTTTATTGTATTGTTTTTAGTTATGCACCCCTTATGTATAGCATTAGTGACACACATTTTATTATTCTCCAGTATTTTAAGAGCATGTTGTACTATAGTACAGAGTTTATTATATAAATGAATGCCTGCTCTGATTGTTAGGTATATATATATATATTTAAGTCAGGTAAAGGCATTGTACTTTTCCTTTTGTCTTCCAACTATTTTTCCTATCCTTCTTTGATGAATTCCCATGTTGGTGGTCTAAAGTTCATGAAACTTTTTATACGTACATATAAAATACAGTTCTTGTACAATGTTTATTTAAAAAAAAAAAAACAAAAAAAAAAACAAAAAAAAAACAATTTATAATTCATACAGTATGAGAACAAATCCTCTGTTGTAAAATTTGATTTTGAAAGAAAAATTATTACAAACAATATTCATATGACAAAAGTGAGTACAACTTTTGAAACAATAAAATTTATTTAATAAAATGTATATATATATATATATATTTAAATAAATTTAAATAATTCAAAAATATTCAAGAAATGTTATATACAATCATTCGTCCTTTATTATTCTTCTTGCAATTTTATCCAGAATGTGTTGACTTTTTCAGTTTGTAGACAAGTTGTATATAAGAATATAAATGCCCAAATGAAATGAAGAGGATATATCCTTTTTTTTTGTTTTTATGTTTTTTCTAACTCTAACTGTTGAAGAAAAATATTTTAATAAAATTATTTTATTGCAAAACACGTAAAATGAATTAAAATTTTATTTTTTATTTATTTTTATTCAAAATCATAACACTACATTTGTTTTTTTACTTATTTAATTCATTTGCCTGTCCAGTTATTTTCTATAATACTCAAGAAGAAAAAACCAATCAAAATATTGTATTTTCCAAAAATATTTATATAACATTTATATATATTTTATTTATTTATTTATTTTTTAATGTTAGTATACCTAAGACGATGAGTCTCTTAAACGGTATATTAATAAGAATATATATATTATATAAAATATATACAAGGTGTTTTGATTATTCAATATTATTATAAGATATTATACATCTCATCATCGTTATTTTGTGGGGCTTAGCGAAATTAGTCTATTAGTAAGTACAGTTTCGGTAGCATAATTAAAAACCAAAATATTTATTGTCTTATTATGCCGGGTGTGTCCTATTATGAATTATGTTTTCATCCTATTTATATTATATTATAATACTTAAATCTGAATGCAGGCATCTTTAATGAATATTTTAATTTTTTTGTTAAATTGCATTCATAAGATCAATCTTTATTGGCTTTCAAGTTTATCATTCAGCTTACTACAAAGGTTTAAGGTCTAAGAACTTGCAAGATAAACAGTATTTAGATTTACTTATTTATTTTTACATCAGTTTATTTTTTATAAAGCAATTTGCTTTCACCTTTTTAAACTTCCTTGTACAAAATATTTTTAAATTGGATTCAAGCCATATTAGATGAATAAATTGACTATCGAATGTAAATATTAAACACATGTGAAAATAAAATTTATAATATTGAAGTTATAGATTAAAAAGAGACCCTTTTATATTGGATACTTCTAGAGAGACGTGGACATAGAAAAATTATTGACAGAAAATAAAATTTTACAGAAACGAAATTATTTAATGCAATAATTATGTACAATAAATATGTACAAGAATATGTACTTCATAACCTCACTCTGAACAATTATAATTTATCGACATTTTTTTTTATTTCATAGTTTGCAACCTACACAAGATTTGTAATAAAACATATTTAAATCAATTTAATGATTGAATTCTCTCTAAAAGTCTTCTACTTAAAGACATCTCTTCTCTTTTGTCAATTTGATTTTTTCGGGTAACATAAGCCATAGAAATTTCATTTTATTCGCTTATATCAATCAATTTGAACAATTTCGAAACTGCTTTTATATTTATAAATATTTTTATACTATATTATAATATTGAATATGATGAACTAAAACTACTACAAGAAATTATACTAATGTAAATTCTACTTCAACTTTTCTTTTTTGTTTATCAGCCTACAAAAAGCTACAAAAGTACCCTGTAATGATCTATGATAATACATAATATTAAATTAAAATTAGTATTTTAAAAATTTTACTTAATTTTTATTTATATTGACCATATTTCATACCATAAAATTTTAATTTTCTTTTATAATTGTAAATGTAAGGGGTTGAAAAACACGTTAATGGTGGTGTGGTAAGATGGTTTTAATAATTTAATAAAATATTTCTTTATGTACACATAAAATAAAAATTTTAAATAGATTTTTCATTTGAAAAGATTCTGCAGTAATTTTTATCTTATTCACAGTAATGTCATAAAATAAAATCACAAAATAAAAAAAAAAATTAAATTAAATAAAATAATTATATTTTAAAACAAAAGTACAATTATATACAAATGTACAACATGTGTATGTAACTTATACATAAAAAATTCTGAATATAAATTTATAATAAAAAAATAAAAAACATTGTTTTAGCAGAACTATACCAGAAAACATAATATATGGTTCTGCCTAAATATATTCACAGTAATATTAAAAGAGTTTGTAAATAAAAATAATTGTTTTATATTTTTTTTAATTATTCAAATCAGTATAAATTGAGAAATTTTGAAAAAAATGTAAATCCATACAAAAAAAAATTCTTCTTCTTCTTCCGATAGCGCTACAGTCAAAATTTTGCCTTGACTTTTCTTATGTTTGTTCTTAATGGTGCTATGAACCTAACAGATTCTCTTCACTTTGATGTCTAAATTCATTTTCCGTTATTTTAAGTCGTTAACGGCTTATCAATTCAATTCGAAGGCTTGTTTTGAATTTTTCCAAATATATTCTGTTCTCTTATATTTCAAGGCTGTGGGATAACTTTACGCATAATCTTGGCATACGCAAACACAAGCAATAGTTTGTATCTATTGAATTTATAATATATTAACTAACTTAGCTATGGCAATTTACATTTATAGGTTTTTTATAGGTCAAGTTGATTGGGAAAACTTGACAGACCAATTCATCAACTAAAAATAGGAAGAACTAAGCATTTGACATTTAAATTAGTTCAAATAATACATTGCTATAAATTGGTACAATTGCTCGGTGATCAATTCTTGTAAGTAGAACAAATACTTCACCATGGCTTAAAGAACAACTGTGGCACTACATCTGATGTTAACCATCATAGTGTTATACCAGAAAAATTAAGAAAATATAATGAACCTAAAAGTATGCAATTGTCTCTTTTGCAATTGTTTCAATTGTGACTTTTTGCCTTTTTTTTTGCATCGGAGTTAAAAGTTAAGATTAGTACACTTTTCTTGTGTGCGCTGCGCTAACGTACTTCAGTTAATCAAATTGCATAACAAACTTCTGGTTTCAACGTTAGTTTGGTATTTAACACTGTTGGCGAGGGGGTTTGGATTTATACAAAACAAAATTCCATACAAAATATTAATATAATTGAATAAAAACTCAAAATTAAAGAGCGAAATTATAAAGAGTACCAAAAGGCTCTTGAATACTTATATATTTATGTATGCAAATAATATGTTGGTAGTGTACACAATTTGTATATATATATATTTTTTTTTTGCTCAAATGTCTTATTATGCGAATTTTCATGATTTTTTCATTAATAATATTAAGATTTTCTTCAATTTAATTTTTTTTTTTATATTACAATTATTATTTTTGTTATACAAAACAAAAAAGGAAAAAAAAAACTTTTGTTTGTTCAGAAAAACATTGCAAGTTAGCTTTAATCAGAATTGAGAATAAAATCTCTTAAATTTGTTGTTGATTTAAAAAAGAAAAATAATTTTTGAGTTCGATTATTTGATTTTTTTTTTTATTGCTATTTTTCAACTCAGTTTTTGAAGGTAACAGAAAAAAATCATTTATTGAAATTATAAGTACAGTGACGAACACACATTTATTTACATTCAAAAATAT
The DNA here is from genome assembly GCA_963942445.1 of Argyra leucocephala. Classification (NCBI taxonomy): domain Eukaryota; kingdom Metazoa; phylum Arthropoda; class Insecta; order Diptera; family Dolichopodidae; genus Argyra; species Argyra leucocephala. The sequence goes on from OZ012680.1 coordinate 150,998,566, forward strand.
TTTAATATATTGTGAAATTATCTATTTTGTACAAATCAAATAATATCGAATGTAGTAGCTCTTAAAATCTTAATTAAAAGTTATAATACGAATTAACGAATTCAGTTCTTAAAATTTCAAAAGAAAAAAAAACTGATCAAACTGTTATAATTAGATATAACAGTTGTATTTTACATTACTGACAGTATAATCCATCATTCTATAATCAAATAATAATAACTACGAAATCATTTTACAAATGGAATATTTACTCTTCTTGTAGAAAATATGATTTTTAAGCTTTGAATAATTAGGTAAGTAACAAATTACGTTCTTGAATTAATAAAATCTGAAAAGGACAAGCAATGTGTATGTTTTTTTAAGTTTGAGTATTCCAAGTTATTTTGTAGTCTTTTCACATCTCAAATATGTTGTATAAAGAGTTCGCTAAGATCAAGTTTTTCCAGATTGTTATAGAATGTGTAGTATCACTATCTATCAAAATCCTGTCTAAAAGATTATTATATTATATTTTATTATATTTTTAACCATATCTAATTATATTCATCAATATAAAGAAATTAAAATAATCAGAGTTAGTGAAATATAGTTTATTCTGTAACTTCTTTCTTCACTGTACTGACAAGAGACAACAGAAGGGAATATTGTATAATAGCATAGTTAAAAGAGGTAAATATTGTAAAGAAAACATCTTGACTAGGGAAATGATCATTAATTCGAATGAAAATATAAGAGGATGAACGGATAAGTATTATCTACTACCTACTACTACTAGTACTGCCACTTTGAATTTTGTTTTTTTTTTTACTTATTCCTTGAAAAATTATTGAAAATTTTTTGAAAAAAAAAATAACAAAAAAATGAAAATATAAAATGTTCATGATGCATTGTTGAGAGTTATTCAAAAAAAAAAAAAAAAAACAAAAAAAAAACAAATAAATAAATAAAAAGATTTACAAGGATAATCTGTTATATTCTTTTATGTATGCTTTCATCAAGAATCGTATCATCATCGATATCATCATCTCATCATCATCATCATCATAGTCATCATGATCATCAATATTTTTTCTACGCTATTAAAGGAGAACAAAAACTTAAATCTTAAGAATATATACTTGAAAAATAGAATCGATGAAATTTTTAGATTTTTATTTAAAAAAAAAAATAAATATAAATGAAAAAAAAAATAATAATATAATTTCAAAAGAATTTACTTATTTTGTTTTGTTATGGTTTTTTGTTTTTCTTTAATTGAGAATTAAATACAGAAATTATAACGCATTTAAATTATTTTTTAGTAAAAAACCAAATATTTTATCTGTGTAAACAAAATAAAAAGGATAACTAAAAGAATTCTTAAAATCTTTTTTTTTTTTTTGTATTATGTTTATATATATATATATATATTTAAACTTATCTGTTTATTTATTTAACTTTAACGTCAATAATTAACTTATATAATGCTCTTAATAATCTTATTATAAATATAAAATAATTCAATTAAATCAATTATGATATGAATTTCACTAAAAAATTAATATAGTTTGAAAAATAAACAATAATATAATAAAAAATTATAATTAATGACAAAATTCAATACAAATTGAATTATTAAAATAATAAATACATTTACATATTAACATTATATATATATATATATATATATATATATATATATATATATACGTACACTTATTTTATATGTATAAGTATTTTAAAATCATTCCATGAATTTGCATTAATTTCTTAAAACACAAGCCATAAACGATAAATTCACTTAGAGTATCTACATTTAGGTATAATTATCTCAGGAAATAGATAGGTTTGACCTCGATATAAATATCAAATTAACTCATTAAAGTAATTAAATGACAATTTTTTATTTTTTATTTATATTTTAAAGAAAATAAATAAGTATCTACAAAATATTCTCAATACATGTAATTAAAATTTCAAGTGAAACTTAGGAAACGAATAATTATTACCTAAAAGAATCTATTAACTCATTTACCTAAATTTTGAATTGGTATACAACAATAAAAACCCAGAAAAGTTTTGTCTCGATTCATGTTTCGTCCCAAAATTATATCGTTCATAAATTTTCTTGCTTTTATGAACAAATCTGTTATTATGAGGCTCTCTTATTATATACTATTTTCTGTGATAACCGTCTAGCTATTACACAAAAGTACAGTAAAGGTTATAATAACATATATATGGTACTACTCTATGCATCAAAAGGAAAAGGAGATACGTCATGTACTTGAAATGTGTAAACTTTAACTGGCAGAATAAATAGATAAACCTGATAGATTACCTAATGTTACTGATAGATACACAAAAATATAAAATCATATATGCAGTTACAGTTAGTATGCCTGAAAAGGGAGAAAATATTCTAGATTTTATAGAAATCCTGCCTTGACAATTCAATGTTAGGCATACTAACTGTTTCAAAAATTAAATTTGAGCCTAGAGTAGAAATTAGTGTCCGGCACCTAGAATTTTGGTTTGAATTTTCCGAATCAGAACCTTGTACAAATTACTCTAAGAGCTCTTTACAAAGATATTTTAAAGAATTACAACACAAACCTACTCAGACCAAGTACCAAAAGATTTAGGTACGGTATAAAATTCCTAATAATATGATCTCTTAAGTCATTTACATCTAATATAAGCAGACAAAAATCGAAGACCATGAGATACAATAAATACAGTAAGTATTTCCATGATACCACTTAAAAAGAATGAATTTATAATTGATGAACATTATATATAACCCAAGATTAAGAAAGCTGTGTTTTTTAATATTATTATTCTGATTACATGCACCATTCACCTGCCTAAACCAGATCACACAAAATTATATAATACAAATATGTATGAAATAAATAAATAGTTTTAAAAGGTTTTGGGAGAATTTGTTTAAATTTATTTAAAAATCAACAAAACGCTGAAAATTTAACAAAATCAGCACAATAACCCAAATTATTAAAGTCTTTAATAAAATTTGATAATTTTTATAATTCCAATTAATAAATTGACAGTTCAACAACTAATCACCATCGTCATCGAAATACATAATTGACACCTATGTTCATTATAAATTTTTAAATCTTAATTGACTTCAAAATTAAGCATATTCAAATTTTAATTGAAGCCATATAATGAAATTGAATTATCTTAATTCTAAATAATTAAAGTTTTATTATTTTTCATTACTACAATATAAAATATTAAATTTTCTATAAAAATAATTGTTTGATATACTTATATACCCAGGCTTATAAAAATTCTTATTGATATTAGCTATGTAAGTTTAAAAAAATAACAACCTTAACATCCTTAATTTTAATGTAGATATATAAAATTTAATATATTTTTTTAATGTTATCTAATTTTATTTAAAAAAAAAAAATTACCTTCACTTTAAATAGAAAAATTTGATTCGTTTTCTTTTCGTTTTCTGTAAAATGAAAATAAAAATAAAACAAAACATTAACTAATTCCTATACGCTTCATTAATTTTTTTTTTATATATATATATATTTTTTTTTTTGTAATACTAATAATATTTAATGAAATTAATGAAAAAGTAACCTAACTCCTCAAAGTCACAAACTATATACCTAAATCCATATAAAAATTTTCTTTTTAAATAGCAATTTTAATCTTTCTAAAGCACTTTAATTTATACCAATAAGACTTTGTCAAAATAAGGATATTCAATATATATTATGTATAAAATATATTCAAAAATAAATAGATAGGTAAAATTCCTATGTTAATGTCACAACATTGATACGATACACTATATTATAATATATTTTCGCCTAAAAATCAATTTTAGCTTTCATCTTGTCAAGAACAAAAAAAAAATTTAATACATTCTAACAAACATACAAATATAAAAATATGAAAACAGTAACAAAAAAAAAAAAAACGTTAAAAATGACAAGCAATTTACAATTTGTGAAAATTATGTTGTTTTTGCTATTCTTATAATAATGTATTATATTGCTTTTCTTCTAGCATCTTTGCACTTTTTGTTCTATTTAATATACATACATATATATTTATATATATATATATATATATATATATATATATATATATTTTATCCGTGGGGATGCCGATAATGACAACAATCTGAAAATAATACAAAAACAGATTTTAGTATCATGATTTTTATCATACCATTTTTTATACCTCTCTCCAATATATATTTCAGCATAATGTTGTATCAAAACAAACTTTATATCTATATTCAAGGATACATGATCATTGAATGTATATATGTATATATATATAAAAAAACATTCCTATCATATATATATATATATATATATCTATAGGTATATTTCTATTTAAAATGAAAATAATACTTAAATTTAGATTGCAATAAGAGAATCATATCAGAGTATAACGAAATCGATATTTTAAGTAAACAACAGGATTTTTTTTTTATTTTTATATACACATACATAAAAACAAAATTTAAACAAAAACATAATAGAAATAAAAAAAATAAAAACAATAGAAAAATTTCAAAATAATAACAACAAAAACAAATTTTAAAATAGGCAGTTAACATTAAAACTATACAACAAATAAAATAACAAAAAAAAAACAGTCAAAAAGTTAACTTCAATGTTACCATTTTAAGCTTAGGTACCTATCTACTCTCTAGTGTGTCAAACACCCTTAACAATTTAAAAAAATATCATATAACCAACTTTCATAATAAGTATTGTTGTTGTTCATTTTTGAATTGATTCTTCTATACCATAATAATTGTTTTGTTAGTACAACACTGCTGAATATTAACGAAAATTTGTGAGTTTTTGATATTTCACAAATATTATAATAATATGGAGGAGAGCGTTACAAAATTAAATGGATATTTTTAATATAATATATAATTAAATTTTTTTTTGCTAGTTCTAAAATAATTATTAACTTGAATAATAACAATAAGTGTAGGAGTTGTTTCGTTCATCACAACACTACTTGAAATCATCAGTCGGTATTTGTAGTGTTAAACTACCTATACAACTTCTGATTTTTGCTTTAATTGATTTGATAACTTATTTATAGAACTTCTTCTGTTTTTTTATTTAAAAGTAAAATCTGATAGAAATTTTAACATAATTTCTAAGTAAATTTATAAATTTTATAGTAATTAACTTGAATGCTCTCCAAATTATAGATGAACATAAATGTCAGAGATCGAGATCGAGATATGCAAAAATATTTTTTATTCATTTTCAATGTTGGATAACATGAAAAACAATTATAGTAAAATAATAATAACTAAACAAAAGTTATATCCACATTTTCGAATAAATTATAAATTTTAGTGAAAAACATAAAAGCTTGTTTTTTATAACTACTTTTAATGAATAGTGAATTTAGTGAATTTTACTTTTAGATACATTTACCCCCTTTTGGAACTTATTTTATTTTTAGAAAAATTCACAAAAATTTAATATATGTACCTTACTTTATTTTCTCATATTCTAAATCTAACCCTAATCTAACGTATTGTTTTTAAATATTACGTTTAATAGTTGTGAATTCAACTTTCGATAACACTTTATTATCGCTTAATATTGTGAATAGTAATTATATACGTAATTGGAGATATGAAAATTTAATTATTTAATTGTATTTGAAGCTTCAATTATCCAACTACGTCTGCAGAAGAAAAAAAAACTATTCCAAAAATAAGCCTAAATAGTTTGCGCAAACTATGTTAACTCTCTTAATTTTTGTTTTAGTTCTACTATTCAATCTTTTTTCTATTTGCAATAATTTCTAATCCCAACAAATACATAATATATTATAGTCAGTATTATAGAAAATTTCATTCTATTTTTTTTACTATACCATATAATTGTAATTTCTATACAAGTATTTTTAAAACATAAACCGAAAAATTCAAGAAAAATAAATACACTTGTTTTTTTGTTTTTTTTTCTTTATTTTTTGTTTTTGGTATATTATACAAAAGATCCAATTATTTCATAAATCCTTTTATCCCAACGGATTTAGTTATTAAAGAGAGTCTTACCGAATACACAGACATAAATATGATTTCATCTATTATATAGGGTTTAACACTTCAATACATACAATACATACATATATTAAAACGGATAAATCTAAGTTAAAAAACAAAACAAAAAAATATATGAAAGTTATCAAAAATTCTATCAATTCTTATGTTCCGCTATGACATTTTATTGTCGTGCGTTTTATATATTACAATGTCATTATTACAAATCTTAATTCGCGTTTATATCATATGAATGAAATAGTTCCTAAAACCCTCTGAGTCTAATATGACACAATTTTGAACGCGTATTTTTAATATGGATATGTATGCCCAGTTAAATGGTCATACTCATATTCGTTATGTAATATTAATTTCTTAAACTATACTAGTTTTAAACTAAAAAGTTGATTAGGTTGTCAGGAAACATAATATTATTTTGTTTACAGAATTTTCATTTAAGTACAAAAACGTGTGATTGAAAAAGATTTTTTTTTTGTTTTGTTGAACATTGGATTTGTTGGAACTATTTAAAATAACGAAACATTTTTTAACACAGATTATTTGCTGACATGAATATGCTTTAAAGCAAATATGACTTCAATAGTTGCCTCACTACAATTTAATTTTTACTTTAAAAATAATTAATTTATCAAAAACTATGATACGGTTGCCATTTCGAACCAAAACTCGAAATTTCACGAAATTTGTGATAACTAACAATAGTTTCAAAAAATTAATAAATTTAGAAAATATTCATATTTATACATTTATACATCTATACATTTTTCAAAACATAATTTTAATCGCTTAATTTAAAAAGCACTCACCATTGTGTAATATTTAATGAAAATTGAACACTTTTCGGCACTATTGCCCATATACATATACTATGAGTATACACATATATATATATAAGAAATGTATTTGCGTAAATTGTTTTGTATTATAACAAAGCGGTATACCACCTTAAAATTTTCATATATACACACCCACAGAAATTCAAAAACCAGAAAATGAGCCAATATAAAAATTACTCCCCAAATTTAAGATAGGCGGATTAAAAACAAAAACAATAACAATAAAAAAGAGAAAAAAAAAAAAAAAATTAAAAGTTCTTTCAAATTTTTATGAAAGATGAGAGAACTTTTAAGAACTTGATTATGTTTTTATTTTTATTTTTTTAATATTTTTTGATAAACGACACTAATCTATATATATATATACATGTATATATATAAATATAAACCTTTATATATTATACATATACATATTGATATATGTGTAAAATGTTGATTGATTGTTGGTAACAAAACAACATTTTTGATGAGATTTGATTTTTTTTATTTCTACTGATTCTGTTGTTTTTGTTGTTGTTGTTGTTGTTCTACTTATTATTATAATATTATTGTTTTAACAATAATTTTCACTATACAATATGTGTTGTGAATTTAGAAGCCATTTTGTGTATTTATTTGTTTCTTTCTCGTATTAAGTTAAACATTTTTCTTCGTTTTTTTTTTTTTTTATTTTAATAATTTTATTTGCAAAAACAAAAACAATCATAATAATAAATTTTTTTTTTTTGTTTGTAGCAAATTATTTAGAAATAAAAAGTAATTTTTACAATTGAGAATTTTATTATTGCATTTTTTTGTTTTTGGTTTTTTTTTTTTACTTTCAAGGGATTTAATCCTCAGTTTGAGATCATGCCAACTTTTATGAAATAAATGGGAATATTAAAGAAAAATTTAATATGAAAATATTTTTTTTGTTTATTTTTCAATTTTCGTTCAAAGAAATTAATTTGTGATTTTAGAAATTATAATATGTTAAATAGTTTTTTTTCCTGTGACGTATATAAATTTGATAAAAAATACATATATTTAGCTATTTTAACTCTTATATATCTCATCTAAAGTCCGGAATCTGACTCTAGCTAACGCTGGGCAGCTGTAAGGAAAATGTTAAAGAATTTCTGTCTCACCATAAAATTAGAATTTTGTAAAATTTGTAGGAAGTAATGGTCGGAAAAATCATAAAATTGCCTCAATTTGTTAGAAGGAAGATTAGAATGATAATGGGTATATTAACAGGTCACGCAATACGACTTAGATAAATGTCACCTTTATCGAGGGACTTGCCACTCAAAAGGACATCAGATATATTTTCTACTACTTTCCCAGGTCTGGCGAAAGCTATATTCAGTTGGTTGGGATGACATATGATTGACAATCTGACAGAGATTTCAAAAGTTTCTTTTCAGGATATTGACAAGGGATTTGTTCGAACAATTGGTAATGTTTCAGTTCGTTTGAAATATCAAAGGGTTCACTACGAGTCCGCACGTGTCTTAGTATTGTTCCATTTCGTTTTTAAAAAATTTAATTTATTATAGTCAGATACATATACATATACTATCCCAGTTTCCTCCCTACTTTAATTATATTTAGTAAATATGAAATTATTACCAAAAATAAAATAAATTTAAATATAGCTTGTATATAGAATACAAATACCTGTAATTGTTGTATCTCAAAAACTTTCTTAAGCAGACCTAACCTTTATATTTAACACGATTTTATTATAATTATGTATAATAAAAATTTTAAATTATTATCCTTTTAAAAATAAAAAACAAAAAAAAAACAAAAAAAATAAATTTCACTTCAGTTCTCTATTAAACACTTCACTTTCTTCTACGTTTTCATAATATTGAAAATAGAGTCTCTAAAGACAAATTTTCATCCATTATAGTCGATTAGATGAAAATAGTTTTGTTTCATTTTTTTTTTTCGCTTTCCGTGTCGGCCCAATAAAAACTATTTTTCTCACGTTCTCTTGTGACCACAAAAATAAAAATAAAATGAAAATATTAAATTTTTTTTTTTTAAAGCATTTATTTTTTCTATTTTAAAAACAAAAACAAACAAAAAAAAACATCCTTTATAAGAAAAGACCAGAAACAGAAAGTTTATGGTTTTTTTTTCTTTTTACCTAAGCTTAAAAATTTAATAATTTATGAAATCGTTTTTATTTTTCTTATATAAATCAGCCAGAATAACGGTAGGTACCTAGATGGCTATAATATAAATATATAATTAAATATAAGAAAACCTATAATTCATGTCAAATTCTTTGAAATAAAAACAAATTACTTCAATTAGAAAATTTTGATAGAGTACACTTATATGAAACTGTTTTCATTTACTCTACTATTCTTAAATTTTTTTCTTTTTATGTTCTTTATTTTAACAATTTGAGAATATAAAAAAATTTAATAAATTGTCATACTACTTCATTTTTACAGTTTAGTAGTTCTGATGACATAAAAGAAATTATAGATAATAAAAAATTAAAGATTTATTATTTAGAAAAAAAAAAATAATAATTGAATAACTAAAAAGGGTTGGAAGTAGGTTTTGTGAAAATAAAAATAAGAAAAATTACCCAAATTTTTATTTTTTTTTTTAAATTTGTAGAGAAATAAATTAAACTGAAAAAGCAAATAGGAAATATTAATGTTGAATTGCAAATAGTAAAAATGTTGATTTTAAATTCTTATGTGCTCTGTGAATACGTAGGGCTCACTCGTAGCCGATTTTGACCTTTTAGAACAGCGTTCTTCGAAAAATGGGAGCTATCCAGCATACCATTGAAGATTGTCCAAAATGTGCTCTCCACTTGTACACAGACTACAAACTTGCCACTTTTAATACTGCTAATATTTTTTTCATTTGTTAATTAGATAACAAAGTAGATTACCTTTTCGTACATTATGTACAATACTGCAGTTTATTATTTGAATTGGAACGAGAAATTTTGGTGGGAAATTACTATACTATCATGAGGTACAACACTTTTTAAAATAACAAACAGTTTCATTTTATTTAAGTTAATATTTTAGTCACTTATAAATTTAAAAAATAGTTCAGTGAAAAACATAACATTATCAAATTTATTACAATATATCTACTATCTTCAGAAAGATCTTGTTCATTGTTACAAAGTACATATAAACAAGTCTATATAAATTATAAATACTAGTCGATTCGATTTTGCATGTTCATTAGAAAAAAACAAAAACAAATCAAGTACAAAATCAAAGTAAGTTATAAAAAAAACATACATATAATATGATGCGTACCTAATCTACCTACTAAATGAAATTGGTTTTTTTTTATTAATAAAACAAAAATTCCTGGATTAAAAATAAATGAAAATAAAAACATTTACTATTAATAAAAAGGATGTGTAGTAACAAAACAGCTCATAACTTTTGAAACACTGATCACCGTATAGTCTTTCGGGGATTTTTTTTCAAGGAAATTAAATTTTGAATTTGTATTTATATGAAAAAAAAATGATTTTAGAATTTTTGAAATTAAATTATAAATTTAAAAAGAAATAAAAAAAGTTTTGTTACATGAACCAACGACACAATCTCAAACTATCTATTTGCATTAAAATATAATAGGTAGCTAGATTCATAATATAAATTTTTTTTTTTTAAGTTTTTAATCCGACGCATATTTTAATTTAAATTATATTTTGTCCAATTCATGACATTTTGATTTTGTGCAACTTCCTTGTCAAAAATAATAAACACAGAACTAACTGTGAGAAATTAGTATTTGTTTTTTTTTTTCGTGAGAAATTTTAAATACATAAAGAAACTGAATAATTAATATGGATCTAATAAGAATATGAAATAATATTTCCATGCTTAACTTTCCATGCTTATAAATGTATATTTAGTATGTTTCATATAAAATATAAAAAAAAAAAAAAATAATTAATTTTCATTTCAATTAACTTTAAAAACTTTTTAAACCCAGATCGTATTAAAAAAAAAATGTATCTCTGGTATATAAATATTTCCTAAAAATAAAAACACAACAGCAGACAGAATTAGAGTATCAAAAAAAAAAAAAAAAGAAAACATGTAACAAAATAAAAACCATTGAATACTATTTTTTATTAAAAAGCCACATGATTTGTTTCATCGTCAAATTCTATACTATTTCATCGCCCATACCACAATGGCAAACCTATATCCAAAATAACAAACAAACAAAACTTTTTCTGTTATCTTTTCTGTTATATTTACTATACTGTTGTTGAATATGCTACTTTATTAAGTGTTAACAACGATCCTTCAGGATATTTAAAGATACAATGAGAGAGATATACAAGTTTGTTTTTTTTTTTTGTTTTTCATTTTTTACAAATTGTTTTCACCCATCATATACTTGAAGAGGTTGTGTTTTATTTTGTTTTTTGTTGTTTATAATTTTCTTCTGTTTTTCTTTTTTTTTTTTGCAAAATTAAAACACTTTTTTTTTTGTTTTAATATTTTCCAGAAATTCCCGAAAAACCCTGATACATTTACAAAACATATATGTATATATATTTTCTCACATATAAAAATCTCTTTTTTTTTTTTTTTGGATAATGTGGTTTTAAAGTACCGTATATAGTAAGTAAAACGAATAATTTTACTACAGTACGGTTAACAAAAAAAAGGATATAAATAAGTTGTTCATAGTACTTTTTTTTAAGTTAAGCCAAATATTAGGTTTCAAAGGACACCTTTATACACGAATGCACAGTTTGGTTTTTCATAGTATTTCTTTGATAATAAATTCTTTGAAATTTATTCATATTGTACTCATTATCATAAGATAAGGAATTCTCTGGATAATTTATTCGTTTTATTAATTCGTTTCGTATTCCTGGAAATATTTATATCTTTCGCGAGCTATGACGTCGCAAACAAATAGAATATGATATACCAATCTTGAGCAGATGCTTGTGATGGGCCATGTGATTCATTAGTTTGTTTTTGTAACACCTATTTTGCACCTAATTTCAAAATTTATTTTTCGCTACAAAAATAACGGTTGAAATCTATAAATTGAAGCTTTTTCTAATTTCAATATCCATATTCTATATAACTAAGTTAAAAAATAATGTTTTGTAAGACTAAATTGCCAGTTGTTATCGTAAAAAAAATTTGACTTGAAAATGTGCTCTCAAAAATGTTTTAAAATTATATATTTATAAAATTTACAAAATTGCAAAAATTGTAAAGACAGTGTTGTAAATTTTTTTATGTAGAATGTATAAATTGCAAAAATATTAGTTTAAATACTCAATTGTGTCACCTATTGACCATAAATTTATAAACATATTATATAGAATTATCTTCGCCATATTGTTGCAAGGTATTTGTTCCAAAATTTAAGCCCAGATATTTAAAAGATATTATTTATAGCAACTATATAATTTTTTAAAAATATTCCAGCTTCCTCTCCATATTAATTTATAAAAGAAAAACCTATCTGTCCACTTTCTAAACCTACACTATGTGATCTTGTTGGTTAACAGAATTAATTAACTCCAACTCTTTGTAAAAATCTCGAAATGTTGTAATTGAATTATTTGATTCTGCTATCTACCATACCCTAATTTTAACTGCACAGTACTGTATAAAAAATATTTCAAAAAGTTGTGGTTAATGAAATTGTTTAAAAATTTTAAATTGAGTAGAAAATGAGGTGGAAAATTTTCGTTTTTAACGATAATATCATAATCTATTGGAATTTTTCATTTTCAAAATAAGGTAAATGGAGTAAACAAAAACAACAAAAATTAAATAATAATTTTTTTTTATTTTTTTGAATAATTGTGCAATCTAGTAACACACAAACTTACATATAAACCGTAAATAGAAATAGAAAAGAACAATGATGAAAGTAATAAAATAAAAAAATTAAAACAAAAAAAAACCTGATGAATAGGTTATGAAATTGTAATTCATATCCATTTGTAAGGTGTTTAAACCCTTTTATGTTCAAAGATTTTTAGGCGTTAAAAAGTTTTTATTTTTTAGTTTTATATGAGCTTTTTTATATTTGAAAAATTCGAATGTAAAGATATATTTTAGTTTGATTTTGAGTAATAATAATTGAAAAATTGTATTGACTCTATAAATTACCGTTACTTAGGTCTAATTCACTAATTTTGAAATAACATTAAAAATAATATGATCAAAAATTGATTTAAGATTTTACGTAATCTAGTTTTGAATATCTTATAAGTTACTGTTGATTAAGAGTGAAAAATTGATTAAACAATACTCTAGGTTAATTCCACTCCAAACTGAGTTAATTCCACGAATCGTAACTTATCGTAAGTTTTATTGATTTAAAAAAAAAATTAAGGTTCAATAATGAAAATAAAAATTTTACGTTTTTGATTTCTTTATAATTGTAACATTTTGATTTTTTTATAATTTTAATCTTTGAAAACATTGACTTAACTTTACCATCAAATGTTTTTTTTTCTATGAAAATCTTTTAGCATCAAAAAACAATGTTTTTTCTTGTTTTATTTTTTTTTCGTTTACAATAAATTAATTTTGCTTCACTTTAATTTGGTATTGACATAAAAACTGACGAGAATAGTAGATTTTTTTCTGAAATTAACATAGCTTATAATACAGAGAAATTAGTGTAAAAATTAATAGAACGAAGCCAATCTCACAAACGAAGTGAAAAAAGCGTACGTTTAAAGTGTAAAAAGTGAAATGGAAACAAAAAATATAAAAACTATTGTTATTTATTAACTTTGCTTTATTATTTCTCAAAAAGATCAATATTTACTCATGTAAACTGTAGAGTATATTTATTTACACATTAACATTGTTACAATATATTATTAAGATAATACAAAATTGATGATATTGTACTTTAAAGTGGCCAACATAATTATTAAGTAAATTTTATTTTCTTCTAATGAAATATAAAAATTAATAGAAAAAATATAACAAAAACAACTTTTACTCTTTATAAAATTGCATTAAAATATATGAGATCAAATACAAAGCGATCTACATAAATATCGAATAAATCAATAAAAATGAAAAATTTAATAACTTAAAAAAATTAAATATTTTAGTAGCATTTTGAAGACCAAATCCGAATATAAAATTAATTATTTAAAATGATTTTATGAAACGTTAAAAAATAAGAAAATTGTAAAATAATCCAGATGAACTAAACTACATATATACGAGTATATAGATAATTGTAAATTCACTAAAAATTACAAGGTCTTTAAAAAACCAAAATTAAGCAAACTATTACAAATACATTATAACAGTATAACAAAAATTTAAAGGATAAATGATTATTTCCAGCACATAATTCATATCCTAGAATAATTTTGTAACTTTATATTTTTAATTTTTTTTTTTCTTATATTTGCAATATAGGTAAAAAGAAAAGACGTGATTAAACTTTAAATGACAAAATGAAACAAAAAAAAAACTATTGAAATATGATCCACGTATCAAAGGCAACCAAAAATTATTTAAAAACAAAACAAAAAAAAATAATATTTTAAGCTAAACAATTTATAAAATATCTCATTGTATCTACATACATATATATGGGTGAAATTCACATCACATAGTTTTTTTTTTTTGTTCATTCTGTCAATTGGTTGGTGATTTTCCATAGGAATTTCAAAAACTTTGTATACCAGAAAATTTTCAAATTTAACGTCAACGTTTTCAAAACAAAAGAAAAAAAAATTATTTTCTAAAAATTTCCTTACACAATATCCATGTTAAGAAATTGATTTTTTGTTTTTATTTAAACAATTTTGTTTTTTTGTTTTTTTCAGTTTTTCATACTTCCTATGTCAGACGGATATCAAAAAATTTTCATCAAAAATAACAACAAAATAATCAAAAACGGTAAGAACAAATGTCACAAATATAAAACCTAAAGAAGAAAATAACATAACTTTATCGTTATAGAGGAGATGCAACATTTAAAAGAACAACAACAACAAAAAAAGAAATCTAACATTATTTTCTATAATATACTATAACTCTTTACAACATAAATTCATTCCATAAATTTATATGGTAACATTTTATTCAATGTTAGTTGTTCAACGAAATGGAAAATGATTGAAAATTTCACAAAATAAAAAAAAATTAAAAAAAGAAACAAAATGAAACCTGAAACGAAAACAAAGAGATGAAATAGAAATATGTATAGAAAAAAGTTATATAATATAAAATTGATGTTATTGTACATGAGAGTTGCCAATATAATTAAATAATATTTTATTTTCTTCTCTAAACTGGGTTATTATTACTACCAGCTTTGGTTTTACTAAACTTTGTTTTAAAATGTTTGTAATTTTTTTATGATCGATAACACTAATCCTCAATAAGTTCTCCCCTCCAACTTATTTATTGAAAACCTTAAAAAATTAAAAATAATTTATTGTAAATGCTTATTTTTTTATCTAAACAAAAATAAATAAATAATAATAATAATAATAGTTAAATTTAACTTAAATTTAGTATAAATTATAAATTAAAATAAATCTTTGTACAAAATATAAAAATTTTATTTAGAATAAGAATATATAATATATTTTAAATATGTTTGTATTAAACATGAAAATAACTAAATAAAACCTAATTTAAAAAAAAAAAGTTATCATCTTAACAAATTATGAAAGATGAAATAATATTTTGTGATGCAATAATATTTAATATTTTGTTGTTTTATTTAATTAATACCTAACTTACAACCTATATGCACAATATAAATGTAGTAAATTTTTACAGATACAAAACATTTTTTTTTGTAATTCTTATCTACGAATTTTATATCAACCTATAATTAATAGACAATTCCATTGAGCCAGTTGCTCATATTAGTTTCTGAATTACGTCTTCAATCTCTTAAAATATTTTTAACAATATTTTTTCTGAAAAATAAAAAACTTTGTCATATTTATATTTTATTCGCATATTATAATCAAATAGAAATTGGTAACTCTATTCACTGTCATATTATGAATATGAAAATTTTTAAGAAACGAATACCTACCGAGTATAGAGAGTAAGACGGCATCATGCATGAAAACTTTTCAACTACAATATAAACTCAAGTGTACCTTAACTTAATTTTTTTATTTGTTTATATTTTTTTTTTTTTTGCTTTTTTTTGATATTCTATTGCATTATTAAATTTAATATTGAATTGGTAAATTTATATAAATATAGATATAAATGTACATATGTAAATAAAATAGAAGAATTTCTAAGAACTACAAAAAAATAAAACAAAATACAAAAAAAAAACAAATAAAAATTAATTTGTTACTCCAATACATTTATCATGAAAACTGATTCTGTTAAATAATTTAATATATAAAAAAAAAATTTCTGAACAAAAATAGAATTCACATTTATGTAGACAAGAATTATTTTAAAAATTTACAAAAAAAAATTATTCTAAACAAGATAAGTCAGTTTTAAAAATTTGTTTAAAATTTTTTATCTCAAATTATTTTAAATAGAATTGTATATTCTATCACTTCTATAGGACTCTTATCTTAATTTAATTCAGCTATAATTTTTATTATTTCTTGTATAAAAAAAAGACAATTAGGTAGTTTTTTAAAATAGTGTTTTACTTAATGTAGTAAAAAAACTGTCTAACAAGTAGTCTCATTTGAAATAAATTGGAGTGTAGATTTAAATAAAGAAAAAAATATTTTTTTATAATGCTTTATTTCATTTATTCTCCCTAAAATCTGTTTTTTTTTTTTGTAATTTCCAACCGCTATATACAATACCTACTTCCTCAAATATCTTACTTTCATCGATATAATGTAAGTTACGATCAGCTACCAAAGTTGATACATTTAAACCAAAAATGTCCATTATACAAATATCAAATTTACAAAAAGACCAATCATGTCCCGTTTTATGGAATTTTTTATAGTACTCTATGTTTAATTTTTAATTTAACAATTCTTTCTTCTGATAATAATATTCAGGCAAGTACCTATACTTGAATAATAATCGAAAACAATTAATATTTTTATATAAAACCCTCTCAATAAATCAATTTTTTTAATGAAAATTTTATCACTATATATATATATACATTTTTCCCCTACAACATTAATTAATTACAATATCTTGCATTTTTGAACAATTCAACTAAATGTAAAACAACAACAAAAAATAATTTTATTATTTCTTGATTGCCGATAGTATCAGAACAAATAAATTGATTCAATAAACCGAAAAACAGATATAACAACTTCCATTCATTAAAAACAAATTCTTAACTTTTTCACAAATTCACCTCACACACCCTCTTATCAACTCAATATATCACACCTCACACACCCTCTTATCAACTCTATACACACATTTATAATATAACACTAAATTAAAACATTATAAAGATATTTTCTTAAAATTTTACATCACATAGCAAAATGGCAATCGAATAACTTTGAAACTTCAATTCATTATTCAATATAAGTGCCTGGAATACACTATCTTTATCTTCAATTCATATAAATGTTACCGTTACCACTGACCACCATCAATTCATATTATCACTTACTTTAATTTTTGTTTTTGTTTTTTTTTTATTTTTTTTTTTTTTCTTTTAACTTTTTTGTATTCTTTATTTACGGTATTTTAACAATAAATTACAATCCACACATATATATATTGATACAAACATTTGAATATAGAAATTACTGTGTATAGAGATGTGCTTGCAAAAAAAAAAAGCACCTATCAACTTACCACTTATTTCCATTTCAAGAAACGCACAATTGAAATAATGTAAAAAAAAAAGACAAAAACAAAAACAATACAGAAATAACAATGAAACAATCTAAACGTGTTCTTAAAACACGTATCCTGTGATCCTTTATATCGCGTTCATTTTATCCTGATATTTGTTTTTCTGTTTTCAATTTTTTTGTTTTTTACCCGATTCTTGTTTTATTCTTTTATTATTCTTATTTTCATTGCGAACGTGACATCCCAACATCAGCACCGTTAAATTTCAATAATTTTATTTTTGTTTTTATGTTTTTTTTTTCGTTTTATTTTTACAACCATACAACAAGGATATAAAAGAACGGATAGAAAATAGAAAAGAGAACAGCTTTACATTTAACGGGTTAAAAGGCTTCTTTTCTTTTGTTGTTTTTATTGTTTTATTTTGTGTTGCGAATTTCATTTCTCTGTATAGTTTTTCAATTGTCTTTGCTATTGTTACTGTAGTTATTGTTTTTTTTTTTTTATTATTGATTTAGTTTTTTTTATTGTTATTATTATTTTCGTAGCTAAATATAAACGATATGTTTTATAATGTAACAATTTTACAGTGATAGCTAGGTTATTGGATAGAAGTGATGTCGTTTAACTTTTTGATTGAAAAATAATTAAATTTTGTTATTTTCTTTTTTTGTATTTTCATCAAACAAAGATTGGTTTAAAAGTTATTAAAATATAATCAGAGAGGGGCAGTTGTCAAGATATTGGATAAATCATTGGCTTAAACTATGAACATAAGAAAAAAAATATTCAATAAATGATTGGTGGATTAGAACTAGAAATATAATAACTGATATCCTTTATCAGCTGTATTTGATACAGTTTTTTTAATTTTTTTATTCAGAGTATGTAGAAGTCTTCGAAGCACTTTCATTCTTCTCAATTAAACCGTCATTGTCAGCATAAAAATGAAATATTTATTTTGTCACAAGCCCCTCTATATATATTCAGCATTTACCACCTTTATTTTTGCTATAATTTTGTTTATTATTAAATTAAATCAAATAGAGCTTATATTATATATACTTGTCCTATACGGCTCTTCCAACAGATATCCTCTATTGCTTTCTTATTTTCTTTCAGTGTTGGTTTGGTATTGAAATCTTGAATATATACTGACGATTAAATTAATTAATAAATATCGAATTTTTTAATTAAAATTATAATTATTATTTAATTAAAAATAACGGTCAATCGACTATTTACCGATATTAAACATTTCATGTCTTTTCTATTAATTATTTTATGTTAATCTACAAAATGTAAGCCAAAAACCAAACTGGTCCAATCGAAATGAAACGTTAACTCCATTTTCATTATCGTGTATATGCACAAGGTGGATGCTCTTTATTGATAGATCATGGAAATTGTGTTTTTTTTTTCTTTATATTTTTATATATATTTTTGTTTTCCTTTTGTTTGTATTTAGTTAAAGTTTATAATTTAAAACAAAAATTTCATTTGTTTCTGCAACATCTCTGTGATCATATATTAAGAAGTCAATATTCTCTTAGTTATCGAGGTTATTCTACTGAACTGATATTTTATAACTATACTCGTATATACTAGATTAAATTGAAATAATTTTTTTTTTGTTCTGGTTTCGTTTTGTTTGTCTTTTGTAGTTAAGTTTTCGTAACTAAATTTATAATAAATAACTTGAAACATATTTATTTTTAAACTAATAACATGTTGAATCGTTTTACGATAGTAAAGTAATTTCAACCAAAATATCAGATGAAAAATTAAAATTAAAAAAAAAAAATTCTACTCGATTTTAATATAAAGTCAAATTCACCAGATTTTCAATTATGAAAGGATGTCAGAAATTTAGCATAGTATTAAAATAAACTTCATATAGAAATTTATTAAATTTTAAGAGGTAGTTATCTGATTTTTAATTTTATTTTATAGTTGGTTGTAAAAGTGTAGAAATTTTGAAGTTAAGTTAAGTATTTTTTTTTATTAGTACTTTACATGCATTATCTACGTTGTTTTATTTAGTCAAATGTTTGGTCACCCAAAGCTCAAAAAAAAGTTCGTGTTGAAATGTCTTAATGTTTTTAATAATGTTGTGTTTATAAAAATAATCACACGAGTAATTATGAAAATTTTAAATTGAAAATTTTTAATAACCAAAAGATAATTCAACAACCAAACCAAGTGTCGTAGGATATTGAAAAGGTTCTTAAAATTACAACAAAAACAAGGTATAATTAATAATTTAACTTGTAATAAAACATAATACAATTTAAACATTTATACCACATGGTATCAATTTTTAACTTATAATTTTGTTTTGATTTTGAATATTGTGGATTCAATTCTATCAATTCTGGGCTATAAGACCTCAAATGTTCGTGTATTTTTTTATCACGACTTCTGTTTCATTTTTATTTGCTTTCGAATTTGCTGCAGTTTGGATTCTTCTCCAGAAAATCTTCGTTTTTTATGCTATTTGTAATATTATGCGTATGTTCTCAGAACATTTTATATATAACCATTAAATAATTGTTACGCTTGATTCATGAAATAGAATACAAATTGCACAATGCCTGATATTTTGATTTTAATAATAACGTTTTTTATGCACTGTGACAATTAGAACATTCTTCATTTAGAGTTGTACTATTTAATTTATATTAAGTTTATTTGATTACAATTCTTGAATACTTTTTCATATAATAATTCAATACATTTAAAATTTAAATTCAATTCAATTTATTTATTTATTAACCGAAATATTAACATTTATATACTAATTTATATATATTTAATTTTACAGAGATCAGTTTTTAATATATTTAGTATAATTTACTCAATAATTTATATTTATCGTTGGTCTCGAGATCTAAAACAATTTTGCATCTTTAACTGGGAGAAGAACTTTCATCCGTGATCGACCAAAATGTAGGACGTTGATGAGTCAGGCCCAGGACCTGCATGACCTGTTAACCACCAAAATATAAATTATTTGATTTCTTAATTTGAAGTTTTTTAATTTTATTATTATAATTTTATGAAGAAAATGTACTAATTAACTATTTATATATATATCTATATATAGAAATATTATTTTCTTACTTTATTATAAATTACACTTATATTTCAAATGTACGTATTTGATATTTGTATAAATAATATCTATAGAATTCAAATAAAATGTATATTTTTTTAAACAATTTTACACCACAAAATGAAGTCATCCGTACATGAATAGTTTTTCATTTTTTTTTTTTTATTCGTCTATTGTTTTTTGTTTGTTTTTTTTTTATTTTTTATTAATGTATATTCCTTTTGAAAATTTTAACCCATTAAATAAAATTTTCAAGTTATGCCTAATAAATTCCTTTTATATTATTTCAATCTACTACTTTTTTTTTGTTTTGTTTTCAGAAGCATTAAATGAGTCCTTTTAATGGATTTTCGATTTTTACAGGAAATAAAACTGAAAGAAAAATAAAAAATGTAAAAAAAAAAAATAAATTTAAATGAATGTATTAAAATAAAATAGTACTATACAAAATAAATACATATAATATAACGATACGTACTGTATATTATAAAATTAACTTATATATACATATTTTACTATTATTATTATTATTATTGTAACTGTAATATAAATAACTGCTAGATATAAAAATGAGTTTTATAGATGATTTTGTGATTTTTATATTGGTAATAATTATATACATTAATTGTACACATAAAGCATAATACATAAATATATTATTTACATTATTTATAAAATAGACACAATGGAAAAAATAATGATTTATTATTAATTTGCTACTTTTAGGATGAATTTAAAGTTTTTTTTATTTTATATATTTTTTTGCAATACAACACTCTTTCCCGCTTTTTTAAATATAACTTCCTACTGATTTCATTCAATTCCAAATTCGATTATAATATCGAATGAAGCTTTTTTGAATTTTACTCTAGTTTACACAAACCCACTAAAATTTTAAAGAACCACAATAAACTGTATCTTAATCTTTAATTAAACCTACTTTAAAACTCTATTTATAATATATAATACTATTGTAGTTATCATTAAGCACACATTTTCTGTCTCAAGCATTTAAATTGTTTATTTTTTTTTTTTTATTAATTTTTATAGATTTTATTTAAGTAAAAAAAAAAAAAAAATCTAATAAATGCCCATTTCAACCATTCGTAACGTAATAAAATCCTAATTAATGATAGCTCATAAAAAAATGTTTTACTTGCTGATTTTATTTTTTTGGTTTTTCCTTTTTTTTATGTATTTATTTATTTTTATTTGGTTTTCAGCTTATCGAGTTTATTTTGGTATGTTTCCACCCTTTTTAGTTGATGTTTTTGGTTTCACTTCACTACAGTAAATTTTGAGTAATTTTATTTTTCTTTTTTTTTTTTTTTGTGTTATGGCCAAAAATAAAAAAATAATATTGAAAAAGAGAAAAAAAGAGTGAAAAATAGAAAATGAAAGTTTTAAATAAAAAGATATCCTGCTAAATGAAACGTAACAAAAGTTGTCAATATTCAAAACGATCAATAATAGATGATAAATTGGAAAAAAAAAAAGAAGAATTAAAAAACAAAAAACAAAACTTTCAATTTCTTAGAGAGCTAGATCTGTATATCCTTTTTTAAAGATTGCACACGATTAAATAGAAAGTGAAAGAAATGGTGAGAGATTAAATAGTATGCTTTGAGTTTACATTTTTTGTTGTTGTGTTTTTTTTTTTTTTATTTAAGAATTAATGTTAAAAGCTTGTTTTAGATTTTTCTTATTTCACTCTGAAATTTTATGGTGAAGTTTTTATTTTTTTTTTTTCATTTTTTATTTTCTTTACAATAAATTTAAGTGGAATTGTGATGCTATTCGTGATTTGTTTGTTGTGAACCTATTTTATTTTTTTTAAATACAATCGTCCCTTCTTTAATGAAATAGAAAAAAAAAAAATTTTTTTTTGAATCAAAAAATGAAAAGGTAAAAATAATAAATCGAAATGGGTATAAACGCCAATCTTCGATTTTTTTAGTGAATTCGTTTATTTTTTTTTACGAACTGATATTTTGTTATTTTTGATAATCAGGTTTTTGATATTTTGTATTTAAATCGTACACTGTTTTTTAACTAGCTATCAGTTGACTTTCATATTTGTTTCCACTAACAAACTGTTTCATCTACAAAAATAAGACATTTTTTGAAATAAGCAAGCAGTAAGAATACTAGTGTACACAGGCACTATCAACCCTTTGGAAACATTAATATTTGATTTAGTTGCTTCTATTAAAAAAAAAAGTAAATTTAATTAAAATTAAAGTTTTGTATTTAATAAAAACAATGGTGTAGGTACTATTTAATATTCACTAAATTTGTATTAACTTTAGAAATTTCACTAAATTTTTACTGCATTTCCATTATTTAAGAAATAATTTTTTTCCAATCATCAAAATTGGATCTGATCGTATTTATTTATTTATGTATACGTTTTTTGTTGTTAGTTTGTTAAACATCTGCAATATTTTTTTAAGCTGTTTTTAAGCTGTTTCATTGTTTTGTACTTAACTATACATTTTTCTACAAACTGCTATGGTTTATATTCTTCTTATTCAATTTTAGTTGTAATTTGTTTATATCTATTTTCGTCTTAATCTTATGTTAAATAAAATAATAAAATCTAAAATAATCTTTATTTTTTAATTTTATTTTTATTTTGTGGTTTAAATTTTTGGTTTGTTTTTAATTAATTTATTTTTCGATTTTGAGTTTTTATTTGAATAAAAAAATAAATAGATTTAAGTTGTTTAAACTGAGTGTGATCAACACTACAATTAACTAACAAACACGGGTTATCATCATAAGACCATTTGGGACTGCGGTGATATAAGGGACAGATTCCCTCCCGGAATTCACAATTTATTTATCTATCTAAGTTGTTTAAAAATTATTTAAATAAATTAACTTGTAAACCATTAAATATATAAATACAATTTTTTCTCTTAGAACCACAGTATAGCCTAATAATATAGCAGATATTAAATCTATAGAATTTACAGTCTAATAAAAAATAAACTGGAAAAAAAAATATTTTAAAATTGAATTCCTTCTGATTGAAAGTATATATATTGAGGTTAAGTTTTATTTATTTTTATTGACAAGAAATGAAAATAAAATTTATTACTTATTTTATCAGAGCAAAAATAAAAATAAACAAGAAGAAGAAGAAAAATAATAATTGTAAATTATAACCTAAAATTAATTACGAATTTACTTTATTCTTTAAATTATACACCTTAATTCAAATTAATTTTGAATTTAAATAATATATCATAGATAGAATAATAAACTTTTTTGAATTACTGATATTTTTTTTTTTTTGTTTTTTTTGCTTTTAAAAAAGTTCTCTTCTTTTAAAACCTAATTTTACTCTTTCAAATTTCTTAATTTATTATAATAGAATTTTTTTTTTAGATTTATTATTAGTTTGAAATCTTTAATTGAAAATGATTCAATTATACTATTCCCCAAAAATTAATATATAATATATAGATATAGATATATACATCCATAATCATTCATATATTATATAAAATTATCAAATAGGTTAAAAAAAAAAAATAACGAAACGAAATAGTAAAATTTCTTTTATTCTTCTCTCTAACCACATTCAAATATTGAAAAACTTTTTTCATTAAAAAGCTGAATTAATTATTCCTATCAGTATTATTCTAATCATAATAATCACACAATCATCATAATATAATTCCGAATAATAAATGAATGCAATAAAAAAACGATGATGGTAACGAGAATTTGGAAATGGAAAGGAGAGTAACTATGGATAAGGGTTAAAATATAATTTTATATCATCATGAAATTGCATCAGTAGCATCAGTAACAGAACCACTATATCATTTCATTTATACAATATAGTATAATGTACCTAACACTTAAATATTATATATATACATTATAATAGAATAAGAAAACGAAGTTTTCCTTAATTTAATAACTCTCTTCCTTTGTTTTTATTTTATTTTGTTTTTTTTTTCATTCTTTTAAAAATATTTGTTGGTACTAAATTACAAAATGACAAAACCTCATAATTTGAATTACAAATTCTCTTTTATAAATTATTTCATTTTTTTATTTTTTATCAATATAGGGATAGGACCACATTAAAGATTCCATAATATTTAATTTCAAAACGGGACATTTTAAATTATATAATTTCATTTTTTTTTTACTTATTTATTATTTAATTTGTAGATAGAAAAAATTATTTTACTTTGCCTTAAGTATTCCTAGTTCAACTACGTTAAGATATTAACCTAATCTTATATAAAATATAATAATAAAAAAAATTGAATCAAATCAAACCATTACTTATGTTTATGTTGCTTGGAAAAAATTTTGCAAAAATTCTTCATTTTACCACTGTTGTACTACTCTATTGCAAAAAGTTGGCCCATACCTTATTTGTATTTTAAATCCGTTTCAGTACTGACATGATGATTTCCCATTCTTTTATCATTTTTTCCATGAAATCTCTCAGACATAATATCAAAACTTTTATAAATAGTAATTACCTACATAACATTTTTATTGTTAAGGCTTAAGCTTAAAAGTGGACCAACTTTTTTACAATAGAGTAGTACAAGAGGCTTCTGTACATTAGTCCTGTTACCTTGTTTTCTATCCTTTCACACACCTTTCGATCTACAAACATAAGAGCTTTTTTTGAAATAAAAGCTTTACGTGTTACTTTAAAAAAGTCATAAAATGTTTTCGGCCAATTTTTACTCATGATCATTGTTCTATAATCCCATCCGTGGAACGGAGATTTTACTAATACATACAAAAAAGGAATAAAAACAATTTGGTTATACCCAAACACTAGAAATGGATTTCTTTATACAAAGTTATTGTAGGTTCAAGTATGAGGAAAAGAATTGGAAGGGAAATAGAGAATAGAGGAAAATTGGTCGGCAAGTTGTAGACAAACCTGAAGGGGTTCTTTTCGAAAAGTTGCAAATTGTATAATGGAGCATTTCTAGAGAAGGAGAACCCATGATATGGAAACATATTTCACATTTTTGCAGTTCTTACAATAAGTTAACTTCATTATGGCTTATGATATTTATCTCTTCAAAACAATTATAAAATGAAATTCTTACGCACACATTGAAATATCTCAAGCTTTGACTATTATTATTTGACTGGAGTGGCAGTGAAAATACCAATGTGCAGAGAAACAATCATACTTTTAATAACAAAAAAAATGTTGGTTATCTTAAAATATATTTTTTACTACTACCACAACCCAATAATTTGATAACTCTAATTGTCCCGCTTAATAGACGACTAAGCTGGATCTCTAATAAATGTATATATTAAAGTATACATCCGTAAAATAATGAATGTTTTTATAACATTTTTAACTTCCTTATAAAATGACCTTTTTATATACAATATATGCATGATATATATATTTATATATATATATATACATATATATAGGCATAAGTACCAAAAAAATGAATATTTCATTAAATAAAAAAATTATTTTTACATACCTAAAGATTGAACTTCTTATATAGCTGTACTAATATAACGATATCAAAAAGGTTTTGTTATGCAAATTTTCACAAAAACAAAAAATCAACAACAACAATAACAAAATATAAAATTAAAGAGGTAAGTCATATAAAGTTGAACCTTATTAGCCCGTAGCGTAATATTTTTTTTTTTTTTTTTTGCTTTGAAATAAAAACAAAAATAAAAACAGAAAAGGTATTATTCAGGAAATGTAGGTATGTATATGTGTAAATGAAAAAGGAAATGTATATATATATATATATCCATAGAAATAATTATCTAAGAAAAATTCATTAAAAGGATCAAATCAGGATGAGATATATGCAATGTTTGACTGATTAAAATAAAATAAAAGAAAAATAAAAAATTTTAAAATGAACATGAAGAAAAATAAAAAAGTTTTATTGATTAACTTGAGAAAAAAAAAATTAAAGTATGTATTCCAAAATTTAAATTCAGATATAGATGAAAAAAAAAAACAATTGTTTAATATTCAAATCGAGAGTAACTTAGGTAGAATCACTCAACTGTGGTATATGTGGCTTCTTTCAACGAGCCCAATAATAATACAACACAATAAGAACGTACCAAAAATAATAAAATAATAAAGATGTAAACATCAATGGTCGAGATCACTGTATAAAAAAATCTAGTAATGTGAGTTACAACAAAATTGTTCGTTAACATGAAAATGCATTTTCTATTAAACTGGGTTTCTGAATTCAGTTAATAGAAAATGTTGAATCTTGCAGTATCACAACAAATCAAAACAAAGTTTAAGTTTATTCCCAAGAAAGCTGCCTCGCTTTAATCGATTTCAGAGTCTACATCATTCAGTAGAAATACATGATTTAGAAATATGTGTATTTATATAATAGAAGCATACTTAGTAAAATTAAAATATTCGACTATTTTCAACAATCATTCAGTTATTTTCTTTCTTTCAATTATTTTAACATAAGCAACATTTGTGAAAGCATAAAAAATACTTGAAAATTCTTATATGAGTCCGTTATAACGTCGTATAATAATTTCACTTTATAATTTTTTTTTTCTTTTTCTTTTTTTTTTTTTTTATTCCTTCACATTGCATTTTATGAATTAAAATGAAGGTGAAACAGAATTCTTTCAGAATTTTCTCTTTTATTCCTTTTTCTCTTTCCAAATTTTTTAAAACTCAACCGGATTGTCCTTTTGAATAATAAAAAATGAAAATAATAAAAAATAGAAATTCAAAGGAAGTTCTCAATTAGTATGTAAATTAATATATAAAAGGAGTATAAGGATAACTTGAAAACATTGAAACCATAAGAATAGATCTGGTGTACAAGGATATATAGTAAAGGATCAATTTAAATTTATCTTGTAATAAATCCTTGATTTTGTTATTTTAACGAGTTTCGTCTTCTCCCTATATTTTTCTATCTTTCTTTTTTTGTCTATAATATAAATTTAAATTTTATTGTCCGAATCACACTTATTGACTTTATTGATATAGATTTTATTATGATGATATAACTAAAATAAAAGTTACAAGATTTATAATTCCAATTAATTATTTTTAAATTATTAAACAACTTTAAATACTCGTTCTTTCTCTTTCTCTGTGACCAATTTTTATTCCCTATAAAATAATTTAATAAAAAAATTTAGTGTATGTCATTTAATAGTATAAAAATTGAGAATATCAATTAAAATTATTAAAATATTTTGCTTTATTTTGAAATTATGAGAATATTACATTTGAAAAAATAATGATTTGCTGTTATTTATGAAGAAGAACTGCTTAAGAAGCAGAACTATTCGAGCTGATACAATACAAAAAAAATCGTGTCAATATTTAAGGTTACCAATTACTATACAAAATTATGCAAGTTGCATCAGACCTGTGTGTTCATATCAATATAAAGACCACTACTCCAACAGTTTAGTTATACTTGATAATGTCTTTTTTCTGGCAAAACTGAAACTAGAAAACATGTAAAATAATACATAGACAGAACGAGATAAAATTTTCTACTAAAAAATATTTGTTGTAAATTAAATTATCACCAAAGTTATTTGAAGATCATTGAATTCAGATTATTATTGTTTTGTTTAGGACATGTTATTTAAACGATCCTACTTAATTACTTTCGATCCTTTAACACACTTATATTGGAGCAGAAGGCACAATTTTTATATTAATGGGGAGCTGTAAGTGCGGTCGACCCCTTAAGATCTATTATATTGTATTCCCCGTTTATCTTATAATTGTAGGTATATGTCTTTGATGATTAGATCAGATTATATTTTAAATTTCGGGAAGGAATCTGTTTTCTATATCAGAATTTGCATCTGTCTGTGTTCGATATACCAATCTTGAATAGATGCTTTATAAATGGGGCATGGCCTGTTATAATAGCTTTCTGACATTGGATTTAGTTTCCCTGATTATCTGATGCAGTCTTTGGATACTTATAGTTTGAAAAAGATTTCAGACTGCGTAAGCCCTTGACAGCTATCCCATATGTTTTGGGTTTCTGTAGTTTCCCTTTGTATTTTTACTTAGTAAAAATTGACTCTTTGCACCTGATTTTGTAAGGACATTTCCTTCTTCCATTGCCTTCTATATTCTTTCATGCCCAGGAGTCTACATGAGAGTAACTCTAATTGTTTCCTTTCGCTAGCTTTATTAAACTTCTGTGACAGCTATAGATAAGCTTTGATTTAGAAAATTTTCTTCACTCAACATTTGATGCGAAAAATAGGAAGTGTTATAAGATTTCCTATAAAACGTATGTTACTCTGTGAAGACCTTTTTTCCTGTAGTTTTAGATTTCATAACAAATCAAATTATCACCAGAAGAAAAATTATTAAATATTAATTATTAAAAATAAATAAAATTTAACGATAAAAAAAATTTATCAATTTATAAATTTACAACTTAAGATTTGTCAAAAGCCAAACAAATAAAAAATAAAAAGAACTCATTACCTACTCTGATAATCAATTGTTACACCTACATACATTTATGTACATACCTATATACATTTTCAACATAGTATTCTTCAACAATTACATAAAAAATTGATTAAAAAAAAAAATCAAACATCGTAGGAGGAACCAACTTAACTATAGAATCATTGTACCTACTATTCCAACTATATAATTTTTTATATCAATTTACATACATATATACAAGATCTACATACATATATCTATACACGATAGAAAATTGTCAAATTATTTATTCAAAAGAAAACTTTATCAGTACAAATTTATATGGAAAATTTCATTTAACAATACAAAAAAGCTTCATCCATTCCATTCCAGAACCATTCATTTTCTGTAATTCTCTTTATTATGAAATAAAGGTATAAAAGTAAAAACAATTTTTTTTTTTTTTGTAATGAATTTTTTAAATGCCTCCCCTACCACAAGTTTATTGCAGGAAATCGATTTCTTTTTTTTTTCTATATTGTTGTTCCTTTCTTCCCATCTCTTCTACTCTTTTTCTTGATGCTACTTTTATTCTTCGTCTCCTCGTCCTCCCATACTTATTCATTTATTATAGTTTTATAAAATTAAAGATAAATATTATAAGAGCAACAGTAGCAACAACAACAACAACTGCAAAAGCAACAATAACAACAATACTAAGAAAAAACAAGAAAAAAAAATGGCTTTCAGGTGTAATACAGAAGCACTTAGCCATTAAAAATACTAACATATTATTACTATATTACAATATGACTATATGCAAAAGAAAAATAAAAAAAAAATCTAAACTACTAGGATATTCTAGTTATTAACATACTATTTATATACTCTTATAGTAAAAATAAAATTTAGTTAGTTCAATAGTTGTGTTATGCTTGTTGAAAAGAACTACTCCGATGTTCAGTTCAGTTTAGTTCACACATATATGTTTTGTGTTTATATATATATATATATATATGAATGTATGTCGCAGAGAGCGCTGTGGATACAAAAATTAGGATAATATTGAAATATTAATGAAACAATTTCACAAAGTAGACAAATTATTTATTCATCATCATTGAATGCATTTTAAAACTATTATATAAATTTATATTGTTGTTTAATATACAGAGTGTTTCAAAAAAAAAACTTCATTATTATTTGTAGACATATTTATTCAATTATTTTTAACATTTTATTAAAATTTCAAAAAAAAATAAAAATTAAATCAAAAAAAACTTTAAAATGAGATTGTTCTACCAATGGTTAACCCCAGAATCTTTGAATTCCATAAAATAATATATTTTTTTAAACTATCCTGTGTAATTCGTTTTAATTTGTTTAACTTTTAATTTGTTACATCGTTAAATTTTCACAAAGCAAATAATTATTGTACTGTTGCTATTCTATATATTTTTATAGTGATGTCTAAGGGAGATGAATTTTATCTTCAAAAAATCTAAATCGGTTTTTCTACTGTCAGTGTACTTCAATTTTTTGAATTTGTAATAATTTGTTCAAAAATATAGATATAGCTTACTTGAACCCATTTCTTCAACGAAAGTTTCATTTAATCAGAATTTTTGTATCGTAGTTGGGTCATTTTCTACCATTTTTTGTATACTCTATTTTCTATAAAAACTTAAAATATAAAAAAAATACTGATGTTCATATTATCAAAATATTATATACATACAATATAATACATAATAAATTCGCTTATAATAATAACATGATTATCCTTTATATTGTACAAAATATATATTCGTATATGAGTTTGTGTATAAGTGTATATAGTATACAATTTATAAAAATTGTTTTTGAAACACTAACAAATACAAATAATCAGAAAAATAAAAATTCTGATTTTCCATTCTATTTTAGGTTATTCAGCGATATTCTAAAGGCTAAAAAAATAATTTTATGGAAAATTTAATTAAGAATTTGTAGTACTAAGTAGCCAAATGTAAAATAAAGTCCAAATGTAAAAAATATCAAAACCACGTTAATGGATTTTGATAAAATTTAGAGTAAATTCAAAATCATCATCTGTTGCTTTTATAGATTTCATTTTGCAGTTCGGGGTGACCCTTAACAGTGTTTACAGATTTTTTCAATTCTGTTTAATATTGGATAACAGTCATTCATTCGGTAACTATACATTCTTTAACTATACAGTTAACCAAAGCTAACCAAAATCTAGAAAATTGGATATGGAAATACAACAAAAATATTAAACTTATATAGTCGTTCCTGTGTGATTGTCTTAAATACATACACAAATAATAATATTCAGAAAACTTATATTAAAGTTATATTTTAAAACAGTGAAAATCTGATTTCCGTGTTTCTAACTACAACTATATTAGAATGATATATATTATAATGATGAATATAGTAAGCACAATATGTAATCTGTACATAGGGGCAACAAATTATAGAGTCAGAAGTGATTGCGGAAATTAATTTGAAACAAATAAATAACTGTTGAGAGATAGCTTGTTCTAAATTTTTTAACAGTTATGATGGACTTTAAAATAGTTTTTCACTGCTGAAATAACCAAATAAGTTGATTTAATTTAAAACATAAATCATCATTCCTACTTGTCCTCCTAAATTCCGTCGTTAATATAATTATTTTAACCATTGAATAGATTTTAATTATAAAAAATAAAAATACCAATGATGAGAATTTTTTTAATCCACAACTGAAACAGCATCTGAAAGATATAGAAAAATGTTCATGTCAAATTATTAAAAAAATTACGTTCAAAAGGACATTGAGTTTCTAATGAGAATTGTACAAATGTACAAAATCGGTAAAATTAGAAACATTTAAAGACAACTTTCTAAATATGTACCTACATCAGGTCCAGAAATTAAAAAATTAATATATGTATTATAATGTTGTGAACACAAACGAAAAATCAATTCAATAATTCTATGTCAACTTCCAAGTTCATAAAATTGAAATTTCAGTACGGAATAAGTATTAAAAATTGTTCAAATGTAATGCAATGACAATATTGTAGATGGTTTTTTTGTTTTTTTTTTGCAAAATTTTACCGTTGAATATTTTATAAAACAAAATTTTTTTTTTTTTGTTTTTATCATTATTTTCCAAAAATAAAATATATATATTATATGTATACATATATATATTTATTAATATACATATTATATTGTTTTGTAAGAGTATGACAGTGCGCTATAATAATTGAAATTGATTTTCTTAAACACGTTGAATATAAATTTAACAGATTTCTATTAGTCAGCCATTTTATTTTGATATTTTTTTTTGTTTTTTTATTTTTTGATGAAATTTTTTATTGTAATAAAATATAATATTTAGTATGTCCTTAAATTGTTGTGCTTTCCAAACATACATTCATATGTACCCATGTTTCGTATTTTGTATATCATTATTAAGTCCTTATGTACTTGTATCGTTGTAGTATTAAAAAAGGCAGAAGGGATTCAAGTGTATCTTAATAAAATAAAAATAAATGCATTTGTTCATTTTTTGTTCGTCTTCTTGATCTCCCACCCTCAGACAATTCTTCACTCTACAACACTAATTTTTTCAATACTTATTCTTTGCAATTTATTTATTTTTTATATTTTTTTTTTTTGTTTCATTTTCATTCATTAACTGTCATGGTGCATATTATATTTATACATACATTTGTATTTTTTTATTTTTTTGTATTATTTAGAAGGATTAAACGATAAATATATGAGTTTTGTAAGAAAAACAACAACAGCAAAATAAAAAACCATATACTGATATTCGTACACGCTCAGGATATTCAATAGGGCAATTATACAGAAAACGAAAAAAAAGAACAACAAAAAAGAAAAATTCAATAATTTATTAAGTCCTTGAGTTGTGAAATGCATTTTACGTCATTGAAAATATTGTTGAACAATTCAATAATATTAAATTATTATTAAGTTTATTGATGTTGAAAATTAATAGAAAACAACAAAACTTACAACAAAAATTACAATAAAAGCACAAAAAAAAAAACAAAATGTTTTTCTTTTATTTGAGTTTAAGTTTGATGGATAAATAAAAAAATAATGTTTCTAAAGAATTTTAAAGAAATTCATTCTTTTGCAAATTCTCTGATTGAAAGTAAAATTCGAATTATCTTAATGTGAATAGTTTTGGATTGTATAGAACCAATTAATGAAGATTTAAAGTACAAACATTTTAATTTCGATCTGAGTACAGTTCGAATTACAACATTTTTAAATAATTAATTACTATTGCCATCTATCATTATCATTATTGTCCTGCAACCCCTTCTGTGGATAGTAGGGTGGAAAAATATTCAGATAGCATTTTATTATTCACACCAAATGGCCGATACTATATAGTATAACAACAGTAGAATAATCAGTTTATATACTTTTTAAATAATTAATAATTAGGAGCTAATTAAACTAATTATTAATAATTGTAATAAATACTTTATAGGGCATTTAAAATGAATAAGTAAAAATAAAAATAAAATCATAGCCTCACAGCAGCAATTGATTTGAACTTTTTCAATGTTAATAGAACTTCATTACCTTCATATTTTTAATTATATTTATATTTTTACCTTTCAAAACCGTAAATCGCAAACACATATGAAGTAAATCAGTTTTAAAGTTAGTTCCAAAATCTTACCATTTGCAATTAAATAAAATTATTATAAAAAAAGAAATTCGACTTCAATTTAAATATTTATTTTAAGTTTGATCACCTGTTATCGATAATAACACCACAATTGAAATACACCATTTAAACAAAATTAATTATACTATTAGCAAAAAAACAAACCACTCAAAAACACAGGGAACATTTTTCTAACTTTTATTTTTCTATCACAACAAAACAGTAACATCAGACCATAATTTTAAATCTTTTAAATTTATAATTCAAAACAAAAAAAAAACACTCATCCTTAAAACAAAAAAAAAAAAACAAAAATTTAAAAAAATGTTTTGTATTTTTTATTTGGCAATGTAACTACATTTAAAACTGGGCCAAAAGATTAATCGAGCCACTTTAGAAATGGATGCACAAAATGTACAAAATAAATTTAAAAAAAAAAATACTCATTTAACTACGTAAACAGGCCAAAAAAAAAAAACAAAAACTCAACCAAATAATTCAACATTCCGTATGTAATTAACTTTCTCTAAATACAAAACAAGAAAAATGACAAAAAAAAATGTAAAATGGCTGTTAAAAAACTGAAAAAAAAAACAATCTGAAAATTCAGGTAAAAAAAAAAATTATTTTTCCTTAACGTTATTTAGTTTTGTTTTTCTTTTTCTTAAAGTTTTATTTGCTTAACCTGAAATTCATATAGGCATATATTAAATATATATATATATTTACATATAGATACACATAAATAAAAGAAGTTTATTATAACCATCTATTTCTACATATACAACTCAATTATGTACCTTCTTTCCTTACATATTCCAAACAACTTGTTCAATTTCAGTTCATAAATAAATAAGGACCTTTATGAATTTACTTTTCTTATTTTTATTTTTTTTTTTTTTGCATCTTTCAATTATAAGAACTTCTCTAATGTTATAAATTACCTAACATATATAATAAAATGTAATGAGAAATTCATTTAACATTACTACTTTATATGTAGTGTGTAGTACCTAGTAGTACTATAGTAGTACTTATAGTATGAAAATAAGTAATTGCTTAGATTTAGAAAGCATGTGTGCAATTTAAAAATGAGTAAACAACAACAATAAAAGCAAAAAATTTAATAAATTTTCAACTGATTTTACTTTACTGGTGAGACTTATTTGTATTTTGTTCCCTTATTTTCTGATTATTTTTTTGAAGATAAATGAACATTTTTTTTAATTTTTTTTTTTTGTTTTTTTTTTTTTATTATATTTTAAAAGTGTTTTGATTTACTATCAGAAGTCAAAATCTGTATAGTGATTAAAATATACCTATAGTTTAAAATTATGAACTGAGAAAGTAGAAAATTTCGATTTTTATTTTTTATTGATTTTTGATTACTGCTTGCAGATTTGATTATGTATAATTTAAAGAAAATATTATAAAATATTTAATTTTTTATTATCTGGAATTAAAATATTATAGTTATATCCTTAGAAATATGTGAGATACAGGTAAGTAAACAATTAAAAACAAATTATAAGAATTTATAAAAAATTAATATAAATGTGAGTTGATAATGCTTATAGCTATAAACGAAAAAATATAACATCATAATATTGAATTGGTATATACGTATACACTTAATTTATTATTATTTAATTTTAATGTTATCAGTAATCAGGTAATAAACTCTCAACTAGTTAAGTTAGTTTATCAAAACGCAGTGCATTTGAAATTTTTCTCATTGTTGATTCTTCAATAATATTTAATTTAGAACCACCACAAAATTCTTCTACTCCAAACGATCAGCATCTTTAATTCACTCTGAAAATTCTTTGCTAGTTTTATTTTTTCTGTTATTTTATATACAATTGGTCGCATTCAATAAAATTGTTCCCCCTACCATAAACTAGTTTTTCTTTTTGTATATATTCCCACATGATATTACAATATTTTATTGTTCTTAGTAAGGTCATCCAAAATCTTCAAAAAAATCATCCTCATTCTCTATTCATTTTTAAATTTAATATCAATAACATTCTGATTACATGATTATATATATACATATATATATGTATAATAAGTATGTTTTTATTTTTAGAGCATTTGCGAATACATAATATAAAATATATTCTACGTAATTTTTTTAATTGATTTTAACTGTAAATAAA
Organism: Argyra leucocephala; assembly: GCA_963942445.1. Taxonomy (NCBI): domain Eukaryota; kingdom Metazoa; phylum Arthropoda; class Insecta; order Diptera; family Dolichopodidae; genus Argyra; species Argyra leucocephala. The sequence goes on from OZ012680.1 coordinate 151,034,696, forward strand.
ATATTAAAAATATTTTATTTAATTATTTTTCCGTATTATCCTGTTCCTATCAATACTGAATTCTAAATTTAAGACAAAATATCGTAAAATAAGCAATATAATAAATATTGATGTCAATATATGCAGCACAACAATAATCCCACGTAAAAAAAAAATTAAAATAGTTTTGCAGATTATTTTCTTATTAGAAAGTTGTATATATATAAAATATTTCATTGAATAAAATTAAATTAAATTGTATAATATTGATTAAATTAAAGTTCAACGCTTAGTCCTGCTGATAAAAAATAAAAATACCACAGAAACTGTAGTTTACTGAAGTATTTTATTCTTTCATTTATAGAAATTTTACAGAAAATATTTAAAGGTTTTTAAAATATAAAGTAAATAAATAAAAATTAATATACCTAATAGGTATTACCTATAGCCTGGAATTTACATTGAATATTAAAGTTTAAATCTGTTAGTGAAAATTATTTTGTTACTGCACACGCTATTGAATTACCTACTGAATTATTAAATACAATACATTGAATTACTAAGCTCTGTACGAGCTTTTTAAGCTCTTTCAGTAGAAAAATAAATAAAATAAAAAAAATTTATTCATATAATAATTTCCGTTTACCACCATCAACATAAGTATTACCAAAAATTATGCTAAAAGCGAGGATAGTAATGAAAATAAAATATAGGAAAAGAGAAAACTTTGAATTAACATATTTATTTATTTTTATCTGTTGTTATTAAATTTTTTTTTTAAACGTTAAAAAAGATGTAAAATGTTTAGCTACTGTCCAATGTTAATTATAGATAACGTAGATTCATTCCAATACCCAGCTATATAAGCTGATTTCAAATTGATAATTTAATATCAAATGAAAATGTCAAATATAGGCTTAAACTCTGTAACTGGCTTTGTAATATAAGAAATTTTATATTTTCTCACATATTTTTTTATAATACCAAAAATATTGCGAGATTTAATTTACTTTTTTTTTTATAATAATATAGAAATATTTCAAAACTAAGGAATATTCTTAGTCAATTACAATATGCGCACAATAAGAAAAAAATATCTCCCAAGAATCTTATTTCACAACTAAATTTTATTCAAATAAAAATAATGTGCAAAAACCACAATAAATTATGCAAAATTAAAATCCGTTATTTTAAAATTTTAAAAGTTACCGTTATGTGATACTATTTTAAAGTTAAAATTACCGTTAAATTACTAACGTTATAACAGTCTCTGTTATTATAGTCTGTGGTTATAAAATAGAAAAAATTATAATGCAAATATTACCATTTAGAAATTTTTGTACTTAAACTTATCCGTGACACAAACCGTAAAATTGTATGTATTCTTGATATTGTAAAAATGTATACGAATTTATCAAATACAAACATCGAATTTAAGTAAATGTATTGTAAATGATAAATAGTTATTTGCTTTGCCAGAAGAGGCGCTTTATTTAGATTTTTTTTTTATATAGCTAAGTCAACATCCAAAAATTATATTTTAAGTACTAAATCTTTTAGTACATTCTAAAATCGTGACCATATTTAATATAAATTTTTGTTTTGAAATATTTATTCAAATAAATAAATAAATTTTATAAAATATATTTGATTATTAAATCTAATCTAAAATAAATTTAATAAAACAAATATTTCAATTAATTTCAAATACAATAAAGTAACATTAATTTTGAAATGTAATTTTCATAAAATTTTCAAAACGGATAACGATTTCTTAACCGTTTTCATATAACGGTTAATCGAACTGACTAAATTTGAATTTATTATATTATTTTTTTTTTTTAGAGTAAGTTAGGGGCTTAATTAAGTACAGTACTGCAATTTTACAATATTACGAGTATTTATTTAACAAATTGCTGGCTTATCTATTCACTAAAGCCATTATTAGATCAAACAACTTCGGTTTGGTTAGAAACATTATATTTTAATTTAATTTAATAGGATTTAATCTAAAAAAAGATATACAAATGAGAAGAAAACAAAAAAGTATCTAAATAATTGAAAAAAAACTTAATAAGAATTCAGGCTTTTTTATACATAATATATTTTACTAATTTTTTGATTTATAAAATCATTTTAGATTATACTTTTAGTACCTATAGATATGAAGAGAAAAATATGACAAGGAATTATGTTAATATTTTTTTTAAATTTCTGCAAATTGTTTGTTGGTTGTGCAAACACATCAAAAACAATATGATTCCACATTGTTGAAGTTAATATTATGAAGAAATTGTTGTAACCTGTTTTATGCTATCCTAAGACTGTGCAAAAGTGACAATTTGCAACTTTTTTCATGTTTCGATAAAGTTAGAGGAGAACTCAGTATTTTGATCTAAGAAACACTTATCTCTCAAAACAAAGTGAGTGAATCAATTATATGTAGATGTCCAAAGGAAGTTGAAGTTTTATTTGGATCGCCTATTAGACTATTATTAGTAAAGATACATAACAGCAACGATAGCCAAAATATATGACTTACATTATAATCCATCTTAATGGATGGATATTCATGATGCTATAAATGATTTATAGATTTGTCCAATTTGACATTTTTGGAATGATTACCGAAAATATAATAAAAATAATTATATTTGAACCTACTTTCTATATTAATTAATTTTCTGAACTGAATTGTATACAACTCGAATTGAAAAATATTTTAATTAATTGCAATGACCATTGCTTAATATGATTCCACAAACTCAGAATTTTATGTTAAAGGTACATAATTTATATTATATATTATTAAACAACTAAATAGCTAACTATAGATAAAAATAAATTTAATTTTAAATTTAAAATTTCTTCTGGATTTTACATTTTACATTTGCGATTTATTTATTTGCAATGATACATAGATATGGAGTATATATCAACATTTGTATCTATAAAAAAAAAAAAAAAAAATTACTATCTAGAACTAATCAGACTCAAGACCTGGAATTATATGGTTTGTAGTAAAATAAATAAGAAAGTACAAAATTATAGTTGCTTTCAAATTTATTAAAATTATTTTATACTTCCAACCTAGCACAATCGTATATGTGTAAAGATGGCTTACCTTTCAGATAATTGTACACATGTTTGTGAAGTCAAATAAATACGAAAATATTTGATGACCACAAATTTAAATAAAAAAGTTTTATTCAAAAAAACAAAAATAAGTTGTTGTTTTGTTTTTTTTTTTTTTTATAAATTCATGTCTTTTTATAATTAATTTTAATTATAAGTATATAACATAGTAAAATTAATCTTTTACTTTAATTTGTTCTCTCTATATAAATATCATATGTACTATATATACATATTATAATATACATATATATATATATATTATAATTAATTTTACATAATTTTTATTTTTAAATTTTAAAGCTTTTTATTTCTAAATTTTTCAGACATTTCTCAATCTTTATTAGTAAAATTATTTCAAATATTCATTTTGCTAATATAAGTTGTTAAAAAAACAAAAACAAAATGAAAAACAAACAAAAAAAAGGAACAAAGAATATAAAATAATAATATGTACATTATTATATACATAATTTAACCTCCATTATAAATAATAGTAAATCCTCATTAAGTTTCTTTTCTCAAATATTTTTTTTATAATCTTATCTCATTTTTTTAATAAAATGATGGAAAATTATAAAACAAAAATAAAAAAAAAAACAAAATTTGAAAAAAAAATTCACATCCTGAGAGATTCGAGTTATTTTGTTTCTTGGTCATCTCTATTAAAACAAAATAATATTCAATTGTTTTGAGTATATAAAACAAGGTAGGTTATTTTGTCTAGAATACATTTAATTTTTCTAGACATTAATAAAGAAATGGAATAGTGTGACAGAAAATTTGCAAAAAAAAAACAGAAAAAAAATAAAAAACACGAAAAAAAAAATTCTAGGGTGGTCAGAAAAGAACAAAAACATGATATTTTTTATTTATTTTTATTATTATATTATTATGATATTTTTTATTTATTTGGAAAATGATCACTTTATTTCAATAAAATTCTATGATTTTATAAAAAATATTATACTAAAAATGTATAAAAGAAAAATTGAATAATTAAAACTAATCGAAGTTGTGTTGATACCATTCATCATCATCATCATCATCTGTTGGTTCTACAGCTCGGGGTGAGCCTTAACCTCGTTCACAACTATCCTCCATTCTATACTCTATCTTGTGCAACTGTCCTCCATCCGTTAACTCCAATCTTTCGACAGTTGCCCTCGACTTCGTCCAGCCATCGTGATCTTGGTTTACCTCTTGCTCTTGTATTGTACGGTATTGTGTCTAATATTCATTTTGGCATCCTTTGATCATTCATCCTCACCACATGACCTGCCCATCTTAGTCTTTGTGCCTTAATAAATTTAATAATATTGTGTCCTTCAATTAGTGTTTCTAGCTCCTCGTTTGATCTGATTTGGTATTCACCATCGTCATTTATTTTTTTTTAATTTATTTTCGTCACTAATTGTCATGGTCCATGCTTTGCATCAGTATGTTACGACCGGTTGTATTATGGTCTTGTACATTCTTAATTTAATTGTCCTGGCTAAAATTTTTGATTAATTTGATAATTATTTTCTTAATAAACGGGATTTAAATGGTATTTTGTGTACAAGGAAATGAATTGAATTATATTTTACTGTAGACCCTGATGACCATTTCGATCAGAGAAACCTATACTAATGGTATAAAATACTTTAAAAAAAAAAACATATATTACTTTTCAGACTTTTATCTTTACCTTTTACCAATATTATGTAATTGGGATTTTATATAGATATAAAATTAAATGAACCCATTTCGAAATTTAAAATAGCTTTGAGGCCTCATAACTGTTTTAAGCAACTGAAAACAGCAGTTTTTTTATTTACAAATGCGCAAATAAGCTGAACATTGGATGACACAAAAACACGTAAGTACACTGCTTGGTTGGTTTGTCAAATAAGTAATTTTGTGTTAGTTCGATTACCCTAACCACAGTACTTTTATACTTTGATTTTTTTGGTTTACGAAATTATTCGATAATTATTCAACATGTTTTATTTGTTTTGAGCTTATTAGTCATTACTTTTTTCATCTCGTCTTATAATCATGTGAAATGTTTCTTATTATCAACTCTTTATACAATGGCGAATTAACATCAATTGATGTGGGATCTTGTCTGCTGAAATTTCGTCAAACTTGCCCAAAAATGTCTCAAGCAGTTATATAAAGTTTTTAGTACAACTGGAAAATAAAGCAGTGAAAATAAATTTCAAATAAACTAGCAAGTAACTAAACAAGTTTAACAGTAGGTATACCAGTAATTATTGTGAATAATAATAGCAACGAATCAAATTATATAAATTTATAAATATAATAGTATTATTGTGTATGTATACAGATACTAATATAAAATATGAAATCAAAAAATTGCTCACTAAACAACATTGAATTTTTTAAAAGGGAGTAATTTCCAATAAAACCCAAAACTATATAAACCTATTATTGTGCTCCACGCTCCAGCTCTAGGTTTCTATATCAATGTTTGAAATTATTTGAAATAAATTCTATTTCATTCCCACTCTAATTAAGAATGTTCAGGATGCTTCCATGATTTTGTTCACTAAACTAAACTAAGCTAAACTAAACTAAACTAAAAAAAAAAAAAAAAAACAAAACAAAATTTTTACAAAATGTGTTAAATCAACTATTTCCTGTCGAAATAAATGTTCATATATGTATGTAAATTTTGTATGTACTGATGATAGCTTAATCAGAAAATATAGATCTAGATTTTTTTTTATGCACATTCCATTTCTAATTCAAAATAAAAAAAAAAAAAATTTTTTAAAAAGATATAAATAAAAAATAAAAAGAACAACACGATCTTAGAGTTAGTGGGGTGTGATATATTGTACCAAAAAAAAAAAAAAAGAAAAAAAAAATTATTTTAAATCTCACTTACTTTTAATGCATGCAAAAGAAAATTTTAATGGCGAAAATACTTTTAATATGGTTACTTTTTTTTGTTTTTTTTTTTTTATATTTTTTTGTTGTTTTATTACATGAGCTTATCTGACTACGTATAATGAGTTTGATTTTGATTATAACGTGGGCAAATAATCTGGGGGTAGGAGGGTTGACTTTTTTTATTATTTGAAATTTGTTTCTGATTTTATTTTCCAGTTCTATATAGAAATAGATAAAGAGATGGAACGAGAGAGAGAGAATATTAGAGAGAGCGCTAGAGAGGGACAAGAAAAATAGGTGGACTGGACGTTGGATTAAGCCATGTGTATATTTGAGACTAATTTGTCAATCCAAGGTAAAATCAGAGAAATGCAATTTTATAACAAGGGTGATAAATTAGATTTATTACCGACGAACGTCATCTTTTTTCCCTTGTTTGTTTTGGCTTTTTTTTTTTTTTTTCTGTTAGTTACATTTCATGATTTAGAATTATTTTTGAATTAAATGTGTATACTTTTATATTTTTATTTTTTATTTTGAAGAATGATTTTAATTAATAGAAACCTTGAATTATCATGAATGTACGATATTTTGCATATAATATATTGCGGCGATAAGATTTCTCCCTATCTCTTTCTCTCTCTCTGTGTGTCCCTTGGATGCTCTTTTATAGTGAATAAATTTAAGATTAAATATGTTTTTGTTTTATAACATTGAATTGAATTTCTAATATATATAGATAATTTGATTGATATTCATGAAATTAATATTTATTTATTTATACTATGACAATGAAATTAATATTTAAAAAATTTAATGTTTTCTTATTCTAGAACGATTTAATATGACTATATAAAACGTTGTAGGTAATTGAAATAAATTGAAAAATATTTTCAAATGCATTACAAAAATAGTTCAGAAAATCTCTTATATCAATTCAAGCCCCCAAATTTTAAATTATAAAACCTTAGAAGGACATTTAATTTTAGGACACTTCTGGTGAGTCCTGGTACACATATTTGGTATTAACATTTTTAATTGGCATTATTTTCTAATGCATAACCGTTGTAATTAATTAATTTAAATAAATATTTTAATAAAACAAGTTTTTCAAACCCCAAATGATTGTGATTCATTTTTTTACAAATAGAAAATTACTGTTCGTAATTCTATTGAAATAATTCTCTATACACAGTATTAAATTTGGGTTATATGTTGTATTACTGACCCACATTTTAGCGGAATAAGGCTTTAAACTCTCTGGTAAGAATTTATATTTATTCGACGGGGGGCAAAGTGAATATATTTTGATTTTAAATGAAAATGATCAGATTCAATCCATCGTTACAATATCAACTTATTTTGATTTTACAAAATAATGAAACCTTATTGCAACAGTCATATTTTGAGTGACTCTACTTTGATACCAATATGAATTATGTTTCGTATCCATATATAACGAAAAAAATTATTTCTATGATATATATCTAACACCAAATTCTTATCCATAAATAAACTCTTACATGTAATTTATCTGTTACTAAACAAGATATTAAGTAAATTTTAGCTTTAATTCAAAAAGTAGTTGACAACAGCAAAAATATGTTCTAACAAATGAGTCCAATTAATTAATATCACTTTAACAGTAATTATTGTTTAAATTTAACAAGGTCAAAATGTGATTAAGAAAAATTTTTACATGACCTCGTTCATACACTATCAAATTCCATCTTCGTGTGTTACTATTATTATATTATTATTATTATTATCATATGACATAGGTATCACTTTAAGACAATTTGAAAATCTTTTCGTTTTTGTTGTTGTTGTTTTGAGTCACCCTTTTAAGTAAGAAGTAAAGTAACGAAACATGAAAGCCCTTTGAAAAACAAAAATATATGTAGTATCATGCAATTTCGGAGTTCTGAACGCGTTTTTTTTTTTTTTTTTTTTTTACATATGAATGGCATGGAAAGAAAGAATAATATGAATATAATAAAATTAAATAAAAAAAAATAAAATAAAATAAAAAAGAACAACGGAATAAAAATAAAATAACCACACACTTTTATCATTTTTGATGCCTCAAATTAGTTTTGATTAGACTCATTTTTTTTTATTATTATTATATTATACATATGAGACGTAGATACAAAGTGCTACTTTTTAAATTCAAAAAACAAAAAAAAACAACGAAAAAAACGCAAAAAATGCGGGGGCTAAAAGGAAATTCTCAAATACATTCAACTAAATTTACATATATATATATATATATATATACATAATTCATTTAATTCGAGATGATTTTATTAAACGAGATAATTTTTCCAACAACCTCAAACTTATGATACGATTAACTTCAGTTTTAGATACTCTTTCAATCTGGAACCGTTCGGGATAAATATTTTTGTTTGTTGTTGTTATTTTTTTGATCATTTCACTATTGAAATAAAATTGTAATTTAACGCGGAAGATTCATTTTAATTTATTTTTCTATTAAATATAAAAAAGAGCAAAAACTCCTTATTTTAATTACATAAAATAATTATAGAAAGAATTATATATATATACATGTATATCCTTAAGATACTTTAAAATATCCTTCAATAAAATATAACGTTCTAATAGTTTATACTTAACTCTAAAATAGATAAATTAAAATTATTATTAAAGTATCTTTGAATAATTCTAGAATAATAAAAAAGTGAATATCTTATTAAATATATCAAAAGAAAAAGAAAAAAAGATAAGAAAAATTTTTACATGTACGTACATGTAAATTTATTCAAATTTCTAAATAACTAAAGCTTTTCCTGTTCATATAATCATAATATAAATATATTTAAAAAAAAAAAATAGTAATTTTTACATTAAAATATCATTAAGAAACGGATCTGGTCTCTTAATAAAAAAAAAAAAAAAAACAAAATACAATAATAAATCTTTTAAAAAGTACAGTAACTTCTAATAAATTGCGCATATTTACCATACTACAAATTATCTATTTAACTAAAATAATTTTTTTACAAAAACAAAATTAAATACTTTAAAAAAAAAACCTTCGTGTTGAGATCATAATAATTTGTTTATTATACGGATATTTAATAGATGCTGTTGACATTATTAAAATTTATGCATTTTTATAAATAATATACAATATAATAATATTACACATATTATACATATTATATATATAGGTATATATATAAAAAGCTACTTTTTTTTTAATTTGAAATTCGTTTTGGATTAAAAAAACATAAATAGAAAAATAAAACAATGCAACATCAACATACTGAAGCTGAAGATGCAATTGATGCCTTCCAAAAATATTATGCCAGACCACCAGTTATTGCTAAAAAGAAAGCATTAAAAAATCTTTTCTGGAATCCAATCGATAAAAGTGTATTTGGAAGAACTGCTGACAGTTGGAGTAAGTTAAAATAAAAAAAAAAAAATAATCAATTTATTTATTTTACAACCATTCAGCTGAAATTATTTAAATTATGAACTTAAACTTTGTAAGAGTTAGAAATTATATTTAATAAAAATAATGATCAAACAAATATATTTATTTTTTGATTTATTTAATTTTTAATTTTTTTTTTTTTTTTTTTGTTAATTACTAAAAAATAAAAAAAATTATTTATAAAAAAAAAATTCGATGCACAAAAAAAAAATAATAATTTTTCTTTGCTTATTGTTTTTTTTTTCTGTTTCGAATTTTTTTTTTTTCAAGACAATTTTTTAATATAATTTAAATCAATAACAATTTTATTGTGAATAATTGTACCATACTCCTAGTTTTTTTTTTATGATCTTGACAGTAACTTAGGTATAATCACCTTTTTCGTACTTAATTAAGTACGGTACTGCCATTTTAAACTACAATATCTACAATAGTTCGAGTATTTATTTTAACAAATTACTGGCTTATCTACTCATTAAATGTGGAAAAATATTACTATTGTCAGGAACTAAGCCTTCTTAAATAGAATATGTAGTTTCATTTTATTTCATTTGTTACCACAATATATATACTCTCAATTATTTTTTGTCGTTTATTATATCCCAATGACAAAGGGTACTAGACTACTAGTAATTTTGTATCTATGATGTATTTATGCCTATGTAACTATCTTTTTTATAACTTTAAACTTACCATCACAATAAAAAATGTTCTGTAGGTAATTAAATTACTATATATAAAAAATTTGATTTTTTATCGCATCTATACTGAGATTTTATGGGAAAAGTTAGAAAAACATTAGAAATAATTATTCCAGTACTGATTAAAATACAAACAAGATATGGGTCAAATTTTTTGCAACTGAGTAGTATGAACAAAAAATTCACATACTAATGAAGCACACAATGGCATTTATATGATAATAATGAAATGATTATTTTCTTAAAACTGAAATTAAATTATTAAATAATTTTCAAATCAATTGTAATCTTATTGAATTTATAATTTTTTTATTAATTTTTTCTTTTTAATATTAAAAAATAATATTAAATAAAAAAAAACGTCTTATAATATTATATTTTCAATATAATTTCAAAATAAAAACAAATAAAAAAAATTTCCCAGAAAAATTATATATATATATATACTTTATTAAAATATTATTTAATTTTTAATATCTTTTCATCATAATTTGTAATCCATATTTCCTTTCTCTCATTTTTTTTATGAATTTAATATAAATGCAGTTATAAAAGGTCCTTACTCTACGTTAAATACATATAATAAATTCAACGTCAATTTCAAGGTTTAACAACCTACCAACTGAATAAAGTAAAATTTATATTATATACCTACCTATTATATATATATTTTTACAATTTAAAAATCATTATAATAATATAAGTATATACATATTTGTGAATATCCTTGGTGCTGAACAGACATATGGCTTTGAACTCAACACAAACACAAATAAAACTATTTATTTCACCTGCCTTCATTCAACACACATTTCATAGTTATTTGAATCGTGTTAATGACATTTATTTTCATTCTTTTTATATTTTTTTATTATTTTTATATACATATTTCTACTTTATTTATTTTAAGGTAAATAAAGTTAAATATTAAAAAAAAATAGTATATATTATGGGAGTGTAATTCATTAATATTAATAAAAATTCATAATAAAAATATTAAGTCATTAAAATAACTGTGTTTAAAATTTTAAATTAGGTTAAGTTAATTGTCTAAAATCACAATTAGATTAGGGTTGACGACAAGTTTAAATTCTTTCGAAACATTTATGACCATAATGCAACATTTATATCATAAACCATTCGAAATTCAAAGAAGTCTGTCTACCAGTGCTTGTCAAATTGTAAAAATTGTTTGAATTGAGTTTGAAATGATTTTATGGAATTTTTTTGTAATTTTAATATTATTTGAAATCATTTATGTACAGGATAAGCAAATATAACTGTGAATAATATCATAATAATAATAATTATTCAATGGTTATATTTTACTAAACAAATTTATTAAAGTAATTAAAAATTTAATTAAAAATTTCAATGACACGATCGCTCATTCAATTTATAGGTTATTATAAGTTATAATATAAATATACGATATTATATGATATATATATATATATATATATATATATACATTTCTATCTCTTTCTTTCTTTAAATTTGGAATAGTAATCGAATTTTTTTTTTAATTCATTAAATAAAAAAGAAAGAATAAAATTTCAAAGCTTATTGTGAATTAAGAACACTTTTCAATGCCGGATATTCTAATTAACAATAGAAAAACTAAAAAATAACTAAAATAAACAAAAAAAAAAAAAAAAACAAAAAACAAATTAAATTAAAACACCACATATAAATAAATGAATGAAAATGTTCACAAAACCATATTATATAGATTATATGAATCAATCATATAATTCAGTTATAGAATTCAATAAATTAAAAAATATCATTTATTTTTTTTCAATAAATTAATATAATATAATTTAATTTTTTTAAGTATTAAAGATATAAAGTAGGTGGTAGGAGTGTTAACGAGATGAACTGATGTGAATTAATTTATTATTTTTTATTAATTATGTCTCAACCTCAACCTTACAGTGTTGAATTTCATATATGATATTTGGTTTTTAAGTTGGAAAATTCGGTAATAATTAATATGCCTAAAATTCCCAGAATATGCTTTTAAAGTTATAAGCAACAACAGCTTTCATATTTTTTTTTCCAAAATTAATTTTAATCAAAAAAGATCTGTTTTTTTAAATTGTCAAATGTAGTACACATTATACGTCTAATAGAGCTTGTTATTTTTGTGCAGTATATCACCATCCAGTGAGATTAGTATGATACCAACACCACTAGAAAATAAAATAAAAAACATGTTGTTAGTAGAGTACTGGTTAGTGTAAACTAGAAAATCTCAGTTGATCATTCCACGATGAAAATCTTAGTAAACTTATCAAACATTTTTTGATCAGAAATAATATCAAATCGGATTATTTTCATTTATATAAGTATATTCATATATTTAATGGTATATATAACTAAAAATTATAATTTATTATTTTTAATATTCCCAACTCCCCTCCGAACCCTACTTTAACTTTTTCTCTTTTTCCCTTTCACTCTTTTTCAAAAGCCAACGACGATACGAAACTACAAAAGTTTTTCTGACCTTAGTTTTAGCTAATATAATATAAAAAAAACAAAAAAAATATATATGTATATATACATACATATTTATATACATAATATAATAAAATATATATATTTATTAATATCAAGTCCATAGTTTTATATAAGATCTTCCGCCCTATGTCCCACGGTTGACATTTGAGAAACATCTAAAAAAAATATTCGTCTTATTGTACTATTTTAATATCTACGAAATTGTGTTTGATTAATATTTGTTCTGAGCAATCGTTCTAAAAATCTCAGTCTTACTGCCGAGAAAATGTACCAAAAAGATTATTTTTGTTCTATTATACTTGCAACTTTGTTAATAAAAGTAACAAAATTGAATTCTAATACCACACTATAGCTTGAAAATTATAGAAATATTTCCAGATATACACGTCCCGAAATCATGATTCGAAAATCGACATAACCACAACAATATCGTTTACCAAGGACATAGGCCAATGACATAGATCATTTACATAGGTCAAGGACATAGGTCAAGGACAAGATCAAAGGCATAGACCAAGGACATAGGCCAAGGCCAAGAATATAGACCTTAAGAATTTAAAATAATACTATATAATTAAACAATAAACCTTATTTCCATTGCGGAATCCTAAAAACAGATGATGATGATAATAAAAACAAAATCTATTGTGAATTAAAAAAATGTTTGGTTAGGGAAATAAAAATCATAATGTACTTACGAGCATATTATGTTTTTATATTTTGTATTTATATAAATAAGTACATATATATAATGTGGTCATCACAATAAATTCAAATTAATGGTACCATATACTCTTCTACATATTATTAGTATATTATTATAAATTATATCAAATGAATTGCATTGTCATAACATTGTAATGAGTACTGAAACTCAATCAAGGTTAATAATATGGAATTTTTTGTTTTTTTGTTTTCTGCTTTTTTAGTCATTGTAAATCATTTCCAATTTTTTTTTATATACATGATATACATGCATATATATATTCTTTTTAATTAGTAAATTGAATAAATGAAAATCAAAATATATATACAATATGATAATATATAACGATATTTCAATAATTTCCATTTAATATACCGCCATAAATAACCATTGCACATTTTCCATTTTAAACCGATATATTTTCATAAAAAAAAATTTAAAGAGAAAATTCAATTTAATTGTACAAATAATATCAGTCATATTATATTTTTTTTTTTTTGAGGGATGATGTTTTTTTGTTTTTATAGTTATTGTTTTAGATTATCTAATGACCCATTCATATCTTTTCATATATATATATATGCATATTAGATTAGATTGGTCAGGTTGTTGTTGTTTTTTTTTTTTTGTACTTAAATGATCATATTTGCTTAACATTGAATTAAATTAAAAAAAACTGTTCATTGGTTTTTACCCTGATTATATTTTTTTGTTTTATTTATGCAATTATTGTTTCATTTCCTATCATAATTAGATACATGAATGTACGAAATGAGATAAAACAAAAACAAACAAAAAAACAACACAAAAAATTTTTAAATTAAAATAACGATTTTTGAATTTAACTTTATTATATTTATTTATTTTCTTTTATCTAAGATTTATACTTTAATAATATATATAAAATGTCAATATTCAAGAGATGTTATATGTATTTAAGTCTACAATTCTACAAATCTAACTATGAAGATGTGTTGTACCACAAGATCAACAAGACTCCTTTCATACAAAATACAAACGATGTAAAACATGATGGTAGTTAAAATTATATGTTGTCTTCTAATTCTGTAAATTGACAGTCTTTTATTTGTTATTATGTTTTCTATTAACTTTATTTACACTTATCTGAATTATATTTGACAAACATAAGATACCTAAATGCATGTTTTATATTTAATGAAATGATATACAAAATTCAATAACGATTTCAGTAGGAAAATTTAATAATTTTAAATATCCTTAAATTTTCCAATTCCAATTAGAACAGTTTCAACTGATCTTTAATTCTGCAATAATTACAACACACTGGTTGTTAATATGCATTTAATAAGTTGTATAAAATGCTTGCAAAAAAGCTGAAGTGAATTACATACAATTCTATTCACTTTAGTATGATTCATTTTTTCAGAATATTTTGTAGCCAGGATATTTGCTTACTTCCAACAATATTTTGACTTTCTTAAATTATTTTTTTTTTAACCAATTTCTGAAACTGAAACTCGATACTTAATATTCGAGATGGATAGATGTCTGATTTTAAACTATGTAAAATTAATGATATTTTGTTTTAGTGTTCATTCCCATATTAGATTAACATTATTAAATCTAATCTGATGTTTAGGTACTTATTCTTAAGTTTCAAATTAAAAATTAACTGAAAAATTTCTTCCAATGGAATTCAAGAACAAAAAAAGTTTTTTTTTTCAATTTTTTAAAAAATTTAATTAAAATTCAAACGCGAAATTGCAATAATTTTATTTTCCATGAATTTTCTTCAATGTTTGAGTGTTTTTTACCATTACTTATTATGTTTTTCAATTGCATTCCATTATCCAATTCCATGAGGGCAATTTTCCAATCTGATCGCAATAATGAATTGAATTTTTTTTTTAAATCTTCTAATTAGAATAGTGAAATTTTTCCAAGCTTCGAATTCATATATTTTCCAGCTATTTCATTAACCCTACACTTCATAGTGTATCATTGGTGATACA
This sequence comes from Argyra leucocephala, assembly GCA_963942445.1. Lineage (NCBI taxonomy): Eukaryota > Metazoa > Arthropoda > Insecta > Diptera > Dolichopodidae > Argyra > Argyra leucocephala. Next base: position 151,050,104 of record OZ012680.1, read on the forward strand.
TAAACTTCTTCTTATCATAACAACTAAACTCGTGATCTTTTCTTAATATATTTCTCTCACATTATGTTCTATTAATCATTCTCTCATAATAAAACCAAAGTCCATTTATTTAGTTTTTGTTATATTTGTATTATGAGTCCATTCTATGAAAGTGTTCTTCGTACTTGTGCAAGTGTCGAGAGTGTTAGAAGAAAATCAGTTTCAGGTTTCATATTTTTTATAAAAAAAAGGTAAGTAAGATTTAATTTTAATAATAATATGTTTTATTTATTAGAAAATTACATTTTATGCCATTAGTCTTATATATTTACTTTGTAAATCGATTTTAATTTTATGTATCACAGTTGATACACCATGCAGTTTTGCATTTTTGTTAGTACCAATTGACGTATAAAAATATATTGGAAATGCACGTGGGAAACAAGTCATATTTACTCAATAAATATTTTATAAATAATCAAATACATATAATTTTACAATATTTTATATAACTTGACAGTGGAAATGAATAATCTAAATGAAAAAGATATTTTGGTTATTCTGAATACATGGGACGAAAGTGAAGATGAATTTGATTGTGAATCAGAATATGAGTTCGATCGGAATCCTATAATTTTACCACCAATTGAAAACAATGGCGATTTGTTTGATATTGAAAATGATTAAACTGAAACTATAAAGAACATTCCTAGTACTAGCAGTAGCTTTGTTGACCCAAAAACGACTGCGAAAGATTTAAAAAATAAATACGCAAAAGTTGTATGGAATCAAAAAGAATTCCCAAATAAATCAGATGAACTCAGCTTCAAAGGAACCATAAATCTACCAACTAGTATATTAAATCTGAAAACTCCGTATGAATTTTTTAAATATCTTTGGACTGATGAACTTTTAGAACATATTGTCGAACAAACTATATTGTATTTATCGCAACTACATTCTGAACATCCATTCAAGATAAATAAAACTGAAGTCAGTCAGTATATTGGAATTTGTGTATTGATGTCTGTTATTTGTATCTTTGACACACGAAAATATTGGTCACCAGTCATAGGAAATAATTTAATACAAGAGACAATGACTGTAAATCGTTTTGAGAAAATGAGAAAAATTTATTCATTTCAATGACAACACCGAAATGCTTCCAAGGAATAGCTCACAGCATGACCATTTGTTTAAAATACGCCCTCTTATAACGTATCTTTTAGAAAAATTTCAAAGCATACCTTATGAAGAGTGTATGTCAATTGACGAACAATTATGTTCAACCAAAGCCAGGAGTTATCTGAAGCAATATCTACCAGACAAACCTCATAAATGGGGTTATAAGCTATTTGTTTTAAGGGGAATTTCCGGGTTTTCCTATAATTTCGAAATTTATGCCGGGCAAGAAAACGATCCGACCAAGCGGCTATCATATGAACCAGATCTGGGCTGTTCAGCTAACATTATTATCAGATTATTACGCAATGTTCCAAAACATGAAAAACTATCGCATATATTTTGATAACTATTACCCAACGTTACCATTACTTGTAGAATTGGCAAAATATGGTATATATGCGTTTGGAACAGTTCGAAGAAATCGTCTTCCAAATTGCAAGCTACCTAATGAAAACGAATTGAGAAGGAAAAACGGGGTACCACTACAGAATACGTCGCATCTATTGATGGCATTGATATTGTCACGACAGTTTCGAAAGATAATAAACTCGTAAATTTGATTTCAACGTTCATGGGAATATAACAGCTTAACGATTTGATAAGAAGCTGAGAGAAATGGTTACTGTAGATTGCCCGAATATAGTTAAAGAATACAATAGGTTTATGGGTGGAGTGTGCTGCATAGTGTATCCACTGGTGATACACATTAAAATCTCTTGATATTTACCAAATTTGTAATTTTTTTTTTATTATTCTATGTATATTATTCTATATTTATTTTATTATACTTTCCCTTCGAAAAACATTTTTTTCGATAACAAATAAAAAATCATGCAGTGTAGGGTTAATGAGAATGAATTCAAAAAAATTCTTTGTTCTCCACGACGAGTTCAATCAAATATGAAAAATATATTATTTTTTTTTCATTTTTCATTTTCTCTCAATTCCTAAATGAATATAATATATAAACTAAAGAGAGTTGAATTTTAGTTATAATTTAGAGATACCGAACGTTTCGAAATTAAAAAGTACAACAATACATTTTATTTTTTTGTATTTTTTTTTAAACACTAAAAGAGTTGGACAAACATGTTAAAGGCATGTGAAGCATTTCGTGTTTTTAATATGTACATATTTGGTATTAGTATAGATTAGTATAAGTTAGTCTAGCTAGGGTAATATAAAGGTTACAGACAGCGTTAAAAATGTTAGAGATTAGTAAACGAAAAATCAATTACATATTTACTTGTCTCCAGCAAACTTGCAAGTCATATATTGTATAAGATGATAACAACGTGTTTAATATTATAGTATAAAGGTTTTGTATGACAAAATTTTCACTCAATACTGGTTTGAAAATGTTCGACTGTTATTTATGAGTCAATTTACTAGTTTAAGAGAGAACATATGATTGTTTTTATTTTGATATTATCGTAGTTACTCGAACTGTTGTTAGAAAGTATAAAATTCTTAGTCTAAAATTTAACCTTCTGAAATATTGTTGAATAGTACATATTACTTATGTGCCAAATCTGCTACAATTACGGAAATATTTTTTTAGTCCCCTACGTTAAAATTCGTTTTTCTAACAAATTCCGAAATTTGTTTTTCGAATGAAATTTTAACAATTTTACCAGTTAATAAAAATATAAATTTCTTACACGATATTTTCAGTAATCTCTGAAACAAACGCTAAAAAAAAACTCTAGTCTGAATTAAATAAAATTACATTCAATTAAACAATTGAAATATACAGTTTTCGGTTATACAAGTAATTATTATATAAGAAGTATTATGATCACCACCATCATAACACTACTGGAACTCATCCGTAGGTATTGTAATGTTGGACAACTCAGATAACTTCTGGTTTTAATCTCGCATTGTTTTTATAAACTTATATGTTAAAAACACCATCTGTGAATTATATAAACAAATCACAACTCCGGTACGACTAATACGTATCAAATGATCTGATTTATTTCTTATTATTCGGTTTAACAATAGTTAATAAATAAAAACGGTTAAAAATATTTAATAAATAAAAACGGTTATTATTTAATTTATTACATTTTATACAGAAATTAATAAATTATTAAATATTTTACTAAAAAGTTGGCAACCCTAATACCGTTACTACATTAAATTTAAACTATTTACATACAAGCATAGTTAGTTACTTTACGTTTTCTTTTAACAGGCTTCCAAGCATATTATTTTAACCAGCTTTTGTTACTAATTTAGTAGACATTAATAAATAAAATTTGTGAGAGCAGGAAGGTATAAAAGAAAAAACAAGAAAATAAAAAACAACGTTATTCAATCTTGCGATAGAGGTAGAAAGCAAGTGAATTGTTGTTTCAACTTTTTGAATTGTTTATTTTCAATGTATTTGAAAACAATAAAAAACAAATACAAAACAATAATAAAAAAAAAAAATGAAAAGAAAATTTAAAAACATAAATTCACAAAGTATGTGCTGATGATTCAATACGTAGACGACGAGCAAAGAAAGAGTTAGTTTGTTTTTTGTTTTTTATTTTTAGTTGGATTGGAATTATGGAATATTTGAGTTAAATTTTAGTAAATCGGTGTGGTTGGTTAGTCAGTTGCCCATAGAAACTACTACCATTTGGTTCGGTCGTTTAGTTGAACAATGTGGAATAATACGGCTGCTTTACTAAAAATTATTATTAACAATATTATTAGAGTTTACCTATGAAACAAACTAAAAAAATAAATTTAAACAAAATAGTACAAAATATAAAATCGTTTGTATAGCGGTATATTAATATTTATATTGTTATTAGAAGCAAATGACGGGCGTCGTCTCTAGTCAAAACTTAAAAAATAAAATAAAACAAAATTTAGTTTAAAAACAAAAAAATATAAAATTTTATTTTATGAAAAAGAAGTCTAATGTAATAATTTAAAATAAATTAATTAATAATTATTTTTATTTTATATTAATAATATTTATTAATAATATTTAAAACAAGAAAAAAAAGAAAATTCAAGTGAATTCTTACCTTAAAGATCAATATTGATCATAAATTTTGTGTATAATTAAGTATATATGTATATATATATAAATTTTAAATAAAAAGAATTGTTAATACCTTAAACTTATAAAAAAAAAAAAAAAACAATAAGAAAAACAAAAAAAATTATACCTGTGTATTACCTGTTCACTTTTATATATGTATAATTTCTAAATAAAATACATTAATAAATAAAAATTTATATATGTATATAACCCAACTACACATATTCAAAATAAAATTCACTGTTTGTATTGCAGTTTGGGTCGAAAAACAAAAACACATTTTTAAAAATTCAATTTAATTTTTTTATTGCCAGAGAGTTGAATCGGATTTGGTTACCTTTAAACTCTATTCAATTATTACAAACCCGAAGAATGGTTAACCAGATTAAAACAAAAACAAAAAATATTGATATATGATATTAAATAATATTTTTTGTACTAAAACATTATAATTAATACTAAACCACCCTACATAAATTGTCACGCAAGTTAATGACAGCGACAGACTCATTAAATTTTACTAATTGCAATTAATGACAGTTAGATATTGAACTTGAAACTAATTTTAAAATAACTAATTCATATACGATTTCACCTCAATTTGTCTTAATTAAATATTATACAAAACATATGTACGGATTTATTAGTCTTAAAGACTAGTTTTACACCAGAAAATTGTACAGGAATCGGTTTTTTAAATAATTTTTTTTAATTCCAAGAATATATATTTACTGAACGTTATAGATCTTGCAAATACCGATCCAAACGCAATATTGCTGTACAATTCGAAATTGTATATATATTAGGTTTTTCCACATTCACACATATATTTCATACATCGAATGAAAATGTGTTCTTAATTCAACTAATTTGCAAATAAAAATTTTAGGTAAGCCTCAAAAGGTTAATTAATTGTATTTTAGATGCAAGGGGAAACTGTCAGTTTTCATTTTATTTTGATGTAAAATTAAATATTTTTTTTTCTGCACTAATATTAGAAATATTAATTTCGGGTTGGGTACAAAATTTCTTTTTTCAAAATCTTGCTATTAAAAATTCCATTTTTCTTTTGTTTTTCTCTGGAAAACCTTGATATTTTATTAAATAAAAGGCTTTCTATCACTATACTTTTATTTTATTTTTGTATATATATTAATATTTCGGAAGCAGCATACCTCATTCATCAGTTCTTGTGACTAATTACTGATAGAGGGTATTTTTATATACCTGTTTTTGTAAATGGCAAAATTTTAGAAAGCAAACTAATTTTATTTCAAAAGTGGGACTAATGCCTCCGGACACGTTTTATCAACCATTTAAAAAAAAAAAATTTTCTCTTGCTCTTCAAAATAATTAAAATTTATTTATTTCTGCTGATTAAATAGAAATGTGAGGAGGTAGTTTAACTTTATTTATTCCCTTATTTTTCATACATCGAAGTATAATAAGACAAGGACAAGATAAAATTAGATATAATTTTACTTACAAATTTTTTTCGAATAATTAATTAATTGGTTTTATTTTCTAATATTATGTAAAATGTTAAATTATTTTATTAATTGTAGATTGTGTTAATTTTTGTTAATAAATCAAGTACTTCTTTTTATTTGCCTTATAATTAGTTTCTAAATATAGAATATCTCATGACTTCTCTTTGATTGTCCAATAAATCTTTTGTCCTTTACTAAAACAAAAGTATTTTAAACAAACTATGAAATTGTCACTTTCAATACATAGTAAGTCTTTTCTAATTAAAAACCTACTATTTTTTAATTAAACACATTTGTGTTGTATAATTTTATGCCTTTAGTAAGTCGTAGTAGATAGAACAGGTAAAATTGTTAAAGTGTGTATTGTAAATAAATTTCATGTCTAAATTTTGGTCGATTTTTATAACTCACAGATGTATGAATACTTTCTTGTAATAAGTTATAAATTAACAAAAAAAAAAATCAGGAGTTGTATAGGGATAGTTTAACACTATAAATACCCGCTGATGAGTTCAAGTAGTGTTATTATGAACAAAAATTGTTATTATTTATATTATAATAAAGATTTGATTAAATAGTTTCCAAATTAATGCTATCATGAAATAGTATCTTCTTTATCATATAATATAATTAAGTATGTGTTTTTTTTCGAATTTTATACCTTATTGCATTACAACATTGAAACATGTTGAACTTCTCGTAATTTTATGTTCTTGAATTAAACATTATGTACCTATATAAATTAGTATAACCTAATAAAAATTTAATTATTTTATTTTATATGAACTATATATTTATCTAATATTTTATTTTTGTTATGTATATTTTATTTTCAATTTCAATTACATACACTGTGCAAATGTAAAAATTTATTAAAAGATTTGTAATTTTATGTCCGAATCTGTTGCCAAAAACTGCAATTCTGTTTTTTTTTTTTTTTTTTTTTTTATTATTTTGACTTAGTTATAAATGTATCTTTAAATCTGAATAAAATTTTGACCACAGTACACTTGCGGTCACTAATTTTTTTTTAAAACAAAAACAAAAAAAAAAATAGCAAAATAAGGAAAATTGTGCGTCAATTTAGTTTTAACCCTGTCTGCATCTACACTGTATTCTTTTCGTTGTCGTTGTCGTGGTCGTTGTCTTCTTCTTCTTTAAAAATAACAGGGAAATTATTATTTTTATGAATTTGTTTTTATAAAGTGCAACTACATAACATAAATTTGAAAAACAAAAAAAATTATTACATAACAAAATATTATGAAATATTTATTAGAAATTTTAAATTTTAGAAATATTAAATTTAAAATCTAAACTAAAAAAAATATTAATATAATAAATTAATAAAATAGCAAAAAACGGAATAATAGTGTTTTGAATACACTTAAAGTGCAAAAAAAAAAGAAATAATATTATAAAAAATAATTATTTAAAAAAAAAAATAATAATAATTTTAATAAAATGTCAAAACCATATCAACCATCTTCGAAAGATGATCAAATGTTTGTAAGGCAAAAACCACCACCATTTAATTTAAGTAGATTTATTTATAATCAATCTGAAGGTACAGTTCTAGGACGTAATGGTTCTTCCTGGGGTAAGAATAACATTTAAAAAAATCCAACAAAATTTGAATTTATAAAATTTTATAATGTTTTTCATATGTACATTATACCGTTATTGAATATAAATTTTCTAGGTTATTCAAGTTAATTAAAATCAAAAATTTAAAATAAATAAATAAAATTACTTGAATATTAATTTTTTTAAGTAAACAATAAATAATTGTGTATAATATACATATTCACATATACCTACAATATATATACATTAATTGTACTATAAATATGTCAATCAACTATACAAAGAAAATAACAACATGATATATTTATATTTTTTTTATTTCATGAAAGTAACAAAAAAAATATTTCGCAATAAAAGATGTTACGGAAATTAAAATTAATTTAAAACAACAAAACCAAAACACAAAAACAAAGAAAGAACCAAAATAACAACCAAAAAAAAAAAAAAAAACAAACAAAAAAAACCAAATGTAATGCAATTAAATGCAGTTTTTTTTTAAGAAAAAAAAATGACTTGAAAAAGTCATCCACCGGTATTTTTATTGCATTGCTGATATAACAGAATAAATATAATAATAATGTTGTACAATTTCATAAATAAAAATCATCTTTAAGCATTTACAGAAGAACAACAATTGAAGACAATAATTATTTGTTCATTAACGTTTTGACTTAGTATAAAAGCGACTTACATTTTCTACCAACTTGCATAGTATCATGGTTTTATGTCATCTACTTACTACTAATCAGAAGGTTTAGGGACTGCTCATAGCAAGGATGTTATATTTTATTAATAAAATAATTAAATCTTATAAAATTACTATATTTTTATAATAACTTAAGAAATGAGAAAAATTATAAATTACAATCGAAAAATATTACACATTCCACTTTATGTAATAAAAAATTTAAATACCGTGTTTAATGTACAAAAAAGTACAGCTCCACCTAAGCTATTTATTCCTTAATTAAGTAAAACGAATAAAACAAACAAACAAAAAACAAATTGATAACGAATAATAAACCAAGCAGATTCAGAAATTCATCAGATTTTGAATCTTAACTTGGTCAAACTTATGAATAAAATGAATTAAGCAAAAAATCAAATTTTGTTTAGAATAATGAACTGATTTAATTAAATTTAAACCAATTAATAACTTTCATCAAATTATGCTTATCTAAGACCTTCCAGATGCTAATTGATTTTCCAGAAGCAATCGTAATGGCCATTTCCACCTACCTAAATACCATTTATAAACCAGAAATTACTTGTCAACCCAATTTCATCAAAGAAAAAATAGAAATTTTTATAATTAATCTGATTTTGTTTATGTGATATAATTTATTTTATTTTAATTACAGTCGGATTTTCTTTCACTGGTATAACTGTTATAACTGTTACACTGTAATAATTTTATTTAATTCCAAGAACATATCGATATTTGGGAATACTTTCTTCATAAACTTCAAATCAATAAAAACTATTTTTGCATTTCGCATCAAGCTTTAAAATTTGCAAATTGCATCCAAAATCAACATCATGTATAACTATTCATAATAACTATTATTAATCAGTAAATTGCGAAATTTATAAACACAAGCATAATTTTGTTTAGTATATATGAGTAACCATAATTTAATTCTTAACATTTTTTTAAGTGTATACGTTTTACCTACATTTTGTAGAGCACATGTTGGAAAACATCTTTTTTTTTTTTTTAAATATGATTTAAATGAAAAATTAAGAAAAAAAAGGTTTTTGGAACTTTAGATCCTAACGTGTTTGTTTACCTGTAATTTTTACTACCTATAATAATATAAAAATTTATTTTCATCTCATTTTTGTCAATGTATTGAAAAGTAAATGATCCATAATAATGGAGAAGCCGACATGTTTTTTTTCTGTATTTTATTTTACTGAAAAATTATCTCACTTCTTTGAGAATATATGAATGAGAGTATCTATAATATATTTAAGTAAATACTACTATATATATATACTATTATTTTATCTGTATTTAGGAAAAACGACAACAAAATATTTAAATATTTATTGAATAAAAAAAATCTGATTCATAAAATTATTACTAAAAATAATGTTACCAATTTGTTCCATTAAAAAAGTAATATTTTTAAATGAAATTTAAAAAAATTTGAAATTATAAATATTGTTTTTTTTAAAATTTTGATTAAACTATATATAATAGTTAGTATATACATTTTATAAACAAAATTTTGCATTCAAATAAGAGTAATAAATTACGGTTGCAACAGTATTGTTATATGAGTTCCTCGAATAATAGAAAATCTCTTAAATTTCTGAGTTTTCGTTGTACTGAAAGTAAACTATTCATATTTATTTCATTAGATCGAATCAGATTTAGATGCCTATTAACATATATATTTTGATAATAGCTGTGTAAAACAGAGTTTATGAATTAAATTCTCAAATTTCAAAATAAAACTGAGAAAATGATTATAATTTGTAATAACCTTTATATTCTTCATTACTATCACTATATAAGTGCCTTCATAATCAAATATAATAACTACAAGGATAAGTCTAAGTCCGATTAAAAAAAATAGGTTATATTTCTGTTGTTATTTGTACATGTTATTATTCTAAATCTAAATCCAAATTCAAATTGGATTTGTGAAAAAACACAGCCAATGATTAAGATTTGATCGTTGAATTGCCAAATTGCAAAATCGACATTTTGTATTTCGATATCGATCAGAAACTTTCGACTTATCTACCAAATTGTTACCAACGAAAAATATTTTTTTATAACTATAATTTCTGTTGTAGTTAAATGGATAGGAGAAATTTATTTACTCAAAATTTACTATGAATAGCAACTAGCCATTATAAATTTATCCTAACACGTAAATTACTATCATTTTGTCATTAGTTTTTCAAACTTTTTCAATTAAATTTTAAGAGAATACTTTTTTTTATTGTTCTTTACATTTTTATCCCGAAAGTAAAATTTAATGATTTTCTTAAAATGTTTTAAATCTAATCGGAATCGCTAAAATAAAAGGAAATGAAAATAAATTTAAATAAAAATTCTCATATGTAATCCGTTTAACAAATTTTATTTCCTGAAATAACGTAATTAGACGTAAGTATATACGTAAAAGACATTGCAATACAAAGTAAAAAAAGTAAGCATTTATAAATTAATCGAATTAAAATTAATCGATTTACAATTAAGTACATATATTTGTAAAAAAAAAATGTTTAATAAAATAAAGAATTTTGTGGTAATTCTAGATTAGTAATATAGTATTATGATGTGTGTCTACTTATTTAAAAACAGTTATATCACTTTTTTTTTATATAATCTATTTATTTCGCCTAAAGCACATTATGTTCAAAAAAATTAATATTTACAAAACTGACAACAATCTTAATTGAGCAAAATGACTACAAATAGTTTTATAGAGACTAAAACCTTATTTCGTCAAATAAAATTTCTTTATTTCTATTTTTTTAATGCAAGTAAAATTTATAACAACACTTTGAATTTATTTTTCTAAATGTTTTAGCTATTTTTTTATGGCCAGTTTAGTTTATACAATATATGTACAATATGTAAACTAAAACTGTTATAGAAAAAGTTTAAGCTCAATGAGTTTGATTTTCAAAACTTGAACCAATAACGATTTTAAACTATTATATAAAACTGTTATATAACTATTATACAAGTCTATTTAACTAAACTAAAAATTATTATTACACTACACTATACTACAACTATTTTAATTTAATTTATATTCAAATATTTCAACAGAGTTATAATATATAATTATTATATACTGATTTGTAGTTTCTATTTGCAGAAATCAAATTTAATTTAAAACCGAATTTTTATATAAATTTTTTTTAAATTTTAGAGAACTGTTATATTTTACATTATTTACACAATTATAAGAGCCTCACCAAACTTTTTCGCAAATAACTACAAAGCTAAATTCAAATCTAAATAAAAAAAACACATATTTAAATTGTTGTTGTTGTATTTATATTTATTATATCGAAATCGACATCCCATTTGGGTTTGCAATTTGCAATCTGAACTTATTTTTTTAAAACTTATGAATATACATTTTTATGTTTTCAATTATTTAAACAGAATTATCGTATAAACTATTATACAGATGAAATATATTTTTTCATATTCTTAAATTATTAATTTTATTGAAATACGTATACCACTTTTATATAATATATAAGTAAATATTTAGGAAAAAATATCATATAAAACTGTTATACTTATATAAAACAAATTTTTTCATAGCCTTAACTTATATATTTAAGTACTTTATTTTAATAATTACCAGATGGTAATCTTATTATTCAATACACTACAATCGTATATTACATTTCATGTTTTCTTATTAGTTATATTCAAAAATATGATTTTCTCTCGTAGATAGATGTTAATTGGAATAATTTAATTATGAATCATTTATTGAAAAAGAAAACAAGCATTATCACAGTTATCAATCAAGTTGTGCGATGTGTCTGAAAGTAGAAAAAACAAATTCTTTTAAAGATCCACGTTTTACAACTTCTTCGTAAAGATACTTTAAGTTTTGTTTTCCAATTTTTTTGTTTGTTTATTTTTATTTATTAATTATTTTCAAATGAATATCGTATAACACATATACATTCTCACTTTATATGGGCGTAGGCTGCTTATTTTACTTTATTGTTAATATTAATATTATAGAAAAATTATTTAATATGTAAACAATTTTATGCGTAAACTACTCAAGCTAAATGTAACAATCATTCGTTGTGTTTGAGGAAGGGGAAATTGAAAAAATAAAGTTCAAATTAGGTTATAAACTAAAAAGTTGATAGGGTGCAAGTTTTCCTATTAAATTCAATTAATATTTTTAATATAATAACTTAATTTTTGTTAATTTTTTTTTTTCATACTTTAATTTTGATCCAATTTTTAGTTTTGCCTATTCATCATTTTCCTGGCTACATAAACTTCAATAACTCAAATTTTGAACTTGAACAATTATAATTCATTAAATTCATTAAATGCATAGGCATAATAAAATCGTAAAAAAAATATTATGCACATACACGTTATATGTATAGTAAAGTTTAAACATTTTTTTAGTTTCACATACTGATGAATTATGTTAGAGAATAAGAAGAAGAAAAAGTAATAAATTTGATTGTGAAAAGCGGGTTAAGTGGTTAATTCAGTTAGTGAATCATTTATTAAATAATTGAAGATTCTCTTTATTTTTTTTTTATTATTATTATTATTTATTCAAAATATGATTTATATTCGTAATAGAAAAAATATAAAAGAATTTAGATTTCATATTTAGATACACACACACACTTGTGTACGCTATGTGATGTAATAAAAATTGTACTGATAACTACTATAAGAAAATATAAGTTTAAATAATATTTTTCATTAGAATTTTAAAAATTAAATTTCTTATTTCAACAAAATTTGTAATAGCAAAACTGATATAACAGATAATATACAAAAATTAGAATTACACAGTTTTATACTTTGTCCATTTCCTTTTTTTCCATTATAAAATTAATTTCCTTGTTTAAGTAGATTTTGCAATAAAAAATAATTTTTGTTACATTTTTTCAAAAGATCTATTCGGAAAGGAGCTTATATGAAAAACAAATGAAAAAATCAGGAATTGTTTTATAAAAGAATTAACTTCTTATACTTATTATAATACAATTTTTTAATTGCCTATTCTTTTTATAATTCGGATTTGACAACAAAATTGTTAAAGTTTCATACTTTGTAATACTTAATTATATCGCATTGTATAAATAATACATACCTATATTTAAAAATAAATAAAATGTACTTAAATAGTTTTAAAAAAGACATAAAATTAAGTGGATAAATAAGGTTTCATTTGTGTAATTATGTTGTAAAACAACCTATAATGTTCAAAATGACAAATTTAAATTATTATTTAAATTATCCTGAGCCAGCTAGATTTAAATAGAAAGTATTTTAAATTTTTTATATGTATAACCATTGCAATCATTCCAATTGAATTATTAAAAGTAAAGCCGATATCCGTAGATATTAGTTCTGTTAATAATTTGTAAAACCCATGAAGTGGCTTTTATACCTCACAGACGTTTTCTTTCAAAGTTGATACTAGGTATAAAACTAAGGTTAGCTGTTAAAAGCTGACAATACTAAATAAATTTCCTTAACATGTAATTTGACGTATTATAAATAATATTTATGCATATTGAATAGTTTTCAATAAATTATGATTGGAATACCTACAAAAAAATTGGTAAGAAAATAAATAATAACGAAATTTGTGCATATGTTAATTATAATGGGTAAATAAACGAAGGTAAAAGAATATGTTGCCCTTTTGATTCAAAATTTCTCCAGGGATTTGCTATTTATATTAGAATTAATGATCCTAAACATAAAAAATATATCACGCCACTGGACGTTTTATAAAAATATTGATTATTTTATTATATTATTTTTTTAATTTATCAAATACATTTTGTCAATAATATTATTTCAGTAAATAAAAACATCCATCATATTAAATTTATTTGTATAATATTATTTATTTGAATGTTGCATTTTAATATACATAGAATGTACTAAAATGTGGAAAAATTAAATTAATATACATATAAATTAATAAATATAAATAATAATCCTGGTGAGAAATAATATTTCGAAATTAATAAAATTAATTTTAAAAAAGGATTTTTTTTTTGTATATAATTTATATGCTCAGAATTTAATATTTAACTACTATATACACATTATAGTACTTGGAATTTTTTTTTTACATTTACAAATGTATGGCATGATAAAAAAATTTTGTAATAAGTAAAAATTTGAAATTTTATTTTTAAATCAAAAGGTCAAAAACTTGGCAGACTTATTAATTTTTTTTCTTAAATTTACATCAACATAAAAAACAAAAAAAAAAAACAAAACGAAAATTTATTTAAAAATATATCGAACCTATCAAGTTTATGATGCCATTTCGTTATTTGGTTGTTAAATTCAAAAAACAAAAGCAAAGGAAAACAAAAAAGCTTTTATAAACTTTAGTGTTGCAAAATTTTACGTTTATTTAAATATATAAATTTTTCCATAAGCGCCTCTTTTGACAAATTTTTCAACAATTTTCAAGCTTTTTGTATAAATTTAAGAAAAAATTTTTATAAAATAATATTTTTAACGGTTTTTTACAAAAACTTAAATTTTTAAAAAATAATAACGGTATATTAATATTTTATTCAAACTATGACTGTTATTAGCTGTTACTGAACTTAAAAATTACTAAATTTATTAAAATCTATTTCCAGTGTTTTAAGTTTTAGTATACTACAAATATATTAGCATAATTATTATTTGAGACTTTAGCATATGAAGATTAAGTCTAAGACTTTAGGATACTTGTTATACTTATATACTTATAATAGTTAATATTATGGATTACATATATTTTATATTTTGCTTAAGTATTATTGTTTTAACGTATTATCCAAATGAAATGTAAATAAATTAAAGTACTATTAGAGTCTAATGTATGTTTGAATCTGTCAATCTAATTGTAAAAGAATTAGACTTATTATACTAATTCATACAGTAACTTCTGAAGCTAACATTACAGCTTATTGACTTAATGGCGAGTAATGAAAAATTAAAAAGTCAAAATTGTTGCACATCAGAATTGTAACTAGAAACAGCACACAATATATTAAAAAATCACAATATATTCTTCGAATTTCCCTAATAACAAAATTTAAGTTCAACCTTTTATATTTTAAAATATTTAATATTAAGTACAGAATATAATGTAAAGTATAGTACTACTAAATCTGTATTCAAGCTCTTAAAACACAATCTGTGCTATATTTGAATTTATAGATCAGAACAACATTGACCGGAAATATATGTGTATATTTCACTTTATTTTTTTTTTCTTATCTTCACTTATTGATTTTGTATATTATCACTGAATGTTAATTTTAAGAAAAATAATTTTAACAAAATAATTTTATCATGATGCTGCTGTCCACTACAACTTGAGTTATGGTATTGAATAAATATAGTGTTGTAGTTTGTTCTCAAAAAGAACTTAAATTGCAACAAAAAGTTAAAATATTATGGCAACACCTTAAAAAGTAAAGCTTTTTTATTCTTAATTTTTTCATAAATTTACTTATTTACATTTAGAAAATTAACTGATAACAGAAATTTAGAAAATTCTATTTTTTTTTAATTGCTGATTATTAAATAAATAAATTGATAAGAAAATGTCAAATGTGTCTCAAGTTTATTATGAAGAAACAAAAACAAAAAAAAAAATTTAGAAACAGAAAAATGTTTTTTTTTTCTATCTTATTTTATAAAAATATTTAATTTAATTATTTTATAACTTAATGATGAAATTAGGTTAGAAAGAATTACATACATAAAGTTAATCGAATTAAAAAAAATCGAATGACGGACGTAATAACAGAATTTTAAAATTATAAAAATTTTATTTATTTTAATTTTTAATTAAAAATTCAACTAACATTTAAATTTTTTTTTTTAAATTTTAGCTAAAATCGGAATTTTTTACACAGTATTTTATGGAGTCTTAGCAGCTTTAGTTGCAATTTGTATGTGGGCATTTTTCCAAACATTAGATCCACGTAGACCAAAATGGGAATTAGAGAGTTCAATAATTGGAACAAATCCAGGTATTTTTTTTTCTTTTTCTATTTCAAATAAAAAAAATCAAAACTATTTAGTTTTAAAATACCTTACGAACGTAATAAAACCGTTCAAAAAATCTATCTTAACCGTTAACTCTCTTAACTATATTATCTTAACCGTTAAAATAAATGAAAAAAAAAGTATAACAATTTATTTAAATAATCAAATTGGGAATATTTTTAAGGTCTTGGATTTAGACCCCAACCACCAGAAGAAAATATTGAAAGTACATTAATTTGGTATAAAGGTACAGAATATGAAAATTATAAGCATTGGACCGATTCTCTAACAGAATTTTTGGGAGGTAAATTAAATTAATAATAATTTTATACGAAAAATTGAAAATAATTAATATTTTTTTTTATTTATTCTTAAATTATGTAGTTTATAAAACTCCTGGTATGACAGCGGGAAAAGGTCAAAACATATATAATTGTAATTATAATCAATTACCACCACCAGGACAAGTTTGTGATGTTGATATTAAAAGTTGGGAACCATGTACACAAGAAAATAATTACAGTTATCATAAAAGTTCACCGTGTGTATTCCTAAAATTAAATAAAATTTTCGGTTGGATACCAGAATTTTATAATACATCAATAGACTTACCAAGCAAAATGCCAAATAGCTTAAAAGAATATATTTCTGAAATGGAAAAAACTCAAAAGGAGAAGGTATGTATATATTTAATAAAATATAATATATATTTATATGATAAAAAAAAAAATTTTTTTTAAAGATGAATACAATTTGGGTATCATGTGAAGGCGAAAATCCATCAGATCAAGAATATATTGGACCAGTTGATTATTTACCAATTCGAGGATTTCCTGGTTATTATTATCCATATTTAAATTCTGAAGGCTACTTAAGTCCACTTGTTGCTGTTCATTTTCAACGACCAAAACGTAAGAATATTACAAATATATATATTTTTTTTTTACTATTGATTTATATAAGCCCTTACCCACAAAAAGTAATTTTACATAAAGTAATAAAAACCATTTTCCATTATCTTTCCATCTTTAAAGTAATATTAAAATAATATAAAACTTAGAATAAAATATATTATAAGTTTATATTAAAGTACCTGATATTGTTAAGACAGTGTAATTAGACCGACTTATCAAATGAAAAAAAACAGTTAGTTAGGTTGGGGTTAATATACAAATCTGCATCGTTATATATTACATCATTGTAGAATTAAATACGATTCTTAACAATTTTAAAAAAATATTAACAAATTTAAATAGATGGGTTTCAAAAAAAATTACATCATTTAATATCAATTTAATTTACGATCAAACTAAAAATTTAATTTTCATCAAAATAAAAAAATCAATTTATAATAAATAACTGAATGTAAATATTTCCCACAAATAACTTATGGAAATATATTCGCAAACATCTAAAATGTCCAATATTAAGAAATATTTTCCCTTAAAGTAAAAATATGTTATATTTTATTATAGTTAAAAAATTGATAGATTAATTTTGTATTTCCCTTGTATAATACGCATACAATAAAAACTTATGGTCTTAGCTTGGACCAAAATTTTTCAAAGGAAAAATAATTTTAAAAACCCTCTTGAAGGGCTACGTCAAGTTTTACAAGTATAATTTTATGATGAGATATAATTCGCGTGGAATAATTTTACTTCAATGAACATTTATAACATCCCTTTTTTAATTCTCCAATAATTTATTAATATTTATATCATAAAAATCTATATTTTTTTAATTTCTTGTGCACAAAAATTCTAATCCATTACGCCAGCAGTTTCATCAATAAGAAAACTCTATAAATTAAATAATTTTTGTATTTAGTCCTTTTCTATCTTCTTTTTATAAAAAATTGCTTCGGTAAAGCTCAGTTTCAATTTGGTATCAGGGCTGTTCTTCAAAATTCTTGAAATCAATGATTTTTACAAAGTAGTTACAAAGTAATTAAAATATTATATAATTTTATTATATTATTTGATTTTTTAGGAGGAATTATTATCAATATTGAATGCAAAGCATGGGCACGTAATATTATTCACGATCGAAAAGACAGAATAGGATCAGTACACTTCGAATTGTTAATTGATTAATTCAAATTTTTTAGCAGAAGAATTTATTATATTATTATATTTAAATTTTTTATATTATAATTTTAAAAAGGTAATATAACTAATTTTTTTTCTGTTTATATATATATGATATATATGTATACATATATATATATATATACGTGTATATAGAAATATGCTTTTGTCCCAAACATGTTATACATAAATATAAAAAAAAAAACATTATTTTCATAGATTTTTAAATAAAATTATTAATTGTTTTTAAAAAAATGCTAAGTAGAGTCTCATTAAAGAATCTATATATACAAAAACAAAAAAAAAAAAAAACATTTTTTTTTTTAATTTTTCACCTTTACAAATGTAAAAAATTAAAAAAATTGTTTTTCAAATTTTTAAATGTACTTGTATAAATAAATAAAAAATTAAAAATTTTGATTTTATTTATATGTATATCTATATAAATATGTATAAATATATAATTATATATTTTTGGAAATTTATTGATTTTATATAATTATTAGATTCTAAAAATTCAACTCAAAATAAAAAAATTGTCTAATTTTTTTTTTTTAATTCTTGCACTAAATCTGTACCTGCACCTTATTAGAATTAAAATAAATAATTAATTAAATAAATTAAGAATATATAAAAATATTTCATTATCAAAATTTTATATTTAAATAAAGAAAAAATTAGAATTAAAAATATAAATAAGAAACAGATACTTTCTCCACAATAATTTGTAATATTAAAAAAATTTGTTTTTTTTTTTTTAATTTAAATACATTTGCAATTAAAACAAAAACATTTAAAAAAAAAAAACAACTAAATATATATTTTATATCCCATTAATTTTATATTAATTTATTAGTTGGTTCACGATAATTTACAGAAAAAAAAATTAAATTTTATTCATTATACAAATCAATGTACGAGTATAGGAATAATATAACTCAACTCTACTAGAGGAATGTATATTAAGAATTTATATTAAATACGTATGTATAATGTGCCTTAAAAAATAATTTAAATAAAAATAAATTGTTTTAAACCATAATAACTAATAAAACTCATTTACAAAAACTCTATCGAAACTGAAAAGAAAAAAAACTCAATTCGAATATATATAGTTACACACATATATTCATAATTAAATTTTTATACAAATTTTGGTATATTTTGTGTCAATTCAAATAATTTTCAAGAATTTATTTATTTATACTTAAAACTGCCATTTCGAAAATTCATTTAAAATATATTTTTTTCTTATTCCAAATTTTCAATAATATATTTGAATAAATCTTTGAATATCCTGAATTTAAAGTTATATCGTATAATTCTGTTTTCTAATGATGTCATATTGTGACCTTCTATTTAACTCCTTTCTTTTTACAAGAATAATATATATGTATATATAAAGATATGTATATATATATATATATAAATATATTTAGTTTTATTTTAATTTTGTTTTAATATTTTTTTTTTTTATTAGTTTGTAAAATAGAGAAAGTAGTTTTTAAATATAATAAATGAAAAAAAAAATAAATAAAAATTTAAAAAACTAAAATTATATAATTTCGAATAAAAAAATATTTTTTTTTTTTTTTGTTGTTCATAAATATAATTCAAATATTAATTTAAGATACTAAATGATGATTAAAAATTTTTAATATTAGTTAAACCGTTTATTATGCAATAAATATAAATAAAATTTTAAATTGAATAACGGTTGAAAAAGTCTCAGAGAAAAATTTTAAAAATAAATGAAATAAAGTAAAAAAAAAAAACAAAAAAAATGTGTTTATAATTATTTTTTTATTTCATCTTTGAAGCATCAAAAAATGTGCAAGATACTAGAACTTTCATGTGACAAGTCCAGGTTCAAATTCTATAATAAAATTAATTTTTATTATTTAACATTATAATATATGTGGTACGAATGACACAATAGGGAGAATTGCAAGAGAAATCTAATTGGTAAAAATAGGTCTATGCTCCTTATAAAGAAACAAAATAAAATCATCTAAAACAGTTGATGAATTTCATTGAAGCACTTTTGCAAAAAAGTTTAATAATTAGTAATTATATAAGACTAATTCCCAACTAATTTTAAAATGCGTCAAAATATGTCGACAAAGAAATGTCAAAGAAATGTCAAAATAATTCGTAAAAGGAAACCTTGGGTGACAGAATGTATTCTTTTGAAATAGAATTTTATTACGAATATAAATTTGAAACGTCTTTGAAATATATGAAAAAATTCTGCTTCGTTCTTACGAAAACGATTCGAAAAAGAATTCAGTTTCGAACCTCTAAAACGAATCATTATCGAACCTTTATTCAATCTATTTACGATATATCCTTTTTCTATTTCTTCTCACAATTAATTCAAAAAGGTTATTTTTTTAATATTGACTACCTCAAATTGAATTTGAACGCATACCATAACCCATATAACTGTTGTTATAACACGTAGAAAAAAACTTATTTCAACAAAAAGAAAACAACATCAAAACAAAATCACAATTACTTCAAGTTCACATCATTTTGCGTGTTATATGCGATTTTAACAACATGAATTTAAAAAAAAATCAATTAAAACATTAAGTTAGTGGTTTCGATTTGGTTAGTGGTTTCAAAACTGTTTTAATTACATCATATCACATTTATAAATAAAATAAATTAATTAATAAAATTAAATATTTCATATTTGTTTCAAAATAAATTTAATTAATCTCTTGAACAATTTCGTTTATTACACCATCATCAGAATAATACCGATAATGGTTTATCAAATTTATTATCAATCTTTCAATTATGACACAACAACTGAAATCGATCCAGAATTTAATTAAATTTAATCAAACCTGTTTTTAATTGTACTTATTTTAACATTTCACCTAAAATTTTTGATAAAATATTATTAGACGATTAAATACATATTAATTTTTTCAGAATGCAATATTAAGATTAGTGATAGGTCTTCCAAACGTCTTCCAACTTCTTTCCGTTTTTAATAATATGTTTTTTTTTTAAATTTACGTACTAAAAAAAATGTCTACAGTATTAAATTGTTGCATAAACCAATAATAATAATAATAATAAATACTTTTAAATTACGAGTGTTTACTTAACATTTATTATTGATAACTTCAGATATATCTACTATATATACTTATTAAATCCAATATAAAAAATTTAACTGGAACATTGCCACTAAATACAATGATACAATTTAAAAAAATAATTGGAACTACTCTTCAAATGAACTCAAAACTCAAATATTGATTATTAATTATTAAAAATTAAAGGTATTTGTATGTATGTATTAACATGACTTAATAAATAAAGTACTTAAACTACTTTAAGTACATTAAGCTGTATTTAACTTCAAGTAAATTATGATTGCTTTGTTGAGAAAATTAAAAATTACATAATTAATTTTTCTTCCATTAATTTTTTTAATTCCAATAATGATTTAAATGCTTTTTAAGCCGCATAGTGCATTACGTATGTATATCGAAACAGTTAATTTTAGCTATTAATATTTTTTATTTCTTTTTTTTTACTATTTTTATTATTCCTATTAAATTTGGTTAGTCTTATTTAAAATAAAGGCTAATTAAATATTAGCTACTAGGTCATTGATTTTTTTTGTATGCATTGATATTCTGAACATGTAGATTTTTTACGACAAGTTCTAACTACGTTAAACTGGACATTTCTAATTTTAAAAAATAAAATAAAAACAAATAAATAAAATGAAAATAACACAGAAAATTGAAAATTGTTAATTTATTTTAAGTTTATTAAATTGAAATATTTCCTGCTAAAACGATAGCTCTATTATTTAGTAACTAATCACAAATTTTTAAAGTAAATAAAAGAAGAAAAAAAACTTAAAATATAAAAACAAAATTAAAGTACACGACGAGGTTAAAATCTTTGACGTAATATTATTAACATAAGATCAACAAAAAAAAAAGAAAAATCAAAAATCTAACTTTTAAAGTCGAGTCTGGACAAAAATTTAAAATAAAGAATTTTTTTGGGTTTTTAATAATTTGTTTTTTTTTAAATTTCATATACCTAACAAAAAAAAAAAAAATTTTATTCTTAAAATATATATAGTTTTTGCTTTAATTCCAAATTGTGTGGAGACAAAAAACATTTTGAATGTATTAATTGTTAAAATTAAATAAAATATTAAAACTCTAAGTATGTTCCACAATTTTTAATTAATATCTTTAAATTGAGTTCGGTTATTACACCATCACCAGAAAATTGCAGGTTTTATCAGATGATGAAGTAATAACCTAAATAGATTAAGATATTTAATTAAAAATGTGAAACATACCTAGAGTTTTAATATATATTTAATTTTAATAATATATCACCTAGCTGGGGCCTACAGTATATTCTATAAATTATGTTAATTGTTAAATTGACTTATTTAACTTATATTTATAAACAAAAGTAGAATTTCATAAAAAAAAGATTACAGAACAAATTTGTTTCCTAGGTTAGATTTGATTTCAAATAAAATTTTCAATTGACATTAAGTCTGATGATTCGTAATGTAAAAGAGAAAAATAGTTACATGATCAGTATCCTAAGAATACGAATGAAATAAATTTAAAACTAACTTACCAACAATAGGACATTTTATTCACGACATGAAGCTAAATTAAATATTTTAACTGAATTATTAGTAAAAGATAAAGCAATAAGTAAAATACCTTGAACCGAAAAAGAAATAGCTTGTGTTTTTTTCATTGGGGTCACCATTGGGATTACAATATAATTGCATGTCAGTACAATAACAAATAAAACCAATATATACGATTCTGGATCAGTATTTAATTTTTTAGTGTATATGGTACTAAAATTGTTTTTGTTTAAATTTGTATATACAAATTTGTATAGTATTAGGTAATAAATTAAATTTTATTTTATTTGGAACTTTGATTTACTTTATTTAATGCAATTAAGTTTAAAATTTACACAGAACAGACTGTTTTTATCACGTCATTTTTGCTAATATTAAATTTTTTGAGGCAATTTTAAGATTTAATTCAAATATAAATACAACTTGAAAGAGCAGTCATAAAAATAAAATATTAATCTCTTTTTTTCTTTCTATCCCTGAAATCAATATAAACGTAATTACAAAATTAACCTAAAGCTTCATCAAAATATTTTTAAAAATGTTAAATTTTTCGGATGAATTCCTGATTTTGAATTTTGTTTTGCAAATTCAAATCTTCTAGCTAGACTATACGGAAGAGGTTTTTTTTATTTTTAATTAATTTCTCAAACAATTTTTAAACTTCTATTTATTTTTCTTTGTTTTTTGTTAATAATCTACATATATTGGTATTTATTATATATTCCATACTTATGTATGAAAAATTAACCAAATTCTGTTAAATCTAGATATAATTAGAGACAAACGATAAATATTTTTTTTTTGTTTAATTATTTTTAACACTATAATATTAATTAATGAATAATTAGATAATAATATTTTTACACTTTTTTTTATTTTATTTTTACTTTAAAAAAAACTTTATGCTAATTAGATTTAATTGGATTTACAAAAAACTTATTACACCTAGGTCACCTCTGTCTAAAAATTGTAATGATATAACTTTAATAAAAATTATAAATATTTGAAAACTCAATTATCATCAATGTTAGACAATCGGACTTTAATAAGATAGATTTCTAAATGTCTTTATATTTTTTTTTAACTTTATTAACAGTCTCTTATAAAAGTAGAATAAAGATGGTTTTTCTACATTTCACTTTTTTAGAAATTTTGACACTTTTTAAATAATATTTTTAAACAATTATCTACCAACTTATAATTTTCTTCATAAAAGCATACACTAAAAAGTTTTCAATTTTAAATTTATATAAGTTTAAACTGCATTTGCTATATTCGAACCGTCAAATTTGAACATTTTTGGTATAATTTAACATGTTTACCAATGATCAACAAACACAATGCGCATACAATGAATAAATAATATATTATTTATAAAACGCATATATATACATGGTTGAAAAACTTTTAAAAATCCAAATTAGTTTTGTTGTAATTTCTTTTAAAATATCCTTAATGAAAACTGGATTTTTGAAATAACATGCAAATTTAAAAAAAGTCAATTAGATATATAATTTTCCTCCCCTACTAATAGCTTTTTATATTCTTTTTTTTTTAGATAGCAGTAAATCATCGATAGATACTTCTGGGACTTCATCTTATACCGAAAGCAGTTTGAAGGACTATGAGAAATTAATTTTACAAACTTTTGTTTTAAATAACCTTTGACCTACCAAATCCAAAAATGTCTTGTACTCGAAACTATATTAAAAACCTATTATAAGATAATTTTTTGAAGTTTGTACGAGATCTAATCGCTACAGTTTTTCTCTTTGATTATAACCAGTACTTCTTTCATGATCAGAATGTAAATTTTAATGTAAGCAAATTAATTATTAAATCAAATTTTCCTTCATTCTTTTGAAAGTCATCTCGTAAAAATATATATACATATACTCATATATAATATTATGATATATAATGTTTGTATTTATTCATATAATTTGTAAAATATTTAAATAAAAAAAAAACGAACAATTATAATTTAAATATCCAACAATTATATTATTACAAACAATAATTACAACTGTACCCATTATATGAATTCACCCCGAATATCCTTATTATCCTTTTTTTGTTATTTTGGTTTCACTAAAACATTTAGCTTTCTATTTTGTATCTTTCTTTTATTTCCCTTTTTTGTCGGATTTAAATTCTTTATGTGTATATACACATATAAAATAGATAAACCAAATTTTCAAGTTAAAATATGAAGATTATATTATGCATATAAGTAGAGAATAGAGTAAAAAACAAATGAAGGAAACAAAAAAGGATAATATCAACTTAAATAAAAAAGAAAAACAACTAAACAAGAGCCAAATATAATAATAAAAATGAAATGCTAATGAGAAAAACGATGATAAGGAGACACATTGTCGCGACGCCATTTGGTCTAATTTGAAATGATATATTATATATTTACATTTACATATATTATAAAAAAGGATATACATTCATTTTTTAAGATGTTTTATAAATAAGAAACAAAATTAAAATACTAAAAGGACATATTCAACAGGGTTAGTTATTTAACTAAATTTAACTGTGTTGCTACTCAATCTTTTTTTCATTATTATTATTTTAATGTTTATATTTTTGTTTTTGCTTTGTTAGCAAAGTAATAAATCTTATTCAAAAATTATAATATTTAAAAATAAAAAATAAAAGTTCATATTTATTTAAAAGTTTAAATACTTGCACATGTGCAAAATAATTATTTGATGTGATACAATAAATCTAGTACAAACATTAAATAATATCTGGCATAAAGTCAAAACTATTTAAATTCTAATCTTGATGTTTGTTTTATGTACTACAAAACAGTTGTCGTTAATAGTAATTCAGCTTTTATTACTTAGTTACTTAAGCAGTGTTACAGACTGGATTTAAAATCATCATTTATTGTGTCCATCTCTTGATCTTTTCTCCAGTTAAAATTCAAAGAGACCCAAGAAATGTTTCTTCAATTTTTTTTCAAAATTCTGGTAATGTTAGATTATGCAGCAATCATGCAAGTCTGTAATAACTTATAAATACTTCAATAAAAATGTTATGACTATAGTTCTTTTAAAAAATCGTATAATTATGAACAGTTTTATGTAGCAGGAGTAATTGAGATATTCAAACCATACGGCTTGATGAAGCGATTGTTACTTTTATTTTAGTGAGCCCAAAATGAAATTTTATAAATAGTGAATGTTCGAGGAGGTAATGTTGTTTCTAAATAAACTAAAATACAGTTTTTTCGTTTACTTATATATAATATTTATATATTATGTAGGTATAACTACTTTACAGTATTTTTGTTTGTTTAGTATTTTAATGTTAACATTTTTCTTAAAGTTAAAATATCATTAACAAACAAAAACAAATAAATTAAAATATATTAGTCGTAGACGGTTGGAGTTAAACAATGAGAGTGTTCATTTCATAGTCTTGAAATACGAACTCCACTTAACAAATTACACTAAACATAAACCTCTTATACAACTTAAAAATTGTATATTTCAAAAACTGTCATAAAACCTCCAAATCCACCTATGCAATTTTTTAAAATTGCTTCAGTAGGACAATACAAAATAAAGCCAACTATAATGTCATAAAGGAAAAAAACGAAAAAAAAAAAAATTATTTACAAAATAAAAACATTAAAAATGTATATAAAAATGAAAATAATTAAATAAATTCCATATACCTATTTAAATTTAAAATAAGTTTTTAAAAAGAAAAGAGAAATAAAAATTTGTATTTATACAAATGCAACGAACAAATTGTATATTTTATTCCAAAATAATAATAAAAAATAAATATTTTTCATCTTTAAATAGCCTTTTAAAAATTTTAATTTAATATAATTTTATATACATTCTATATGATTCTATTACAAATTTTAGTGTATATTTCCACTTCATAAATTATATACATATTATATATTTTTACAATATTATGTATGAAGTTCTTAAGGTAGATGTTATATCGAGTGAATCATTTTTTGTAATATGCAAAATGAATACCTCATTTCAAAAACAAAACAAAAATGAAAAAAAATTTTAATATTTAAAAAACAAAAACAAAAAAAAAACCAACGCAGAAAAATTGTGTAACCCTCAAAACAAACTTTTAACCCATTTCAAAATTATTCAATTTTCATTAACATAAAAGTTTTGTTCATTTAAAATATTCATCCAAACATATCCAAGTAATATAATATACGCACAATCCAAATCAGTGTTGCCATATAAAAATAGAAAATATGTTTGTAAGATTTACAATTAAAAAATTGTATTTAAATCGTTTTAGGTTGTAGTAACAGCGATCCCTGAAATTAATATAAAATTTTTTGCACTTTCAATTTTACTATACTGGGTTAACATAAAAATAGAAATTTAATGATTTATATATTCCATATTAATTTCATCAATTATTATCATAGATTCAGGTTTAAACAAACTAAAAAACTAAAATAAGGTATCTTAATCAAAATGCAATATAACCCCACACTTCAATAAAATAATAAATTAGGCATACATTTAGATAAGGGATTGATTTATTTGAAACAAATATATTGACACAACTTAGTGTGACTTGTTTTACAGTCATATACATCTATTTTCAAAGTAACTTATTTCTTTAATCTACATCACATCGATTCGCATATGTTAAAAAGTTAATTTTGCTTTTATTTCCATTTTCTAATTAGCAAACAATATTTTCTTATGTTATTATGTAGTTATGAGTCGACATATGTTTTGACAAATATCTATGCTAACTTCGTTATGAAATTTTACATTTACATAATATACACTACTCTATTGCAAAAAATTGTACCCATTCCTTGTTTGTATTTTAATTAATTCGTTTCAGTACTGGCATAATAATTTCTTATTTATTTCTCATTTTTCCCATAAAATCTCAGCAGATTATATAAAATCAAATCTTTTATAGATAGAAATAAAAAAAAAAAAAAATAGATAGTAATTAGATCTACACAACATTTTTTATTGTGATGATAAATTTAAAGGTAAACCAACTTTTTGTAATAGAGAAGTATTTCTATGTAATTATTGTTAGCGCTTAAGATTTGCTTCCTACATACTCCACGCATATACATTTTGATCAAGTAGTTACATTTTTTTTCTCTTTTCTTCTACATCTGAATCTATAAACTTGGCAAGACTGTTAGAAATATATTTGCATCTATATACATACATATATATCCATGAGTAAATTTCAGAAACGAATATCTCCATTAACTCCAATGTGATTTTTATTAACTAATCTTTTTTTCAGTTCCTCTTTGTTTTTCTCTTACTGATGTCTTTATTCTTGGCGACAGTCCCTTAAAATATAAACTTCTTCAAAAAGTTGTTTTAAAAAAAAAAATTTTTTATCAAAAAAAGTTCCCTTCAAATGAGCAATGAAAAAAGAAATAAAAAACAAAATGTTCTATGCCTGTATAATATATATACATGCGTATCTATTTGAAATTTGATCTTAGTTGTTTTGTATATTCAAGTTCATGTGTTCGTTAGGACATAATATAATATGTAAGTATACATATAGATATAGATAGACAACAACACCAACAAAAAAATTTTAAATCTTAAAAAAAAAAACAAAATTAAAGAAATATCATATATGAGATCTCATAATCGTAAAAACTATATAATTTCTCTGTACTCCTTATACATAAAATGAAATTTATTTATTTTTTTTTACCCCAAAAGATGAAAAACAAAATAAACAACAATATCAATAACAACAACAACAACAAAAACAATAACAAAACAAATAAAATAGCAAAAACATTCCACAAAAAGCCAACACATTTTTTTACCCCAACATTTTATATAGATATATATTCGAACCACTATAACATACCAATATAATTTCAAATACATAAATACAAAAACAAAAAAAAACATTTCCTTTTCCTTTTAACAACATTAAGCAACACCACACAATATTTTTTATTCTAATTGAACAAAAACAAACAAAAAAAAAACAAAACCCAAAACAAAACATAAATCTCTAAAAGAAAATTTTGATCCTTATTCCTCCTTGGCTTAAAGACAAAGTAAAGGGAATGCGAAATATATAATTTGTATTGGTATAAGTATGTTAGTATGTAGTTAACAATTCAAAATATTGGAATACTTTCCCTTTTACTATACTTATAGCTATATACATACATAAAAATAATATTTAGAAATAAAATCTTAAAGAAAATCATGTTAAAATTGGGAAAATTTTTATATGAATATGAATTTTTGTAGTGTTGCTCTTCCCATTATTATATTAATAATGCTACAACTCTACAAGTAAACAAAAATTAACATTCCAAAATAAAAACAAAAAAATTGTTTTTCAAAATGTTGTTGTTTTTTTTTTGTAATTTCTTTGCAACAACCAAACATCTTCTTGTATTTATAATTTCAATGAAATGAAAGAGAATTTTTTATTATTAGAGGGAGCGAAAATTTAAGAAAAATTGGGTGTTAAAGTAAAAATGAAAGTAAAAATGGAATTAAATTTTAACGTAGGTATTTTTTTTTTTACTTTTTCTTTTTTTTTTTAATTTAATGAATATAAATGTATAAAATGCAATTATGTATACGTCCTGTTAACTTGATAAAAAATTCTGATATATTCTTATAAGATTACCTAGTTTTGTTTAAAATTATTCTTTATATATTTTATTTAGTTAATTTAGATGAGATGTATTATAATCAGATTAACAACAAAATATATATATATATATATATATATAATATATATATATTAATTCTTATTTTTGCATTATAAATATTTTCATCAGTAAGTAAATATAATTATTATAATAAAAAAATACACCTTAATTTTGCCACCACATGAATATTGATTAAACTTAATTCATCCTGCTACTCTAAAGACGCGAAATTGGCGATGTCATCTTCATCACTGATAATATAGTTAAAGGAAATATTAACTACCCTTATATTTCAAACTTAGACCAGATCAATGCAATTAATCACTTCCGCTCTACTAACCAAATTTATCCTTACATTTCATCGAACCAACTATGGAATGAACGAACCTATCCATATAATGATGATTATGGATAACAAATACAAAAACCGTATTGATTTCTCTCTCTCTCTCCAAAGTCACCCTAAAGAAATTTTTATATATTCCTTTAGTTAATTCTGATCTCATCTCTTTTTATCTCTTCAATATTCTTATAATGGCTAATTTTTTCTTAAAGAAGATTAGAAATACCAACAGCTTGACCATGAATTGCTACATGAATGCGATCTTTACGAATTGCAACACCTCCCCCAAAATTTTGATTCACTCTCGTTGCCATCATCTGATTCAACTTCAAAGATTTTGGAAAAATCTTGTCAATAAATATTATTATCTACACCAATACCAACAACGGCACAACTATTTGTGATGGTGCAAGTTTTGTTAAAAAAGTGTTGCATAGTTTCTTGAGACAAGTTTCCAATATGATATTTTGGAAAATAAATTGAGTTGAACCTAATCTTCACCTAAAAAGCAGCTTTATGTAACAATTCTACTGCACGAATAACTTTCGGTATGGAAGCTATTTGAATTCGTACTCTTTGGGTGATATCGCTTAATTCTCAAGTTTAAAATCAGGTTCTGTTGAAACATCCCGTATAGGAATCGTAATCCTGTGTCTAAGTTTGCGTTGTTTACCTCAACAGTGTACTACTGCAAAACTTCTCGATCATATGTGGCATATGAATTTCCATCACATTGCTGAATATTTCTGATTGTAATAGTAAAACCAGAAGATTTATGTGTATAGTGAGATCAGCACAAAATCTTAACATATGTGATGCACCCATATTATCATAATCTTCAAAATGTGAGCCAACTTTTAACACAATTGAAACTTGACACGGGTAGGTGACTCTTAGCTATTCATTCGGGTAAAATTTTGTTTTTTCATACGGGAAGATGCTACAGCTATTCACTTTGCGTTTGATTGAGCAGCAAATCTTCTGGTAGCAGTTTGACGAAGAATGGAGTTATATTAGCATATAGCTCACCATTTTATTCTAGTTGACCATTGTAGTGATCTTAGCTGTTATGAATTTTGGATTTTGTTGCTTCACCTATAGTTGAATAATGCAGAAATACTTTTTTCATCAAATAATGACAATTGATCATTTGTTACTAAATTTTACAATTTCACTATACATATTTACATTGTTATTTAAAATAGTTATGATTTTCTATATTCAAAAGGGGTACCACTTTACTTTCTTCCTTCCACCTCCTGCTCTATATCAGTAGTAATGGTAAAAAGTTATAAGATATTTTAGTGTTATAAAACTAAACTTTAACATAAAAACAACAAATATTTATTTAAGATTTTTCATAATCCAACCATTATTATAAATATTCTGATCTGAGAATTCTATATGGAATTCCTACAGAAGGAATATTAAGTATGCAATTCCTAAAACTTTTTCTTAACCCTACGCGAATATCTATACAAATCCATCCAATATTTAAACCTTTTCAATTGACAAACTACTATTCTCCAAAATATTGAGATGTGATCTTATTACAAAATAATCCTGAATTCCATAAAATTCAACATCAATTTAACAATTAAACCAAAAAAAAAAAAATCAAATTCCTGTTTAATTTGAATTCTTTTTCTCTATATAAAAACGAATAAAATACAAAAAAAAAATGGTGTACAGTTAACAAGAAAAGTACCAACTTCTTTTAAGTTCTTTAAAATGACGTAATTTTCATTTATCTTTTATTTCATTCAATTCCTTATATATGTATGTATGTACGTACTACGTATACCCATAGATTCAAAAACATAATTTTGGTAAAACATCAACAATAATTCTCGTTCTTCTTGTATCTGTATTCTATATAATACAATGGTCCTAAAATTGGTAATCGACAGATAAATATAAATTTAGAGTTTGAGTTTGAGTGTTTATTAATTTCTCATTTTTTCCTTTTCTTAATTTTTTCTTATTTAGTATATAATGTGTTGTATATTCTAGCAGATAGTGAATATAGTTGGTAAGTAAAAAAGGTATTCAAAAAAAAGAAAAATACATAATAATCTAAAATGAAGTGCGATACGCGAAAGAATTCGATGTATTTTATAGAAAACTATATTGTCTTTTATGATGTAGTGTACATAAGAGATTACCCTAGTAGTAATATCTTAAAGAATTTGTATAAATACATACATACACATAGGTTGATTCAACGGACAAGGATAACTAAAGTTATAATAAAAAAACCGCCAAAATTGAAATATTTTAGATGAGAAAAAGAACAAATTGGAAATATTTCAATTGTTTCTATAACAAAAAATATTAAGAAATTTATGTTTTTGACAATTGGTTTGGTGGTTTGGCAAATTTAAAAAAAAACACGATAGATATGTATTTTAGCTTGATAGCGCGTTTGGAACACTTCCCCACTACATTTCTAATATACATGAAGTTTAATACTGGATAACTCCGGTGTTTTGAAAAAGAGTCTTGTAAATTAAAATCTTGAAATTTTTTTTTAAAAAATAAATAAAAAACAAACAGGATAAAAGTATTTTTAGTTATTATTTGAGAAAAGAATAGAGTACAAAATAAAACGTTGTTGCAGTTTTATAACTTAAATAGTACGCTTTTGGCAAGTTATCAAACTTTAAAATTGCTGCACTGCAAAATTATGATTTTACGACTTAGCCGCATAAGTGTGTTCTACGCCATCATTAATACCTATTTTTCTTCTACAAAAAGTTTAATAAAAAAATGTTTTTTTTTTTTTCAAAGGTACAAATTTTTCATTATGTTATAGAAATGTATATATATAGATATGTGCACATATTTTTTTATTTAATTTATTAGTATGAATACTATT
The DNA here is from genome assembly GCA_963942445.1 of Argyra leucocephala. Classification (NCBI taxonomy): domain Eukaryota; kingdom Metazoa; phylum Arthropoda; class Insecta; order Diptera; family Dolichopodidae; genus Argyra; species Argyra leucocephala. Next base: position 151,082,820 of record OZ012680.1, read on the forward strand.
TATAAAACTTATTACTAATAAATAAATATTTCACAAAATTTATAAATACAATATTTCAAAATTATTAAGTATTACAAATTATTTCGATATAAAATATAAAAATAGAGTAATTAAATAAACTTTAAATTATTATTATTTTATTCCGAATAGTCTATCAGACAAGTAAAATTTTCATAACTCTACATATTGCTACATATTGAAAAAAATAGGTAATATTGATAAAATAATAAATATAAACTTACAGAAAATAGTTAATAGAAAATTCTTTAAAATTCTGTAAACAAAAAAATAATTAAAAAACAATGCTTAGTAGGTACTAGAATAGTAATTTAAAAACTCATTATTTATTTATTTTTTTTTTGATTATTTTAACTATTATATATTATTGATAAAAGTATTAAGTCAGATTAATCAAGTAAATTTTTTAAATACAAAAATTTGTATATATACCATGTAAGTAACAGAATTTTCCACTATTTAACATAATATTTTCCATTTGAAAAACACTTTTATATTATTTATCGTAATGAATTCATATTTTTTTATTAATATCTGACAAATACAAAAATTTTGTTTTACATTCATGAGCATTTTGTGTAAATTTTCCCAATCTTTAATATTTCATTAAGTTTTGTGATAACGATTATTTAAAATGCATAACGGTAATAAAAACTACACATACATTACATACATACATACATCATATCATTCATCGGTTCAATATTTTCTATATTAAATAATAAAATTATAAATTATCACCACAAATTTAATTTTGTATCAACCTAATGATAGGGACAGATTTTCCATTATCTTCTGCACGTATTTTGTATCATTTATTTTTATTATATATTTCTTGTTTTATTTTATTTTTTTCAAGAATAACTCGATGGAATTTTTCTATAGAGAAGTTTTTACATATCTTAAAAAAGAATATGTACATATTATTTGTATTTAAAACTTTCCTCAACTCAAAGTTTCTTCATTTTTTCGTTTTATACACAAACCATTACAACATATAAACGCGTGTGCTTGATATGCATACATATAAATATATAAGATAGATCTACTTATATTGCGTTACTATAGAATATTTACTACTCAAATTTTACACATTTTTTTGTTTTTTTTTTTGTTTACACATTTAACTTGATATTGTTATACATGTACATATATTACTTACTCCCCAAGCTAAAAAAAAAGTGTACATTTACTTTACGCGTTTACTTAACAGTATAAATATGTGGTAAAAAGAACAGCTGAAGTAAAAACTGCAAACATTTTTAAAATGGAGATTTTCTTGAAAATTCTTAACTACAAAGCAACAATATTATATGTCTTTGTATGCATATTTTTCAACACGTTTTCTATACTGTTGTGTATATAGAGAATGCTAGCTAATACTGTTTTATATGTACATTTCTATAGATATAATACGTATGCGTTACGTACTGTACTCTGCAAAAATGAAGTTAATTTCAAAACTACAAAATAATACTGCAAATTTTTTCAAAATAATATACATTTTTTTTTTTTGAGTTTTTGGTTGCTGCGCTTCTGTGCTAAAATTGCCTTCTACTTTTTCTGAAGTAAATGTGTTGTTTATTATTTACTGTCAATCTATGCTAAATAATAATATTTACTTCATATAATCGTAGCAGTGTAATATTATATTGATGTTGCTGTTAATGTTGTTTGTGTTGCTTTTGTTGTATTAAATACAGCACAGCAACTCCATAGTTCATTTTTATTTTAAGTAGAAAAAAGAATCTAAGCAAAAAAAAAATAAAAAAAAAAAATAAGAGCAAAAAAATATAAACAGAAAATCAATTTTTTTTTACTTTTCTTTTTAGTTCAGCTACACACTCGCAGTCAGATTGTCGATCGTATCGTACTGAGTGTTATCGAAGTATTAAAACGGGAAAAAAGAATTAAAAAAAAAATTAAAAAACAAAAAAAAATTTTCTTTTTTTAAATTATCTTGGAACAAAAAATCTTTTTTCCTAGACACAACATATCGCGTTTTAAAAAATTGTCACATTAAATTTCAAAATAAAAGTAATTAAAAATTTTTTTTTTTATTTTTTGAAGAAAATTAATTTAGTTAAAATATATTTTAGAAAATTATATAACTTCTCTCTTGTTTTTAATTTAAAACAATTAAATTATTTTGTATTTTAGTTTACAACTAATTATTCTTAAAAACATTTATTTTTAAAATTTTTATTTAAATTTTGTAAAATATTTAATAAAAAAAAAATAAAATATACAAGAAAAGTGTTTTATATGCATATATGAATTATTATTTATTTAATTTAATATTGTTTTTTCTTGTATATTGATATTCCATGGTAAAAAATAATTGGCATGAGTGAAATTAATTTTCATTAGTTTCTGAACAAAAATTGCATAAAAAAACTAATACCAAAAAAAAAATAAAAATTTCCACTTGAGAATTACATTTTGCACTCCAAAAAACTAATAAACAAAAATTAAAAACAAAAATTGATTTTAAGCTTTTAAAATAAAAATATATTTTTAGGTTTAATATTTTAAATATTACAAAAAATTAATAATTAAAAATACAAATTTAATATTTTTATTTTTGTTTTTCGTATATAATATAATAAAAAATTTTAAAAATACAAATTTCGATTTTAACTTCAAATAAAAGTTTAGTATTTAATATAATTTAAATAAAATTTTTTTCCTTTCATTTCATTTTTTGATTTTTCTTCTTTTTTTTCAAAAAATTAATCCGGGATCACAAAAAAAAATTTTAATTCAAAAAACCAAAAAAAAAACATCAACAGCTTAAAACCACCAGTATATAAATATGACAGATCACAAGGCAAGAAATGGTAAATCTGTTGCCAATACAACAACAACATATGATTTTCAATTTCCACAACCAAAAGAAAAACTACCATTTAAGTATTTTCTTTTTAATCCAAAGGATGGTACATGCTTAGGACGTACTCCATCTAGTTGGGGTAAGAATAATAAAATTTATTTTTTATTTTTATTTATGTGTCTTTTTTTAATAAAATAAGTACTATACACCTACACTTATTAATTATATAAATAAAATATAATTATATGTATGTATATATACACAAATATTATTTTTGAAAAAAACAACAACAACAAAACTAATATTAAAATATTTAATATTAAAATCTATTAGACAGCGGTTTTAATTTTGATAATTAAGTAGTTTAAAGATCTGTTTAAAGAATCTAGAAAAATGATTTTATTTTATTTTTCTTGTTCTTGTAAATTAGACTAAGAGCTACAGGCTATTTCTTTTTTATATTAATTTATTCAACAATTTGTATAGAAAAATGTTTTTTTTTATCTTCTTTTGTTTTAAAAAAGTTAAATTAGATAGAACTTGACTTGTATTTCATTAAGTTCTATAACTTTTTTAAACATGCACATTTTTGTGTATCTATTTCCAAGAGACGTATTTGGGTGAATTGACGATGGCATCTTCAAGATTTACTTTCGAGACGTTGAATAGTTTTTACATTAGAAACTTTATGTTCCTTAAAACTGATATTCATAGGTCCATATAGACATTATGATTTATTTATTTATTTAACAGCGGACTTACAGATTAATCTGCAGGCCAACTATAGGCCTTTCGGATAAAATAATAAATTGTTTTTTTTTGTAACGATAATTTAGATTCGACCAGTAACTATTTTACATTGTATCAAGTTAGCAAATAAATTAATTCATTGAACTAAATTAATAAAAACAAAGACAATTTACCCCGCTCAACCACCTTGCGTTAGTTTTTGGTGATTAAGTTAAATAAAATTAATACATAAATAATATTATAAAACAAAAAATAAAATGATATCCAAGGTTTAAATGAAGGCAAAGTTTTTATAGTCATTTATTGTTTGAAATAAATAAATACTAAGGTATAATTTATAACGTTTGTTAAAGGTAGATTTGATTATTTTAACATAAGGTTATGTTTTCCTTTTTAATGTTAAATAATGTTCAATAATTTGCTTTAACTAATTCATATTTGTCCAGTTTAAAGTCAAGTTTTTTAAACTGGTTTTTTAATTCTCTTTATACATGATCAGGATTTTGATTGAATGAAAATTTAAGTAGGTAACTGTATTAAAAGTAGAAGTTACAAAAAAAAACATTAGAAAAATTAGAAATTTAGAAAAATTAATTTTTATTGTTTTAATTAGACTATGAGTTAGGATATTTAAGCTAATCAACAATTTTTAGTAAAATATTTTTTTTTTTTAATTTAAAAAAATTTCATTATTTTTATGAAAATTAATTTTTGGAAAAATTCCAATTACTTTATCCTTGAAATTTAAAAATTTATTTAAAAACCAAAATAAAAGACAAATTTTTCAATTTTCACAAAAATTTTCCAACTTTATTTCTTTATCTTATATATTTTGATATTAACATACTTATATAGCATACACATAGTTATATTATTTAATAATAATAAATATTTTCTGTTTAATAAATAATAATATTGCTAATTTAAAAATAATAACATAATTATGGATATGACATTCGTTAAATTGACAAAATTTTCTATTTTTGTAAATAATTAATTTGAATATCAACAGCATATACTGATCATCTGGTTTAATAAAATTTAATGATTTTTAAGAATCTATTGCACTAGTATATCGTAATTACAGTGATACCGAGCATTGCCATATGTTGTCGAACCAAATAAAAAAGAGAAAAAATTTTTTTTTGATATATGTACATAATTACTTAAATTAGTAAAATTGTAAATATTAATTTATTTAGATTTAACTTTTTAACGACTTCAATTTGATACTATATATACGTCATACATCTATTGTACAAATTAATTCATTATTAAATAAATTTCAGTACATTAGTTCGGTAAGACATGTTTTCATTATTACTATATAGAGCTCAATATATCAAATATACAGAAATCTATATATCAAAACTACAGAAATTGTCTAACAGGCTCACATGAAGGTTAAGTAGATGTAAGTAGTGTAAGTGTACCAAAAGACTATAGAAAATTAATATCAAATATTAAATACGTTCATGTCTTAAATTAATGTAACGTTTTTTATTTTGATATATATTCGAAGATAGATTATACCTTTCTTTGTTGTTCTGCTTTTTAATTCTATTATATCCATATTTAGAGTTAATACGTATTCACATTTAGTTTAAATACAAAAATTGTTTCAACTTTCATCTAGGTATATGATTTTATTTTTATCTTAAAGCATGCAAAACCCTCATTTTTTTGAAGGGCTCTTCGATTATATTTTATATCAAATTCAATAATTTTTTTTTTAAAAGTCATTCTTATCAAATCGCATCTAATAGTACATATATTGATAAGAGCGTACATTAGACCATAAGTATTTTTTGTTGTTTTTGTGCTGTATTTTGTCATTTTGTTTATTTAATACAATTTTTTTTTTATTTTTGCTTTTGTTCTTATTTTTTTGGTATTCTCATTCTTTTTTTTAAATTGTTATTCGAATACGTCATAATTTTTGTTTCATTATTATCAGTTCAATATTTAATCGTAGAACAATGTGCTACAATGGGATACGAACTACGATACGATGACACAATGAAACACGAGTTTGATAAGAGAAAAAGAAAAAAAAAAAAACAAAAAATAAGCATAAGTACATAATAATATAAGTAAAATAATTAAAAGTATTGAAATTAAGTTATTAATTCTTTTTTTTTTTGTATGTGTTAAGACGTTAATTTCAGACTCATTCGGTTTTCTTTTTGCATTTTTCAAAAAAAAAAATTAAATTTTAAGTTTAGACATAAATTTTATTTCAAGTAAATATTGTAAGTCTAAGGGCTAATTATTGAAATTAACCAATAATATATTTTTTTTCTGTTATAAAGATTCAGTTCTTATGAAAATAAATTATAAGATATTATTAGGTTCACTCCTACACTCTACTGATGGGTTTGCAGGGTAATGATTGATGATCATGGTAATTACGCTTAGCTAAGACCGATCTTTTTTAATTATAATTTCAACATTAATTTCCAACTTTCATTGAATTATCATTAAAACGAATTCTTATTAAATATTATTATTATTAAATAAGATAAATTAAAAAAATCAAGATAAGACTGAACCTACACGAGTGTTAAATAATACAACAAAAAGTATGAAAAGAAAGTTAATTGCATTATTATAATATTTACAAATTGATTAAAAAATATATGTATAAACCTAATTATACAATATACAAATATGTATATACATTATTTTAATATTAGAAATAAAAAAACACAAAAAGAAAAAAAAAATCATATATAGTTAAACTTAGAGCATCTCAAGATATTCGGTTGTAAATTTTAAAAAAAATATAAAATTTTATTATACCTATTTAATTATATAAATAGTGTCTATCTATCTAATAATTTTTTTTTAATAAATATTGTAATTAACCATAATGTTAATGTATAATGTATATTGTATATACAAATTACATATATATTTAAATTTTGAAATGTCTACATTATCTTATCTTTGAATAGCTTCATCCTTAACTCTTATATACAAGAAAAAAAAAAGTTTAAATATCATGTCATATTTCTAGCTTATTTTATCTCTAATCAAATTTGTATTAAAGCTTTAAAAAGATGATTTAAATTACGATATTTATGTTTGGAATAGAAATATAAATTGCATATGTATATAGCTATAAACTTTGGGTACAAATGTCGTATAAGATGAAATTTTATTTCCTAATGTTTCTATGTCAGCACTTTTATCTGAAAATTTCGATTTAATCTTCTTTCTTATAAATTCTACTTAATATTGTTATGTGTCTATGAGCTTCTATCGACTTATTTTAATATACAGTCAATCTGATTTGGCCTAAAACATATTCTTGACAATTCTATTAGTATTATATCTATTTTAAATTATCTATTTTAAATGATTACTCTAAATTATTATTTTAAGTAAGCACTGATAAAGCTAGTAAGTTACTTCACAAATGTCGCTGTTTTCAAAATAAAAATTAATTTATTAGTGAAAGGAAATTCGATCTTTCATTTGATATATATCTGACATCAAAAAACAAAGCTGATTATCAAAAATATTTTTCTCTCATATATGTAGCTTGCATAGTTTATAGTTTTCATTGTCGAACTCTAAATTTTGAAATTCGTCAAACATTGAATTTTTTTAAAGTGTGTAGGTACTTAACATTTATTTATTTAAAAAAAAATATCTACAATTTTTCTCTATTTTTATTTTTTTTTTTTTGTTTATCTTTTATTTTTTTTAAACTAACCTAAAAATTGAATGAAATGTGCTTTAAATTAAATACTATAGATTTTCGAAAACTCAAACTGCTTATATTACAATAATAATATGATATTTGAGATAAGAATTATGAAACATTATTTCGAATTTATTTTATTTCAATTTTTTTTACTTTTTTTATTATTTTTTGTTTATTTAAATTAATATTTTGTTTCCATACACATTGATTTTATTTACTTATTCTATTATCATTTCACTTGTATTAGTAAAATTTTTATTTATTTTTTTTTTTTAAATATATATTTACTTATTTTATATGATATGAATATATGTGAACTGTATAATTATTAATGTGTATTTTAATATGGTTATAAGAGAATTTATTGAGTTCATTTGCATAATATTACCTAGAAAATTAAATTGTAAGGCAGAAATTTGATTATTAATGAAATAATTTTATTTCAACTCAAGTTTGTAATTTTAATAAAATATTTTAAACCTATCATACACTATACAGTTTTTTTTCATAATTTATATTATTTATTTAAATTATAAATTAATGTATTTGTAGGTAAAGCTCTCTATATATATACTATACATTATGTATAGTTATCTTTTTGGAATTTCCATAAAACTCTGACGTCATAGTCATCATCGTTCTTGTTATTTTTCATTAATGCGGTTTTATTGACTTTATCTGGTCGTATATATGTATATATATTTCACAATTTTTTTTTCCTAGTTACTCATTATTAATATAAGATGATACTAAGAATTCAAAGTTATTTCGAATTTTTACGTAATAAATTTTACAAAAATAAAAGTTAATTTAAAATTCCTAAAATGTAGTTAGTCGGGTTTCAATTGAAATTAAAATAATAAACCTAAAAAATTTTATTATCAAAAATATTGCACCAGTTAAATGCAAAATATTTCAAATACTACATACCTGCAAAATATAATATATAATTTTTTTGTTTTTTAATTCTAGAATGGAATTTTTAAAATTATGTTTAATCATTTTTTTTATTATTTTTAATAAAAACTATTTCTTTTTTCTACATATATAGTTATTTTAATGACTTTATATAACTTTTCCATTACCTATTTCAATTAGATATTATAGTAGCTCAAGTTTAGTTCCGATCTTCCAAATATTTCAGTTATCATAGTCCGGTACCAATCTTGATTTTCTTCATAATTCCTCTAAATTTTTTTGCAACAATTTTTCAAAAGGTTTAGGAACAGTCGAAATTATCTCTTTGGGTAATTCTCCTATTCATAATTATATTTTTGATTAGTTCTACTTGGCGCAATAATTAATCTCCGTTAATCATGGTCATTATAAAATATACCTTATTTTCTTAAGTGATTCTGTACAAACTCTTTATATGTATATTTTAATTCTAAACTGCATTTCTTTTAAATTTTTTTATGAAGCTAATATATAAAATTGTGTTGGAAATATTATGCATAACTATATATACAGGATGGTCCGGCTAAGAGCAAAAATATTTTAAGTAGTGATTCCTTGGAGTATTTTAAGAAAAAAAATGTTCAAGACTAGTAGTCTATCTTTAAATTTAACCTGGGCTACAAAGGGTTAAAGAAAATCGGATTAGAAAAATTACATCTAAACAATATGCACTACAGCTCCGAAGAAATTGAAATTAAATCAATACACCTAAGTAAACGGTATGTGTTGGATGAGTATCAGACTTACTGAATAATAGCTGCTCAAACTTAAAACACATTTTTGATATCGAAAAAAGATAGCAAACGTAGATCTTGTAACAAATTTAATTGTTTATAGAGAATCATAAAATGCCTTCTGTGCAACAGGGTTCTTCTAGTTTTAATTAATTATTGAAGTAGGACATTTTATAATTTTTTTTTTTTATTTTATGTTACTCATCACACCAATATACTAAAATTAGTTTTCTTTTCGTTTTTGATTCACATCATCCATTGCAATCTGTTTTATTTAATTCGCCACAACCAGTTTATGGAAATCTATCAAACTATAGTACATATTAGAATAAATATGTACGTTATTCAATTATTTTCTCATACATCCATCATCAGTCCTTTAATTTTAAACAAAAAAGGAATTTAAAAAAAAACCAACACACATTTTAAAACAACAAGAGTCCACAAAAATTACATAAATACAGAACATGTGTTTCATCCAAGATCTAATTATAGAACTTGAAAATATTGTTTTATTTTACTTCATTTCAAATATATTTGTATGTATGTACATAAATAATTCATTTCAGAAAAATGAACACTTCATTATTATTGTAAACTATTTCTCCATATTTTTCAAATGATTTAATTTAATTTTTTTTTTTGGTTTTTACAAAACCAAAATTTTAGAAATCTGAATAAAAAGTTTTTTTTGAGTTAAAATGAAAAATAAAATATGTATGCATATAAATACATAACACATATACGTAAATAGCTAGTTGTTTGTTACTTACAAAAGAGTCTTGCAATAAACGTGATAGAATTTTAAAAATAAAAAAAAATACAATAACAATACACAATAATTGTCAATGATTTTTATTATTATTTGACAGAGTATTCGATATCATTAATAATGGAAGAAAATTTCATTCAAATTGTCAACCACGATTGCATTTTATGTTGGTACTGCATTCTTTAAACTATAGCCATTTGTTTCATCAAATTGAATGTTATTTCGTTAACAGTATGAGTAATATTGACTTTTAATTCGTCAATATTTGCTGTTGCAAATAAACTTATGATTTCAAGTAGCCCTATCGAAAGTATTTCAAGCTAGAACATTTAATTGCATTTTTATTTTAATAAATTTTTGATTCTGCTGACATTTATGACTTGTAATGTTCAATTTTGCTGAAAACTGATCTCATTCAAATCAATATTTTATAAATTTAAAAACAAAATATAATTTATTATTAACTTATGGTGTTGGTACATTGATTTTAATTTGTGCTTCACACCTATTTTGGATGAGTATTGAGTTTTCGTAAATTATAGTGTGTGGTTTTGAATTATTTTATTGTATTATAACAACGTATTTATTTTTGTTAAAAACTCATAATTAATATAAAAAACAATTAACATTAATAAAAATTAATAAATTTATTTAAAATTTATTTTAACAATAATCAAGTTTTTTATTTAAAACTTCCATTTAAAAAAATATTTATAATACAAAAATAAACTAAATAAAGAATTATTATTAATAATTTATTTTTAAAAGCATTTATGGATATCCAGTCCTGTCTAGTAAAATAAATAAATCAGTGAAAAAGTTAAAAAAGAATTATGATTGAAATTGCTATGTGTAGATATATAAATATATTTTTATTTACTACTACACTAATGTATCTATTTCTGTTTAAGTTTTATTTTGTAAAGAAACGATCACGTTGAGATCACGTTCCTGTAAATTCTTCGTTGCGTTGCTTTATTTTCCAGTTAAAGTTACAAAAAAAAATCGTTAAAATGTTAACACTCAACTGGTTATTTTATGTGTTTTTTTTTTTAGTTACTCCATTTGCATAAAATTCATGTTCTGAGAAGTTATTCTTAAGCAGAAAACAAGGCAAGGTAAACCACACATGTTTGTTCATATTTAAAAATACATAAAAAAAACAAGCAAAGAAAAAGGATTCCCCCTTTTGAAGAAACAATTTTTTTTTGCTTTTTGTTTAAAACTGAATATAATATTCTTCATACCTTTTTCAACTGACAAACAATCTGAAATTAATCTGCCTCAATTTTTGGTTTCTTCTTAATTTCATTCTTTGGAATACCTATTTATAAAGCATATAAAATGAACATTATTATTAAAAACAAAATCATTAATAATCATATAAAAGTATATAAAAAGCTTTCTAACTTTCTATAAGAAATATTTCTAAAATTTATAATGTATATATACATATGTACATATATGGTATATGTATATTTAATGAGGCGTTCTCTCCATAAGTCTTGTTTAATTATCGTTAATTGACTATAAACTGACTAAATTGAAACAATTTCGATTAATGTTAGAATTTTATTCAATTTTGATTATAGGTACATAATTGGGTTACGAAAGGATAATATTAACTGTAAATTGCTATACATAAAAATGATATGTAAAGTACAAAAACAGAAAAAAATCCTTTTCAAAAAGTCGCTTTGAATGTTTATTTTTTATCCCGTTATATTGAATTTTCTCGATCACTCTGCCCTTAAACAAAACACTTTATACTCAAAATATGTACATTCACTTGATTCCCTTGATTCAATTTAATAGAAATTTAGTACTTTAAGAACATATTATATCTAGCAGATCTTGTCCCTCATAATTTAGCACTTCTTCGTTACAGCTCGGAGTGATTCAAAACCTTCTTCGTAAAATTCCTTTAGCTAAATTAATACTGCTCAAAATGTCATTCTCGGTTTTGTCTTTCCATCTAGTTATTGGTTTGCATTTGTGCTATTAAAAATGCTATGATTCGTAATTAGAATATATTTATATTTATTGGAGTATGCCCCTAATTTTCAAAAAGGGTGCTAAAATATATAATAGGGAAGGCTAGTATTTTACTTATTAATTTAACTGTAACATTGCTGTTTTGGAAGTGCTTACTAAATCAATTGAATTTGATTTGATTTAATGAATATGAGCCTCTATGTTATCCCTACAAGCATGTGATTTGTCATGCATGACTCTTAAAAGTCTCTTGTAGTAATTAATACACTGTCTTTACAACTAGTATTATGTACTCAATTAACTTAATTCAGTCAATTTTACAATGGAAAAATTTAATTAGATAAATTTTTGGTTTCGTATTTTTATTATTTATATTTTCATTTTCTAATTTCAACACAAAAATATGACAGAATAACATTTTCTAATTCATATTTCTGTTTTTAATTATTATTAAAAGATCTATAAACATCTAAATAAAATATATACATTCAAATTTTAAAACAACATTTTAATCGTATTATTGACGTTAAATTCAAACTTATCTAAGAAAAAACAAATTAAAGAAAAGCATTGAAATCAGTTTTAAATTTCAGCACTTTTTCTGTTAATGGTATTTAAAAACTTAAAACCCATATCAGATAGCATTATGCCTGTACCTGTTTACATACATACAATACATATATACATAAAAAAAAAAAGTATTCGCAATAAGATTCACTTCAAATCAAATATTGGAAGTCTCACAACATTAATGTTAATTGATAAAGCTAAAACTTTTTTCAAGTATATGACTTATTAACTATCGCACTTGAATTGAAAAGCGTTTAATTTTTCTTTTCGTTTTTTTTTCTTTTCTTGTTTTACTGCCTACCTTGTCAGAATATTTACGAAAGCTTATAGTTACTATAAAGTGTATGAATATAAATTTATATAAATTGTATGTATATAGGGTCGTAAAAAAATAATTTATAATTTCGAAATGAAAACATACCTAACTATGTTATTGTTTTGTGAATAATATAAACAAATGGCAATAGACAAGACACTGGATCACCATGTGAGTAAATTAACGAGAAATGTTTAACAGATTGGTGTATACTTTATCTTTAACGACAGAATCTAAAGAATTTAATGGTTAAAATATTTCATCAAAACCCGTCGAATTCTATGTTTTACAAATTAAATATGATGGCTTTAATTATTGATTGGAATACATTTTTAGTTATAGCTGAAATATCCAATTGCTATTGACGAAAAAATAAATTCAACCCTTTGAAAATTATTATTTTATCCTTAATTTATTATTAACCAGCTTCATATATTTTTTATTTCATTTTATTTTTCTTTAAAACTACCAGACATTAAGTTTATAAGGGAAGGTTTACATAAAAATTATAAAATATACATAGCTATATCGTTGTAGTATCTGCAATTGGTTTATAATACTACATATATTTTTTCTCTAGAATCTGAAATAATTTTCATTCATGCATAATTATGTTAATTTAAAATAACATTTTTGTTTTTAACATTCTAGTTTTTATGCAAAACCGGTAATTCTAGTAGGTTGTAGCTGGCACTGCTCTTTATTTCTTAGTTATTTATAATAATAAATTGATGTTATAAAAAATATAATAAAAATAACTTGAGAAAATAGTTGTTCCATTCATCCGAATTTTTAATTCCGTGCTTGGGAACAATACAATGGCTTTGAGAAGTATATATATATATATATATATATATATATATATATTGGTTAATTGATTGAAATAATTTTTAAAAAATTCAAAATATCTCAACTAAAAATTTTGTAACTCAGAATTGTGCAAAATCAGAATTAAAAATAACAAATTAGATTTCTGATACGATCACTTTTACTAAATATGTACTACCAATAAATAATGAATTTGAAGCCACACTGTATGTAGAAAAATGTTCTTGATTATTTTATAAGGATCCAGCCAGGTAAAGAAACAAAAATATTTAATGAGCGACGGCGACATTGTAATTGAAATCTACAAGTATAAACTAAATCTTGAAGTGAATGGAAATTTTAAATTTTTTTTAAATACTTATTCAATACAATATAAAATTTACTAGAAATAATTTAAAAAATCAAAAACAAATAAAAATAAAACAAAAATATCTATAATAATTATCTTTAAGTACTTTTTATTTTTTTGTTGTTCTTTTTTTTTTTTTTATTTTCATGGATTTATTAAGTGTATATAGGTGTTGTGTTGTGTTGTTTGCAAATAATTAATGTAGTTATTGATGAATTATTAGAAATTATCGTACTTGTATGTAATTGATCACATATATATATATATATATATTTTTGTTGAATTCCTTTTTTGATTACCAACATACCCACATATTTCATTATCGAGTTATTTATCATTTTATTATTATACTCGTATCAATAAAAAAAAATTTATGCAACAAGAATTTTTTAATGTACATAATCATGGACGTTTGGTTACAGATTAAGAAAATAACAAAATTTATAAATGTTTACGAGATTAATAATCTAACTCTTTTGGGTTTTTGGTTATACATATTACTTATATAGTTAAGTATAAAATCTCTGGAAAATATTATATCTACAGATAAAGTTCATAAATAATATAATTTTGAAGTTTAAATAAATTATATATACTTACAGTGGGTGCAATTTTTCCATAATTAATTTAAAATATCACAATTTGAATTACATCTGAAAATTAAAAAATTATCCATTTTTGAAGCGATTCAATTGGTCTAATTCATACTTTAGATAATACCATTTTGATGCCATAACTTAACTGAATCACTGGTTTTTTAATTTGTTTTTTCTTTAGGGCATTGTGACCGTTAGCGATTTTTTAATATTGTAACATTCCACCATGGGTTTACTCTTGTCTATATTATCCTTCGAATTTTTATATTATCTAATCCTTCTCTATTTCATAGTCCAAGGTATGCAAATATTATAGGTTCTTTTAATTTTTTAGGACTCATATTAAAATAAAAATCTAAATAAATTACGTATAAATTACGAAAGTGCAACAAATTATGTTATTCCATTGCATATTGCAAAGTATTGTTCTTACGAAACAAAATATTCAACATCCTGTATAAAACAATAAAAAAAAATTAGAATATAATTATTTGTTATTTATAGTTACATTAATTATTTTATCTATGAAAAAACAAATTTTCTAAAGTTTATTTAATATAGTTATCAAGTCATAAACAAACATTGTAAAAAAAATTTTTTTAATTAACTATTCAAAACCATAAAAACATACAATTTATTCTAAACTTCAAATATTATTTCAAACAATTTATCTTGGAAGACAATACAAAAAAAAAATAATTTATTAACATTTTAATAACTATACTCAAACAATAAATAAAACAAAAATACATTTATTATACACTACAATCTTTTACTCTTAAATATTTAAAATTGATCTTACAATAAAAACTGTCATTTATATAATTTATAAATGTCCTTTAGATGTCCTCTAAATACATTTTTAAATATTTTATTTATTTTTTTATAAAAAAAAAATATATACCTACAAATACACTGAACAACTGTCTTAATTTCATATATTTATTTTAAAAATACACAAAAAAAAATGTATCTAAATAACAGCTATTTAAGTATTTACCCAGTTAAGTTAATAATAATTCTCCCTTTGGGGGAGTTAAGCCTTTTTATTATATGTATATTGGGATTAATTTGTAAATATAAATACATTTAAAAGCCATATGAAATGAATAGTTATACTCGTATTGTGATCTCATCTAATATTTTTTGAATTATTCATTTGGTACATACTAATAGTACATAATATTTATTTAATTAAATAAGATCAAATAACTAAAATCATATTAGACTGATTTCTTAAACAAAATTATTGAAAGTAAGTAACTAATTATAAATTCTATAAATATTATTTTGGCATTATATACTGGTATTTTCATTATTTTTCACTTTGTTCTTCATTTTTTCTTTTCAATTCAATTTCTTTGTGGTGAGAGGATTTTATTTAAAAAGAATACTTTTGCTATTTTGAATGTATGAAAAATCGTCTTTGAATAATTGAAAATGTAAAAAACATCCAATATAATTTTGGGTAATTATTTACTACCCAAAAAATCCCAAAAAAAAGGACGATATTTTTGGCTTACTTTCATAATTAAAAATTACCGAATATTTCAAATGAAAAATCGCTCGAATAAAAAATAAAAAATTGCCTACAAATTGGTTTTGGCTTTTTGCATATTGCGGCTCACATACATATACCAATAAACTTTTTTAATATCTAGTTTCAATCAATCCACTTTTTAAACTAAAAAATTTCGAAATTATTCAATAATAGTAAAATTTGCTTACTATGTAATTTAACATTTTTTACAGTTATTTTTACGTTCTAAGGTATCAAGAAGTAAATGTAATAAAGCAAATCTACAGTAACTGTTTTATGCATTTATATTGTATAACCTATAAATATTGTGTTTTACTTGATTTCTTAAAAATATACTGAAAATAATTATTGTATTTTATGTTAAAAGCAACCACACTATCAAATAGTCAACATATACATATAAGTACATCATACATTAATTTTAATTAATTAAATTAAAAAAATCCCAAAAATCAAATAAAATCTGACATTATGTTATTAATTTCATTATCTATACTTTCTTTGTACATAATTATTTTCTTTCAAGTTTTTGTTTTTATTTTATTTTAATGAAATGTTTTGCTAATAATGAATATTAACTAGTTAAATCTTATTCTGAATGCATGATTCAAATAAAGAAACTGAACCAGAAATTAACGTAGAAGACAATATATGACTACCATTAAAATTGATGATATAATTTTTCTTTTGATTGCAAAAATTTCCGTAATAAATACAGTAAGTGAAAAAAAATGTATAATAATAGTGTTGTATTCTAAATAAAATTAGAATAATAGCTGTAATATCAGGAATACTATAGTTTCTATACTATAATATCGATACTACATGTTTTATATGGCCACATCACATCAAAGTTAAATTGAAAAAAAGTACTATTTTAATTAAAACTAATCGATTGAAACTGAAAAAATTGAATTGAAGATATTGTTATTCATTTTAACATCATTCTTAAGAATTAAATTACTTGTTTAAAATGACACTTGATTGAACACATTTCAACCATATAGGTGATGAAGTTAACATATATGATATATTATGTACATAATAATGATATGAAAATAAGTTAGGCTCATATTTATCCAAATTGTGTTATTTAATTTCATTTTTAATCTGACCTGAGACTTGACCAGTGCTGAGTAAAACGAGTAATCATATTAATATGTTTTTCATTTTAAATTTTTTTGAGTATGTCTCATTAGACACAGAACTTGTTCATAAGTGATTTACTTTTCACTAATTCTGATATTTCTTATGTTGGTTAAATATTTTTGGTACTTACTGTATGTGTCGAGAAATATTTTCTTCTATACAATTATTTAAGAAAAATTAATAAAATTGCGTGTCCTGTGTGTGTTGCGTTGTTAAGAGAACAATTTAACAGTACATTTAAATAGACCTAAAATATATCACTATATAATATGGATATACTTATATGTATGTAAGAAAAATAATAATATATAGTTAATTAAGGTGCGTAAAATTACCATGCGTTAGTCATCATTCAATTTAATGAACATCAAATGTAAGTTTATATTGTACACATGTATTCTAAAGTGACACAATTCACAAATCGAAATGTATGAGTTATTATTATAAATGAATTTTTATCTAGCGATAAAAAAATTATTTTCTTAATTTTATTTTTTAATTTGTAAGAAGTGTAACAGTCGTCGATTTCCACAATTCAAATTCAATTGTCATATATTTGATAAAAATGACATATTTTTAGTTGTTAGTTTCAAATTTAGAGCGAATGTGTGTGTTATTGCAAAAGCATTACACTTATTTTGTATTTTGAGAAAATAAGTGTTCAATTTTATATATATATATATTTATATGTCATAGAAAATATTCTGCAAAACTTGCAATTTTTGATATTTCTGAAAAACTTACATATTTTGAATTGTGTTACTTTCAATTACATATGCAATATTTGGGGTGTCATTATATTTGTATAGTTATTTTGTGTTGTTATTCTAATGTACAGGATGTTAACAAATTAATAACAATTCTTAAATTTTAGCAGTTCGGTGTGTTAAAGTGAAGAAATAATTCCCCGTAAAGTTTGTATTGAACTATAAAAATACTTTTTTAAACAGGAGGAAAGACTAAGAAAATTAGGAAACTCTAAATAATATTTTGTTCAAAATAGTTAAATTTTTGTTCAATTTAATCATATTTGATCGCATTAACTTCAAATCAAAAAGGTCTAAAGTGATAGAAAAAAAATTAGATTCATATAAAGCCTTAGAACGAGAGAAATCTCTTTAGGCATTAAATGGTTGAAAATAAATAAATAAATGGTTGATAATGCCTTAAAAAAACGCATTTCACACTTATTAACTATAGCCTAGAGTCTAAACTACAGTTATAATAATACATTAAATAAAGTTTCAAATAAGGTTTAAGAGCTCGTACTTCATTTTGTCCTATTTTATTTACATAAGCATATGGTTGCGATTTTAAAGAAATAAAACAAAACGGACTAATTTTAAAAGTCCCATTATACTGTACAGTGTTTTGTTCATTTTAATATTATCATTTCAACACAAATCACAATTAAAACGAAACACCCTGTGCATCAATACTATAGAGTAACATTATTAAATGCTCTATTTTTTTATTACCTTTTTTTTTTATATAAAAGAAGGTTGATGAGTAGTGATGGTGATGAAAAATATTATCATGAACTTGTTTAAATATAAGAAAATATTTTTTTTAGATATTTTCATAATAATTTTCTTAAAAACATTTATACAATAATGGATCTAAGGGCAAAAAATAAATGTTCATGATAAATGGCGCCAGTTTACTTTCTTTTGTGTTGTCAATATAATATAAGACATGAAACATATTTATATGCATATATACATTCATCTAGATACAAATATATTATGTACGTGTCTAATTTTTGAAATGACAGGACATTTTTGCTTTCTTAGATAGTCTTAAATATTTTTATGTTCTTGTGTTTAATTAAATTATTAATAATCTTTACAATTTAAATAATTATTCTAGAAATCATAAAATAAATAAATGATCAATTCAATAGAGTGTGAATATAATATTTAGAAAATTGAAGAATTTTTAAAGAAAATTTTCAAATAAATTAATTAATGCTTTTATATTATACAATTTGACATTTTATTTAAAACAAATTTATGAAATTGAATAAAAATTAACAATGTAATATAAACAATTAAAATGATCATTTTATGATAAGCTAATATTATTTTTTTTTAAATATTTCTTTCTTCTTTTTTTTTTGATAAAAGATATGTCAAAATATCAAACTCTTATGTGATAGAAGCGAAAAGAAGTAACAATTCTTGAATTGATGGTGAATAGTTTGCCTTGAATTTTGAAATGATAATTTTAATTGTAATATGAAAATCAAAAGATACATATTTTCCAAACAAATAATCAAAGTAATAATATGTAATGAAAAGTTGACCAATTATGAATTAAATATAGCTACCCAAAATGAAATTCAATTACAAAATAAAATGGCTAGTATAGTATAATATTTCAATTATTATGTTTCATCAAGCTCTACTTTCATGTAAATTTATTATGTGCGAATAATTTAAATTCCTTTTGTCAAACCATTATTCAATCATTGCCAGCTTTAATTCGATCACAAATTCGATTTAAAATTATACAAATGAATGATTTTAAATATTTTTATTAATTTTTTTTTATATTTACAAAGTTAATTGAAATATTATAACTACTGATAAAAAAATTATGTCATTCTAAAATATCGTTATTTATAAAAACAAATAAAACTATTAAAGAAAATTGTGCTTT
This sequence comes from Argyra leucocephala, assembly GCA_963942445.1. NCBI lineage: Eukaryota > Metazoa > Arthropoda > Insecta > Diptera > Dolichopodidae > Argyra > Argyra leucocephala. The sequence goes on from OZ012680.1 coordinate 151,102,600, forward strand.
AATTTAAACATGTATAGTCAAAAATATCTGCATTAAAACCAATTCCAATTAATAATAAGTTTCTTTAAGTGCTGAGAAATTGTTTATTTTTAATTTTTTTTTACGCTCATCTCGGAATTATGACTGCATTCATCAAAATGTTCATTAATCATTTATCGGAGCGTTTGATGAACAAAAAATATTTAAAAATAAATACATACATACTCAAATATAAATAAAATAAAAAAAAAATAAAAAACAAAGTTCTTCCTCAACTCATAATTCTTACATCAGACAATTTCTATTAATACTTATATTTTTAATATTATAATATTATTGATATAACCAAAGGCTAGACAAAGTTGAATCGTTTGTGTTTCCTTTTTTTTCAAAAATTCTTATTTTTGTTTTTTTTTTTTGTATACAATAAACACTTTCAGATTTTCACATCAAAATATTCACATGTGTGTTTTTATTTTCTGAATATTACTAATATCTACTAAAAATTACAAAAAAAAAAAAATTGCCTCTTCCTGAACTCTTTCTTTATCTGGTCTACTCACAACACATTTTCCCTCCTACAAATTTATAATTTGCTTTACAAATAAGCACAAAAAAAGCAAAATAAATTGAAAATTTTGGAAAATTATTTTATCTTATATTTTTTTATAAATCACTTTCTATACTTACCTAATGTTTTGTACATTGAAATTTTCTATTTATAAATTTTAAAAATTTTATGAAAATTTTAAAAATAATTTTTTTTAAATTTTATTTGCTTTAAAACTATATGGTTTTTGGTACGTAATGAGAAAAAAATTGACACTCAGTATTTTCTAGTTGAAAAAATGTGCGTCATTACTACATTAATTTAAGGCCATTATTTTTTTATTTTGCTTTTGTTTTATATTATTTTTTTTTTTTTTAAATATCATTAGTATTAATTTAAAAAATGTATTTTATATTCAAAAATTTATTATATGTCAGCTATGGAAAATAGATTTTGACTGAAAAAACAATCATCGTCATACAAGGAATTTAACAATGTCTTAAGTTTTTAGAAAACTGGAAATTGTCATCATATTCGAAATCGTAGTTATATCTTAAATATTGAATAAATATGTGCAATTGCAGCAGAAGATAGTTTGTTTTAACATCTGAACAGTTGAAAACAGTTTTCGGTATAAATCGAAATCGAAAAAGTAAAATCCTTATCCTTGACAAATAAATCACAATTAAAGTAATGACTTAGTATATTGAAGATAAAACAAATGAAAAAATGTTTTCTCTTTCTTAAATGGGATTTTCATGTTTTATAAATTAAACAAAATACCTTATTACCTTGTATTTAAATAAAATAATGTTGTTTCTTAGTTACTAAAGTGAGTGCATAAGCAATGTTTCCATTTCCAGCTTACATCCACTTTTATCAATACACCAATTATCATTTGGTAGTATTCTACCTAAGACTCAACATTTAACCAAATATTCAATAGTAACAAATTAAAATCGTTCAAAAATAAAAATTAACAAAATAAACAATTTTTTTGAAATATTTTTATTTTTATTTACTAAAAATCATCATAAATGAGAATAAATTGATTTTAGTTTTGTTATAATATATATACATATGTATACATATCGTAAATAGTATTTCAAAAATATTACGATAAATTTCTAATAAAATAATTCCAACAAATATCAGGCATATCTGAACTAGATGAACATACATTATTTTATTGGACTAAATTAGACTATATTAATCTAGTAATGCGTTAAAAAAGTAAAACGTCATTAAAAATTAAAATTTCATTTGTAAAATGCTTCTTTGAAAGTCTTTAAAATATAAATGTATAAGTCCTCATACTCTTCTTCCACTTTAATTATTTATCGTATTTTACTATTTTATTTCAAATCATTCCAATTTTCAAATAGAGATTTCCAATCATAAATCAATTATTCGCAATCGTAAATAATTGTATCAAATTTCACAAATCATTTCTTCTATAACTTATACTCATCACACGTTAAATAGAATTTCGCAATTTATGTAAACTTAAAATAACATTTTTAGAATATTTCTATAGTAAAAAAAAAGCATTATATTTTTTTTTAAGTTCCCTTGAGTTTCCGTTTAAAATTTTCCATCAAGGAAATTCAAATAAGTATAGATGAATACAAAATGACTTTATAAGCAATAAATAAAAATACGATTTATTATGTGCAAATTAGTTAAATTAAATTAATTCACATCATTTTGTCACAATATACCATCGCATTAATTGAATGTACATAATATATTTTATATATATACAGGATGCTAAAATAATTTAATAAACGGTGCATTAATTGCAGTAACTGCCAGAATGTATCAAATGGTAGATAGTTTAGAAAAGAAGTGAAATATTTTATTCTAGCAATATTTGTTTAAGTACGATGGGACAATTATTAAGGTCTCTTATATTATAAATTATTATTTGCCTTCCATTCGAATATACATCTTATATTTAATTTTATTAAGTTAAAAATTTTATTAGGAACCAATTTGAGCTTCTAACGAAGGGGTGGAAATTTTTGATATTAATGCTTTCAAGGTCACCCAGCGAGTTCAGAAAGAAGGCTCCTAGAAGGGTTTTCCTTTTATGGTAGACACCAGGGCAGGAACAGAGTAGGCGTTGAATAGTTTCGTCCTCCTTCCCTCTCTACATGTTCTCCAAAAATCGTTTAACATAAGGTCTATTACCTAAATTTTAATTATATTTTTAATTAATTCAATTGGAAACATGTTATGAGATAGCAATTTGACCGTTTATTGATGTTTTTTTATTTGAGTGTATGACTGGATGAGCATTAAAAATAAAAATTCGAATTTATATGCTTTATGTATATATTGCTGCACTTTTGGAGGTAACAAATTTTTTTATGTCAACCAAATACCAATATTTAAAAACTATAATTACAAAGATGAAAAATTTATTTTTTGCGATAATAAATGTTTTGAAACCAAAAAATAAATTAATTTTTGTTCCTTTTAAATTTTTATCAGTCGACCGTTTTATTCGACACAAAATTTTTTCATAATATAAAACATTTCAATTTTTATCGCCAGCCGAACGAAATGTTTAAATGAATATAATCGACATTATTAATAACTGAAATATCAGTTTCTGTCTGTTTTAACTGCTAAAATTTATCTTTGTAAAACTTCATAAATATTGAATTGAGTCTGAATATAGTTTTATTGCAACACCCTGTATATATATAAATACATATATTGAAGTATTTTTAAATCTGAATAAATTTAATTAAATTAAATTAATTCGAAGGTGTTTTAATTATCTAATAGAAATATAAATAATTACAATGATTTTGCATCTATAAATACATGATTTTAAAAATCTTATAAATCAATTTTTATTATATAATATATATATATTTTTTTTTGTACATATTAAATTTAATTCTATTGAATTTCAATACTTTTTTAATTTACGATTTTATTGTGTGCTTTTCTTTTTGTTTTTTTGTTTTATTTTTTTTCAATTTCAAATTTATTAGATAAAAACTTTAATGATAATAATTGAAAAATTAAATTGTGAAGAAAAAACCTAATTAATAAATAATAACAGCAGCAACAACGACTAAATAAATATTTAAAAAAATTCACAACGTTTCTTTCAGATACTTTTCAGATACTCTTTTATATGGTTAAATAGTTTTGATATTAATATCTATTAGATAACAATTTTGGAAAAAATTTTAATTTGTGAAATTTCTTAATTTACGAATTTATTAACCTGCAAAATTATTGTCACGTTTAGTAAGAAAATAAAAATAAATCTTAAATAAAGTATTGAAAAAACGATTTCATAAATTCAAAATTTTTTTTGAAACACATTACATATATACCTACTCCGAATGAGGTATAAATTGTGCTCTCAATGTAAAAAGGAAATCAAAATTAATATTTTTTACTCAATTCTGATTAAAAACAAATGCTTAAGTATAGTTATAGTTATTGGAATTCTAATTAATTCATAGAAAACTGGTTTTTTGTTTTTAAATTAGTAAGACAGAAAAATAAAACTTGATTTTTCTTCTTTTATTTTTCTTATTAATTATATTTTATTTTCTTGTCTACCTGCCTGCAAAATCAAAATGTGCATTCGAATTATTCTGAATTATTTTGTATTTCAATTAATAACTTGTTTGTTTGTCTCTCTTTTCAATATTTCTTCGAATTGTATCAGCTGCTATACATACAGATATTCTTTAACCGTATATTTAAAATCCCTCAACTGTTAATTTTACAAATTTACCATGTAAAATCGTGTAACAGTTCATAAAAATCAAGAATAATTTTTTATATTGAAATTTTTAAATTCATAAACCACGAAGAATAATAGCTGTACATTTTCGACATTGCGAAACTAAAAAATTGACTTATTCGATTAATATATTTGTATCTGGTCACACTTTGAAAATTTCTAAGTAAAACTTCCACTCGTAAAATACTTTTCATTAGTACATGAGTTTCGCATGAGATAAATTTATTGTCTGGTATTACAAGTCGTTTGGAAATAAACATTGAAAGTTAGAATGCTGAAAAACATTTTTGCTGTTGTACTTTGTTCATTTTACTCAGAATTAAGCCACCCTAAAATGTATTTCTTAAATTTAGAAATAACTTTAACTCTAATATTAATTTACAGAACTCTTTTTTTTTGTATTTATTTAAATTACTTGATTTTTTAATTTGCATTTGAATGAAACCAAAAAAAAAAAAAAATAAAAAAAAAAACAATGACCTTTATCAAATTTCTGTTAATTGCTTAAAAGCATAAAAGCAACTTAATTGCTTAATGTTAATTAGTTTTCAATGAAAATTAACTACGATTTAAATATTAATTTATTTGACTTTTTAAATTTCAAAATTTTAATAAAGTTACTTACTAGCTAAATAAAACAATCGTAACCACATAATATAGCATCATCATCTCTCGGGTTATTGAACACCAACTAAAAGTGTTAAGTTAAAAACTTATAAGGAAAGAACTACTTTTATAACAATAAAAATAAAAATAGAAAATTGTAAATGGTATTTGAATTCAATGAAAAAAATAATTTGAATAAATATAGAGCAAAATAAGTTCCAATGAAATAAGCCTCGATTACACGATAAATGCCTGTTGATTATAACGCTGATTGCACGTTCACTGTTTCAGTCAGTTTTAACTAAAGACCTATATATTTGTTTTAATAGAATACTAAATAGTAACAGTAGTAATACTAAATAGCAACAGTAGACCAGTAAACTGTGAACCAAAATCAATTCAATGTATGCCGAAATCATATGGTTTTCAAAATTACATAAAAATGTGATTTAATTATTTTTGAAATATCACAAAAAAATTGAGGAGATAATTACAACTAATTTGACGTGTCTATAAAAATTTTAAAATTATATTTTAACCTATAGATTCTAACTAATAGATTCCAAATACGCTTACCCAAATTAATCATACCCACAATATGTTTGTGCGAAATTTGGTACTACCATATCCAAAACATATTTGTTTGCGCAAGATTTACTGAAAATATACTATTCGGAACTATTGCTTCTGGTCTATTGGAAATTCTGACATACTGTTCGGAATTATTGGGAACTGTTCGGAACTATTGCTTCATTTTCTTGTAAGTACATTTAAGCATGTACAGAATGTAAATTCATTCTCAAATGGAAAATTTTACAATACAACTTTATTTGTTCAAGAATTAATAATGGTGATAAAAAAAAAAATCTTATAAAAAAATTCTTAACCAATTAAAGTAACATTCAAACGCCTTCACTGTTTTTTACGGTAGGTACAAAAATCTTCCAAAAAATATCTTCTATAAAAAGATAATCCTCATTAGCATATAAGTTGCTTTATTTGAGAGATGTTGTTTTTGTTTACAAGAAGTGATATATATACATACTTATATATATAAAATTTCAATAAATTGTTATTAAAATTTAAACTCGTCTTGAATAACTCTCCAAAATATCAAAATCATAACAAAAATAAATTCAAATTTTGTTTTTTCTATTTTTTTATATATTTTTATTTTGTTTTTGTTTCTTAGAAGCGATTAAAGAAGATTGGGTATGCAAATTTGATTTCTTCACAAAAAAAAAACCAATTCCAATTACATTTCGACATTAAAAATAATTTGCAGATGGGATTGGTTTTTTATTTGTTTTTATTTTGATTTCTATTTGAAAAATACAACCAAACATTTATCATTGTCATTATTTCTGACTGTTTTTTGTTTTTTGCTTTTATAATTAATTTTTTTTTTTTAATTTTGAAAATAAAAGAATTTTATCAACAAAAAAAAACTATTTATGTGTTATCAACTCTTTTTTAGATAATAATGAATTTTCTAAATAGGGAAAAATAAATATCTGTAAGATACATTATCGGCTTTGCTTTTTTTAATCAGCAACACTCAACACTCAAAATGATATATTGAAGAATCCACGAATTCATTCTCAATTCTCAATTCATACTCCACCATCAAATTTAGGATTGTAAATTTTTAAATTCAAATTTCGAAATCCTATAAAAAACACTAATCAAGATTTTTCAAAAAAATTATTTCATAAATTTGGCTCTTTGTACTACAAAATTATTTCTGTTATATTTTATGCTATTGTTGTTTTTGTAGAAATTTGTTTAACATTTCATATCTTAATTAAAATCTTATTCTTCATCAAACCAACATTTATTTATTTATATTAATTCAAGTTTGTTGATTAGCAGTTAGAATTTTTTATTGATTTTGTAAATTTGATCCTTCATATGAATCAGTTCACTTGACAATGCTTACAATATCTAATTTATTAATTAATTTATTTAATTAATTAATTAATATCTTTCTATAGTCTAATAAATTATCTAATAAAATTACTCTCTATAATTATTATAAACTTAATAACACCTTTTATTACTACTATTGACATTATTACATAAATAAATTCGATTAAAAGTCGCGAGACATTGATAGTAAAACACTTTAAACAATAATTTTTTTCATTTTTTTTTTTCGTTGCACTTTCAGCATAAACAAAAACAATAATAAAATTCAATGTTAAAAAATGGTTGTAAAGATAAACAAACACAAGTTGAAATTACTTCACCTCGTGTTTAATACACTATAAATTCAACAAACTCAAAAAATAAAAATTTTTTCTCAAAAACAGATTGTGAAAAACACCTACATAAAAAGTTAAGCCTGTGTTGTTCTTGATATACGAGTATTTAAAAAAAAAAAAGAAAAATTAACTGAACGTGACTTCCAATTTAATTTTGAATTAAGATATGTTTTTGAATTAATAAAGAGTTTATCAACACATAAACATTCATGATAATTATTAGCTTAATAGAAAATCTAAATTAGGTGCTCTTCCTAAAAAATAAAAACAAAAATTGTTGACAACTTTAAATACATAAGGAATCGATTTGTATAGTGATTGCCTGGGAACATATAAACCAAAAACCTATAAACATTAGTACTATATTTAATTCTGACCCCATGGAAAAATTTTCAAATGACTGGCAATAATCGCTGGGTGGTGCAATAGGTAAAACGCCTGCCTTTCAACCGAAGGTTCCATAGGTTCGATTCTCGATGAAGTATAAAAGAATGCTTTATGGATTTTTCGACCTGATGGTCCAATTACCTTTTGTCATTGGCATTAAATAAATGAAAATTGATTGAGAGTGTAATCTGGTAACAACTTAAATAAAATGAAGCAATTCTATTTAAGAAGGTTTAGTCCCTGACAATAGCAGTAATTTTCCACATTTAATGAGTTTATAAACCAGTATAATTTGATAAATAAATGCTCCAAAAACATTGTAGGAAAATATCGTAACATAAACTTGCAGTACCCTGCTTAATTAAGCATGAAAAGGCACGTAACCATTTGAATAAATAAACGGGTGAAACCATTTGAAAAATATTAAGCTAAATTCCTTATAAATATTTTAAAACCTATTTAGGTTGTTGTCTCTAAAATAAAAATATGGGTACAAAATAAAAATTAATTTATGTGTATAAAACTATAATTAGCACAACACTAATATTAGGTTTTACCTTATCGAAAGTTAATAAAAAAATTACCCAAAATTAATAAAATTTAAATTACTCATTGATTGAAATTTTAATCTATACAGCAATAACCTCAAATGATTTGTTTCATTAGAATATCATAAAACGAACCTCTGAGGCTTATATGATTAATTCGGAATCAAATCATATTAAATAAAATTGTTGATTATTAGAATTGATACAATACTAGAAAAATTGTTGATTACTTGATAACTGGAATAAATGCACTTAATTAATTTAGAATATATTCTACCGTAAGTTTAATTCAATTTATAGTTTTATTTATACCTATTTTATTATTCATCATCAGTTTCAATAGTATATTACTTATATTCATTTATTCAAAATCGAATTTGTATTTTAACAATAATTAATTATAATTATCTGGAAAAAATAAAATAATAACAAAAAGAAAAATAATTTATATGTAAGTAAAGTATGCATGTACAAATTTTCAGATTGAGAATAAAATAATGCAATAATTTGTTTATACCGTGTTGCAGGGTATAGCACCTTTATTGAACATTTAAACTTTATAAATCGAATTATATAAACAAAAAATTAAAAAAAAAAAAAATGCTCATTCGTTAAGACTGTAGATACTTCATAACAGTTTTGATAGGAAAAATATGCATTTTATTTCATAAATATTTCGAAGAGATGTGAAATTTTATTTCAGAAAAATTTAGCCTAAATTCAAAGTCAATAACTAGGAAGTACTTAGTCTCAAGCGTTAATAAAGGATGTAACTTACTTCCGGAATATGAAACTTTATAAATTAACAAAATTTTACTAGAGAAAATTTGACTTTATTTAACTAAAAAATATCTGATTATTAATAATAATTGTTAAGGCAATTAATTCCTAAAATTTTGTGTGTCAAATTTTTTGCAAATTTTACATAACATATAATTTTCGATAAACCAAATTTTTCTTAAAGAATATTTAATTAATTTTTGTGTGGATCCGGTAATTGAATTTGACGTTAAAGGGTTTAAAATATTTTTTTGATATAGATTATATAAACAGATGCTTGTTTTGTTTTTATTCGATATTCAAGTTTGATATTATCTGCTCTTAATAATTTACATCACAATTTTATTTCCTGTAATTGTGTGCAAATGAATTCAACAATTTTTTAATATAATAATTAATTACAACAAAAATAAAATAACTATTATTTATTATCATAATAAAATATTATTATAAATTTCAATAAATTTATATACTAGAAAATTGTTGGCGATGATCTTGATTAAATTTTGCATTCAATATAATTTTAAAAATAATTATTCTCTATATTCTATACTATTATTATATTGTTTGATTATTGTTACAACGATATTTACATAATATTACTAAGTGTATAATATTGATTTCAATTTCGCAAAATAATAACTACACAGAAATTATATTGTAAAAAGGTTAGTTTCATAATTAAACAGGTGTTATAATCCTGAACTAATTCACAAGCGAATCACAGCTAATATCAATAATAATATTTGTGTACTTATATTATAAATCTCATTAATTTTAATTGTCTGTAACTAAAGTGTCAATTTAATTGGTAATAAATTTTTAAAACTATAAAAATAATAATTGTTTTTAAAATCAAAATGAAGTTAATAATATAAGATACATATTATTATGTTTGTTAATAGATTAGTTTTGAATTAAAAGATATTATTATTAATTTTAGTTCAAAATTCATAGTCTATAATTCAGCTTGTTCTAATGATCAATTATAAAATTACGAATGAGTGACAATTAAGTCTGACGACTTAGACAGCCACTTGTTATTATCTATCTATCTAGAACTGTGTTACAGTAATGAAATACCTATCTATTTAGAACTGAAGATAAATGAAACTTGCAGGAATATTGTTAATAAAAATCTTGAATATTTGCAGCTTAAAACGATAAAAATTTCAGGTTCTGGTAATGTTCGTATTTTTTGTAATTTTCAAATTGGTTTCCTTTTGTGTTTTTAATATTAAATATTTAATTTAGAAAGACAAATAAATAATCAAATCAACGTAAATTGCACAAACTCTCTAATAAATAAACCACGTGATACAACTACTCACTACCTGTTTTCTAAAAAATAAATTCTTCAAAAAAATATTTATTGTTTCTAAGCAGAATATTTTAAGAATTAATAATTGAAGATAATTAAAACTAAACAAAAAATAAATAAATAAAATCTGTTAACAAAGAATCTAATTATTCCAAGACGAAATTTAACTACCATTAAACAATATTGTATTAACGTATTAACATCAATAGAAAACGAAAATTTTATTTCAATTAACATGTTTTTTTTTTTTTTTTTTATTTCGGTATCGGCTTAATTAAAGTTGCTTTCAAAAACCATTTTTGTAATAAACTTCTCATATAACTGTTGATAGGGTAGGGTTCCTTTTTTCAAAAGCTTTATGAGCATTACTATAATTTTTTTTTTTTATATTAAAATATTAAAACTATTTTAAAGAATTTTTTAAACTTATACTTGCTTATACTTCAGTACTCATTTTGATATACGTATATTTAATATATATACACATATATTTATTTATATATATTATGTATTCTTATAAAGCCAGCAATAACAATATGCTGATTACTCTTGAATTTTAGAATTAAGAAATTATATGATAAGAATAAAAAAAAAATATATTGTCAATAATATTACGTAACATTACTTTTTTAGTTTTGCTTTTTTTTTACCGTCGGTGAGTATGATTTTGAAGTTCGATCACAAAAAAAATTGAAATAAAACTTTTTGAAAGTTAAGATATAAATAATAATAAACTTTAAATGTATTAAATTAAAAACGTAAAAAAATAAATAATTCTCAGAAAAAATTGAATGTTTCGTCAAGTTATCAAATGAATATAAAATTCATAAAAACAAAAAGAAGAAATAATAATATTATCTTATTATAATACAATTTTGATGGATAATTTTGTTTTTCAAGACATAAAAAATGTTAACTTGAAAAATGAATTATCGATGACAGTGTCTACTGAAATATTTAATTGTTAATTTTTTTTTTTTTCATTTATTTTATCATTGAAAATAAAAAAAAATTAATAAATAAATAAATACGTTGAAAAAGACAATAATTAAAAATAAAAAAAAAGTCTGAAAATTATCAAAAATATAACAAAATGAAATGATCAGACAGAACTCTGTCTGAACCAGTCTACTGACCGTTGAACTGATTTTTTAGTATTCACGTCCTTTACCAATAAACAAATATGTATGTGGTTAGATATACATATATGTATACATTTTTTCTCCCCCTATACCATTTTAAGTAGATGTGGAATCGCATTTTCACCTTTCATACATTAAATATGAAAATTTGTTATAGAAACGGAATTAGATTTACAATACAATCATTTGTAAGATGATCCCATTAGTCCAATAAGAATCTAATACTATATTTATCAGTAGAATTAGGCACTGCAAACACTTTTAAAAGTTAATCTGTATTTTTCTGTATCAACATGTTAATCTGTAATCACATTTATATAAATTTTATTTTTTAAATTTTTAAATACAAAATGAAAAGTAGAACATCCGAGCACCGATTTACAATTTTAAAAATTTAGACAAGTTTACTTTTTTAATTGAGTTTTATTTTTTTTATCCTATTATCAGTAGTTTCTATTATATTATAATACCTTCTTGTACATCTAATGCGGTACTATAATTTATTACATCTAAAGTTGAACGAGTAATATTTTTATATTTAATTATTTATCAATTTTCTGGTATATCCACTAATTATTCTACATTTAATTATTACTACAATTAAATATTATGAGGGACTAGAATACCGTAGTTCCATTTTACTTAAATAAGTTATTATCAAATTATACTTAATTTTTTTAAATCTTTATTATTTTATGGATAATAAGCAATTAAAAAAAAAACAATTAAATATTCATGCACTGAGCGGGACGACACAGGAACAGGAATTGATAGTCAGATTACATAACTAATACATAAGTACATACTTAGGTATAGGATTATTACTTTTCTTTCTTATCACATTTTATAAACCAAAAAATAACATAATTTTCTAAAATGAAATCTAAATAATCGCATGTTACAGATTATAATGTAACAACAAGTGGAATAAGCGGGCCTTATTTTAAACCAAATTAATAAAACCTTAAAAAAACAAAAAATACATTTTTTTTATATAACAAAAAATCCGTGTGACGCATTGCTTTTTTTTTATCGGGAAATTAGAAATGACTAGCTATCAGAATGGCGTCAATTGATTTTTGTTTTATTTAATAATATGTGAAATTGCTTTTGAATGTTTTTAAATTATATAATGACTAATATAGAGCTGGACAAAGAAAGAGAAAGAACTATTCAATATTTTGTTTATGCTGTTTTGAAACTTTTGAATTCATTGAACTCATATATACAGCACATACTTATACCTAAATAATTTTTTCTGTTTATATTAATTAATAATTTTATTTCTTATTTTTTTTTTAATTAATTCATTTATTTATTATATTTTTTTTTATCTAATTACAGCTAAAATTCTTATATTTTACGTAGTATTTTATTCGGCATTAGCTGGTTTATTTGCAATATGTTTACAAATTCTATTTAATACAATAAGTTTTGATGAACCAAAATTTAAACTAAAAGATTCATTAATTGGTAACAATCCTGGTATGGGATATCGACCATTGTCTGAAGAAACAGAACGTGGTTCAATTATTAAATATAATATTGATAATCAAAAAGAATCAGATTATTGGATTGAATTGTTAGATGATTTTTTAGCACGTAAGTAAAATATTTAAATATACGTCATCAGGATATAGAACGCAAAATAATAATAATACATAATTTAATTATTAATAATATATTTATTAAATTAAAAATTACAATAACAAAGATTTTCTGTTTTTTTTTAGCATACAGAAATAAAGCCTTATTACAACATGGTGGTATAAATCAACAACATTGTAGTTTTAATTCAAATATCGTTGATGGTAAATCATGTTCAGTAAATATTGATCATTTTGGTCCCTGTTCCCCAAAAAATAAATATGGATACAAAAGTCAGAAGCCATGTATATTCTTAAAATTGAATAAAATTTATGCATGGGAACCACAATATTATGATGTTAATGATTTACCAAAAGAAATGCCAGCTGATTTAAAAAAACATATCGAAAATTTATCACCAGAAGAGGTTTGTAATCATTTATTTATTATCATCACTTTCAATTCATATAACAAAATTATTGTCTTATTCACAAGTCTTTTTATTTTTTTGTTATTATATTACTCCTATCTGTAGAAACGATTGTACTTGCACTGAAATTGTATTCGAGTTTTGAATTGCCATTGGCATTTTTCCTAACTTGTTAACTGAATTGGATCAGTCTATGGTTTTTATTGGTTTGCTAATGATGGGTGATGTTCAAAATTAATTAAATTTTTATTTTGTTGGTAATATGTAGCCCTTTATTGTCCTTAAATTTCTTCGTAAGTATCCTCTTCATTTTACCTTTCACTCTTAATAGTTTTTCAATTTGATAAATTTCAATAAATTATTTTTCAGTATTCAATAAGTTGACTTAAATTCACAAAATATTTTTTTGTTTGTCTCGAATTCCCAACTCTTGTTCAATAATATAATTATTTCCGTTTTATCCATTATTATCTTACCAACCTTAATAAGACTAAAAAACTAACCAGGAATATTTATTTATTTTATTGATTTATGATGAGTTCTCATTAGATTTTTACGGATTTAATTTATTTTACGTATAACTAAGCTTTTAAGCTTCTTCCATGAATATTCTATTTTTAAATATAACTGTTTTTTTTTAATTAAATATAATTTTCCAAAATAGTCAAATATTTTCCTTTTAATTTTACTGATATGCTTATCATGCAGATACGATTTAGTTAAGGTTTAAATAGGTGAATATCCCAACAAAAAAGACACAAAAATCAAAATTCGGCCGTATCGAAATCAGAAAATACCGCATTTTACCGATGGGGTATACACACTTTTTCTACAATAAAAAGACAAAAAAGGTATTCGGTTTTATATGGGCAAATTTGGTTTGGCAGTTTATTTTTTGTTGAGTTTAGATATACATGTATATATATATATAAATAACAGTCGGGATAGACTTATATATTCACTTATAATAATTATAACCTTTAATTAATTAATCATTGTTAAATTATTTAATCTTGTTTTTTTCATATTTTTAGCAAAAACAAATTTGGATTTCATGCAAAGGACAACATTCTCTTGACAACGAATTACTAAAAGACATTACATATTATCCAAATCGTGGTTTCCCAAATTATTATTATCCATTTAAAAATAATGCTGATTATTTAAGTCCATTAGTTGCAGTACAAATAACACCAGCTAAATATAATCAATTAATAAGTATAGAATGCAGAGCCTGGGCAAAAAATATTCGTTATAGTGGGAGTGTACGTGATCGTATGGGTTCTGTTAGTTTTCAAATAAATATTGACACACCAACATCAGGTTTTAACAACAACAACAACAACAATAATAATAGTACATCAACAGCTTAAATGTAAGATTGTGAATTAAAAAGAAAAACAAAAGCAAAAATTCAAATCATAAGCAAAAATTCAAAATACCGAATTTTTAGTATTTTTTTTCTTTTTATTTAAATTTTGTTAATTATTCAAAGTTAAAAAAAAACAAATAGTCATTAAATTATAGTGTTATTTAAAAAAAAAATTAAAAATCTTTTTTTTTTGTTCCAAATTAAAAAAAAAAAAAAATAAAAAAATTTTAAAAAAATTAATTAAGTAGAAATTTTTGAATTTTATTTTTTTTTTTACTTTCTTTTTCTTATGTTTTTAATAGAAGGTGTTCTGATAATTACAATTACAAAAATAAATTTTGCTTAAATTTTGATGTAGGATCATCTTTATACTAAGTTATACAAACCATCAAAAAATCCTTTCCAATAAAACTCTTTGTTCTAAATTCGAAAAATTTAAATTTTGAAAACTTTTTTTTAAGTGTTTTTCAATGCATTCGAAAAATATACACTCAATAATATTATAATAATATGAATTGAACATTACCAGCTCTGTAACATTTTTCTGAAATTTTGATACTGATGCTAGCATAACGGAACATTAAATATAATAGATTATACAACTTACTCTAAATGTTTTCCAGTTCCTGGAATATTTTAGAATTATGAACGTATATGAGATGATTTTCTATTACCATCGTCGTTTAGTCCTCCAGCGCAACCCGATTATTTTAGTAAAATTTTCTATTACTATAATATTTGGAATATTTTCAAATAAAGAGGAAAAGTTTGCTTTTATTGTTAGTTGCGACAAAAGAAACAAAAAAAAAATTAAGGGTTTAAATAACCTCTCCAAGTATATTTATGTGTTTCTAAGTTTGTTTCTTAGAAACCAATACAAATAATGATTACGTATTGAACTACTTTATTTATAAAAAATTATTACAAGTCATCTTTTTCAGTTATGTTACTTACGTTTTTCGATTCAATTTTCTTGCATTATTTATTCATATTTATAGAATTGAATTAAAGTTTATTTTAACTATAACTGAACCTTGGTTGAGGTTGTTTGATTATTCATATTTAGAGAAAGAAAATAATATGAAGAAATTTCGAATTAATTTCAATCAATCACTTCTGAATTTTATACACAACTATAAAAATAAAAGAATTTAAGACAGTTTTTTACGTTTCAAAATAAATTTGAGCGTGTTACATTAAAATTTTTAAAATTTCAAAAAAATTAACAACAAGAAATTTAATTTTCTGTCATGTTGCAAATACAAAAAGATATGATAAAATATTTTAAATATTTTTCAAAAACATTGAATTTAATATAAAATGATACTACCTACATACCTACATAATAGATTTATAAAATAGAAAATTTTGATAAATATAATAAAATTACAACAACTTAAAATATAAATTTTATTTTTATTTTTATTTTTAATATTTCTGTAGATATTTTTTTTCTGTATTTGTTCCATAACAAGTAATGTACTTATTATTATTATTAAAAAAAAAAAATAACAAGATTAAAAATATTTAACTTAATGTTATAATTCTAAAACAAAACAAAAAAAAAACATATTTAAATATTTAAGTAAATTAAAGTTATAAATTTAAAAATACAAAATAAAATAACATAAAAAAAATATTCAAATTTTTAAATTTCTATAGTTACATAAATCATTTTTTTTTTAGATTAAAAGTACTTATAAATTATTGATACTTATGTATATGTACATTTAGGTATATTTATAATAAAAAAAAAATGCAATATGAATTGTCATTATGAAATGTTAGTTAAATTTTATTTTTTTTGTTTCAATAAAACAAAAATGTTTTTAAATTTTAAATATTGCAATTTTCATCTTTCATCATTTTTGTTGATTTATCCTTTATATAAAAACATATTGAAAATTTAAAAATTACATTTTTATTTTTCTTAATATGCATATTCAATTAAAATTTTGAATTCGAAAATTTAAATCATTTGTTTTAAATTAAAATTTTTCAGATCTCTAGGTATACATAATTATTATTTTCAAAAAAAATAAATAAATAAATAAATAATAAAAAAAATGCAATGGACAATATTTATTTTAACTACAAGATCTGAGACATCTTACATTAAAAATATATTATGCAGATATATGTGCAACACGAATCTATAACACAAATTCTTATCATTAGTAACAATTTACTTAAAAAAGAAAAAAAAAACTTAATTATTAAAATCACTGACTGGCCATAAATAACTTTCTAACTAATCAATGCAACTGTATATACGTTGTATGTATAGAAAGTATAAGTCTTGAACGCTAAATTAGCACCTTTTGTTTATAAGAGTTAAAAAATATTTTCTTTAAAATTTAATTATTTAAAATCTTTCATATAACAAATATTTGGTGTTTTTTTATTTTGCTTGCTAATTTAAAATTTACTAATCTCATTCGAATAGATTTTTTATTTTATATAATATTTTGGTTTTTTAAATTAAAATTTATTTTTTTAATAATTTATTTTTTGTATTATAAATTTAGTTTTTTTTTTATTTATTTATTTCCCACGCAAAATAAGTACATATAAATATTTATCATATTTTACTTCTTAATAAATTGAATTTTTCAAATTTAAATAAAATTTTCAAATAATATAATTGTAACAGAGAATCTCTAAAATTAAAAATTAAATTAAAAAAAAAAACACTATGCGAAAATTTTAAAATCTGATCAAATCTGATCAAATATAAAATCTGAAAATACAAAACTCGCATGTTTTCTACAATTGAATACTTAACAGTAAACTATGATTGAATGCTCATATAGATTCGTATAAACAAGAAAGAGCTAACAGGATATTTTTTGCATGCCAAAATATCTTAGGTAAAGCATGGCGATTATCTCTGCAAATGAGTGTATATGTCTTCAAGTCTATAATAAAACCTTAAATATAGTACACGACCTTTGTTCTGGAACTCGGGCTAGCTTAGAAATTCAATCGGGCTAGATTGGCTCACATCCCACTGTTAAAACTGAAACCCATACCATCGGATTATCGGAATTATAATCCAAGCTGTCTTAAAAGCTCTGACTACTTCAATTTTCAAATAAAAGCTCGGTTACATAGTCTTAATAAAGCTAGCGCTAGAAAACAGAACCACTATTATGTAAAGTGCTGGACATAAGAGAACACAAAGCAGTCAAACAGAGCAGTACAATAGATCTGAAAAGGTTGCGTCTACATAGAACTCCCCACCGTCAAAAAGCAAAATAAAATTAATCTTCTGAAATGCAAAACATTAATCTTCTGATTCATTTTCATGAAATATTTCCATGAAATTTTTCATGAATATATTAGTCTCTAATTTTCTTCCATTTTTTTTTCTACTTTATAAACTGTTTTAATTTTCAAAATATCATTGTGTATTAAATATCAAATGCGCTTACCAGAAACAATTGTTGATTACGTTTTCAAAACATTGATTTGAAAAAATATTTCAGCTGACCTGTTTGCTGCAACGGTGTCATCGTAAATATCTTAAAAAAACTTCAACCTGATAGAATGTAAAAAAAACTAAGTTGTCAATGTTATCCCGTGACATCGTAAATGTATCGAAAACGTCGCCAACACGTTAACGTATGATCTTAAATGTAAAAAAAAAATTTGTTTACATTGTTTCATGATCGGTAATTAATTTGACAGTGTCCGAAATTCATTTTTACGATGGATTTTTAAAAAATTTTGGAAAAACAGGTCGAAGACATCTTCAACAACAATTGTGATTATGGAGGATAATGTCTTAAGCTTTTGTGAGATTTCGTAGACAATAAAGATCATGTAGACGTTGTATTCGACTTTGTTCTACTAGCTTAGTTCTACTAAAGAAAAAAAATGGTATATTAACATAACCAATTTATAAATATAAAAATAATTTAACTGGATTTTCTATTTAACTACAAAAATATCTCTAAAATTCATCTTTTTAAAAGTAGGTATTAACAAAATCCATGATATCAGTAACTATATACTATGACTCAAAAATAGTGTTCTGAGTGACTTCTATAAACAAAAATATATAAGAAACAATTTGAATATGTCAATGACATTTTTTAAATAATACATGGACACTATAATCGAAAATTACTCGAATTATAGTGATAGCTGATAACTTTATAAAAAAACGAAATACATAAATATTAGAAACTATTTTTTATTAGCAAAAATTTTACTGAAAATACTTCAAAATTTTCATGATTTATTTTTGCAAATTATTTTTTTTTTTTAAATTAATTCAGTTATAATTTTTATTTAAAAAAATATTTTTTTTGGATCATGTTGCGGTTATCATCTTTTAATTATACAATTCTATACAAAATATTTTGCCAGTACAATAATTTAAAATTTTCAATTACAAAACTATATATCATTAATTCTATCAGTTAGTGATACTATATAACACTCCACATCCAATGAGCAATTCCATTTTAGTTATTTTTTATAGTTTTTTCTTTTAAATATTTTCCTTTATTAATTTTTTTTTACTAAATTGTTTTAATTGTATTTTACAATTATATAGATTTTTTTTTGTTTCATCGAACTACAGTCTTGTATTACAAAAAAAAAAGAATGATCAATCAAATAAACGCAACATTCACCTAAAATTTTATTGTTCACCACCATCATATTATCCGCCATTTTATTTATTTAATTTTTTTTTTGTTTTGTATAAGTAATTTAATTACATAGTATTTTATAATGTTTGAATTTTTTTAAATAATTTTTTGTATTCTTTTAGTTTTGTTTGTTGTATGTTAGTTTGCTTATTTTTTATTTCATACATTTTCTTAAATTTCAAACCATTTATTGTCGAACTCTAGGTAATATTTATTTTTTGTTTTTCCTTTTTTTTTGTATGTTTAATATTTTCGTTATATTTGTTTCATAATTATTAATAATATATTAATTTAGATTTAATGTTTTTCTGTTTTTTTTTTTTAATATTATTTAAAAAATTATATTAGAATTATTTATTAAAATAGATAAACTGAGGTTGATTATGGAATTAAACCATTTGTCACTTATAATTTTACAACTCACAATATTATTTGTAAAGTTTTTGTTACTTCAAAGCTGTATAAACTATATATAAGTGATAAAATAATAAATTAACCAAATAACAGTGTTGCAGAAAATTACAAAGTGATGATAAATAATAAAAAGAGATAAATAAATGGAATTTAAAAACTTTTTTAGTTGTCTGTTCGACTGTTGCTTCAAAAATGTATATTCATTTATCACTTTTTTGTTAATCTGTTTTTTCATTTATTCAATTATCACTTTTTTGTTTTACCATAATTGTTTTGATAAAGTTTTGGCATAGTTTTTTCTCAGACCTTAATTATTGTGATTGAGTTATATTTATTCCAATATATACTAAACATTTTTGACTTATATTAATTTAGAGCTAAGATTACATAATCTTATTAAGTATAATTTAATTTTTTTTTACATATTATTGTTAAATATTGAGTTATAATATGGCTTCTTCATCTCGAAATTGTAATTTTGGTACATAATTATTTAAATGAATGAACTTGGATGGAAATTTTTATTTTAATAAAATGGTTTTTGTTTTAATAAAACTACCTCTAACGTCGACCTATTCCTTTGAGTTATACCTTTGAGATGAAATAAGTTAGAAAATTATAAGTGATATTTGGTTGGTATTGATAGGACCCTGTTATATTTTTCTCTTTGGTATTTAATAGATCAACATAATTTTAATATTGATTTTTTTGTTCTTGAATATTATTAAATTACTTGAAAACAAAATTAAATTACAAAATTTTATTGAATAATAAAATTATTATTTATATCTATTAATATATATTACATATATAATATTTATTAATATATTATGTATCTTTATAATTTTATTTATTTTATTACAATTGCCAAGACAATGGACTAAACACTCTAGCTGCTTGCGTAGAATTTTAAATTTAAAATTAAAATTTTAAAATAATATGTTTGCTTAAATTATATGTTTTTGTTTCTATTGGTATATTGTTTACATTTCATAAATAATCACACAATTTTTTAAATCTTATCACAATATCAATTTAAATATATTAAAGCAAATTTGATTTTTGTATTTTTTTTCTCTATATTATTTGTATTTTTTTTTATTTATATATAATTAATAATTAATGATAATTTTTATATTTAGTAAATTTCAATAATGTAAAATTGAAATTTTGATACTTTATTTTTTTTAATATTACAATAATGAAAGCTTTTGTTTCTCTTTGGTTTAGTTATTTAAACTTAATTGTAAAATATTTCAACTTCTTAAATAGATTAAAAAAATGTATATTTTTTTGATTCGTGAATATATAAATTAAAAAAAAAAAACTAATCTACCTAGTTTTAGTGAACTGACTACTATAATATTCTAGAAGGAGAAACCATTTTAAAAATAATACATAAATATATATATATGACATATGAATATTGTATAATATATACATAGTTTCAAGAAAATTTTAAAATATTTTAGGTGAAAATTGTTTTTCTAATTTACTACAGTAGAATTTCGGTTAAACGATATGTTGTTATCCAAACTTTTAATTATACTCCAAATCAAAGTCAGTTGTTTGATCAACTGAATTCGAAGATTAATTCTAAATTTATCTATGATGAAATTTAAGTTTCAAAAACATAAGTAATTTAGTCTAACTCACTATTCTATATAGTGTTAGATTCGCTTCAAACACGGTAATATTATAATTAAAAGAAAAATTTGAACCATCATGAAATTCAAGTCACAAAACGTTAGCTAACTCTTGTATGAAAAATAGAAACAGCAATATTTATAATTGCGATGCTATTCGATTTGTAGCGGTTTCATTCTGAAAATGGTAATTGTTCAAAAATATGTTATATGGAGAGATATATAATATATTTAGCTTATACATAAAAATTAAATTAATTATAAGATTAATTTATCACAATCAATTCGAATAATTAGTTCCAATAAAATCTAGAATAATTGGGATTTTGATTTAATTATTTATGATTTAAATTTGATTTTAAGTTTTTATTTTAAAGATAATATGTAACTGTTTTTTTTACATATTTTTTTTTTCATAAATGGTTGTGATTTCATATAAAGGTAGAAACCAATCAAGGTATTTTAACAATTAACAAAGGGTTCAGAATATACCACTCTACTCCTTTTTATACATTTTATAACCCTTGGCTTGTTTCTATGATTTGTTGCAATCTTTATTCTATGAATTGTTGCTCTAAGTCCAACGCCGTATAAAACAAATTTATCTCTTCGAAAAGCCAAAAAAAAATAAATAAAATAATAAAAATATGTATTTTATATCTTAAAAAGTGAGATATGACACACCACTAAATTGTTATGGAAACATTAAATTAGATTGTTACGAAAACCAATGTAACATTTGCCATCCACTTTTTGATAAAATTTAAAAACATAATTTTAGATTTTTTAAAAAAACTTAGTTTTTTAGCTAAGTAAAATTGGCTAAAATTTTGTTGAATTATTTAACTATTAGAAAATAGACGAATACTTTTCTTTGAATTTGTTTGCTATTTTCGCGTATTTCGCCTACTACATGCAGACTTCTGCAGTGTTTTGTATTCGGCTTAAATTTAGAGCTTTCATTCCAATTGAAATTGTATCGATGTGTAAAACTTAACCTGTTTTATATAATAAAACAATTTCTTTAAGCTATAAATTGTGCAAATATTCTGATTCTCTATAGTTAATTGTTTAAAAACTAATAACATCAAATAAGAATTCAAATAAGAATACATAGCACAAGATTATCTTCGTAAGTATAAGTCAACACTATAAAATATCCTAACTGGAATAATTAGTTGTTGAATTTTCCACTGTTGTTACATACTTATTTATTTATTTTAAGTATAAACCAAAATAATTAAATATGTAATAATATCTATTAAAATATATACATATATGTAAATAATTCTGTAGACATAAAGATATATATATTTTGCTAAAGCTTTGGTACATATAGATAATTGGTAGATATTACATTAAAATATTTTCCCGACAGTAAGCAATAGTTAGTATTAGTTCAACATACATAAATGCATGTTAACCATTTTTATCAAATTATCACGTAAGTATATATGTATGTATATTGTTAAATATAATCAAAATTAATGAAATCGAGTTAAAAGATATGCACCGAATTTTCTAAACTTAAACTAACCTTTTCATTTGTCGTATACACGTCTTAAATTTTTTTTATTTCTTTCGAGAATATATTTTTCCTACCATTTAAAAAGAAAAGAATTTACAATTTATATTTCAAAGAGAAGATTTTTACTCTTGAATAACTTAATAATAGTCAGTATTTTAAATTTATTACATAACATATATACGACTTAATTTATGAATCTCATTAAAAAATATAAAATTTAATTTAAAACTTATGAAACTGATCGTTCAGTAGCTAGACTTTATTTAGTCTTAAGTTTAAATAAGACTAATAAAAATCAATAATAATATAATCAATTAATTAAAGATTTTAAAACTTTTATATTCAATATTCCTAAAATGTTTATTTTTTTTAATTAACTGAATTAATGATTAATTAAATTAATATGTTTGAGCTACATTATAAAACGAAATCAAAACAAAAAAAATATAAATCTAGAATTAAAAAGTTTTTTTCTATTTAATAGAATATAGAAAATTGAACATCAAATACATTAACGGTATTTTAATATATGTCTAAATTATCTAAAAATCGAATTTTAAAAAATTTTTAATTTTTATTACAATAGTAGAAAATATTATAATTTTTTTCGTTAAATTTTATAATTTGATAAAAATTAATAAATTAAAAATTAAATTAAAATGTAAAATAGAATTTTACGATATTACGATTTTGATTAAAAATCATATTTTTAAAAATTGATATAAGTTTTTAGTTTTTAATGTATAAATAACGGTTAATTTTGAAACAAATTTATTTTTAATAAATATTTTAATCGTTTTTAAAACGAATTTCTAACTAACTATCTTATACATAAAACAATTGATATTCAATTTTTTTTAATTTGTTTTTTGAAATACATACAACAATTATTTTTTTTTCTATTATTATTTTTTTCTTCTTTAACAACATTATGCATTTTTATAACATAAAAAAAATTCTAAATTGTTTTATTAGGTTTGGAGCTAAAAATACATGTATCTTAGAAATTTATCTAAGCACCCCATTTTTCAGTTTCCAGGTACATACGGTTTATATTATCTCTAATCAATTTTATTTGGTCTAAAAACAAAGAAAATTTATTTTTTTTATTATTATTTTTATTTTAAACAAAAACACCTTTATGTAAATTTGCTATTGTTGATTGTTTTCTTAAAAATTCCAAGCATAAGTCTCTACTTAAACCAAATGCGTGCATATTACAGGTAAATGTTCTAAAATCAAATTAATTAAATAAAATCAATAATCTTTATCAAAAATAATTAGTTTAGTGTATAGTTACGTAGAGTTTTAACAATATTTTTATTTTATTTTGTTTATTTAAATGTTTCATTGGTAATAGTAAAATCTAAACTCCACTTTAAGCAAAAGAGAGCTTAACCATTATAAAGGGGTATAGAGTATAATTAATATATATTGTTAAAATAAATGAAAAACGTTTAGTAGCATCCAGTTTTATTAAAAATGTAAGAGATAAGCTTATTTTCAGTTAAAAACATTTCTTACAAACATTTTAAAACATAATATTTATTGTATAAATATACATATATTTAAAAATAACTGTTCAGTTTCTATACAGAATATAGAAAAAAATAATTTTTTTCTGTTTTTAGAAATATTTGTAAACCAAGTAGCAAAATAACGAAATTTTAGAAAGTCTTGACAAGGTTTCATTACGAGATTTGGTTAACAGTTTCAGTTTATGATGATGAATTATTAAACAAACAAAAATACAAGATTGAAGTATTCAATCCGTTATATTGAAAATCTTTATGCTAGTAGCAACTAATTTTGAGATCTCATAAAAATCTAATGAATTATGGATATGGGAGAACGAATTCGTCTCTTCTACTTGAATTGGAGTAAGCGACACCAACTAGTACTAATAGCAATGTTAAACTACTAATCAAATACTTTGTGAAAATAATGATTACTGAAACGAAGCACAATCTCGTTCATCCATAATATCTGAGTTATACTGAAGCCCTATACACCCAAAGAAAGTGAAAAGAATAAATAATAATAATAGTATTTAAACACACATTATTGTGTGTAATGGGATTATAATTTTTTTTTGGCTTTTTTTTATAAATTAGGAATTAAATCAATAATTGAATCCATATCCATTTTTCTTTCTATTTTAAAACCCATTTTCTTTAATAAAAATTATAATTTATTTAAGTAGTTCCTCTTTTTGTTCTATATAGAAATATTTTTTTCCATAGTTGTTGTTAATAAAAAGTATTACAAAATATTGAATTTACTTTAAAACTTTACACAATTGCTTACCCAAGTTGCCCAAATGTAATAGTTTGTTGAAAAATAATATCATCTCTAAATTCATCATTTTGTATAATGGCATTTTCATTATGTTCTGATGCAGATGAACTATCATCATTATGACCATCATCATGATCATCATCATCATCAACATCATCATCATTATCAACTTCATTATTTTTATCATTAGTAAATTTTTTTAAATTATTTTTATTAGTTTTTTCTAAAACTGTATTAGAATCAGTACCACTAACAACATCACCACCTCCACCGTCATTAATACTAGTAGTAGTAGTAGTAGTAGTAGTAGTATCAGCGCCATTAATATGCTGTTTTGTTGTATTAGATTCATTATTATTTTTATTATTTTTATTTTTACTATTTTTAGGCACCGGACGATGTGCTCGTTCGCACTGTAAAGCATCAAAAAAGGCAGCATTCCAAAAACGTAACGTATGCCATATTGGCTGTTGTCGCAAATATGTGAATAAATATTCTCGATACGGTTCACAGCCAGGAACTTCAACTAAAATATAATAAATAGAGATAATAGATTGAGTACTAGCTATTTATTTTTTTTGTTTTGTATTTTTATTTTGAAACAATGTCATTAATCAATTATTATAGAAAAAGTAAATTTAGATTGGAATTTGATAGTTTTTTTTTTCTTTTGCTTTTGTTTTCTCAGTTGTCTTTTTGATATTGAAATATATTATTTGTATTTTAAAAATAAATTAGATTTTATAAATTGCAAAAAAATTGCTCATTTTTAGGTGTATTAGACAATAAAAAATTTTAAAAATAAAAAAAAAAATATATATATATATACATGTATATGTATAAAAATACTTACTATCATGATAAAATGTAAAGCACATATTCATAAGACTCTTAGCAGGTGAATAATCCTCACTTTCATTACATTCAAATAGTAAAATAGCAAAATATTGTACCAATGAATAAAATGTTGTTTCATCAACACGTTTTGATTTAATACGTTGTGCATTTAAATATCTAGCAAACCAGAGTCGACCATTTTCAGTTCTAGCATGTATACCAAATTCAGATTTTAATTCAACTGTTATTGTTGAACTATTTGTAAATATTATATCAACAAATTGTTTCATAAATTCTTTACAATTTTCTTCAATTTCACCATCTAGACTAATTGATGATGCCCATGATGGATCTGAATTTTGTGAATCAGATCTAATCCAATTTTTTAAATCAGATGATTCAATACTACCACTTGCTGGCAATGGATCATTTAAACTAGTTAATGTACTACTGTTTGAAGTCTTTTTTAAGAAATTACGCTGAAATTCTTCTTCTGTAATTGGTGAATGTTGATTAAATACATTAACAACAGCAATTGATTTAGCTAATAATGTTGTTTCATCTTCATGATTATCATTATTTATTATTTCCGATTGTGGTTGCTGTTGTTGTTGTTGTTCAACTGGTGGTGGTATTATATCAATTGCTGGTGTTTCATTTAAATTCATTACAATTCCATCTAATTGTTGACATTGTTGGTTTTGAGAAGACATTTTTGTTGCAGAGATTTCCAATGTTTCAATATCATTATTATGATGTTGATTTTCATCAATTGATGATTTCGATTCAATTGAATTATTATATAAACTATTTGCTTTTGAATTATTATTACTTGGATCATCATTTTTAGATTGTAATGATGCTGATACTGATGATGATGATGATGATGATGATGGTAATTTTTGTTTTTGGCCATTTATAATTAATTTATTTTGTGTCATTCCTTGAATTTAATAATAAAAAAAAAAAATTTAATATATTACTGATATTAAATTTTTAAAGCGATAACACTAACTATTGATTAATATCATAGATTCATAACATAATAAATTATAATTCTATTTACTTGGTATTAAATTCGGATTACGATATCGTCCTGATATAATTTCTTCGTGAGCTCTTCTAGCTTTAACTTTTCTTGCATCAAAATCAATTGTTGCTAAATCAACAGATTCATCATCTATATATCATAAAATATATTATTGTTACTATTTGCAAGTATTTTTATTATTAATATTTTTAATTACCAGGCACCTCTTCATCGTCATCACAATAATCTGAATCAGAACTCAAATCTAAAGTTTCCTCAAGCTAAAGAATCAAAACAAATAATAAAAAAAAATATATTGAGTTGCTTTTTGTTGTTAACAAAATATAACGCCTTTTTTTTGCATGGAAACAATTTAAAAAAAAATTATTTTATTTTCTTTTTTTTTCATGTTTTTTATTTCAACAGGATAAACGTAAATTTGAAAAGGTTCTTATCTTTTAAATTTTTTTTTACTACAATAATTGGTTTTTCTATTTTTAGTTTTGCTAATAAAAATTGAAAAAAAAACCAAATTAAAAATTCTAAGCCAAGTTATTCAAATTTAACATTTCAAAGTAATTTTACCGCTTCCCACTTATATTTTCAGAGGAAAACATAATTAACTTTGTTATTAAACACAAAAATTCAATGCAAATTTTCCATAACACCTGTAGTTCAACCTTGATTTTGTACATAGTTCTATTTTAATTAAGTATATTATATACCAAACAAAAAAAAATATTTTGTCCTTATTGGGAAAATAAATGTTATAGAAAAAAAAAAAATAAAACAACAATGATAAAACAATAAAAACAGAAAGGATCAAAATTTTGCACTTTCATATTATAATATGAAGGTTGGTCTATGTACATAATATATTTTTATATCAATGCATTTGTCGACCCTGAATTCAGGAAATTTTCAGCTGCGCCTCTTTTACCTTGACATTATTACAATTTTATATACATACTATATATACCTATATATTAAAAAAAAAAATACATATAAGTATATTAGAAGAGTAAATGAAATTTAAATCAATATTAAAATTTTACTACGTACCAACAAATTAATAATATTATTATCTAGGTTACTTGTATCAAGGTTAATGTCATGACAGTAGAAAAATGATAGCAAACAAAAAATATAATAATAACAATAAGTTTCATTGGCAATGAATTCAACAAAGAATATAAGGTTGATATACTAATGAATGATAATATAGTATGCTTGTATAAATATGTATGTAGGTAAGTAAATAAGGATAGAATATGATGGCTCATTGGTTGCATTTTTTTTTCCAAACTTAAAATTGATATTGAACATTGCATTTTGTTGTATCGATTTGATACTGAAAATTTCAAGGATTTAAAATGTTTATGGTTTATTTATTAATAGGTATATATCGTATTAAAAGATGCTTGCTACATTTATCATAATAATATGTACGTAAATATAAACTTAAATTAATTTTCAAGTATTGATCATTTCGTATTGCATTTGAGAAATAAATAAAAAAAAAAAACACATATTTCCTAATAGCAATTACGTATACATACAGTCCATACAGAGTGAACTAAAAGCAAAAAATCAGCTACAGCTAACAAGAAATGAATAGATAAATCAAGATAACCAAAATATTGTAGGAGGTATGGAGTTTTTTTTTTTAATATATATATTTCTAATGAATCCTAGAACTATGATTTGATTCCTAATTTCCGATAATATATCCTATATATAACCAATTATCTTAAATATATTAATTATTGGTACAAAAAATTACGACCGAATAGAGCAAACTACAACATAAAATTAAAACAAACAAATTTAAGTTTTAAAAATTTAACTTACCTTATTTGAAATTCTATTAAGTAATTCATTACTATTTCCTAATACTGTTAAAAATTTCGATTTTAATATTCCAGCTGGTTTACCACTTGACATTAATTTACGAAATTTTGAGCTTTCACCTTCAGCTGGTGATGGTGCTGTTGGTAAATCAACCATTTCTTTTGTTGCTGTTTTTTTTTTTTTTTGCTCCTCCTTTATATTTTTATGATAATCCTAACTACGTTAACGAAATAAAGAAATACAGAAATTTTCCTTTTTCTTTGGATGATTATATATATATATTGTTAATTTTTTACATCAACATATAATTTTTTTTATTTAATTTATGAGTCCCTTATGAATATGTAACATTTTATTACAATATAATCCTAGTTAACAACTAGAGGGTAATGTAACAATCCAAATAGCAAAATATTTTTTACTTGTAGTTGTTATTGTTGTGCGCTTATAATGTAGAAAATTTTAACTGTAATAAAATAGAAAGTAAAAAAAAATAACAGTAGTAAGTAAACAAACGAAAATAAATAAAATGTGGTTTAGGTTGGTATTCTTAATACATACATTGACATAAAAAACATTATTTTGTTTTTTATTTTTTTTTAATATTAATGCATTTTGAAAAATTTTTATTAAAATTTAAAGAGAATCAATTCACCTTTAAGGTACGTGCATAAGAAGACATATTTAGTGGGGTCATCAAAACTTAAGATTATCGTAAGTTTCCTTCGAAATGTCTTCGTCTGTTTTTGTATAGAGAAAAGACATAAGATAAAACACTTGAATGTCAAAAAAACTCAAAAAAATTGGAAAAAATTATTATAAATAAAAAATTAAAATGTTGGTTATTAAAATTGGAGAGTGGAGAAATTTTTATAATAGTGTTTAAGAGTTTAGAATCCTTGATAAAAATAAACAAGAAAATAATATAGCTTGAAAAAAATTGTTTGAAATATATTTGGAAATCAACTCCAAATACTTGATAATTTTTATGATTATATTGTCTTTTAAAATTTTTTTTTAATAATAAAAATGGAATTATTTAATTGTGATAATAAATATGTGTCTGAAACAATGCTAACAGAATATGATATATATTTGATTTAATTAAACGATCATTCTATTTGTTGAGCATCTATCTGAATTTAAATTTATTATAATATTAGTAATCAAACAATATTTTTATTACAAAAACATCATAAACATATTGTGTGTTATTCCAAATTATCTATTCAAGGATTAATTCAGCATTAAAAAAACATTTTCATATAATTGTTACGTTTCCTCCATAAATTTTTAGCAATTGATGATTTTATCACCAGGATCTTTGCTCATATTGTACTTAGATATAAATCAACATAAATCTTTGTGCATACATATTAAAGCATGCTTCAGCTGGTATATATGATTTTAAACTGCATATGTATTGTACATATTTAAGAAAAGCATACATTGTTTCATTACAGTTTTTTTTATACATAATGCCATTTCCTTATTTTCAACCATTATTCTTTATAATAAAATTATAATACAAGTTGTTAAACAAAAAAGAAAATAAAAAAATTCGTAAAAGCTAAAAAAAAAATAAAAAAAATTTTTTTTTTGCATGTAAACACACAAGTATATTTTAAGAACAAGAAAATAAAAGAAATTTAATTATAGACTATAAATTTTCATTTAAATGACCTTTATATGCGCAAGTTATTAAATTAAAAAACCTATAACCAACATTATTGAAATAGTGCGCTTTATTAAAATGAAGAGTTGAATAGAAAAAAAATTATTTCCATTATATTTTATTGGGAAAATTACAGGAAATTTGATAAATCTATTTAGTTTAGCAGGAATTGTGTTCAAAGAATGTTAGAAACAGACCATGTTTCTGTATAATTTGATTATTATTGTTATAACAGTTATAAAAAAACATATAACTATAAGTATTACTTATAAAGATAAAACTAAAAAGTATTGTAATGTAAAAATAAGTACTAATTTTAACTATAAAATTAGTTATCAGTCTACTTTTACTCATTCTTGAACCTCATTTCTATTTTCATATTGCCGAAAATTAAAAAATTATTTGACCCTTTTTGAATTAGTAAATAACTATATTCAGTCTACTGCCAGGCTCTAACTATAATACAATAATCAATAAATAATAAATTTAAGGTCATATTTTGATTATTGATATAAATAATAATAAAAACAAAATAAAAAAAAAATTTATTATAAATAAAAACTTTCCAAAAGTTTAATTTAAGTAGAATAGGTGATGACCACCATGGTATTATAACTTAATTTTGTTTTATTTTTATATTGAGAATTTAATTAAATTCAACATGAAAATTTTTTCTTTTGTTTTAATATATAGTTAAGTAAATTAAATAATATACACATATACATACATTAATAGACTACATTATGTATTGTATAGTATATTATTTATATTGTGTATATATTTACAAAGTAACATGCACCTTAAAGAAAATTAATTTAAATTTTAATTATATAATCTATAAACAAAGTTATATTCTGGATGTCCTGTTTTGTAGTTTATTATTTCAATATCACAATAAAACAATAACAAAAAAACATTAATTCTTATTTGGAAAAACACATGTAAAAAACAAATTTAAATAAAAAATATGATACTCCTGTTATATACTTTTCTGTTTATTTACTTGGAAACATATATTAACCCTCTACAATATTTCCTTTATAACACCATGACGATAAGTTTTTTCAGTGGAAATTCGGACCATTGAATAACTTTTTTTTTTTTTTTTAAATAAAAGTTATAAAAAGTTTGTATGTCAAAAAAATGTAACCAAAAAAATGTAAATAAATATAGCGAATACCTGTCATACAATTTCTAGCACCAAACAGGAATATTTCACTAACCTCTATACTTATTTGCTCTCTCAAAATATACTCTGTACTTATTTATTCTCTCAAAAATAAACAAATTTCATATAACTACTGTGTTAACTGGTACTGTTAAAAAATCTGAATCCCTATACCCGAATTAGTTCTACACTTTACTAGGATCTTAACATAAAAAAAAATAAAATTTTTCCATAGTGTTTAAAATTGTTAAAAATATACGTAATTTCATTTTACTAATTATAATCAATGGAAAAATTTTAAAAGTTAAAACATTTTTTTTTTTTTGCAAATAACTGAAATTTTATTACGGTAAAGAAATAACTTCTGAAGACTTAAGGGGTAAAATTAAAATAACAACAATCCGTAATATAGCACAAAGTATTGAAGTGTTAATTGAAAAATTGTTTTCGAATTTTAGCTATTACTATACAATTTTTACATGGCTATGCTAAAGAGTTATATTAGCTCAACAAAATCGTTTTATTGACGAAAACTTATTTCAGAATATTCTCTACTGGATCTATACAAAACCAGATTGATAGTCATCAATGAAAATTTTTTAATTCCTTGATCAGCATAGCATCGGGTGACTTGGCTATAGTAACTATAGTAAGTATATAATAATTGTATGTGTATTTGATCCCTTACTTCCAGACCTTTTAGTGTTTGCCACTCAACTAACTTGGAATAAAATTCTACTCAATATATAAAACGATAAAAACAAGTAAATATTTGCCAATTAAATATAATAAATGTATGGTAAAAAATCTTATCGTCAAAAAAAAACAAATTTACAACGAAAGAAACGTTGTCAAATTAATTAAGCTGCTGTTTTAATAAAACATAATATATCATTACAAAACTATATGAGTAAATTATATAATGTATAAATTATATACTCTGCATTTTTATCTCATAGAATATTTCAATGGTACTCAATGTTAAAATTTTGAAAACTACTTAAAATAAATTTAATTCAATTGAACTGAAAACAAAAATTGGTTTTTAGATTTATATAAAAAACAACAAAAGATCGAATACACTTATTAAAAAATCACAAAATTTCCGAAAATGGTGCAATTTTGTGAAATAAACAGCAACAATAAAAAAAAAATAACTTGGGTCATACCATATTAAAAGAACTCAATTAAATGCTAACTATCTAGCATTCTACAAATCTATTATAAGGCACAAACTATCTATCAAACACTTTGTTTATTAATAGCGAATTCTATGTAAGCGCGACCTCTTTAGATCTATTGTACTCCCCCATTTATTTGCTTAGAATTATAGGTCTATGTCCTTGATGAACGCTATTATTTCTTTGATGTCAATTTTAGAATCAAGCAATGTGTATACCTTTGCCACAAATACTTACTTTTTTATAGACTAATTTGAATATGCACCTGATTTGTATTTGCTTTTCAGAGACCTACTGTGGTAAATTCAGGGTTAAAAAAAATTTATAACAAAAATTGATACTTATCAGAAAATAAATTAGAATCAAAAAATTCTACATTATAATCATTTTTTATCCTTTTGTCTTTTTCTTTTTTTGTTTATTTATTTCCCAAATAAAGTAATTTGGTATCCAAATCTTTATAATTTTAAAGGTGATTTTTTTTTTTTTTATGAAATCACTTTATAACTATTCATAGTAAATAAATTTTTTATAATGTAAGTATAGATTTAATAATTTTTTAGGTGAGAAAAAATACAACAAAAATAAAATAAAATTATATCACTGTACTTTTTATTATTATAAAATATCCTTTTAATTCATTGTCCAAAATAAAACTGAACATCACAATAAATATATAATTAATATTCACTCTATAACAATTTTTTTTAAAAGTATGAAACCTCTTCGTTGCATATTCATATAGATAGATATATATATATACATACAAATAGGTATGATGTACCAATGTGAAATGTACATAAGTAATCATAATATAACAATACTAGAAATACAAACAAAAAAAAATAATAACAATACAAGAAAAAGAATCCTATTATTATAACCTTGAACTCGAAAAACACTTTCGAATCGATTTTCAACCATTATTTAAAAAAAAAAACAACATCAACAATATAAATAAAAAAAACTAGAATAGTTTTTTTTTATAAAAAAAAAACATTGCTTCAATTGGAAAATGCGGAAAATTTATTTTTAAATTTGAAAATTCCTTTAACTTAAAACTTAACCTTGAATATATATAAATATTTTTTAATTATTTACTAAATAATATGTATGCATTCAAAATATATATACAATACAGTATATATTATATTATATAAATTATTTACATTTTATTATTTATACCTAATACTTATTAAAAATTTATTATTTTTTGTTTAACTCCAGTCTTATGAAATAACTTATATTTTATTTTGGAGTTTGGGAAACTTTTTTTTACAATTAAATTTTTTTTATTTATTAATTTTCCCTTTTTATTTTATAAATTACAATTTTAAAGAAAAACGAGGAAACCGATTGAATTTGTTGAAAAAATTATTTTTTATTACTTTTTACTTTCATAGATTTAGATAGAAAAAATTACTTAAAATTCACTAGTTACTTTAATTAGGGAAATCAATAAGAAAAACAAAAAATAAAAACAAAATTACAACTTAAAATAATAAATTTGACATTTTTTAATTTTTTAATTAAAAATTTTTTTTGTAACTAGACAGTGGTTTATTTTGTAAGTTTTTTTTATTATTATGTTTTTTTAATTTTGATATTTTTGAAATGATGTTGTTTATAGAAAAGTTAAAAGAAAACTGCATGAAAAATCAAGGAAGCTTTTTTCCTTATACATAAAAATGTTGATGAAAATTTTTTGTTTTTCATTTTTTTATATTTTGTTCTTTTTTTATTTAATATAAGAATGTGTATAAATGTACATGTACATATATATATATATATATATATACATATTTTATAATGGTAAATTAATTTTGAAATGACGTTTTGAATATAATTTTTAATTTTTCACCTAGCTTCTACAAAACAAAGGTGCTTCCAGAAAACTTTTTTAAGTTATTTCGAAATACCTAAATACATTTAAAATTATATTTTTGGATATATTTGTATATATGTATTTGGGAATAAGAGCATGTGTCAAAAATTATACCATCGTGAACTCGGTATTCGTTAACTCATAAAAAAATATTTTTTTATTTGTAAATTGCAGTAGATTTGGGACTTTTCGGTACCAAATCGAACGCTATTATTGCCGAAAGACAAATAACATATTTGGTAAAAAAAAAACGTTCGAATCAGCTACCCCGACAATCTCCAAAACATAATATTTTTGTACTAGCTACGAAATAGACAGAGCTCCTGGTTTTCAGCCGAAAGGTACCAGGTTCAATTTCCAACGAAGCAAAAACAGAATGCTTTATAAATTTTTCGACCTAATTTTTCACCAGCGTCTTTTATCATTGAGATAAAATAAATGACAAAAATTTCATCAATAGAGAGATATCTGAAAATATATAATAAAATTAATCATAATAAAAATAATAATTAAAAAAATATACATAAATAATAATAATAAATGTATTTCTCTGTTTCAAATCTTCATTTCTTTATTTCACAAAAAACAAGAAGTACAGCAAGATAATTTGCATTGTATATCAAATTTATTGCATGACATAGTGTTATACAATTTTCAAATTTTTTTAATTTAAGCTTAACAACTAATTTAAACAGCTTTGATTTAGGTTAAACTGCAATTTAAATTGGATTAAAAAATTTAGTACAAGCATAATTTTTTTGAATTTAATAAAAATTAATATTTAAAAAATGAATTGTCTTTTGCAAAAATATGCTTATTATAAACAGAGATAAAAAATATTTCTTTCCTAAACATACAAATTACATAATAACATATATATACATATATATTTACGTATAATATTATTTAATTTTTGAAATTTTTATTTCTGTGAAAATTCTACAGATATTACAGGTCTAAATACTATTACGCTATTACAAAATTATTTTTTATATACATATATAAACTTCAATACATATATTACAGATAGACAATACTTACAAATAAATTTATATGAACTGCCAAATAAATTGAACACATAACCTTTTGATAGAAAGTACATACGCATGTGTTTATTTACCGTTATCGTTTTCTACATAAGGATAAAAGGAAAATGCCTGTGGATATAGTATTATTTTATTATATTGTTTGTTTTATTTTTGCTTTTTTTTTTAATTTTGAAGGGTAAATTTAAAAATTTATCAGGACAAAAATAAGAGTCGGATTTAGATTTCCAACAACAAAAAATAACTTTTTTTTTAATTTTCTAACTTAGGTTTAGAGTAATTAAATAAATAGTATTGATATAATGTGAACGTATTGATGAAGATAGCGATCTTTTTAAATCGCAGAACAGAACCAACAACAGAAATGAAGAAAAAAATACAAAACTATGGAATAACAGTAATAAAAATCAAAATTTATGTTTGTGCCATAAAAGCAAATTAAATTATATATTATCAAATAATTACAAAAATATAGTTTTTAGAAAAACTTGTTTTTTAGCGTTAGAGTAAAATTTGTATAATTATTGTTGAAAATAGTCGAATATTTTCCTTTTAGTTTTACTAAATATGCTCGTAATACACTATAATCATACTTATATTTTCAACAATTACAAAAAATGTCCATAAAATATCCATATATACATATAAATAACATTCATACTGACTCATTTATAAACTATAAAGGTGAATGTTTCTATCATTTGCACTGCACTACCTTGACAATAATTCCAATACATGTTATTTTCTTTTAATCTATTATAATGTCAAAGAATTATTATAACAGTAAGGAAATACATAGACATTACGTAGCTGTAGAAAAAAACACATACATGCAAATCTAAAAGTGATAGAATAGAAGTAATAAAAGAATACCTATACACATAGGAAAGCTGTGAAACAATAACAAAATATTAAAAAGCTAATAAAAAACAAAAAAACAAGAAAAAAGTTTTTAAAAAAAATTCTCTACTCACACATTTTTGCATATTTTTTGTATAGGCACGTGCTCTGAAGTACAAAACAAGAAAAAAAAACTGCAAGGTATACTACAAAGAAAAAATCAGTTAAAGTTAGGTTATTGAACAGGATATCCTTCCGAAAATAATTTTAAGTTTAGTTTTAGTAAGAATTTTCATTTGGGGGTTATTCCAAGAAAATCTATTTTTTTTTTAACAAACTTTTTTTATTTAGAATATATATTTTTTATATAGCAAGTATATTTTCCTTATTAAATTAAATAACTTAAATCAGTTTTAAAAAATTTTAGAAGGAAAAAATAAAAATAAAATAGAAAGTCTAGTAAATAAATAGAATACTGATAGAAAATCAAAAATAATTGTATTAAAAATAAATTATATGTTCAATATTGATTAGATTTGAGAGTGATTGGCCTATATTCCACAAGGATTGTGGATACCCCTTTGCCAACAAACTAATTTTGTAGAAGGGATTTTTTTTGTAGTCATGAAAAGAGGAATAATCAACCAAAACTCTAGCTGTTGAATCGATCTCATTTATAATTTTGTATATAATTATAAGATATTATAATTTTTAGGAGCTAAATTATCATACAAATTCATAAATAATATAGAAACAACCCATGTATAATACCATAATAGCATTATAAAAGCTTTTCTCATTTTCCCAAGTAAAAAATACTTTTAATGCGGTTTTATTATTTATTTTTCTTATATATCTCCCACGAAACCCCCTTTCCGAAAAGCTTTCCCATATTATTATACCGGCAAAATAAATTTTCATTTGTTTACAATTTACTACAATTTATATTATTTGAATTAATCCATCGTGTTTTAAAAAAAATACATATACATATACATACAGATAAACATAACTTTTCTAGAAAATAATGTTAAGAATTTTAAAGCTTTTCAATTTATCATTTTTTTTTTGTCAACCAAACAGTAAAACTACTTTAAGTTACAGAAACAAATGAAATTACAATTTATTAAATTTTCCTGGGAGAAATTTAAATTTCAAATGTTTTGTTTTAATTTAAAATAATATTATTTTATTATAATTAATTTAATTTTTAGGCATTAAGTTAGACATTAGGTTTGTATCAAAAAAAAAAAATTGTTAGATTTGTCAATTCAAATGGAAATAATTGGAATTTATCTTTATCCACACAATTAACTTTATATGTACTTTGTTTGTATTATATTTGTTAATTTCAAACATTTTTTTAAACACTATAAAGAAATATAATGTTGTAATGATACAAAACTATTAAAATAGTTTTGCTATTTCAAATTGATATCAATTATAGTGATGCGAGTGCAATAAATTTTTAATGAAGTCTATACAAATTTGGCCAAAAATAACCTGTTCAGAACATGTACAGTAGAGTAAGATGGTATTGAACATCTGTCCTGTGCACATCTGCAAACAGCGGTTTCTGAACGATAGAAGTTGCTAAACATATACCATTATAAAATATCATGGGATTAGGATTACATATAGGCATCCTTAAGGATTCAGATGCATGATTCCATTATAATAAGTCCATCGCAACAAAGATGCAATTTGTATTGAGCTAGAACCCAACATTAACTATAATTTAAGCTAATCTAAAAAAAAAACAAGAAAATACAAAATAAAATAGAATAATTTATTTTTATTTTATTGACATTTTGCATTACAGTTTTAAATATATTTATCAATAGTCAGTTTTTAAAACAGTCAGAAAGAAAATGCAATATATCATTTTTGAAATTTTGGTATTAGAATTAGCTACTCAAAAGGTTTTATCTTTCTGGAAAATGATTTTAATCGAGTTCAAATCCTTTCAATATAATTTCTTTCTGCTATCACCCCATTCTTTAACATTTTTAAAGTTTGGCTGCATATTAATATACATGTACATTAACTAAAATATGAATAAATAAATAAATTGATAGATAGTGGTTAGCATATAATACTAGAATCTGTAATATCATATAGTTCTGTTGATATCAAAGTCATCAGCAGGATAATCAAAAGTAGGCGTATGAACGATTCAAGAAATCCAGAAATCATATTAACATAAGTCATAAAACAATCTAGAAATCATATTAAGCTTATTCAGTTCACCAAATAATATATTCTTTCTTAAATATCACTGCCCAGTGTCCACTGTATTTAATGTAATTATTTGTAAAAAAAATAAATAAGTATATTTATATTTATAAGCTAATGAATAAACAAATAAATAAATAATTTAATAAAAATTTAATGAATAATTTTGGATCACTGATAACACAAGCCAGGCACAAGGCATATATTGCCTGTTGGACGCCTAAGTAACTAATGAAATTGAAACTTCTCACTGATGATTTTTAAAACTAAGAATATTTTTGTGTAGATATATATGTATGTGCTATTCAATAATATTAATTAATACAAAAATAAAATAAATTGAATGTTGGAAGAGGAAATTGAAAAAATAAATGTTAAATAATCATTTATTATAAAATAAAGTTTGTTTTTAAACTTGTAAAACATTTTTCTTTTTTCTCTTTTTTTTTATGAATCTTACAACATTCAAAATTATAGAAATAAAAAAATTTTTCACTTTGCTTATGTATAATGAAAACCAAAAAATCAACCAATTGTACTTATGTATATTGTATACGTATATATTTTATAGCTAAAACATTTCTAGAAATAGAACAATGAACTTCTTCTTCCTTCTTTTTTTATATTTATTTATTTGTTTTTTTTTTTTTTGTGAATTGAAATAGTAAATAAAAATAAACACAATAAAAAGAAGTATAGCAGAATCTTCGCGACATATGGTCTCCTCATCTATTATGTCTGCAGCATGTTTTAATAGATTATTTAGCTACAAGCTTAATTATAGCCATTACATTAATTCCAATTTCGTACAGGAAAATAAGAAGCAGAAAAACAAAAAATAAAAAGTAGTTTGATTTTTTTTCATTATTTTCTATTTCCATTAAAAAACAAA
The DNA here is from genome assembly GCA_963942445.1 of Argyra leucocephala. NCBI lineage: Eukaryota > Metazoa > Arthropoda > Insecta > Diptera > Dolichopodidae > Argyra > Argyra leucocephala. Next base: position 151,142,531 of record OZ012680.1, read on the forward strand.
AGTTTTTTATACCAAAGTTGAGATAATTTTCAAGAATAAATTTTAAAAATAAATAATTTAAAATAAGAATAAAAAATATATTTATTTTATTGCAATTCAAATTTTCTTCCATTAAAATCCAGGAAACGTAAATTTCACTTCTACTCGGACGGTTTTTGGCCATTAAGTTTAAATTTGAAGAATAAGTTCAGATTTTAATGCTCTTGAAAAACCAACCTATAACTATGCAACCTATCTAAACTATGATTTAGTTATACTAAAATTAAAATTATTTAATTTTTATTTTCCCATAATTCAATATGCATTCTACATTGATTCGTTTTCTATTGTCGATTTACTTCTAACATTTAAACATATTTATGACACTACCATGACAATTCTTGTATCTAAATTCATACAACAAAATTTAAGCATCATCGGAATTTGGTTGAACAAATTAACAAACAACACTATATTAAAGCAACTGAAAAAAAATCTAAGTATAACAAATAAGTATAACAAGCAAAATACATCGCTTTCAGATGACCTTTAAATAGCAATTCTCCACGCAACCAGAAAAAATCAAAACAATTTTTTCCTCTTCTTACCTGGGCGTCTACCACCGCAAAAACACAGTACTCTAATTAGTTTTCAAACTTAATTTATAAATGATGCTTTGATAAATGATAAGTTTCATCACACTTGGCTTAAAATGTATATCCTAACCACATCGTCTATAAACTTAATTGAAAAACTAAACAGTGTTGTGTTTGTTGAATATATTTTTGCTGAAATTAACAAATTTGATCAGAACATCTGCAATCATTAAAGTACATGTGTTAATTTATTCCATTGGGTATAATAGCTCACTATTCTTTTAAAAATACTTATCATAGACTCGTCAAATAATCCAAATTGATTGATTCTTAACTCTAAAATGAACTGATTTCTTCCAAATTCATATGAAAAGAAATTTAAATAGTAGTTTAAAGTCGCAAATCGATAACATTTAAAATCTAGACTTCCTAACACGTTAAACATAAGCATGGGGAGTATCGTCAAATAGTAATGGAAACAATCTTAGAGTTGTCGATAGAAAAATTCTCAGTAGAATGATTGTCGATATTAGTATAAGAATGGGCAGCAAAGCCAGTACTGCCATCTGAATCCAAAATCACCCAAAAGATAAAGGTGTTTGGAAAATCTTAATTAAGTGATTACAAAAATTTCTCCAAGTTTATAGAACGATCTAATTAAGTTACTATATTAACTATATAAACGATTTCCGTCAATATAATTGAAATTTAAATTGAATTTCTTTTAATTATCCACCATTACCACCATTTGATTATCTTTCATTCCAATTTCGCTCTTTACACAAATCACGTGGTTTAATAATATAAAAAGTTAATTTTATAAATCAACTCATTTATCTAATTTAGCATAACACAGAAAACCGCAATACATCTAGTAACTAAAGCTCTTTATTAATTAATAATCTAAATCATAATTAATATTGTAAAATATAAATAATATTTAAATAATATAAAAAAATTAAAATAAGAGAAATAAATTTTTAAAAAAAATTATTTTAAAACTTACCAAAATATTTTTTAAGCACCTATAGGTTTAAGTACCTCTAATTTTCAAATTCTAATTTTTATACTCTCCAAAACTAGTGAAAGCAAAAATAAAACATCACAACAAAATACATTTTTTACACATTAATGCTTCTGACTAAATTTTTCCAATCAAAATGAAAATATTTCAGATCATTTTGGGTAAAAATCTCCAACTCAGTATGTAATATACAATCAAAATGATCAGACACTTGTAAATAAAATATAAAAACATAAAAAAAAAATAAATACTCAAAAAATTAAATGAAAAGCCCCAAAATAAATATATAAGAAATTCTCAATAGATTCAGAAAAACGCTCTTAACATTCGATAGACCATCCCATTAAATTCAAAGAAATCTCACAAATCAACAACGAGATTTTTTTTCTCATCAACGTTGAATAGACTCAGGACATACATACGTTATTACTTAAACGCAATAATTTTAAATAAGGAAAATTCATAAGAATACTCATTCAATGGATAGTTTTTAAATCGAACGGTTCGCATTCGCATAACGGTATATTCGCGACCGAATTACATAAGCTCATATTTATATTTACCTATGTACAAATAGCTCGGTTTTGTATGTAGGTTCAGTATAAAATTAGCGTCTTAAATTTACTAAAAAAAATTATAAAATGAAATTTTTAAATTAATTTAAATAAATTAGAATTAATAAAGAAAATTTAAACTAAAACAAAAAATAATTAATAATTTTAAAAATAATATAAAAAAAATATATACACATATATATATATAATATATTATTAATTTCTATATTTAAATATTTAAAAAAAAAAAATAAAAAAATTTAAATATATTTTGTGAGTAGAGTGAATACATATTCTCTTAAAGTTCATTGAAGAAAAAAATAAGTCTCAAAAGTAAAAAATTACAAATAAAATTTAAAAATAAAATTTTGCAATTATATATATATATTTATATCCACACACATATATTATATTTTTGTCAATTCCCGGGATATTTTTATATTATTATGAAATATAAATAAATAACAAATAGCCAAACAACCAAATAACCAAACAAACAACCAACAAAAAAAGGATTATAATAATAAATAAAAACTTAAAAACAATAACAACAAAATGAGTGTAAGTTCACTATTTCTTTTTTTTTCGTGTGTCATACCTAGTTTCGTAAATAATTGAACTAAATATTTATATTACAAAAAAAAATTAAATTAAGAACGAACTCGAAATGTTCAAATTATTCAAATTCCTAACCTAATCAATATATTGGCTATATTGATGTTAATGAAGCTGATGAAGTACTTGTTATAGTTTCTTTCACAATTCAAAAATAAAAAAATACGAAATTATTTATAGCATTGAATGCTCAGAATTGAATTTAATTATACAGCCAAGTCAATTTCTATATTCACTCAAATTTTTATTTTAATATACTTTTATATATATATTAGCGGTAGAATACTATCGTCGATCTAGTAGAAAGAAATATGTTCATTTAAAAATGGCTCATAATACCGGTAATATTTAAAACATTTTATTGAATAAATAAATGAAATTGACTGAAATTAATAAAAATTTTACAACGTTATTATTAAAAATTTACATATTGGGTACTATATAGATTTTTCATTTAACATTTCCGTTCAAATCAATTTAACAAATCAATTTACAAGTCAGCCAGTTTATTAACCCAACTATAACTATCTAAGTCCTGGTCCTATTCAATATCTAAGGCATTTGTGTAGAAAAAGAGGTTTGAGAGAAATTTCTAGAATATTATTATTTATTTTTGTTCCACAAAACAAGAAACTAATATGAGAATTTTTTTTCCATTGGATTATAATTCGGAAGTAAAAGGGTTAAACAAAAGTTTTAAAGGAATATTATAAATCTCTAAGTTGAAATTTTGTAACTTTGACAGTATGACAGTTTAAAATTTTAAATTATTATGTGGAAAACATATTAAACGAATAAAAAAATGAAATTGAAAATTGATAAATTTTTTTTTTTTTTAAAGATAGATTTTTACATGTACAGTCACAATATTTACTTTTTCACTTTATACTCGTTTTAAGCGTATAAAGTTATATTTTTTGTTTTGAAATATTAATATAGCTAAATATTTTATTTAAAGTATTTTATTTCGATATGTTCGGAAGTAACATAATTTTATCATCAATTCTAGCGAATAACTCTGAAAAAATTATTTATATTTCCTATCAATAATTCAATTCAACTATTCATAAATAAATTGAGAACGTTCAAAATATTAAACTAAAATTCTCAAATCCAAAAATTAATTTTATTTATATATACATAAGTATATAACAATAATTATAATATAATATATGTACATTTCATTTCATTTTAAATGTTTTGATTTTAAATTACAGAAAATGTTTACATAAAATTAAAATAAAAATGAAATGTTTACAAACTTTTACATTAATATATAGATAGGTACATATTTACTATTTCGAAAACTAAAAAAAATCAAATGTTCTGAACGAACCAAACTTGTAATACTTTGAAAGCACCAATGAAGATGAATTTTCATTTTTTTTTTTCACTCTTTTTAACTCATATAACAAAAATAGAAAATTAGAATTTAAAATTTTGAAATTTTCTACTCTCAAAAACATAAAGACTAAAAAAAAATTAAATTTTTTTTTGTTTTTAAATATTAGAATTATTGTTGATTTTGTCCACCTAACTGTAAACACCAGAATCATAATATTGAAAACTTATTCCGTGGAGGAAAAAAGTGATTGCGTTAAATTTTCCAAATGATCTATAAACTGTCACTAGCGTTAGAGTGTATAAAATTATTGTTGTATATTATAATGTAGTTGAGAATATAGTAAATTATGTTTATAAATAAAATGCATATATAAAAAATATTATTAACTTTTTTTTATTTTTTATTTTTTGCTAACTTTTGGTTGCCAAATAGATCAGGCCAAATAAATTAAAAAAGACAAAATAAATAAATAAAACATTTTTTTATATTGAAATCATTTCCTTATTTCAAGTATAAAAAAAATTTTTTTTGATACTCTAATATAGTCGTAGACGTATCGGTTTTTGCTTTGAGACATTATTGACTTTTGGACTACATACATATACTATTATTTTGTTTATTTTTTTTATTTTGTTTTTATTTCTTATTATTATTGTATTTTATTAACTATACTAATTCAAAGAAAAAACAAATTGTATAAAAGTTGTAAAATGTTTTGTTAATAAAAATCCAATATAGCCATATTAATGCTAATGTTAATTTGTTAAGTTTTTTTGTTAACTTACTGAACTGACCCGATGCTTATATTGAATACTAACTAGTATGCTAGTTGACCTGGGCTTAAATGTGTTAGGGAAAAAATTGTCAGCACATTAGTAATTTTCATTTAATATACTCAAATAAGATGAAAACTTATTCTAGTAGCGACGATAGAACTGTGCAAAACAGAAAACTTCAACCTAACATATTTGTTTATTTTTTATTATAATTATTATTTACAATTTTGTAAACTGTTCGAGTTAAATAGTATAAATTAATAATTAAATAAATACAAATGATAAGACAAATGTAAATACATATATAAAAATTATATTTAATTCAATAAAAATAAATTAAAATATTTATAACAGTATAGTAAAAATTTCATTAAATAAATTTTGTGTAATTAAAATTTGTTTAATACTGTGAAAAATACTATACTCTTCATTGTATGTACAATGAAAAGATTGTTAATGGCTTGTCAAATTTTAGATTTAAAAATTGAAATATTTATAAATATCAATAATTGATAATTGATCTTTACTATTTATTTGTTTGCTTTCAGTACTCCTTTTAATTTTAAATTAATTATTTTTCCACTTTTTTTTTTTTGGTGGACACATTTAAAATGTTGGTATGTTGCACGTTAGCTCATTACTGTTCTTATATATTATTTTTTTTCCATGTTTATGTTTATATAATTTTGAGATTTTGATAGTTAATTATTAATAACTGTTAATTATTAATAGATTTAAGTAATTTTTAAATAATTTGTACAACTTTATAAGGCCAGGTCTTTTCTGTACATTTAATTAAATAAATAAAAAAAAATAAAAAAAAAATAAATAAATAAAAAAGAAAATGGGCATTAAATTAGAAAATGGTTATAATATTTTCAAATAAATATAAATTAAAATTAATATTTTTAAACTCAAAATAAATATATAGGATTAATAACTAATTAATAATTTATATTAACTAATGATTTTTTAATTTTAAAATATAATTTTTTTGCTTTGCTGTTATTCGGGTTTTGGTACTAAGCCAGATAGAACAGAAGCCACCAGTCTTACTATTGTCTTACAAAACCCAAATAAAGTCCAACTCAATGATATACTAGTATGCCAGCTACTATGCCAAATGTAGACCCCCGCGGTTACTGTATTCAAAATCATTATTTGGAAAAATGTACAGTTATTATGAATATTAAATTAATTTATATACCAATCTTAAATAAATAAATATCATAAAAATAGTTTTGAATTTTTTGTCTTCATTTTCTTCAATGACGCTGCAACCCAAATTATATTTTCGCCTCCTCAATTAATATTAAATTAATGATTTAATCATATATTAAAATTGATAAATTTATTGAAAAAAAAAAATGTTTTTAAAAATAACAAATTCACAAGATTATTTTCGAAATGTTTTAAAAATTAAAATACAAAACAGCTGATAAATGTTTTATTTTATTTTTTTAAATTGTAAAACAAAAATATGCCAAATTTATTTGTGATGGGTTAACAAACTGACCTCACTAATAATTATTTCTTTTTTGTTTACTTTTTTCTCTATTTAATTTGATAACCTAACATTTTTGAACTATTCAATACTGTGTTTCAACTTTTTACCTTGTAGTTTCTTAAGCCTTAATATTTTTTTGAAAAATGCCATTAAAATGATAACCGAAAAATACATGTTGATATTAAATATTTTCAATAAATTTTAAGTCAAATGATAAAATCTGATTTTTGTCCTTTTTTATCAATCTGTATTTAAATGAGAGCCATATTTCGAACCCCATCATCCAAACCATTTCAAACATTTTAGAGAATATCGCAGACAAGGGAGCTATGCGGAACTGTTGCCAAATATTTGAAACAAATTTTAAGTACATATTTCTCTCGTTCATTGACAGTGAAAAACATTTTTTGTTTAGTTAAATTCATACATATACGCAAACAAAATAATAAAAAATAAAAATATTACAAAAAACAAATAGAAAATTTTTTAAATTCTATTTTCATAAATTTCCTCAATTTTATAAACCAAAAATTTGATTAGGAAAAAGTAAGCCAAATCGTTGCCAGGAAATTATCATCCCACATAATTAAATTAATTAAGTTTTAATTTAAAATTTTATTTATTTTATTATTTATAAATTTTTTATAAATAATATTTAATGTTTCAAATTTTTGATGTATTAAAACAATTTAAAAATATTAAAGTATAAATCATCATACCAACTGGTAATAGGCCGTAGTTTTGTATATTTCTATTTATACAATCAATAAATTAAATCAAATAAACTAAATCAAAAATCAAATTTTCAAAGTACACAAAAATATTCATATTTGTTAAAATATTTTTAAATTAAGTTTTTTTTTCAAACAATTAACTTAAAAAACGATAGAAAAATTTTGGTACATATATTAACCTATTTTGTATGTGGAAAACTACATGTTGAAATCAACTAGTTTTATATTATGTATGAACTATATAGCAATCTATAATAATTTCATAATGTGTATTTAAATTTTCAAATAAATACACAAATAAAGCAAAATTTTCTATTACCTACTTATTTACAACTCTACCCTATAGTTGAATTGTACAAAAAACCAAATTATTATTCCTAGAAATAATTTCAAAATTCTTTGTATATTATAACGAAAACATTCGTTACAATCTAATTAAAATAAATTAAAACAAAAATAACCTTAAATCCCTAACCTTGGACACTAAAAAGAAAAATATTTTTGTTTGTTTGTTTTTCTCTAAAATTTTTAATTAATAAAATATTTTTAAAAGATTATTTTTGTTTTTTTTTTCTAAACATTATAATTTATTTAATTTTGTTAATTATTACAAAAACAAAAAATACATTTTAGTAAACTTGTATATAAAAAGGAATCTATATTGTAAGATATACATACAACTTCTAAACATACAAATTTAAAAATTTAAAAAATTTTAAAAATATTAATAATTTTAAAATTTTTAGCATATGAATGGTTCATCTAAATCTGCAACATCAATGAGAATGATTTCATCAGATAGACCAATGCCCAATTGGATTGTAAGCATTAAGAAATCTTTTTAAAAAGAATTTTAATATATAAATCGAATTTAATAATTTTCTTAGAATGAAACACATGATAGAGTAGGTCCAAGACCACCAGCTACACCACCATCATCGAATCAAATGCAAAAAATCATACCACCACCATTACCAAAAAAAAATCACATTGAACCAGATTATGAAGTAATTGAATTCTCAAATCAACAACAGTATTCAAATGCATCTCCAATGCGTCCTAAAACTCCAGGTATAATTTAATTTACTTTAAAATTAAAAATAATTTATTAATACTTATGAATAGATGTAAAACGAATTGATGGACTTAAATGTCAATTATGTGGTTCATCAAATCCTTGGGTCAGATGTGATCAATGTGGTAATCAAATATTTTGTGCTTCATGTGATGATATGTTCCATAGACATCCGAAACGTCAATCACATATTCGAAAGGTATATAATATTATCATAAATAATAATAATAATAGTCATCAATCATCATCAATCATAATCAATCATAATCAATAACAACTATTTTATTTTATTTGTATTGTAAAAATTATATATGAATTACATATTGTATGATTGATGACTCCCCTATTTTTATTATTATTATTATTACAGGCAATGGAGAAATCACAATCAATTAAACCACCGTTACCACCAAAAACAGATTTACAGTTCTCAGCACCAGTTCCACCACCACGTCGTAATAAAAAAGCATTTCCATCACCATTACCGGTACGAAGGGATCAGGTAGGAAATTGCAACATCCTTTAAAAGTGAAAATGAAAATCTATAAAAGTTGAAATCGAAAATAAAATAAAACAAAAAAATTCTACTAACCTAGAAAATCACTAATGAAATAGGGACCAAAATAAACTAATAGGCTTTTACAATTACAGAAAAAAAGCACTTTTTTATTGATTTGTTTTATTTTTAGTTAATTGCAAAAGGCTTATTGTATCTTGTTCATTCCATATTCGCAATTATATATTATTATTTAATATTAAATATTAAAAAATTATGCTTCTCAGAACATTAAAGATTAATCTTTTGAAGAAGTTCAGAAATTTTAATTCATTAGCAAGTTTTATTTTTGAAACATCAACTACATAAGATTTTACAAATTTAAACTAATATAAAAGAATAACCTAGAATGCAATTAATCAACTAAGTACCTACGTCCTAATAGATACAAAATTTGGATTATTATATTTTCAGATCCTTAAATTGTCCCTTAATTAAGCTTAAGTTGTTCTGTATGTATATTTTCATTTAAAAAAAAAACTATTTTTGTAATTTAATAAAATAACTGTAATTCTTATATTCAATAAAATTAACGAAATAACAAAGAAAAACAATTTTTTGTTATTATTTTCAAATAATCTTTTTTGATTTTCGAATGATTATAGATTTTTAGAATTGAAAATCTATATTTGTAAAAAATTTCATAGTAAAATTTATAAAATACCCAACAGTAGAATACCCCAACAAAACCAAACTTTTCAAAACACTTAAAACTTTATCATTATGAAAATTCTTTACTTTAGTCTGGACTACAACAATCACAACCCCAACAAAATGGAACTTTAAAAAGATCAGCAATAAATCTAAGTAACCGTCCATTACCAGAGACACCAACACAAGCATCATCATCCAGATCAAGTACACCAAATAGTAAATCAGTATTTGATTCAATTCAAAGACCACCGTCTATAACATTAGAGAAAATTAAAAATAAAGCTAGCGCAACTCTAAATAAAATGGCTTTATTACAGCAACGCTATAGACAACATCAAGATTTAAAAACCAATGGATCAAAAATTAACAGTACAACACAATTAAATGATCAGGTAAATAAATAGATTTTTAATTTTGACACAAATAAAATTTTTAAATAATTTTTTATTCAACAGTTGTCAGATTGGTCAGCTCCATCATCACCAAGTCGTTTAAGATCAGGAAGTATGTCTTCCGGAATTAATAGCATGTCAAATCAAAGACCATCTATGGATAGCACGTTTTCCGGGTTTCCTAATCAGATGCAACATCATCATCAGCATAATCAAATTGATCCAATGCAACATATGAGACAACCAATGCGTTCAAGTACATCCGTTTTCAATTTAAATCAAGTTGGAAATCAAAGACAAATGCATTTGAATCCAGGACCTTGGAATAGTATGGGACAAGTAAATAAATTTTATAATGATTCTAATATAAATTAAAAATTATAATTTAAAAAAAAAATTCAAAGGCTCAATCAATGGCACAAATAAATTGTGCTGGTTGTAATCATCAAGGATGGAATCATTGTTGTGGTAGAGATGGTTGGATGGATGGTTCATCACAAAATTTACATGGTTCTAATATGAGTTTAAATATGCCTCCAGGCGGTTATTATCCATCACAACAACTTCCTGTAGCAGGACCACCTCCAACTTGGTTTAATAACTGGAATGGACCACCTAATATGTATCCTTATCCATATCCAGTAATGAATGGTAAATTTTACAATTTTTTTTTTTTATTTAAATTTAAATTTTGTATTTTATTAAAATTTGTATCTTATATTTTAATAAAGGTATGATGACATTACCAAGACCACCAAGATCAAGAGTTGGATCAAGAGCAGCTTCACCAGCTCTAAGTATTAAATCTAGAAAATCTATGATGTCCAGAAATCACAAACGTAATAGTTATGCTGAACATGAGTTAACTGATGATGAAGACTCTGAAGATGATAGAAGATCAATGCGATCTCATAGATCTGAATTGCCTGGTCAAAGAAGAAGATCAAGTAATCGAAAAAATTCATTAGCATCTCAAAGTTATGACGATGAAATTGATGAATTCAATAATGTATCAAAATCAAAATCTGAATCTAGATCTACTGCACCTATTACACAGAAACGAAATGAAAGATCAGCAGTAAATCAAAAACAATCAACACCAAATGAAATAATTTCGAATAGAAGACCATCTGGAAATTTATTAAGGGACCGTACTGAACGTATATCAAACTCTTCAAAAACAGGAAAAGTTTATTCAGATTCACCACTAAGCCCAGATTCTGAAAATGAACCACCAACAAAAGCTCTTGTTCAAGCCAAAATACTTGAAAAACTTTCTAAGGAAAAAGAAGCAATCGCCAATAAGCAAACAAATAAAAAACATCCATCGAATACGAAACCAATTGAAGTTGATGAAGAATCAGAAGAAGAAGAAGAAGAAGAACAGGAAGAGGAGGAGGAAATTGAAGAAGTATCCGATGAAGATAATAAAAAGGCAGTTGAAGATATCCCTACACTTGGTCCACCACCTTCTACCCCCGATCATGATTGGGAATGTGAATTTTGTACATATGTCAATGAAGCGAACATTAAAATTTGTGCAGTTTGTTGTAAAACACCAATACGATCACCAACAAAACCAATACAAAATGATAAAACAATAAAAAAAAGTACTTCATCACCAGTAACGAAAAAAACCACAATAACATCAGCATTAAAAGCAACACCAAAAACAACAAATTCAACTGGAACAACAACAACGAATAAAAAAATCGAAAATAAAGATATTACAAATGTTACGAAACAAATTTCAAATTTAACTAAATTTTCACAATCTGAAGATGATTCTGAAACACCAAATGGAACTAAAAAGAAAGGTATGAATAAAAAAATTTCATTTAGAATTGGAACTAAGGGCACATGATCAAGAGATTATTTTTGTATCTTCCTTTTTCAAATCAAATACCTTTCATAAAATTTGTACTAAATTTTACAATCACATTTTAATTATATTACGATACGATATCGATTATTTAAAAAAAAACATTAATTATTATTTTGTTTTGTTTTTAATTTTAAATACATAATTATGTTCCTTGAATGTGGTTTATATAAGTTTTTTTTTTTATGGCTCCTATGAGACAACTTTAACTTGTAAAAATAAAAAATACAAACAATTAATTGTGATAGAGACATCAAGAGATGATGGATAAAATATGTGATCCTAGAATTTAATATCAATTATAATGTATTTTAAATAATCGTTCAAAAGCTTTCCTAATATTAACCCTTTGACAGACAAAATCATATCTGTATTATAATACAAACGTAAAGACATGAATTTAATTCAAACAAAATAAAAATTTCAAAAATTTAACACAATTCAAAATAAAATATTTAAAATAAATCTCCTTAAACGGAATGGTTTATAATTAAAAAAATTTTTGTTCGCGAAAGGGTTAAATGTGTATTGTAAAATGAATTTGATAAAATCAATTTAACAATAATATACAAAATGAACTCTTGATGGCTCTAATTTAATTTAATTTAAGTGTGTTTTTGTAATCCTTTGATTTTCCTTTAATATAAATTGTCATTAACGTATAAGTAAATAAAAATTATGAAATTCAAGACTATCATAAATTTTTAATTATATTTTTGTACTCTGAATATAAATAAATTATATTAGAAAAATAAAATATAGCAATTATATATATGTATTAAATATAAAACAAAAAAATTAATAAAATTTTGTGTGATTAATCCTTTTAATTTTAAAACAATATACAATATTCAAATTTATTTTTTTATTGCTTGTGTGTGTGTTAATCCAAACAAATTTATGTAGATAATTATTTCTTGGAATAAAAGAAACAAAAACAAATTTTCACCACCCCCAATTCAATGTTGTTTTGGTGTTATAACATTTATTTTATTTTTTTTCTTCTGGATAATTTTTCTATTTCAAAATTCATCTTTCGTTCTCAAAATTCATCTTTAAAAAAAAAAAAAAAAAAAAAAACATTTTCTTAAAATGCAAAACCCCATGATTGTTTTGATGTAAATCTATGTGTATTGTATAAAAAAAAAAACAATAATTTTCCTCTCTAAGATGAGACAAAAATTAATAATAATATGTCACTTGATGATATTTGGGCTACTTTAGAAGAGGATATTAAAAGTGCTGCTGAAGCAACAAAACGTAGTAATGATAGAAAAATTTTAGTTGAACAACGAGAACAACAACAAAAACAACAACAAAAAATGAAAACTTCAACAGCATGCGGGCCATCTCCACCAAGAGAATATAATCAAAAAACGAAAATTAATTCATCGGTAATATCAACAGGAACATCACCACCACCACAGAGTATTTCTACACAGGTATAATTCTTTTTTATATCATTTATTTAGCATTCCAATTTCTATCTTTTTTTAATCGTAGACTTATGATATTCTACCAAATACTATCAAATCACATGGAGATCAACAGCCATCATCAATAAATGATGAAATATTTATGAAAACTGGGCGATCATATTCAATTGCAAGTCCATCACAACATGTAAGAGAAAATTCTGATAGTCCTCCATTAACAATTAACAATATTGAAAATCAGGTTCAGGTAAGAAAAGAGAACCAAATAAATAAATTGATGGATCCTGAACATGATACATGCATCCCAATATATCTTTGCTTCTCTTTTTTGTTCCCAAATTTCCCTTATTTTGAATATCAACAAAAACTAATACAATAATTTATTTTAACGACCATACACTGCAATCTATTTACATTACAACCTTTTAGAAAATTACCATTTTATATCTAAGTAAAAATTAAATTAAACAATTCAATTCATACATAACGTAGAAAACGTATATTGGTATATTAATCACCTTCTTATCTTTTGATGGCACACTTTTAAATATTACACTTAGCTTATCAGATATTGAAAAAACACTAAAATTCAAAACATTAAAACTCAATTGTTACAAAATCGTTCGTTTTTGTATAAACTCTGATAGACTTCAAGCCACTCCAAATATTTGTGATTCAATTCATATCGTACCAACAGTATTATAGTCGGCAGAGTCTCTAAGTACAAAAACACAAAAAGAGTGACGGAGCTTTAGGATTGATAGACACCAACTTTCATAAAACTACGATTTTTTTTTATATTTTACTAAAACCTTAACATCTGCATTTACCTGATAGTCGACAAAAACAGCTATTTCAAGAAAAGAGAATCTTATATTTTTGTTTTTTGAATTGGAAATTTTGTAGCCGCCATAAAACTCCCGGCCCTTATAGATGATTATTCCTAAACTAAAAGAGATACAGATCAAAAAATTTGTATAAAGGTTGTTCTATCAAAATAAAAGAACACCTCTATCGCAGTTTTCCCAAGTTTTAGCTCGTTAGGGTATCTGCTATACAACTTCTGGTACTTGTAGAGGATTAATCCGAAACTAAATAAGATACAGATCTAAAAATTTGTATAAAGATAGTTCTTTTAAAATAAAAGGACACCTATAACACAGTTTTTCCGAATTATTATTGAAAGAACATATTAAATGTGCCACAATTTAATTTAAAAATTAATAATTTATAGAATTTTATCCCAATAAATTTATTACATAAAAATTATTTTAATAAATTTATTTTAGAGTTTACCACCAACTCCACCTTTGCGCAATATGAGCCCAATTGGAATAAGAAAATATAATAATGAATTAAATTTAATGGATCCTGAATCAATGGTAAATTACAACAATGAACGAAATAATTTTCAATATCGAGAATATCGTGATATACCGATAATGAAATCTGATCGATATCGTAGCACAAATGATTTACGACGAGAAGAACCATATTTATCAAGAAGACCATCAATTGGTGATATGCTAAATTATCAAAAAGTAAAGAAAATAAATTTTTAATCTGAAAAATAGTATTAAAAATTTCTTATAATTATGAGTAATTTCTATTTTTTTTATTATTCACAAAGAATCAATCAAATTGGCATGATTCAATGACATCACCACAATGGGATTCATTTGAAATGCGAAGACGTGATATGAAACCAAGAGATGCTGGTATTGAACTTGTCATGTTGTTAAAGGTAATCAAACAAATATTTTTTTGTATTATTTCTTTATTGTTTTCTTATTTTTTTTTTTTGGATTTTAGGAAGCAGAACATTATAAGTTTACAGCTGAAGAATTACAAGCTGCTCTAAAACATTGCGGTGATACTCAACATCCAATATTATGGTTAAGAGATAATTGGTCAAAATTAATAAAAACTGTTCAAACATTAGCAACAAAATATGGTCAAGAACAAAAAGAGAATATTATTGGTACGATATCATCAATTGAAGCTAGAGAAGCTTTACGATTGCATAGAGGTAATGTTTGGCATGCTGTTACCGAATGCATTGAACAAAGACAACGAAAATATCGTGAAATTGCAAATCGATCAAATTATTCGCGTGAGGATATTGTTACAGCATTAACCGCCCATCATGGTAATATTGAATTGGCCTTAATTGATTTGGGTAAAACACAAATAAAACCATTTTTAATGAGAATTTGGGGTTCACCGAATGGTGTTGAAAATGATAGCGGTAATTTGAATTTAGATTTTGATGATAAAACAAATAAATTAGGTTAGTATTTATAGTTATCGTTTTTTTTTTTTTTGCTTTTCTTTATAATTGTTTATTCATCAGATATGTATTATTTCTAATAAATAAAATTAATATTTTTTTTAATTTTCCTACAATGTACTATTTTTTTAAATATTTTTTTTTTTTATTCTTTTGTTTTAATTTAATTTATTAAATATTCATATTATTCACAATTTCAAATCGAAATGTCAAAGGTATGACTGTCATTTTGTAGTTCTTTTGTATACCATTGGAATTATAACATATATACATATTTCTTTGAATTTTTCATTTAGTATTAGAAAACTACATAGATTCCTTCCTAAATTATGACGGTAAGGTACTACAAAATATGCAAATTAATTCGAAGGAAATTTTATGACTTTCCTTTCATATTAATCACAGTTCGTAAAACTTTCATTAACCGTAGTGAAAATATTTTCATATAATTGAAGGTATCAGTAAAATTTTCAAAAGGAAACCTTCGCCCCTTAATACCACCAATTACGCTTATCAAGGCACAAAAAAAGTTTTTGAAATATTCTAAGGTATCTTTTTTGTAAAATTTGGAGAAAATCAGAAACTGAAGCTTTTTCGGAACAATTGCCCTAATAAAATGTATTATTTAAAAGAATCTGAGATGGTGTAATAGCAGATATATGTTAAATTGTGTGATTTGAACTGACTAACTGAAATGTAAAATAGATTTTTATGTAAATTGAACTGAACAAAATTATTAAAAGAAGATGAACTACAAAATGGCATCAATACCCCAAATTGTTTTATTTATTTTTACTTTATTTTATTTTTTCATAATTTTCAAGCCCATTAAAAAGTATTTATTAGAATTCTTATGTTTTGCTTGATTTTATTAATTTTATAATTTGAAAGAGTAATTATTTTACTAAATTAGAATCAATTATGAGTTTCAATATTTTTCAATAAATCATCGTTTTCACTTCCATATACCTATATATATACTATTCACATATAATCACAATGCTTTGAATTCTACACATTTCCTTTGAATTTAGTTTACAACACATTTTTTGTTTTTTTTTTTATTAATTCATTTCCATTTTCATTTGTTGAATTTTCATAATATTAATTTTTTAATTTTTCCAAAAAATTTTATAACCTAAACTCAATCATTCTCAAATATTTTCCAGACATTGATCCATCAATTCATGATTTTTTAAATGCAAATGCTGAAAGCTTACAACTGTTGAAAATGAAAGAATTTCGACAGGACTCTCATTCTCCACAACACCATCAGCAGCATCAAAATCAACAATTTTTATCAAAACATCCATCAAGACATGATCTTTCAATCGGTTCAATGTCAAATTTATCAGTTCAAAGCTTTGGAAATCATACCGATTATTCAGAAGGATTTGAGAGTCCAAGTGATGGTACAATACTCACCAATAATAGTAATAATCCAAATTTATTAAAAGATATTGAAACTCTAATTGCAAATATGGAACAAAATCAAGCAAAACAAAACGAAAGTATGTTAAAAAATATTGAAAGTATGTTGGGTGGCTTATTAGAATATCAAAATCAACAACAGCATACATCTGAAGTAGAACAATTGAGTCAAAAAAATCAAGAACAATTTTTAGACCACCAAAGTGATATGCTGTTGAATGAATTTACACAGTTTTCAGGTGAAGATTCTTTAATTTTACGTAAAAGTCCAATTCTAAAGCCTAAACTATCAAAACAGTCTGATATCAATGAAATCAATTCCGTTGAAATGAATGTAAGAAATTTCGTATCACAACATATTCAAGATATTACTCCTGATTTAGTTGAACATGTTGAAAAAGATTTAGAAGAGAATAATGGTGATGATTATGAAAATCATGGTACAGAAAAGGTTGATGATTTTATTAGGCAATTAAATGAAATTGAAAGAAACTCTGAAATATATAATTCACAACCACATGCTAATAGAGCTTTACCAAATTCTGAATCATCAGAGATTGTTATTGATAGAAAATCTGAAATAAATAATTTACAACAAACACAAGAACCTAATAAAAATTTACCGACTTCTGGTCAATCAGAAATCGATATTGATAGAAATTGCGAAATAAATAATTCACAACAACAACAACCTAATAAAGATTTACCGGCTTCTAGTCGATCAGAAATCGATATTAATAGAAATTCTGAGATAAATAATTTACAACAACAACAACCTAATAAAGTTTTAACAACTTCTGGTCGATCAGAAATCGATATTGATAGAAATTCTGAGATAAATAATTTACAACAACAACAACCTAATAAAGGTTTACCGACTTCTAGTCGATCAGAAATCGATATTGATAGAAATTCTGAGATAAATAATTTACAACAACAACAACCTAATAAAGATTTACCGACTTCTAGTCGATCAGAAATCGATATTAATAGAAATTCTGAGATAAATAATTTACAACAACAACAACCTAATACAGATTTACCAACTTCTGGTCGATCAGAAATCGATATTGATAGAAATTCTGAGATAAATAATTTACAACAACAACAACCTAATACAGATTTACCAACTTCTGGTCGATCAGAAATCGATATTGATAGAAATTCTGAGATAAATAATTTACAACAACAACAACAACCTAATAAAGATTTACAAACTTCTGGTCAATCAGAAATCGATATTGATAGAAATTCCGAAATAATTAATTTACAACAAAAACAACCTAATAAAGATTTACCGACTTCTAGTCGATCAGAAATCGATATTAATAGAAATTCTGAGATAAATAATTTACAACAACAACAACCTAATAAAGATTTACCGACTTCTGGTCAATCAGAAATCGATATTGATAGAAATTCCGAAATTAATAATTTACAACAACAACAACAACCTAATAAAGGTTTACCGACTTCTAGTCGATCAGAAATCGATATTAATAGAAATTCTGGGATAAATAATTTAGAACAACAACGCCAACCTAATAAAGATTTACCGAATTCTGAAATAAATAATTCACAACAACAATCTATTAAAGGTTTATCATATTCTGGCCAATCAGAGATCGATATTAAAGATTTTGTTTCAAAGCATATTAAAGATATTGTTCCTGATCTTGTGGAACAACTAAGGAGAGAATTACAACAAGAATCATTAGAAAATGAAAAACAAACTAATTATAAAGATACGGATTACATTGTACAGCAACCAGAAAAAGAAATTGATATTAGTTCTACTGTTAGAGAAGCCAATATAAATATTGAAGAATTAATTACAACCGCATCAGCTCAATTCGAAAATTCTAATATTATAAATGATACTAATTTAAATCAAACACCAGTTGTTACTGCCATTGAAAAACCAATAGCAAATTTAAAAGAAATTCAAATTAATAAATCAATTAACGAAGTAGTTGAGTATGTTGATTTAAAAGAATCACATTCAGATTTAAAAAATGAAAATGTAACTCAATCAACTATAGATGATGAATTGGAGGATTTAGCAATAAATAAAAACATGGAATCCGAGCCTAATACTTCAGAAGTATCTCCTACAAATGTAGAAAATCAAAATAAAAATATTTCAACTTCTCTCTCCGAAGAGCATAAAACCAAAGAACCGATTGTTGATGAAGATTCTGAGAGCGAAGGCACTGATGATGAAAATGTAATGATTAGTTCTGTAATTGAAAATAAAAAGGATTCAGTGGCTTTAATTGCTACTAATCCATTAAATACATTTTCAACTGAAGATAATAATCACGAATTAAAAAATGAACAAACATTACTCAATAATGAAATATTAGATCAAGCTACAAACTTTAATGAACCTTTAATTTCACAATTAGAACAAGAAGAAACTTCATTCAATGAAGGTAATGAAAGGAAAGTTAATTCTCCGTCATCTACACAGAACATCATAATATCTGATGAATTTGAAGAAATTGTGTCGGTCTTAAACCATATTAATGATATCAATGATGAGTCGTATAACAGAACAACTTTCACACTCACTGACCATAAAGATATATTGAATAGAAATGAGGCAACTTCGAGCACAATTCAATCAAATTCATCAAATTATTCAAACTCACAAAATACTAACAACTTAACTAAAATTGATTCTAACGATACCGTTAAAACTAATGAAGAACGAAACGATCAAAATAAATTGGAAAATTCAAATAATGAAAACGAAACAAAAGTATCAAATGACTATTACTTGGATACATCAATTGATAAAATCATTAATCCAGAAGTTAAAAATTTAAAAACTGATACAATTCCCGAAACAATTGAAATTGAACAATTTAATACAGAAGAAATTGAGCCTTTTGAAACCGGTGCAATCAAAAATGAGCAACAAATCCAATGGTTTGAAACAACACACGACCAAAACCCAGATTCAATTCTCACAACAATTGAAACTGAACAATTGACTACAGAAAATATTGAGCCTAGTGAACTAAAAGCAATCGAAGAAAGTATGGAACAAATTCAACCGTCTGAAACGAGCCAAGATCAAGACTCAAAAGTTGATGGAATTCCTACTACAAGGGAAATTGAACAATTGACTGTAGAAAATACTGAAATAAATCAAGCCGGAGTAATCGAAAATGAGCAACCAGTTCAAAGGTTTGAAACAACGCAAGACCAAAACTTAAAAGTTAATTCAATTCCAACATCAACTCCAAAAGCTTTACTAAATAAAACCATTCAAAATAGTCGCACTGAGGAACAAATCAAGATATCTGAAACAGATCAAAAAGTACACCAAATTAATTCCAATATTATTCAATCACTTCAAATAGAAGACGAAAATAGTAATCAAAATATTCAAGACAACATTGTAGAAACTATTGAAATACTTGTTTCTGAACCCATTTCAGATAATATAACATCAATTCAAACGAATGAAGAAATAAATAATGTAGTGATTCTTGAGGCTAATATTATTTCAGAAAAAACAAATGAGCAAATAAGTCAAAATTTCGGATTGGTGACGGATTCAGATGAACAAGAAATTCAAAATATTAATGAAATAACCTTTGAAGAAGTAAATGAGATGCCAACAACAAGTTCCAATTTAAAGCAAAACTCAAATCAATCTGAAAATGAAAATACTTCAAATAAAGAAGATTATCTTCCGCAACCGGGTCCATCTAAACTACCACAAGTAACCAAAAAAAAAACAGGTAAAAGGAAAGGAAAGAATAAACGGTATCAAAATAAAACTTTTAATTCTTCAATAGCTTTAGAAGATCAAAATGTTGCATTGGCACTACAACCACCATCACCATCACGAAGAATTGACCAACGAAGAAAAACAATTGATGATTTAACATTAATAGACAATGAAGTAAGTGAACATAAAATTTTACAAAATAACAGCACTAAAATTGACAGCATTAGCTCTGGTTCATTACTAACATCCTCAGATAACCAAACTGAGCATCATAATTCCTCTGAAGCATTAATTTCTAACTTAAATACTATTGATGAAAAAATTATTGCTTTGAATGAAGTCCATCATGAAATCGAAACCACATTATTAAATCAAAATAAACCATTTAATTCGTTTTCTGAAAATTTACAACCTGCTTTAAATATAACAACTAATGATGACCAAAATTTATTATTAAATAACGAACACGAAAATGACATTAAAACTAATTGGAACTTAATATCTTCAAAGACAACCATTGAAACGACCATTGAAAATCAAAATACCAATAATGAAGTGGAGGATTATCTTGAAACAACAAAACAAATTTTGAATACAAACATTGAGGAAAATTTTGATATAAGTAAGTCTTTAACTTCAGCCGAAAATGATAATGTATTCAAGGGAAATGAATTTGTTCCAGAAACTGAAATTGTATTAGACAACAAAAATTTAATAAATAGTAACATTGATCATGATTTTGAAAAGGACAAATCTGCAACTGAAAATTTGTCAAAAACCGAAGAAATTGAAAAAGTTATTTCAATTAGAAACGAACAAATATCTCAACAATCACAAGAAGAACCTATGGAAATGAAATCCACATCGGATGCATTTATTGTAGATAATATACTAAATAGACCTATAACAAATAATCAACAAGCACATGTTTTTAATGAAGACAGCAGAGAATTAGAGAACTTACAGCAAACTCAAATTTCTCAAGACATTAAGTTGAATGACCAAGATATACAAACCATTAATGAACGAGAACCACAAATTGAAACTACCAATGAAATTAATGAACAAGGATCAGAAGTTGATGAAGCTGCCAATGAAATTAATGAACTAGAACCAGAAGTAGAAGCTACCAATGAATCTCTTATAATTGAAAAATTAAATAGTCCTCAAATTTCTGCAAATAGTGAAGAAGAAAATGAAGATATTTTCAGGGATGTTGAGGAACCAACTGAAGATGAAAATAATTTCTTCAATCATTCAATGCTTCAAAATGTAGATTCGAATGATTCTTCTAATTTAAAAGAAAATCAAAATGACACATCAGATGAAGAACTATTTAGTATTCAAAGTGATTATGATGATTATTTGGATCAAACCAAATCCGAACCAACAAGAAATTATCCGTTAGATAATAGTTATAGTATAACATCATTTGCTAGTACTGATGGTTTTATAAGTCCAACAATTTCTAGTTCAGAAGTAATACTGATTTTAAATACAGAAAGTGGAATGAATCGTGAGAGTGCTGTTATATCAATTGATAAGGATACGTATGATGAAAATATGTCATTGCCGGATATTGCAAATAAAGGCGATGGTGAAATTTCAGATTCATCAAATCAACAAGTTGAATTTAAAGAAAAAAATATACCATTATCAACTCAGGAAGAAATTACAGAAAATATTATTGATTACTCTTCAAGTGTTAAACAAGAAGATGGTGGAATGGAAGAAGCAACAACATCAAACCTTGCAGATATAATCGGCACTAGAAAAGCTAAAAGTAATCAAAAACAAAATCTATCAGAATTAGTTGAAGACACACAAAGGCTAATAAAACAAATGAAAGAAGAAATTAAATCTGATATTGCATCTTTCGAAGAAGACGATGACTTTTCGGATGATTGGTCCGACGATTATGATGATGACGAAGAATTAGATGAAGAAGAGGAATTGGGTGAAGAGGAATATGATGAGGAAGATGATTATGATTCAGAGGAATACTCAGGAACTGAAGAAGAATATAATCAAGAAGAATATGATGAAAAGGCAGAAGATGAATCATTTTTAGTAGAAGAAAATGATCATATTAATACTGATCCAGTTACTGCATCCAACACTAATCCTCAAGAAGATGAATTAGAAGAAACACATGAGAATATAAATCAATCATTGATAGAACCTAGAGAAGAAATTAACATAACTTCTGAAATGTTTAACGAAATTCAACATCAAGATGATTCTGAACCTCATAGGTTATCTGAAATAATTTCCCCATTTGATGAAAGTAATGATTCACAAGATTTAAATATTTATGAAAATTCAATTAATTCCACAAATAACACAAATGATAATTCATTCAAATTAAATATTGAAACTTCAGAGAATTTAGCATTAAATCAAGAAAATTTTGACCATGAACTACAAGCTAATGATTCTGCACAACGTATTGATACAAAACCAGCTCATGAAATGAATAATATCAAAACTAAATCTGATTCTAGTTCAGAATCTGATTCCGATTCAATTTCATTAAATTCGAAAAACAATACAAAGAAACAAAATATTTTGGAAAATAACAATTCAATAAAATCAACAAATAAAATTGCATCTTCAAGTGGTACAAATAAATCTGATAACCATCTTGAGTCATCAGTAAATATTGTTCAAAATCTGGAAATTAAATCTGTTATTAACAAAAAATCACCTAGTAATAAAATCAATTCAAAAACGCCTAATACAAAACAACTTTCAACTAGTAGTTCTAAGTTGGAGAAACTTTCAGCTAGTGGCTCTAAAATTACAAAAGAAACAAATTCTGTGGTTGATGAAAACATTAAAGTAAAAAAAATAGTACCAATAACAGCAACAACAAATAAAACTACCGTTAAATCAAATACTGGTGCAATTAGTAAAATTCCAAAATTAACAAATAACGATAAAAATCGATCAAAATCATTCTCTGGTGGTCCATCACCATTAATTTCATCAGTAAAAAAAATTCAACTTGAACTCTTTAATAAACAACAAGAAGCTACAAAAATTATAAAACCATCAAAAATAACACCACCTCGAGTTATACGTAAAAATTCAATAACAGAAACCATAACAAAACTAATGACACCAAAACAAACTCCTTTTGATCTCTTAAAAAAAACTGGCGGTAGTAGCAGTTTTAAAAGTTCTACTTCAGCGGCTGGTGCAACAAAGACTGAATCAAAAATTCCAAAAATACCTAAAAAAAAATATCATGAAACATGTTTTAGTGATGAGAATCCATCTTCATCATCTGAAGATGAAAGTGCTATAATGCAAGAACGTTTAAGACGAAAACAAAGTGAACCAGTTTTTAGAACATATCCATCATTACTTCAAGATTCTCAATGTGAACCAGCTGATGTAAGCCAAATCTTAATTATTTATATTAATTTAGAAAAGAAAAAAATATTTTTAATATCGATTGTAATTTCTTTTTAACTGTTATTGGTTGGCCTTCCAAGTTCCTAATAGGTCTAAAAATTATCAATCCCCTAATATATATTCTTTTTTTTTTGTAAATTATTTAAAACAAAATGTTTTGCAACATTTTAGAACATTTTTGACAAAAGTTAAAGCTCTGCCTATGAATAACCTTTTTCAAACTCATGATTTCATAAATAACATTTATAGCTTTAATATCCTTTTAAAAATTATCCTTCCATAATTTTGTTTTTTAGCTTTTTTCCTCTAACAATAATCAAATTCGAAACCATGTATTTTTTTTTTTTAACTGTACGTACTAGGAATACTTTTTTTTTTAATTTTAATTTAATTTAATTTAATTTAATTTAAGTATGGATGGATGTATATAAATAATGTTAATTATAAATATTACAGGTAATGGCAAGAAAATTCGTTGAAGATGGCTTATGTAATAATTATGTTGAAGCTGAATTGGCTGCTGCTTTAGTTGAATTGAAATTTCAACAGGAAGCTGCATTATGGGCTGCCAAAGAATGTAGTGATTTAGAACAAGCAATTTCATTGTTACAACAGGAATGTGAATTATGTACAGACTTATATCCAATGAATGAAATTGTATCAATGTTGAAATGTACACATGCATGTTGTAAGGATTGCGCTAAAAATTATTTTACAATACAGGTAATATTTTAATAAAATGTTTTTTTATTGATTGTTTTTCTTTACTTCTTTTTGTAGAATATATAAGGGCTTCTACGTAGATCGATATTAATCGATTAAAAATACTAACCAAACCAATTTAGTAAGCAGTAGAAATCAGGAATTAATCAGAAATTAATTTCTCAATTTTATTTAATAAATTGCAGTGCCATTTTGAATTTAGGAAAAACTTAACCTATGTATACCCAAATCCTTTGTTTTAGCCCTTTTTAATTTTAAATTGCAAGACCCCTTATAGAAAAAAATAGTATATGTCCTACACATACATACATACATCCAATACATTAAAAATGTTTTAGATGGACTTTATTCAGTAAGAGTATTAAATTGCGGGCTTATAGTCTTTAGGCTTATAGATATCTAAGTCTTACAAGTTTCTTTTTTCATTCTGCTTCAGTGGCAGTTTATTTAATAACTTTTTTAAGTTTTACAGTAATAAATTTAAGTGTTTTCTTAAATATCCTTTTTTCTTGTAAATTTTATATTTTGTATTATAACTTAAAAATAAGCAGTAAAATTTCTTCTAAAGTTTGGTCTAAAGTTTGGTCTAAAGTTTGTAGGACATTACTCATCAAGCACTCTTGTAAACACACAAGTACTTTAAGGAATTTTAAATAAAATTTTATTAAATAAATTATACCATAACTGCCTTTAACAATTTTTGAATAATTTGTCTTTATTGTTTTCTTGTTTTTTGTTTTTATTAGATTACCGACAGAAGTATTAATGATTGTAATTGTCCTTATTGTAAAGTTCCAGAGCTTCATGATCCAGATGCAAATGAAGATGAAATACTTGAGTATTTTTCTAATTTAGATATATTTTTGAAAAATATTTTAGATAAAGAAGTTCATGAGTTATTCCAAAGAAAATTGCGTGATAGATCTTTAATACAAGATCCTAATTTTAAATGGTGTGTACAATGTTCATCTGGATTTTTTGCAAGACCGAAACAAAAACGTTTAATATGCCCGGACTGTGGTTCAATTACATGTGGACAATGTAGAAAACCGGTATATCATGTATATTTATATTTTTTTTTTTTATTAGAATAGAAATGTAAAATACGACTCTATTGCAACACCAATTTATTAATTTATTATATACCAAATTATTTCATATTGTATTTAAAAAAATAGTTTAAAAAAAATTAATATTTGTATAGTTTTTTGATAACAACATCATTTTTGTTAAAATATGTGATATGAGTAATAATAAGTTTAAAGAGGAGCAAACTTTTTTCAAATACATATTGTACCTTGTATAAAATTTAAAATATGAATAATTTATATTTAAAATGTATTATTAAAATATTAAAAAAAAAAAAAGTCTTCCTAAAAAATAAAAAAAAAATTTTTTTAGTGGGAAAAACAACACGATGGTTTGTCATGTGATAAATATCAAGAATGGTTAGATTCAAATGATCCAGATAAAAATATTAAAGGTGTTTTACAACATTTAGCAACAAATGGAATAGATTGTCCTAAATGTAAATTTAGATTCTCTCTGTCAAGGTATTTGATATTTTTCTGTCTAGTCTACTTTATAACTTAATTTTTTTTAACATAATAATTTAATACATAAATATAATTTATTTCAAATTACTTAGATTTAACAGCCCTCTTTCTAAGTTAATGTAAGCATTTTAATTTTTTCTTTTTTATTATTTTTATTATTAATATAGGGGAGGTTGTATGCATTTTACATGTACTCAGTGCAAATATGAATTCTGTTATGGTTGTGGAAAACCATTTATGATGGGTGCCAAATGTACTGTCTCACCATATTGTGCTCGTTTAGGATTACATTCACATCATCCAAGAAATTGTCTTTTCTATTTAAGAGATAAGGAACCAAAACAACTTCAAGACCTATTAAGAATGCATGATATTTCATTTGATGAAGAGCCACAAACTGAAAAGACTGATTTAAAAAATAAATTATTGTCTAAATGCCCTGTTCCATTACAAAAGGAAACTCCAACTGGTTTAATTGATACAATTTGTAACGGAGATGTTCCAAATAAACATGCTGGGCTTTGCAGGTAATTTTTGCTTTTTCCAAATAATAAATTTCATAATTTTTTTTTTTTAAATAAATACAAATTTATTAGGTTTAGAGATCTTTTTCGTGATAAATTTATTTTTATTATATTATTATAAATAATTTTTTTATAAACTACAAATTGAGATTCGAGTTGAATTGGAGACTTTCAAATAAAAAAAAAATATTCAAATCTTTCAAGTTTTTATAACAATCAAATCATTTAATTATTTAACAGAAATCATTATGTTGAATATTTATGCATTTTAATCCAAGAAAATTGTATCGATTCTTTACCAATATTATCATTAGAGGACCTTGAAATTGTTTGTAAAAGAGCAAATAAAAGATTACCACCTAAACCATATGGAATTGTTGAAGGTCTCTATAAGAAACGTTTATTCGAGGTGAGACTATTATGCAAATACCTTGTTTCTAATATAATGGTTGCAACGAGTTCAGCAAATTAAATAACAATTTTAAAAAATTTGGTATTCTTCTTCTCCTTTTGTTATCTTATTAATTAATTAATAATAATAATAATAATAATATGATAATAATGATTATTAAAAAAATTGTGTTAAATAAAAAAAAAACATTTTTTTCGGGTTTTACAACAGGCAACATTTCGTTGAATATTTGGTGAGTGAAGTGTCTAAAGCTAATATTGATCCACTTCCCATACTCGATTTAACGGATTGCGTTCAAGAGTTAAGAAGACGTGGAATTTCATTACCTGAAAGAGGACCTTGGGACACTGATGAAATATATCGTGGAATGTGTTCAAAGGTTAGATAGATAGTTCAAATTATGTTGTTTTTTTTTTCAAACAAAAAAAAAATTAAATCAAAATAAAACACGAAAATTTGTATTTTTTAGTTTTCTATATTTCAAATAATCGCTTTTTGAAATCGTTATTGATTTTTTCATTATTGTACATTTCTTATATAACATTTTTCAAATAAAAAATGTATACATATTTATATAAAATATACATATATGTATTCACAAGCGTGCAGGAAAACTGATGTAAAGCCCGATTCTTTAATTTAATTGATTTTCGATTTTTTATTTTACATTTAATATCCTTTAATCATTTAATATTTGTAAGTTGTTATTACTAATATTGCATGTTTTATGTGTATATATTGAATTGCTTAAATATTTAATTTATATTAAATTTCTATTTGTTTTTAAATTGAAACGTAATTCTTTATTTTTATTTTTTAGATTGTTGAAGCTCAAATTCCGTTGAACTAAAAAAAGATGTAAATTTGAATTTTTGTATTTATATTTACAAATATAAATTTGAAACAAATATTTTTAAAAAAAAAAAAACAAAAACGGTTACAATTTATTTAAAAATAAAAAACACAAAAGGATTCTTCAGAATATGTTGGAAAATAAATAACGAGAAAATTTATTAGTGAAATTATTGTTAACTTTTTATTTCTGTTTTTGTCTAATATTTCATTATTTCTTGTTTTTGTTATATTTCATTATTATTATCTTAATAAATTTTTTAATCTATCATTATTTTGATTATCTTTATTCGAATTTTTTTGTTTCAGTAAATGAGCCAATTGTAATATTGTATTCTTTTGTTGGGTTTTTGAAATTATTTGTACATTATTTTTAATATTTTTATTAAAATTTTTATTTTTTGTAATTTGAACTGAATTTTTCTCCATATTTATTTGTTTTTTGTGTGGGTTTATTTTCTGCGAAGAACCTTGATTGATTTTAGGGACATTAAAAGTTGTAATTTGGGTTTGTTTTGAAACTGAATCTTTTTTCGTTAATTTTATTCCATATGAGTTACTTGTACTTGGTAAATTTTTATTATCTTTGTTATTCTTTTTCTTATCCACCTTATCCTTTTTCTTATATTCTTCTTCAAATTCTATTTCAGTTTCAGTCTTTTCAATATTAGGATGATCTTTTTTTTTTAATAATTTATCTGGCTTCTGTAGAGGAATTTTTGTTATGCCATTACAAAGTTTACAGTTAAAGACCTGAAATTGAATAAAATTAACAAATATTTCAAAAATAAATATTTGTAGACACATTCAAATGGAAATTTATTGAGTTCAACTTATAAAAGTTTTACCAAACACAGTAAACAAATATAAAGTCTTTGGTTTTACTATATAAAACCAGTTTTGGGCATTACAGCTTACGATCCACGGAAAATAGGTTTTGTAGGTTGTCTTTAATCACATAAAACTTATCATTTTTGAGATATCAACCTAGTAAAAGGTATAACACCATTAGTTATAATAATTTGATCATCATTACTATCATAAGTGTGATCATAAAAAGGTGTATTTATGGGTAAGTATAGTAGAGTTGAATTCTTTTCAATAATATGTGATTAGCACTTTTTACAAATAGCATATAAGTACATATATATAAATATACCATACATAATTATATATTGAATATTTTTACTATGCCTTTTATACAAATGATTTGTCTATCACGATCACAGCATGGCAGATTAATAATAGCAAATCTCAATAATTAATTTTGTCTGCTATATGAAATATAAAAATTAATATAATATTATTACATATAGTTAACATATGAATTGTTATTCGAGTTTCACTATCTGACTTATAAATTTTATAAATTTTATAAATTTTTTAAAGTTCAATTATGTATTTAAATACATATTAAGTTAACTAATACGTACTCAAATATAATGCTAGTAACTGCATCAATCGAATAATCTAGTTCTTTTTTTCCAATTTGATACTTACTAAGTAGCTGAACATTTTTTTTCTATAGTATTTAGCACGTATTTTTTGTTTCCTTGTAAGATCATTTTCTGTGTTATTCAATTTAGCGACTAAATTCTTTCTTCCACTTATTTTATTCGATTCAATTGTTAACTCATAATTACCATCTACCCAATTTGTCGAACATTTACTGCATGCATTTTTTTCATTAAAAACTTCAGCTTTTGAGATATCTTTCTTTTTTACAAGTTTTCTTGCTACAGTTCTAAAAAAAAATATAAATTTGTTTAAAATAATATTATTTAAGAAAATATTAAACATACATACAAATAATACGATTTCAATAGTTTTGTTGTTTGGCCTGAAACAGGTAATGTGGACGCTGCTTTTAAAAGAAAATTAATTTTTGCATCTACCATTTTTTTTTTACACCAATAAAATTTAAATTTAAATCCAATTTTTTATAATTTTTTATTTTTTTGACCATATACACAACATGAACATACAAATTATAATTTAGTTTATGTATTATGACGAGAATTAAATAAATTTACCCATAAATTTATTTATATAGAATATAGATTTATGAATTTATCAAATAATCTATCTACGTAAAAGTTATAAACAGTGACTTCATAACCTACAAAAATTTTAAGTTTGACATTTATCATCAGCTGTGTGCAAGGTTAGGTACAGGAATTTTCTTTGGCAATTTTTTAATATTTTAATTTGACGGTTTTGTAGAAGAGATTCTTTTTCTTTGCAATTTAAAATTAGTTTTGCACATTTTTATCTGATAAAGATTATAAATATATATTTACATATATGCACATATGTATGTACATATATGAAATTCCATCGATAAGCTAATGCATGAACATAACCTACAATAATTATTGTAGGCTGTGTGCATGAACATGAATAAATTATAGCATCTATGTACATACTAAAATCCGTGATTTGAAAATTGGCAAAATCACACAAGTGGGATTGACAAAAGGTGGCAGAAATTTTTTTATTTTGTTGCAAATCTATT
Organism: Argyra leucocephala; assembly: GCA_963942445.1. Lineage (NCBI taxonomy): Eukaryota > Metazoa > Arthropoda > Insecta > Diptera > Dolichopodidae > Argyra > Argyra leucocephala. Next base: position 151,173,124 of record OZ012680.1, read on the forward strand.
TTATATGTCTATGCCATATCTCTATATGCTTATTAACATGGTCTCAACGTCTCAACTGAAATATGTAAATTAAAGACTTATGGAAACCGATTTGAATTTATTTTATCATGAGTGACTGCAAATAAATTCAAATCATAATATGTACATACATATATGTATATGTATATATATTTTAATATTAAAATATTAGCTAGAAATGAGTTACAAAATATTTCCTCCTATTTTAGTTAGATCGAGTCAAATCGAGCTAAAAATAACTACAATCAAATTTTAAATAAAACCAATAATTTTTAGCTTATTTCCTTTATTCCCCAAGAAATAAATTGAACAATATTTTCGTTACATTTTTTGTTTTTAATTTATTTGTTTTCTTAGCTTGTATGAACATAAAAAATGTGCACATTCAATAGTTTTTTTCATATACCTTACTAAAAATCTGCTTTGTGAATATTGGGATTATCTACTTCTAGTGATTACAACTTTGTTTCTTTTTTTTTCTATAAACTTTTATAAATTTTTTTAGCATTTTATCTTTTTTGGTAATAATTAATAATACATAATGAAGCCACAATAAAATTGTTTTTTTTTTTTGTCTTTTAAAAATTAAAAAACGAAATTCATATCAAATACACACATTTTTTTTTTAATTTAATATACATAAGATTTTGGAAAATTATAACGATTTTCACACCTGGGATCATTAAGAGGTTAAACTGATTTCATTCTATTTATGAGAAAACAAAACGCAAATGAATAAATAATCACGATAAGGAATATTAATCTAGCATATAACCAATATAACCAGGTAAGTTAAATATCTTTTTTGATAGACTATTAAAATATAAAATTTTTAATCGAAATTTGACTGACAAAAACTAATTAATTAAATTTTGTACATTTTGAACAATATTAAACTATTAATTTAACATATTTAATTAAATTCTTGAAATAATTAAACTGTTTACGAATGTTGCAAAAATATTTTTTAAATATGAAAAAACATAAAATTATGAATGTTAATAAAAAAGCGATGCTTTATGAAATTTTAAAATTTTTAATATAAAGGAATGTTGTAGTTAAATTTATTAAATTAAAAGTTGAAAATTGTATTTTTGATATTTTTTGCATGTTAAATTTTACTTTGAGTCATTCTTTTTTTTAAATCACATTTTTACTGACACTGTTAATTATAATAAATACAATAAAAAATCAAATATTGTGCTATAACGAGATTTAAAAACAAAAAATAATGGAATGGAAATTTTGGCATCTCGACTTATTTTTCGTATTAGTTTTTTTCTTTTTTGTAATAAATCTTTTTTATTGAATTCAATTTACGTATTTAATGCAAACCATACTAATTTGTTTTATAATAATTTTTTTTTAATTTAGTTGTCGAGCAATAAATATATTTTTTAATTATAAATATACCAATTTTTTATTGTATTTTATGGAAAAGTATCGAAAGGAATTCGCTTTTAGGTTTAAAAGGACGAAATAATATATAAAATTATTCGATGATCATAAAAGAAATATATTTTTTCTTTGTTTCTTTTAATTATATTTAATACCACAAAATATTTACCTTTTTATAATAATAGTAATAATAATATTTATAAAATAATCGCGTAAATACATATTTTTTATAATTAGAAATTTATAGCTTAAAATTAATTTATAAAATCAGTGTAATTTATAATAAACTAAATAGCAATTAATTTTATTTTTTGAGTTATCGCAGAAACAATATTACATTAAAATCGTAAATTTCTATTAATTTTTTTTTTAATTATGTTTTTAGAAAAAAATCAAAAAATTATTTTGAAGCACCATTTTTTTTTTCTTTTTTTTTACATTTTTATTTTACGTTTTTGTTTAAGGATATTATATCCATGTATAAAAAAATTATTTTATATTTAAGCGAAAAAAATAAATTGATCATGTAACAATTTTAATGCAATTTCAATTGCGATACTCGCTCTAATTAAACGTTTTTCTAAATACAAAAGAAAAAAGAACAAAAAAATTTTGAATTTGTTTTGCGTTTTTCAAAGTTAAAATTGAAATACAATAAAAAAAATTATTAAAAACTTACAATTTTATTCTTCATTTATCGTTGAATATATATATATATATTCAATTATATGTATGTTTAAAAAAAAAATATAAAAATGATTTGGTTGAATTTTTTTTTTTAAATTTAAATTGTTTTAAGCAATCGAAATATATTTTATTTTACTTTATTTTAGATATTTTTTTTGTTTTTTGAAAATTCTGATCTTTTTTTAAGTTTGGGCTGTGAAACCAAAACAAAATTACACAAAAAAAAATATATATATATATTTGCTTATTTTATAAGCTTTTCTTTTTTACTGATCCTCATCTCCTAATTCGTGTTTAATTTTTGAAAAATCAAATTCTTCACCCGTTCCACGTTTGAATATATCTAAAACATCCAAACATGTCGTTTCAAAGTGTGTTGTTGCATCATATGATTCTGATATGAATACTTGTGAATCTAAACCTTTATCAATCGGCTCATAATAATCAGAAACACTAACGAATTTTTCATGAATTGGACCTAATAAATCTAATCCAGGTTTAATTTCAGTTTCAGGATTTTCAGTTTCCACAGTGGTTGAAACCATTCCAATAAACCAACCTTTGGCGGCAACTTGGTGCGTATAGCTAACTATAGATACATAAATATCCGATTTGCGACCAACTTGTTTTTGTGGTATAATGATTTGAGTTGATAGAGCATCACGAGTATTAGCAATTGGATGATTCAACAAGCAAATGCATCGTACTACTTGTCCTTTTTTACGTACCTAAAATTTTTGTATTAGTTTAATTTCCTTTTTATAAATATAATAAGCCTTATCATAGTGATACCGTAATATAAAAAAAAATATTAAAAATATAACGAACTATTCTAAATTTTATGTTTTATTTAACTTACTTTATCTTGGACATAACTTGGGTCACAATAAACTTGCTTACACTTAGCAATTTCCTCACCAGATCGAACACCCATTACCTTTCCACCTTCCAAAACAATTTCATCAATTGGTTTATCCAACATATATGTACCACCATAGATGGCCGATAATCTGGCAAAACCTTGAGGCAATTCTCCTAAACCATACATAGGATATAAGTATGGTGATTTACCATAACGAGCCAATGAATCAGAATATAATTTAATACGACGAATTGTGTTTACAGCGGGATCATTTAAATACTCATCGTCTCTAAATAGAGCAAGAGCATGTCCCGTGAAATCTTGAGTATTTTTGTCCAAACCAAATTTATCATATAGAGCTTGCATATTAGATTTCATTGGATCGAAATCTTTCCAACTTTTTGGGTCATCTTCTTTGAAGTCCTGAACATATATCAAGAAATTACGAAAACGACGTTTTTCAAACATTCCTAAAAATACAAAAATTTGTATTTAAAATAATTTTTTCTTTTATAATATACTATCAATATCTTGATTCTAATATTTGGTATAAAACATAAATGATGACTCATAACTTTAAATTCTAATTGTGTTAATGAAACGTAAGTTAAAAAAAAATATATTCTCAGTACAATAATAGTTAAAAAGGATGATTCAGTACATACAACTTATTTGAAAACTTAAATGTTCCTTTTCACCATTGATTTTACACGATTTTTTTTTTTTTGTTAATTTTATTTAACAAAAAATTGATTAAACTTGTAAATCCATTGAAAAACATTTTCATATGATCCAATCTTGTTAAATAAAAATAATTATTAAGACAAGCGCAAGAAATATTAAAATATTTTTGAAAAAAAAATTCTTTCCATTTCAATGCGCATCGAACCAACGACGTGTCATTAAATTTGACAGTCATATCAATTAATTTTCACATATTTTTACTGAAATTTAATTAGAAATTAAATAAAATTATAGCACATACCCATTAAATCGGATGCTAAAGCTTCTTTCTGATCTACAGGAACCTTAGCAATTTTTCCACCCTTGTAGACGTAACTACCTTCAATTGACTTAAATTCCAAATATCGGGTGACGCCCGTATGAATTAAAAGTTTTACCAATTGGCCATTTGCCATTAAGAATTTTGGAATTAAATCAACGTTCCAATCACGTCCTCTACCATAAAGACTCTCTTGAAATTTTCCTTCAGACCCAAATCGTTGAAATAATTCTTCCAATGGAGTAATTGAAGCTGATTCGCCTCCATAGTACTTATTACGGTCGATATGCAAAACTTTTTTCCCGGAAACTGAAAGCATTCCAGATAAAATGCATTCTTTTAATCCAGTTCCCAATACAATTGCATCGTATTCAGCATCCATTATGGAATTATTAAATCTTTTCAAAGATTAATTTAAAAAAATTACTGTACTCTTAAAAAATTAATTTAATTTTTCCTAGACACGAATAATCACTTTACTTAACTTTTCAGTTTTCACTCTTTCTACTGTACATTGTACAAGACCGAAATAACCATTCGGAGCAATTCGTATAAATTCGTTTGTAACGAATGTTGAGGTGAACTTTGCGACAACAAAATTTCGTTGTCAAAATAAATTTCTTTTTTATAATTATGATTTAGGACATCTACCGACAAAAAAATAGATCAGTTATTTCCATAAAATATAATATTATAGGACCTGTACACTATTAAATCTGGGGTGGAATTCTGTATTGTGATAATCACGCTGCGACTGTCGCATATCTATAATTGGTATTCTATATGGTGATTGTCACAGTGATAGTCGCTTTTTTTTTGTGATTTTAGGGTGACAGCTAATTTGGTGTCACTCATGATAAAAATAAATAAAATTTGGTTGTTTTTTAAGATTTAAGTTTTTTATGTTTTGGTTTTTTCAGATTTATTATGATGTAAATATTAAAAAGTGTGAGTTTTAGAATTAGAAGTCGCTAAAATTGCAAATGTATTAAAAATAATGGAACTGAATAAAAAATGCTGTGATTGTGTTAATTTTTTTTTTAATAAGTTTGAATTTTATTTTGTTTTCAATTAAATATAATACACATTTATATTAATTAGTTATAAGTTTGCAACTGAATTTTACTCAAATGTGAATATTTCTTTTCATTTTATTAAATTTGTTGTAATGATTTTCACTTTAATTTTTTTTTATTATTTTATTATAAATTTTGTTTTTTTTTTTAAATATACACTTTATTAAATTAGTTCTTTGACATTTACTTTTAAGCTTTTTTTCTTTTAATATATAATTTATTTTTTTTTTATAATTTCGCTTTATTGATTAATAAGTGTAATGCGCTAATAAAACTTACAACTTATTTTTGTTTTCTATTGTTTTGATACTTTGACATTTAATAAATCACTTGTGCTGCCATTTCCGAATTGTATTTTTTAAAGTGCTGCCGTTTTCTTAAATTATTCAAGTGATCGCAATACAGAATACCAAAAAATTTTAGTGTCATCTTTGACTGTCACAAGGGTGACTATCGTTTATCACAATACAGAATGCCACTCCTGTTTAGAAATTTGTTTAGAAACTAATTTCTCTCTTCACTACACACTATTTACTGAAAATTCACTATTTTTATAGTTAAGTCAAGACAAGATATATTTAAAATAAATGGCGGGTCAAATTATCTCATTAATAATAATTATAGAAATTTATATAAAAAAAAAAAGAAAAAATGATATAAAAGAAGGGTTACAAATACATATTATGAAAAATATAAGCTACTTCTAACAAAAAAACATAAACAACAACAATTTCAGAAACTTATAACTCTGCCCATCAAAAATCAAAAAATTTTGATGTTATAAAGTGTTTAAGAAATTGTTTCGAACACGATTAAATTTCACAAATTTCGAAACAAGTTTTTGAGCAGAATTAAACGTTTACAAATATATCCCATAATAAAATATATAATTAAAAAGGTATGGCGAATTCGTTTTTCAAAAAAAATTTTAAGACATTCTTTTTAGGGACGAATTCAGTAATAGTTTTAGAGTATGAAAACTATAAAAAATATGAATAACTTGAAAAATCGAATTTAAAATGAACATGCATGCATGTGTAGTATATGCTTTAACAAAATTATACAAATCCACACAGTACTCAAAATTTCAGAGACGAACTATTCAACTTTGACATGATTTGGAGAAAATTCAGTACCAGTCTGATTTTGTTTGAAAGATTTTTTTTAAAAGCATATGGAAAATAAAAATGCAAGTATACAAGTCACCTTCACCTCAGAAGTCAGAATCCACTTTAAGACTAACATAATGATCGGTTTCTTCCTTAGATAAAAGAAGTATTATTTTCGTTCAATCGGAGAATTTCAAAAACAACATAACCATATCAAAAGTTTTGCTATATGTAATTCAAATATTTGAACTCACAAACAAATCAAGTAATCTAAATAAATAAAGAAGGAAATATTTCACAAATTTAATTATTTTTATAATTTACAGTTAATAAAGATCTTTTTTATCACAGATCAAATTAATTTTTAAACCTTACGGAAATAAAAAGAACTACAAAATCTCCATGATATCAACTTCAACAAACAACAAAAGTCATTTGTGACGGGGTTGGTGGAATGGTGAGTTTACAAAATTTGACAATTTTATTTTTATGACGTTGACTGATTTCAATCGGTTGATGACATTACATATTTACAATTTAATAAAATTTTCAGTACAGTTCAGGTACAGTGGTGTAGTGAAAATGAATAACCGAAAGCGAAGATTGGTGAATATGTTTAATATTGATGTTGTTTCTGTTTGTATTAGTTTTGTTTGAGATTCGGTCTGTTACGGACGGAGGTTAATTTTATTTGTCATTGGATAAAGAAAGCGAAAAAGAAATAAAAAAGAAACAAAAAAAAATGGGATTTAATTATTAAAGAATTTAGTTTTTTGAGTGTCATTTATTTTATATATTAAAATCTTTATGTTACAATTAAATATCTAGATTAACTTTATTTCAGAAAAATTTATAAATTATTTGAAATTTGTGTAATGCTTATCTATAAAAGTAAAATTAAGTTTTTTTTTTATTAATGTGAATAAATCTTCATAATTTAAATATATTTTTGTTTTTATCAAACATCTAATAATTTCTTTTTTAACAAAAAAAAAAAAATTAAAAAGTGAAAGAATATATATATATCAAAAATTAAATAAAAGTTAAGTGAGAATATTTATAATACAATAGTGAATTTTATTTACTATTAATTTATCACTAAGGATATTTCCCGTTTTCATTTAAAAAGGAATACTATTAACAGAGGTATTTTGGAATTGAACTATGTATGCATTTATTTTCATTATTTTTTTTTTTTGTTTTTTTATTCATCAAAGTGCACATTCTCATCTCATCTCACTTCAAAAATTGTGTTGTCTTTGAATTTTGAAATTTTTCGTAATTTATAAGTACTAACTACATGTATGTTACTGCTTAAGTTGTTTGGTAGGTTATTTTTTATTGCTGTTTGTTACTTGTCTTGTATATTACTTATACTTTACTTCTCTTCAGCTTAATAACAACAAAAGAACTTGTGCTGCTTAGATACTACAAATTACAATATAATAGGTAGATTTAGAGCTAAATTAAAAAATTAAATGAAAGTTACATTCAACTTATACAAATCCAAAATAAATTTATATATTGTTACTATACATGCAGATATTATGTTTTGATTGAATAATATCAAAACTTAAAGCCAAATAATTTATTTATAATTTGATATTGAAATTTTTTTTAATCAATTTAATAAAATTAACTTAAGTAACTAAGTATTCAAAAATTTTTATACATATTTAAATATATTATCAAATTTTCGGTACATATTTTATTTATCCACCTGTGTTATCATTTGAACTTTTCTAAATACGTCATCTAAGTATTATTGTTTTATTATTATTATTATTATTATTATGATTATTAAATCAAGATAACCATTTTATACATCTATTTATAAATACTTACCTACGATAAGATAGCAACAAATTTGACATTAGAAACTAAGAAAGTTCATTTACTCTTGTTATTGTCCTATTTATATATAGGTGTTACGATGTTACTTCGCCAATACAACTTTAAGATTTAAAACCTATAGATGCTTCAAAAAGTTATTTAAATAATTTAACCACACATTTTTTTTAGTTAACTAACTATATATGGACATTAATACTTTAGGTATGGTTTAATAGATTCATATTATGATGGTGAGTAACTAAATAATTTAACCGAAATACAATTTGGCAACCTTGTTTAACTCACTGGAGACTGACATTGATAGCATAGATAACTATAGCTACATGTAGAATATTTCATATAAAAAGCATTTATTTGACCACTACATAACTAGTTAACTGATTTAAATTATTTAAGTAATAATTGTGAGTACTTAGTACTTAACAATATAAAAACTAGTTAGCTAGCTAGCTTAAAAAAAATTTTAAGCTAAGTAACTAGTTATTATATTGTTAAGTACTAAGTATTAACAAAAATAATCTTTCAATCGTGCTTTTGTTCTATCTATTGATGTTTGCTCATTTTCGAAAACCTTATTAAGTAAAAATGAAATATGTACATAGTTAATAATATAGAATTGAACACAAAATAATTCAAACAGTTTATATCAAGTTAAGAGTGTTGTTCACAGTTAAGAGTGATGCATAGGGATGCAGTTCATTGCATAAATCATAATATAAAACATATGTCTTAATAAATAAATCTTTTACATATACATAATCGAAATCTTCTATATATATATAAGTATATATCTTTTTTCGTTTTTGTTAAACTTAATTTGTGTAAGTGCCTACTTACCTATGAAAATTTTGGAAAAATATTTTGATAATTACACATTTGCAGTCACTGTTTGATATTTTTATTAAAATTAGCTAAGTATATGTATATTTATATACATTTCCTCTTACTATAATTATAGTTATTATCAAGTCTTTGTAAATTACTTCATTAGTAATGTGTAATCAAAATAACATGCAAATTAGTGACATATACCCCGGCATGGAGTCTAATTATCATGAGAAAAGTTTTTAACTGAAAATATTATGTTTTTTTTAATACTTATTCAGTTATATAATAACGCGTTTGAATTAAATTAAACAATTGAAATTTGAAATAGGTTTCTCAGTACCAGTATAGTTACTAAACTAACAACTTATTACTAATTTTTATTTTTTTTATACAGCTAACTAAGTACTAACAATTTATCAGTAATTTATACGTAAACTATACCTTTTAGCAAATTAAGTTTGATACACCAAGTTATTACATAACGGATACAACTGCCTGAGTACGAGTACGAGTAGCTATTTATTTTTTTATTTAACTAAATTATCAGAACTAAGTATTCTTTTAGTACACTTTATTTCAGTTAACTAACTAACTACATATTACAAAATTATACTCTCAAATAGTTATTTAACGAAAGTAAGAAAAAACTCCAATTAAACATTTATGTCTTAATCATATCAAATCTGGGGCCTTCTGATTAGTATAGCCATGATGGCATAACGACTAACTATACCCTATATGAGTCGGCAATGTTAAGATTAATTATTTAAATTTTAGTTTTATCGAAGCTTTCAGATTACAACGAAAACTCCTTACTATTTATATGTAATATTTATATGTATATAAGTAGCTATTAATATAAAAAATATGTTACACAATTTGACATGTTAAGCTCCTCGTTGAAATAATCACAGATTTTAATCGACTAGTTATACTGAGTATTCGGTTATATTAGACTTTACTAACTACTTATATAAATAGCTTATTTATTTTATAATTTTTAACTAAGTTACTAAGTACTTATAATTATCATTCTATGATATATTTTTTATATTTCAGTACGATTGTTAAATACTTTGATTTTCACCTTTATCTGTCATACACCGTACTTAATTAAGTTCTTACTTAAATATGTAATCTCTTGTTATGTTTACTTTTTGTACAGACACGTAACTATACCTACATAAATAAGTATTTATAAGAAAGCATCGAAAAACAGAATGTCATCTAAAATATTATTTTTATTATACTAAAAATTGATAACAAAAAAAAATCTATAAATAATTAAATTAAATATATATTCCACAAAATAAGTATTTCCACAAAATTTGTTAAATTTTAATTAATATTATTTATACTTAAAAAAAAAAAAAATATATATATATATATATATGCAGTTATATTTTATTTGAAAATTCATCATTTGTACTTAATTTTAGTTTATAATAAATCAACAATTTTGTATCACTTTCATAAACATTTCGTGACTCTAATAAAAAATAATAATAAATACCAACAAAAGATCAGGACTACTTATAATAAAAATTGGAACGAAATTCATGGTCATTAAACAATTGTTAAAAAATATTTGTTGGCATATTATATACCTATCTACGTAATAAATAAATGTCTATATATATATATATATAAATATATATATAATAAATATGATAGAATTTATATATTATTATTAAGCCATCATTACCAACCCACATACTTATATATGTATAAGTATATTTATTAAATATACTTTCATTAAATTTTTATCATTAAAAATTTTAATTTTTTTTTATACTTTTTTTGACTTTGCCTACTCAATCATATTTTAACAAACAGAAATCACTACAATTTAAATTGGAATTTATGAATATTGGTTTGTTAAATTAGTTTTTAGCTAGTTAGTTTCAATTTGAACAAAATAAGGGGGTAATTTTATTAAATAATAAAAAGTTTAAAGCTATCGACACTTAGTGTTAGTTAATAAGAATTATAACAAAGTGTAGGGAACAATTACTTATTTACTATATAATATATAAATTTTAAAAAAAAATGTACTTAGTTAAAAGTTGTTAATTTTTTTTTAACAAATAAGTACAGTATTTTTTATTTAATGCAGTTCCAGCAAAAGTATAATTTATTATTGAAAAATGTACGTAAATATATAAGTATATCCCATCAGCAATAGTTACTTATTGAGACATCAAAGTATTTTCCACAAAGATGTTGTTTTACATCAAAGATGTTCCAACAATTACAAAATATAGTTACAATAACAATAGTTAACTAGTCACGTTTAGGATTGTTGGATTATATAATTACTTATGTCTCATTAGACTTGATTAAAATTTAAATAAAAGATTTCTTTTTTAAAAAAAAGATAACATTAATTAACATTAAATAACATTAATTTAATTGTTTAAGAGTTTTGAAAATTGATAAATATTTCTACAAATCAAACCTGAATTTCAAAATTTTAAAGAAATTACTTAGGTATATATACTTAAGTAATTCTAAAAAAAAGCCAAAAAAATTTCCATTCGCAATTAATCAAAATTTCTAAATTGATTTTAAATCTTCCATATCAAAATAAAAGATTAGATTTTAATAAATGAAAACGATTAAATATGGAATCTTATATGAAAATGAAATTGAAATTTTTGTTGTTTTTATTTAGGATCTCTTTCACCTATTTTATATTTAAATTTGTTGTGACTTCAAATTATGGAAATAGAAAGTTTTTTTTTTGTTTTTCAATACTGATTTACCAAAAAAGATACTTATTACTTACCTAGTTATACATATGGTTGCGGTTACAAAAAAACATTTTTTTCTATCTATAACTACTTAAGTATGTACTCGTAAAACTTTTTTTTTTTGTTTGTATACTTACGTATATATATATATATATATATATATTTATTTTATACACCGGCTGACTATTATTTAATAAATAAGTAATTACTTTGTTAGTTAAAATAGAAAAAATATACTAAAGAGGAAATATGGAGAACTTCCGTTATTTGGTAACAATTAGTTTTTTTTCTTGTTGTTTTCATGATTTGTGGAGTAACTATAACTACTTAATTATCGTTTCATTTACAAATTTATGACTTGAGAAATTTTTGAATATTATTAACCAGTTATCTTATAGTCGTATTGTTACGTTTATTAAAAATTCAAATTTAATATTCATCAAAACAAAAAAATGTAATTTAATATATTAAAATTCTACGTTATCTAACTATATATAGTTAACTTACTATATACTGATATGTAAAATGATTCTGTTATCTATCGTGTAATAAATTAGTTGATGATAACAGCTGATAAAATATAGTTAATAGTTAGTTACTTAAATAACTAACGAAATTGCGCAATTTTTAATCAATATAGCTAAATAGTTCTAAATACTTATAGTCAAATTCTAAACACTAGTTATTCAATAATTAACTTTATTAAATATAGTTATGTATTAGAAAATCTGTGTTTAAGTAAGTAAGTACTTACTTACTTATAACTATTTAGAAAAAAAACACAAATAAGAACAAAACCAAAAACAGACAATAAAAAACTTAAAACATTTATTCAAATTTAAATTTAAAAAAAAAATAAGTCAACGTTTATTTAAGTTTATATGTTTATTGTATAGTTACTTGACATTAAATAAGTACATAGTTAAGTACTATATATATATATATATTTATAATTTTTTGAATATGCACATTCTGATGTTGAATATAACTAGTTACTCATATAATTTGAGACATATATAACTATACTTACTTACTCAAACAAAACTTTTAATTAATTGTAATTTATTCAAAAATTAAAAATTAAGTTATGTAGTTATATACTTAAGCTGTTCGAGATAAGATATTCTCTAATTACTTAAATTCAATTTAACTATTTAAATATTTAATATCATTTTTAATTCATTTAAATAAATTCATTTTTTTTTATTATTATTGTTATTACTTACTTAAGTTAATTATAAATAAAAAAATATCCAATACTTAGTTCAGTCAGTAAAAATGACTTAAATTTTATTGTAAAAAAGAAATATATTATAGTTAACTACTTAGATGATTTTAGTTTTAATAAAAATTATTTATTTTTACATTTATTATTGAATGTATTTTAACTCTGTTAAAATAACAATGAGATTAAAAGTCAATTTACTATTAGCTATATAAGTATGTACTTACTTATATTAGTTAGTAATTTAAACATTTTTTTATTAAATTTATTTCGACATTACTTAGGTTAAAGACAAGTATAAACTCAAAGAAAGAATAAATATATTGTACTTAGTTTCGTATTTGAAAGTAGTTATCAAAGCAGCTGAAAATATTAAAATTTATTTTAACAGGACTACTTACGGTCGGATGTACTTGGTTAGAACTATTTTAAGATAAGAAATTCGTTCAAAAAGATATTTTTTTTACTTTTACAAGGCTATACTTATATATTTAGTTACAATATTATTTAATATTTAATAAGAAGTTAAGCGTCACTCATTGAATTTAATTAAAAATTATCATTTAAATATATATATATACTTATACGCACTTTTTTATCATAATTTTCTTAATTGCACGTATTAAGTTAATTGCTGTACAGCTGATAGTTAGTTTATCATGGCAAGATATTGAACTTAATTAAATAAAAATGTTGCAAATTTGTTAAATATACTAAATTAGTTAACTACTTACATACTTATATGTAAACTTAGATACTTATAATTTTTTAGTTACTTATTATTCAAAATTTCATTTCAGAAAAGAAAATCACAATGACCTAATTTTCTTATTAAAATAATGTAGCACAAATCTCTCATCTTTTTTTGAATAATTTAAAATATTTTTTTTGTTTTGCTTTTGTTAAAACATACAAAAATTTTCGATACTGAGTTAATAAAAATTTAGGAAATACCAAAAATTACAGTATATTTTCTTATATGGCTAGCTATGCTTAAATATTAAATTTTTCCGATAAATTTTTTGTTCTTATTAAAATGTTTGACCTAATTATAACATACAAATATTTATACAGTTAGTTAAATAAAATGAACATCTGCAATAGAAAATCAAAAATAAATTAATTCGTTATAGATATTTATAGTTCTAAGTACTTACAATTTCTTTCTTTTATATATCTCAATATCCAAACTAGTTAACATGATGTATTCACTAAGTACGTAGTCTAAATTTAGTATTTTTTTGTTTTCAAGTTTATTAAAAAGCAAAAAAAAAAAATGATTAACTAACTATTTAGTAATTAATTAAGTATATATATGTATTATTTGTAACTACCAATTGTACCATTAGTCATATCAGTTACACATTTCATATTATAGTAATGCATAAGTAACTAACTATATTGCAAAGGGTTTCATTTTCTATGTAGTTAAGCAATTTTTTTATGTTTGCCATTTTTATAGTTTTTCAAAATTTTTCTGACAAACTATGAACACTTGATAAAACCATTCAAAATGGTATTTAAGAGATGAGAACGCTTATTTCGTAAAGAAAAATTGAGATGTAATTGAATACTTTAAGCTTAAACGAATAATTCTCTAAAAAAAATAGGTTGTTCGAGTAACCACCTATAATACTTATTTTTAATAGAAAATGTCACTTCTGTTCAATAATGTAGGAAGGAAAAAGAAATAACCGACATAAAAAATTGTATCTTATTGAATAATAAATTTGTAAGTATGTACTTACTTAACTAGTTAATTTTTAAGTACCGTTAATTTTTTTTTTTATTTTAAAAAATCTTTAAATTATATTTTGCTGATAATTATTTATTATGTGTATGAATTTTAGATACATTGACTTAAGTTTCGTTTTGGCTCTCTAGAAATTTGAAGGCGAATATTTATCTCTTAAAAAGAGTTCAAATAATGGACCCTGCCCTCTCATATATTTTTAATTTATTGCAATCATCTCTTGGTTTTAGATACGTTATTCTCAGTTCACTTTGTATAAGTATAACTATTAGTTAGCTTATAATTATGTTAATACTTATATAATTAAAATATTAAGTATTTTACTTAACTATATAACTACTTAGTTATATACTTGGTTAAGTAAGAAACCTATAAATACTAACCTATTTTAAATTTTTTTAAAATTATTTCTCCTCATACTTATGTTTTTTAAGTTTTTTTTTTAATATAAGAAAATTTTTTTTTATTTTTTTTTTGTTCATTCTATCACCTGGGTAAACATTCTATAATGAAATATTCTCCTACATTAGTAATAACTACTCATATACTTATTATATATACATATATAATATATCTATCATAAGTATAAGTACATATTACTTAAGTATTAACCCTACTTAAACTTCAAAAGTACATCATACGTCAACTATAAAAAACATAAAAGCTTCCTAGTATAATCTTAATCATATACTCAAGTATCTGTTCAATTTTAAAAAAATATGTTATATATAAGTATATATATATATTGTTATATTGTATATTTAAATTTTTATTTTAATTATAAATTAGTAGTTAAGTAAGTACTTAATTGATAAAATGATGAATTGTGTTACTACTTACTTATTAACTATAGATTTTTTGTAAAAGTTGGGTACCAGCTCACTAAAAGCATTTTTCCATGGTACGTTTTGCAACACTCGTTGTTTGGGAAACGTTTTTAAAAATTGTATCTTGTACCTACTTATAGCCAAATTGTATATTACGAGTAGTTAAGTATCTAGCTAAATTTCTTATTTATATTCAGTATTTAAGTAAGTACTAAGAAATAACTAACTATTGATTACTTACTTATATTGTAAAATTACAAGTACTCAACTTACTGCAAGTGGAAAAAAGAGATAAACAAAAAGTTTACAAAAAAAAAATTCTTAGTTGATTTTGATAACAAACTTATATTTATATATATATATATATATATATATATATATATATATATATATATATATATATATATATGTATATATGTAATAATAAAGCTCATAAAAATCTGACTCAAAACCTATAAAAATATGATTTTCATTACATTGTATTAGTTATGTAATAAAATGTAACCGATTTGACGTTTGATTATGTAAATAAACATGATTTTTGTATTAAATATTTATTTATTTATATAGCCAAACAAGGCATAACTAGTTATATATATATAGTTATACAAATACAAAATATGCATAGAACAATAACAATATTCAAAATATACAAAATAAAACAAAATTAATACAATTAAAATTAAATTCAGAAACTTAAAAATAATTATATTATAAGTTAATGAACGAGCGAGCCTTTCAGTTAAATTTTTCTCTAAATCATTGGTTGATCTGATCCACTTACGACAGTAGTTATATATATACGTTATTCTGATGATACATGATGAATACTCAAACTGTAATTATATTTTAAAGTAGTTAACTATATAACTATACTTACCTATTTAGTTTTTTTTTTTATGTTCTTAACAGTAACTTTGGTAGAATCACCTTTTCGTGTCAATCACCTTATTAAGTACGGTACTACATACAAGATTATATATACTATATAAATGTATATAAGCCTTCTTAAATAGCGTAGCTCCGTTTTATTTAAGATGTTACCAAATTAGTTATACACTCAATTATTTTTTGTCATTTATTTCCCAATGACAAAGGGACCAGGTCGAAAAACACATAAAGTATTTTTTTTTGCTTCATCGGGATTCGAATCTGGGACCTTTCGGTTGAAAGACAAGCGCTCTACCTACTGCGCCACCCAGCGTGTATTTTGCATTTATTTTAAGTCTTTATAATTGCAAAAAAAAATGTAAATTGTTAATTTAGACCGTCAATATGGCAATCGTTATTATATACTTACATGAGAAAATACATTTTTAAAAAAATTACGTCATCTTTAATCAGAATGACACATTTCATTTTTTTCTTTATGATGAAAGTACTTACTTATATACAATACGTATGCATGCACTAATTTGAACAAACATATTATGCATTAACTTCTTATTCGATTTTTATTGTTAAATTCAGAGTTAAGTATTACTATTATACTATTTTAATATTTTTAACTGATAGAAATTAATATAAGTACATATACAAAAACAAAATAAAATTAATAATAAAATGAATGATATTTATTTTGTAAAGAATTGATCTTTTGATCATTGATCAGACAAGTCATTACAATCAAATCAAAAAATTACTCTCAGTAGTCATTTAAATCAAAAAGATTTCAGATTTCAATAAATAATTTAAAGATTCCTTTTTATTGTCTTTGATGTTGATTACTATATGTAACACTAGTTATAGCTATGTAATTAAATATATTTATGATTTCTCAAATTTAATGTGTTACTATTTATTTTAATTGCATTTTAAAAATAAATTGATTTGAATAAATTTATGATTACATTGTAAATGCAACAAAATAATTATTATTTATTTTTATTTCAGGAATTTTGAAACTACATGATCATTAACGAATTGAAACAAGATCGTCGCCACAGAAAAACAAAAAAAAATTATTTTCAAAATGTTTAGAGTCGCTGGAGGATAAATTTTAGTTAAAAAACTTATATTTAAGTAACTAGTTAACTACTATTTTTTTATTTTTTTTTGTAATTTCTCATTAATATTTTTTTTAGTACAACTAAATTAAAAAAAAAAAATTATTCTTTCTGAAATTAAAATCCAACTGATTAAATTTACCTAAGGAACAATTTTTTTGTTTTTGTTTTATTTAATAACGTGTACATTTTTGAATTAAAAAAAAAAAAAAGAAATTGATGACTTTTGAACAAAAACTACATTCTATAAATGTTGTCTTGCCAAAATGTCAAATCTCGACGATTTGCGGAAGAAATTTGTAGCAGCAACACAACAACAGCCACAACAACCGCTTACACAATCCCAACAGCAACAACAACAGGCTCCATCATTAGCTTTAAAACAACAACACCAACATCATTTACAATCATGTGGAGCACACGATCTTCGGCATCATTTACCATTAACTTCAGCCCTTTCAGCTGGAGCGACACCATTAAATATACCGATTACAACAACAGTGATAGGTACATCAGATCCCGAACGCCTATATATTTTTCCAACAAATCAAATGGCTGCAGGTAGCAATAGTCGTGTTGGTCCAAGTGATATTTTTGGTCCAGCATCAAATGCTTTTTTAACACCTAACGAACAACAAAATATAACACGTGGTCATTCAAGATCTGTTAGTCATGGTGGCGGTGCATTTGTTGGACCAAATAATAATGGAACTGGAGGTATTGGTGCTAGACCACTTAAATCAGCAATGAAAGGACATCAAAGAGCATTTTCACATGGTCAAATAACTGATACAACAACAGTTGCACAAGCACCACGTTCTGGTCATTCACGTGTCGGTTCAAAAACAGATTTTATTTTACCACCAACCCATAAAGATATTGATGAAAATCGTATTGGTGAATTCGGTCCATCTACAGTATCATCCGCTCGTGGTCATTCTAGGCAAGCATCACGTTCTGAATCAATATATACGTTACGTCGTACAGAAATACCACCATGGTATAAACGGTTCGGTATATGCCAGAATGATAAATTCGAAGAACGCGGTTATCGTATTGTTGTGCCAAATCATACAGTGCCACCAAAAACACCAAAAAGTGAACATCCAAACGGTTTATTTGTTGGTAATAAAATTCGTACAACAAAATATACATTGTTATCGTTTATACCGAAAAATTTATTAGAACAATTTCATCGTGTTGCTAATTTATATTTTATTTTTATTGTTTTATTAAATTGGTTTCCAGCAATAAATGCATTTGGTAAAGAAATTGCTATGATACCAGTTTTATTTGTATTATGTGTTACAGCTATTAAGGATTTATTTGAAGATCGTAGGCGAAGAGCTTCCGATCAAAGGATTAATAATACAACATGTCGTGTTTATAATGGGTAAGTTAATTTTTTTGTTTTTTTTTTTTTTAATTATATTATTAAATATGAAAACTAGAAATTATTTTGTTTTTTTTTACAATATTTTAATTTTACAATATTGAAAAATTAAACAAAGAAATTAATTTATTACACGCAAATACGCTTAAACGTTAACCTTGACATTTATGAAAAAGTGTGTTTTTTTTAAAATTTTTTTTTACGTATATATATATACTTAACTACTGAAAAAAATTATTGCAATTTTATATTTAACTATTTCATTTTTTATTATTAGCTAATAGCTATTAACTATTAATTTTTTATGTATCAATTAATAAATAATATGCACATTTCTTATTGTTTTTATTCTTTTTGGTAATATTTCTATGATGAGAACTGAAACATTTGGTTCCCATTTTCAATATATAAAATTTGAATTAATAACGAATATTTAAATAGGGTTAATTAATTTTGTTATATACTCAATGTACTTTATTTAAAAAAAAAAATACTATTTTTTTTTAAATTATCAAAGAAAATGGGTAGGGTTGTGTTAATTATTTCGTTATCATATGCCAGAAAATAAAATATTTGATACGTATAGCTAAAATGAAAGGACCATAATTTATTTTTATAATTTATTAATATGTACATAACTACTTATATACTATTTTATGATAAAAATCATTCACTGATCTTAATACTTATAATCAAAGTTTGTACATTGGATAACTAACTTACTTACATATTATTTAAAAATACGTATTCACCACCGAGCTCTTTTATTTTATGTTTATTTTAACTAGTTATAATTTTTTTAAAAATTTAAAATAACTATTTACTTATTTATAATAGTTGACCATTTTTTTTTTGGAAAAAGTATATCAAAACCAAAAATATAGGCTTAGCTTAGTTCATATTCATGTAATATGACTTTTAATCTTTCAATTTTAAATTATTTATTTTGTGCTGTCATTCATAAAGTGACATTGAACTCTAAAATCGAAAAATGTTCAACAATTTACATATGTGATAATTCAAAAACAAATAACACTAATTTTTTAGTTTAGGTATATGTATTTAACTGTGCTAAGTTTATTCATATAGTTACATATATATATATTTAATAAATGCACCCAAACAGAATTAATATTATAATACCTTTTAAGTAATGAATTTTATTATATTTATAATTTCATATAGTAATGATTACAATAACTCTTACTCTCATTCGTAATATTATTACTTAATTTGAATTTTCAAATCAATATAGAGTCTACGTGAAAACTACAAATTTTTGGAGTAATTTTAATAACGAATAATATTAATATGAAATGTATACTTATCTACTTATTGCTAAATTTTTATTTAATATATAAAATATTAATCATTAATCATTAAAATTTTTGTTTACACATGAAATTTCTTAACATTTAGATTTTAAATAAAAAATTGTTTTATTCAATTATCTGCAACTTTAATTTGTTTTTTTTTTTTTCTTATAATTTATAAAAACTTAACTTAAAAATTAAAAATTTATTGTATTTTATATTATTTCAATTTTGATTTATAATTTGCAACTAACTATAAGTAATTATGAAAATAAGTTTGCCACCAAAACAAGAAATACAAGAAAAAATTAATTATTTATTTTTAAAAAGAACTTCAATTAAAAACCTGTGAAAACTTTTTAGACAAAAAATACAGAAACCACAATATTATCTAATTCATTATATTTAAACCTATTCCAATTTATTAAGTCTTACTTTTCTTTTTTTTTAATGTTTGTGTGTGTCTTCATTAATGTTATCAAACAATAAAAAATGCTGAATCTCAGTATATTGTATATATATATATATATACTTGCACATCTACATTTATATACGTATACTTATAGTACTTATTTGCATAAATTTAGAAAAATTAAATAAAAATTTCATAATTAGATCATAAAAAAAGACAAAACAAAAATAATACTATAAAATAATAAGGTATATATATGTGCACATATATAATATATGAATCGATAGCTATACGTACATACTTTTATTTTACTGTCCTACATTATTATTCTTCAAGATCATAAAGTTTCTCACCTGTAACCACTTTGTAACACATATTTCGCTTCATTTTTTTAAATAGTAACTGCTTTATAATAATATTATGTGTATAATATAATAATGGAAATATTTTTTGTTAAAGTAAAACAGGGTTTTTTAAATTAAATTTTGTTTGAAATTTTAAAACGTTTATTATCTATAAAGTATAAAATAAATCTAATCGAAATTGTTTTTAGTTTATTTCCTACTTCGTTTTAAGCTCACTCCGGCTTAAATCTTAATAGTTTTGAATTCATGATGCGGTAAATTAAGTGAATGACCTTGAACGTATTAACGCCAATTTTTTATAATATAGCCTATCATCCCAGATTACAGTAGTAAATTTTGTTGTTGTAAAGAAATCTTTATTTTTTTATTGTTTATCGTTATTTTTATTAATATTTTAATTCTATATCGAAACAGAGTTACAAATAAAAAATCTAACTACGTTATCTGTATGAACTATAATTGTTAGCCTTTCATTTTACTATATTTTTAGGGACTGACATACATAAAAGTTTAATAAATAACAATACGATGGATTTACAAAATCACAATCAATAATTCAAAGTTTGGCATATAAATAGAAAAAAGTTTAATTAAATCTATATGGTTATTAATGTCTAATTGTCTACCAGAAGATTACGTTAAAATCAGCATTATCTAATAAGTAGAATCACTTAAAAATCACTATAAAATTATAAAATAATTTATTTGTAAAACATCCCATATATAATTATGTAGTTTCACTTATTCATAATTTTTAAGTATCAGTTAAAGTACATAGGTACGTAGAGTTTATTAGTTATAAGTCTTGATTATACTATTTGTGTTTTTTTTATGTCAGAATGCTTAAGTAAAAGAAATTATTATTATTTTTTTGGTTATTTGTTTTTTTAGATTCTCCATAAAAGCTCAATTTTGTTCTAAAAGTCATTACCTATAATTTCATTGTTTAATCTAATAAGTACTTATAGTTGTATATATAATTAAAAAATTAATTTGAGAATTACCTGAAAACTGTATTAATTGTAGGTTTAGTTTTGTCAAAAAAAAACTGATTTACTGGATTAAGAAATAACTATTTACGTTTTTGAATTAATTTTTTTTCGGGTGAATCTCTTTTGTTTCATAAGTATTGATAAAAATCAATTTTTCCATATCTAAACTACCTATACTTTTTGAATTTTCAAACTGATAAAACACTAAATATTTAGTTTAGATAAAGTAAAAAAAGAAAAGCTCTTCCTTTTAATGATATTTAGTAAATTCTGAATAAATAAATTATAATCAAATCAATAAAATGAATTAAGTACTTATGTAGATATAAAGTTGGCGTAGACGTAGAGGATTGGGATTATATACAATATATGAGAATCCCATAGTTAACTATATTAGTGTCTAACTCAGTGTTTTTGTACTACGAAATTGAGAATTAAATAAAAAAATAATTCATTATAAAATTATTTTTCTTTGTGAATTTTAAGTTATTAATTCAAATAATAATTTACTTATGTAGTTATATCAATTAATAAACTATAATTCAAAAAATAATATTATTTAATTTAATCTTATCATTTTCCTTCCGTTTCAATTTAATTAAAACTTTTATCAAATATAATAAATTGCTATATAGATTGAATTGGCGGAATAGTAACTTAATAAAAGTCCCGCATATAACCTTTATATTATATGCCAACAAATTAAATTCTTTTAAGCTCATCAGTTTTTATTTCAACACCAATAAAAAAAAATTTAATAAAAAAACTAACTACAAACAAAAAAATAAAATGCGATTTGCGTATTAGTTACAATTTAACAAGTAGATAAATAACAAAGTTTGCATATAATATTTAAATTTAAAAAAAAAGTCCACTAAGTAATAGAGGGTATAGCAAGTAGCTTGGCTTAGCGAATATTTACAGTTTTTTTTTTGTTTTTTTTTTACGGTTATTTTTTTTTGCGTTTTTTTTTTTGTTGAAGTTTTTATTTTTATTAACTTATCTCGACCAAATGTATATATTGTATTTGTATATATAATATACTTATTTATTTTTGTTTAAAAATAATCATCCGGTATAAAAAAAATTTTTAAAAATCCAATAACTATACTAATATGCATGTACCTAATTCAAAAATAAAAAAATGAAAAAACTGAAATCGGGAGTTGGTTATAATTTTTATTTTTTATGAATTTAAAATACCAAAAAAAATTGTATTGTATTTTTCTGTTTGTTGAATTCAAGACACGAATTGAGGCTAAAAATTGTATTGTGATGGAACTATGTCAAACTTTTCAAAGATGATGATGATGATGAATAATTAATTAAAATTGATGAAATTTCTTTTTTTTTAAAGAAGTATATTGTTTTTAGCAAACTAGCAAAATTGTTTGTTTATTTTGTGTTTTATGCTTATATGCAGAAGAAGTCAATATGTTGTAGATACAAATATATTGTTGAGATAATTTTGATAATTTTTTTTATATAGGCTGGCCCGTTTTTAACTATCAGTCGTTCACAGGTGCGTTAAAACTGACACAAAAAATCATATGTGAAAAGGAGGGAGTTTAGTAATTGTTTATCAGTTGTTTTAGAAGTTGTTTAGAAGCCTAAAAAATTTTATTTTGAAATGACTTTTTTTTAGTTTTATGCCTATAAAACAACCACATAAAATACGAGTTTTAAAAGCTTATTTCCAATTTCTTAATTTTCAAAATTATTCCAGCTCTCTTCAATCGAAAATTATATTCATAGGGTCTATGAAAGTCGAACTTTATTAATTTTTTATGAACAAAATATCATTTAAAGTCTAAAAATTAATATATTTGTGGAAAAAATAACGGTATTGACTGACATATCTACATGATTTTTAGAATACACAGATTAAAATATTATACTCTATATTATATTATATCTATGTACAAAAGTAAAAAAGTAATTATCGATACTAAAAAAAATTTGGTCTTATATTAAAATGTAATCATACCATTATTTTTTAATTAAATAATATTTTTCGCTTTAAATAATACATACATACATATTTCGTTTTTCGTAGGTACTTTGTACAATATAAACTCGTTTTATCATATATATGTACATACGTATACTTACTTATCTATTGAACTATATTTTTATTTCATCTTCATTTAATATATTTTTAATAATAGTTATACAGTAACACTAGCCTTACAAAGTAACACTGATATGATATTATGGAAAAGTAACATGAGTATTACATTTTATGGCAACAACTTTGTTTATAAGCTTATAATACAAGTACATATAAATAATAAAATAACAAACACTGTGATGACGGTAATTTGCGATATCAAACCTTCAATATAAATTTTTAATTTTGATTTTTTTGTACAATTTTATTACGCCAGATTTGATTTTTTTTTATACTTATTATTTAGAGTATCTATAATATCTAAAATGAAGTTCCTCATCCACCAACAACATAATAATTATAATGTTTTGTAATGCAACACAACAATGCTAAAACGACATCAGCAGTTTTCTATTATTATTGTTTGAATATAAACACTGTTATTGTTTTTAAAGAGTATCTAAAAATGTGATACGAGATATTATTTTTTTGGTTGTATCTTGTAATTTTTAATGAATGCTACAAGACCTTTTTGGTCAGAAATAAAAAAAGTTATTTTCTTACAGTTGATTCAGTTTTCAGATATTTATTAAAAACATTTTTGGTTATTGAGAAAAACTTTTTTATTGTTTTGAATTATTTATAATACTTAGTTATAATTTTTTTTTTTGCTTTTGTTACTTATTAAGTATTATTGTGAACAAATAATTTGAATAATTTGATGGTGTAATAATAATTTATTTCAACTTTTGGTTGTTTGTTGTTTGCATAATTCCACTACAATTATTTTTGGTAAATTTAAACTTGCATTTTATGATGTGAAACGATTTGCGGTTATTCTCTATTTCTGTTAGTTATAGATATATAGGTTTAGGGTTTATCTTCAAGATGGTACTTATTATTCTTCTCATATTGATAATTGGGGCAACAGCTAGATTCTATATAATAGCCCCCCCTCCATTATAATATTGAAAATTTAGATTTTATCATAATAGTAATTAAGGTCAATATATGGGTTAAATTTTGTTTTATATTTAATTGAATGTAGTTAAGTTACGCTCATAATTACTATTTTTATTAACTTATTTTAGTTAAATATGTATGTAGATTTGTGTATCTACTTATATTTCAATGTTCTATTTTCTATATATGTACATAATATATATTATATATTACCACGTTCTACTTCGAATAAGTATTTATCATTAATCACACATGATCATTTAATATTAATTAAGAGAAGATGTGAACCAAAATTCAACCCATATAAAAGAGTGCAAATATAAGAAAATATGTTTGGCTTCTATTAACCTACTTTTAATTTTTGTAATATTGTATTGTATAAGTATTAGGTATGTACATATTTTGTTTCTTTAATTTTTTCAACTATAAAAATAATGTTTTGTCTATTATGTATCTTATAAACAATAAGTTTTCACTTGATGCATAATATTAAAAATTTTATACTGAAATTTTCTAATGATAAGTATTTTGGATTCGATAAGAGTAGTATATTTAATAGTAATGACACTTACTCAATTGTAAAATAACTACCAATGTTCATTTTTGTTTGAAAAATATATTTATGGTTTATAGAGTGAATGTGTGAAAATTAAATAGCAAATTTGATTTTTAAAGCTGCCGTATTTAATAACTTTACTGTATATTAGTCCTATCAAGTTCATAAGTTATATTAATTGCTTTTTCTAAGCGTATTTATTATAATATACTTAAGTAGTTGTCGTCTTTGCTTGAGTCTTGACTAATTATTATTTATGCGGTTTTTTGTTTACTATTTGTATTTTTAATTTTTGATTTGCGTAAATCCAATACACGTATGTTATGTACTTTAAAATTATATTTATAATATTTCAGTATAGACTGTACACACCTATTAAGTATGGGATTTGGGGAATAAAAAATATTAATAAAAAAAAATTAAATTAAGCGAAAAGGATTTAAATGAATTTGAAAATGTACTTGCATATACGCATATATTAATATATATATATGTAATATGCTAATATACATAATAATTAGGTATATATATATATAACTATACAGTTTCTGTTATTATTTACAAAAAATTTATTTTTTGTTAGATAATTTTTACCGTTTGTTTATGTAAATATGTACATTTATTTATAAATATCTTGACTAAATACATATGTTTTCGGCCTTTGATTTTTATAAAGACGAAAATTTTCACTTTATAAGACAATAACAAAACAAATTTTTTATTCATGAATTAGTCGCGAAAATTTAAAAAATATATATTTATCCATACATATAGGTATACTTATGTATCTATTTTTTTTATTAAATTCACTGAATCGAAAAATTATATTTGTAGAGATAATAAAATTTCAAGTGTCAGTGACTACAACTAGTAATGTTTACATTTTTGTATAATTTTTTATTATACAGTATTCAATAATTACAGTTAAGTAAATGACAATTTTGACAACTATAATAACCTAATTGAATAAATAACTACTTAGTTAGTCATTTGACCATATTTAAAAGTTTTTCATTTTTTCATTTCATTTTATTTTACTTTAAATAAGTATTGGTGTTATTTTCTTATTTGTAAATTTTCAATAAATTTTTATTTATTTTGTCAAGCATTTAGAAATTATTCAAGCGAATTATAATTTAATAAAAGAAGGCTTACCATATGCCCAAGAAATATTTCTTTAACTAACCAAGTACTTAGTTTTTGTTGTTAAGTAAATAGTTTGGTATATACTTATATATTAAATAATAGCTAATATGAGTTTTACTGGAAAATTTTGTCTAAAATTTTGAAATTTTGTAAATGTTTGTACATACTTAAGTACATAATACATATACATTTGGATTTAAATTATATTTAACTAAGAGATTGATTTCTTTCCATAAAATTAGTGAAAATACTTAATCACTATTGAGTGATTACACAATTTAATAAATCGATTATTCTATAACTAATATAAGCGTTCTTGAGTGATTATAGTAACTATATCACGCAATTTTCAGTAGGGGGTTCTCACATATAGTTTCTGATCTATTTTCCTTTCTAATATCCAACGGATTATCTTGTTTGGTACGTCAATTTATATTTTATTATTTATTGTTCGATGATTTTTCATAAACAGTTTTAATTTATTGCAAATTTTTACTAGTTATACTTATTTAAAAATTAAATAACTAAAAATAAAATAAAAAAACAACTGTACACAAACAAGTTGCATAAAATCTACTATCTTTAATTTTGTTATTATTTCTAATTTTATTTTAATTTTTATTTTTGATAAAAACTAAAGATTTGATAATTACATTACATTTTCCATACATATAAGTATAAGTATGTATCTCTAGTATTAAAGTAAGTAACTATTTAATTCTAACACCATTCTAAACATTTAAAAAAGAAAAAAATAAAAAGTTGTTAAACTAGATAGATGTACACAATCTAAGTAAACTGCCACAGTCTGTTAATATTTTGCAATTGTATAAGTATAAATAGTAACTAATACTTCTTTTTTTGATTTTTATTAAATTTTTTATGCAATAAAAACAGTTACATTTACTGTAATTTATTCACCTTCTTTATATGAGTAAACTATTCTATTAGATTGAGGATACACTTCAGTTCAGTTTACAATATTTACAATTGACTTGACTAACATTGCTGTAAGAAATCAAAGCAAAACAAAAAAAAACTAAAAATAATTTTTGTTTTTCAATTTGTAACCTACCAGAATGGTAGAAATTGATTGTATTTGTAAGAAAACAAAAAAAAAATTAGTTTTTTAAATGTATTTTTTATATTTGTTCAGCGATTTATTTTGGTTTGCTAGTGTAGAAAAGGTAAAAAAACCAGTTTGCTTTGATCAAAACAATAACTACAACATTTCATTTTTTTTTCTCTTTTATACAGAGTTACTTATTGAAAATAAAACTAAATAACTTCACACAACTATGTGTGTAGGGCTGTAATATTCATAAACATAAATTTAAAATAAAATTTAAAATATTGTATAGTATTGTTTAGTTTTAAGATGATTTAATTTTTGAGAATATCTATAAAATGTATATACTTACCTAGGTAAATATAAAATGTAATTAAGTATACACAACCCATAATGTTTGAAGGCTAATTTAACTTATTCTAAATAGATGCAATTTTCTACATTTAAATTTAGTAGTTGATAAGTAGGTATGTAATTTATTAAAAAAATAAAAAAAAAATATTTTTGGATACCCCTAGAACATCAAATTATGGATAATTTCAAAATCTTTCAAATGGTGTTTTTGTTTTTTGATGCTCATTGTATTTATTAATTAGATAGATGTCGATAAAAGAAAATTTTGTTAAGACAAGAGGTTTATTTTTTTATTTTAATAATAAGATAATTCCCATCACAAGAACGCATATAATAATATAACTATATATTTAGTTATATATTCAAATTGTTTATAAATTGTGCATTCAAATTTATAAATAAAAAATGTTTTATGTTATTTTTTTATTTTTTTTCTCTATTTTGTATTTTTGAATATATTATACTCAATTGTATTTAATGTAATTTTTTCACAAAAAAAAACATCTAAGTATATCTTTCGCATATCATCTACAAATAAACATTCAAATACTCTTAATTTTCAAATACTTAAATAAAAATATATATTTTTTTGAATGTTGACCCTAGTATTTTCATCGCAGATGCAAATACATTTTATTTGTTTAAATTTTAATATTCAAATAAAATACCTTTACAAAAACTAATATTATTTTAAACAAATTTGAATTGGTTTTTAAATTTATCGCAATAAATTTAAATATTTAAAAAAAATTGTTATTTTTTTTTTATTGTTTTTCGAATTAATTGATGGCTAAGTAAGTAACTACTTGTTAAAAGTACATTATTTGTAATTATTTCTTGCAACAAAACACAAAACACAACATAATAGACGATAGATCATAGTTTCGAAACCTTTTTCGTAACTACAATTTATAAATAAATTGAATATATAACTATATATATATATATAATATGTTTATATATATATATATATATAATATGTTTATATATATATATATATATATATATATGTAACTATATATGCATTTTTGTGATGGGAATTATCTTAACATTAAAATAAAAAATGAACATCTTGTCTTAAAAAATTATGTAACAACTAGCTAATTAGAACTAAATAGGCAAAATATTGTTTTTAGTTTAATTATTTAAATCTAATAAACTACTTATATATATATATATATATATATGTACTTCGTTAATTCCTTCAATGAAGTCAATTTTTAGTTACTTAAAAATTTCTTCTTGGTTGGAAAACACTGCATTGCAATACGTTTAGTACTTATAATTACTTAACAGCATTACCTGTTTAACATCCTCTCTATATATTGATTTTATTCATGTTCCGCTCATGTTACCATTGGTGCATTTCCGTGTTTTTATTTTAATAATATTTTATTAATTTTTTCATTTTATTTCACTTTTTCATTTCTATTTTTTTTTTTGTTTTTTTTAAATAAAAACTCATTGACTTAGAGCAGAACAAGAAAAGTAAAAAAAAACATTAAAAATTATGCAGTGGAATGTGTTAAACCAAAAATATCTACAATGTTTTACTTATTATTATTATACTTTACTTACATTATGATCTATTAAACTGAAAATGAAAATTTATTTAATTATATATTAAGTGCATACTGCATATATATAACTATATATAGTTAGTTAAATATTTACTTAAAATGTATGTACATATATATATTAATCAGATTTTTATACTAGAATTTCCAAATATTTTCAATATTTTCAATGTAACTAATATTAACACTTTGTTAAAAATTCAAATGATTCATTTTTATTTAAAATGAAATACCCTAATTATTTATTTAAGTAAAGCTCTTGAAGCGGAAATTTTTTGAAATTATAAAATATTTTGAATCATTTTGATTTTTGAGTCTAATTCAAATTACATTTTTATATTTTACAATAATCTTGAGTCAATTATTATTTTAATATCCGCTCCAATATGACACCACACCCTGTATTTTTTTTGTTTAAATAATTTTAAAGTTAAAAAAGTTTAGCGAATTTACTATATCATAAGTATATATATAAATATCTCATGTATGTAATATATATCTTATCTGTGTAATATGTATGTATATAGTTACATGCTGTACTCCCATTTCTTTTTTTTTAAATTTAAACGTCAATTTATTTCTAATTTTTTTATAGTTTTTGGTGCTTTTTCGATAATTTTTAATAATTTATTCAACTAAAAAACATTTCAAATTATTAATCGCTAAAGGAACTGAATTGACAAAAATTCTGATACTTATATAAAAAGTTTTACAACTAACTTTTAAACATTTTCGGAGTACATTTTAAGAGTAATTTATATACCAAAAAAATTTTAAATATAACAATCTTGAAATAAAAAAAATATAAAAAATATTCAGCTTAATTTTGTGATAAATTTATGATATTGTATCTATAAGTCACACATTTTCAATAACTTTCAGAGCATAAATAATAAATATTAAAATAGCCATTTGTTATTTAGAACAAAACAATGCGTTTCAGCTAACTAAGGTAGTTTTTCATTCATTCACAATAATTTAGTGCATACATATATGGACAGGAGTATAATAATGTCTATACGAATTAAAATAAAACTGTTTTAGTTTATAGTACAATTTAAGTGAAACGAGTGATATTTCAATTTTTTTAAATACTTAGACATAATAAGTATATATCTAAGATTTATCTTTGAAATTAAGCTGATAAAAAGAATATTTGTGAAAAATATCAAATTAGCAATGTCATTATCATCTCTATTTCTGTATTTCGAAATATTAAATTAGAAAATATTGTCTGATGTCCATTCGTGATTAATAATATTTTCTACGTTACTCAAATGAACATAAATAATTTTTCTGATAAAGTTCGTTTGAATATTTGTACAATTAACTAAAGAAATTGAAATATTTCTTGTATTTTGTCTGTAAATTACTTACTTACTTACTTGTGCGATATAAGCTTTCAAAGTCCGAAATTCGGCGGTACCTAAATTCCGTCCAGTTGAAAGTGTGAAGTTTTTGTAAATGTAGTTATGCCTAATAAGGCTCAGTAACTATATTAATATTAATTTTCATTAGAATTTTCTTTTTATTTGTACACCATATACGTACATAATACATACATATATATATATATATAATAATATAATACTATTTAAACAAAAAAATTCGTAATTAAAAGTCAATGGAAATCACATTATTTAATCATCAATTCATCATGACATTAGAAAATATATATAATATATCAAAAAATTTAGGTTACACAAATTTTTCTTCGATTCCAATATTCTAAGTGTATCCACGTGCATTGAGTACAAAATTTATCTCATATTATGCTTTAACATAATACCTACACTATTTTTGTATTGAATTTTTTCATGCATATTATAAGTTATAAATAAAAAAACATTAATAAAAAAAAATATTCCTATTTTAAATATTGTTTGATTATTGTACAATACATAGAAAAGACCAGAAGCAAGCAGTAAACAAAATAAAAGAAACTTTACAAAAAGTGCGAGTTCTATAATTAGAATTCTATATATACCATATACATATACATATTATATACTTATATATATGTATATAAAAAAATTAATAAAAGACGACGACGACGACGACGACTTCTACATATATTTATCACATGTTGTAACAAAATAGAGAACGTACAGGCCCCAAAACGTAAAACCGTTATAAATTTATAAAGTATTATATGAAGAAAATTGTAAAATAGAAGAAAAACTAAAAATAAGAATGTAAATTCGCTTAATTGTATTGTAGTGCATATGCTACATTATTGATATTTTGTTTTGTGTAATACAACAAAGAGTTAAAGATTTTAACAAATTTATCGCCCAATGGATTGATTGAACAAATGTGTGATCAAAACATTTGTTTCAAAGCATTTTTTTTTTTTACCTTCGATTTCTTTAAAACTAAAAATATATCTACAGTTAAAGAAAGAAGTGCAAGATCTAAGAACATAAACATCATTGTTGTAATCGATGTAATGACTGTGAAACAATCTTAAGTTATAACATAACTAAAAACTCTTCAAATCAATTAAATACTTATGTAAAATTATGTAATTAAGAAATAAATTAACAAATATTAACAAAAAATCTTGTGGTTGTTTAGTTATTGACTTAGTCATAATTTAAATATTTAGTAAGATGTGTAGGTAAAATTCAATTTGCTTTTCTGAAAGTTTTTTTTTTTTATTTTTTCTCTTAAAAATTAACAATGTACTTAGGTACATACAAAATTTCATTAGAATTGAATTGAATTAAATATTTAGGTCAAATCATAAATGTAAAATTAATTAAGTACATATTAATAAATTAACGCACTATTTTCAGATAAGTACTTAGTTATATATGTATTTTTTACAGTGTTAAATACATCCAACCACACTAATTATATATATACTTACTTAAATCTTTTCTTATGGTTTTCAAAATAAAAGAATCGGAAAATTATAAAAATATATACATGCTGCTGGAAAATGCTATAATTTCAAGTCAACTGTTACTTATTTATGTCTGCTGATGTCATTCAAAAAAAAAAAAAAACAATAAAATAGCAAAAATGGTTAAATTTAATTTAAATTAATTTATTGGATTTCATCATTCCAATTCTTTTTCGTTTTTTTTTTTTGTGTTTTCTTAATAAATATAATTGTTGCTGGTATGGGTACATTAGTGTGCTGTTACATTAATTGATCTTCAGAACACAACACTTTTTTGATTTAAAAAATTTTTTTTATCGAAATAGAATGTAGGTACAATATAGATGTCAATAAGTTGCGGTGATACATGGATTCTCTTAATCTTCAGTTTTCTGGTTTATAAAAAAATAGTTAACTATAACTATACAAAATATCAGTTATTATAATTTTATAAAGGATGGTAAATCAGGTTGAGTTAAGACAAAAAATGATATAGCGTTAAGGCTTAAATCCAATGATAATTAGCAAATTTTAATTTTTCAAATTACAATATATTATTATAAAAATTTTCTATTAATTCTTTGTATATACGTATGTATTTAGGGAGTTATGAATACTGATCTTTATGAATACTTTGCTACACTTTTGTTATTAAATATATTTTTGTTACAAAAAAATGATTCCCAAAAATTAAATCCATCTCTAATCTAAAATATTTTGCAACGTTTTTGTATATATATACGTATTTATCTATTATTAGATACATATATATATATATATATATATATTTTCTAAAATAAACTTTTTCTTTTGTCTATGGCTAAGAAAATTATAAAAAAAAAATAAAAAGCATACGGGACTTATTGATTGGAAATAAAAGTTATTAAAATAATTTACAAAATGTTCAAAAATAAAATATTAGAAACACAAATGTGTATAACTGTGTAAAAATGTGAAGAAAATTAATTTGAACCGGATAATTTTATGATAGTTATTTTAATTTATTCTCTAAATGCATATTACTTATGTAATGTACCTATAAGTTTCTTTGAGTGATTCAGATTTTTTGAATTGGTTCTTTTAGTAATCAAAAATTTTGTTATTTAATTAATAGTTAAATGCTTTTATACAACTAATTTTATTTATAAATTCCAACTTGTTTTTATTTCAAATAATTAAATAAAACGATATTCACGATTAAATCAACTACTTATCAAAATATGAAATATGTAAATTTACTTAGATCAAGTTTTACAATATAGTTAAGTATGTAGTAATGTATTAATGTTAATGAATTTCAATTTTTAAATATTTTGCTCATGAAAACGTGAATTTTCACATATGTACAATTTTAGATCCTGTTTGCGAAATATTTTATATAAATTACAGATGAAAAAACATACCCACTAAGAGTATAAAAACTATCACATAATTGTTCAATGCAATAATAAGAACTGAAAATTTTCCAAAAATTTTTATTCCAAATTATTTGAAAAGTTATGAGCAAAAAAATTAAGTACCATCTTGTAGTGAAACAAAACAGCAAGTTATACTCAATACTCAACGTCTGAACCGCACACGGCTCATATTGAATTTATTTAAAAATAATTATTCTAACAGATGTTAATAATATATTACCACCATCAATTTCGTATATATGTACCATAGTCTATTAGTGTTGAGCTTTATTAATATTACTGTTTCAGCAATTCTTTCATATTATGTCATTCTTGCAATATCCTGGTTCTTTTATGTTAATCTATTTCTTTTTCCATTTCACAACATCTTGAATTCCAGAGATTTTTCTTTCTTCTTCGTTTCGTTTATGATCGAATTTGATTTTGTAGTCAATTGACCATTGTTTGCATTTTTATTGATATTATAGTTATTTAATTTATTAGATCTCTTGAATGAATAACTATGAAACGAAATGAGTTAAATTCCATAACTTGTTCAAAGCATTTTTTTTTTCTAACAATCGACTTACATCTGGGGCTTTATTTAGTTATCATAGATTTCGTTTTTTTATTTGAAATTTCCTTGTTGAAAACTTTTCTAGCGTAAAAAGAAGACGTGCACAATAAAATACAAATATTCATATATATACTTATGTAGTAACTTATTTTCTCAAAATTATTACCTATTGCTCAACTAACTAACTATTTACTTTTAATTAGTTATTTTTCAATATTTTTATGTTATAATGTACAGCATAATGCAATCATCCAACAGAACTTGTCTTTCTTTTTTTTTCACATTTCAATCACCACTCTTAAAATTGCTATATAATCACTATATGTACTTTGTATTTCATATTGCTACATTTGACACTGGCTTTAAAGCTTTTATTTGAAATTAAAAAAAATATGTAGGTATATATATATATGCATTATGTATATATATATAAAAATATGGCAGCACCTTCGACTGATGACGGCGAAAAAATTGAATCAAAATACATATATACATATATAACTATTTATACAAAAGACATAATAATAAATTAAAAAAAAAAAAGTCGACAACCTTGAAAAAGTTGCTAGATCAAAAAAAAAATTAAAAGTAATTTAATAACAAAAAAAACCAGTTAGGAATAAAAAAAAAATTAAGTATAGAAGTTAAAATTACTTCAAATGCATTTAAGTCAAAAATTTAACTGGTTTTAATTACAATTTTGTTTTTGTGATATGCTGAAAATACGACAAGTACATAGTATTGTATACCTAAGTACATATTATATACATACTTAGTTGTTTAAAGAATTTTTTTAATTTTAGATTCTTCCCTAATTTAGCAAGAAATTTAACCGTTATTTTTTATCTAAAATGAATAGTTAAGTGCTTGTTCGTACTTTTATAAATTTCCCTTTTTCTAAATTCTCAATTTTAAAATTTTTATTTAAGTATTGACAAAAATTTAGGCATAACTAAGTATATATACACGTACTTATTAAAATATTATTTTTTTTGAATTGGAGTAGTTATTCTTTAATTAAATTGTTTTATCTTTCGATATAAATAATATATAATATTATTATATCTTATTCATGTACTTATATATTTATTATTTTTGTTTTTTTTTTTAATTATTTCTTATCATGTTCATATAAAAAAAATGACGTAATGATTTTTAATAATTATTATCAATAAAAATTGCTGTAAATTTTTTTTATATACATATGTATATATACATATGTACCTATATCAACAATTAATTCTCTTTCTTAGCGATAAATTGAATTTCGTTATATTCTTGTTGTTGTTAGACTACAATAAAAACCGTAACTGCTATCTAACGAATATATAAAATTAGCTGCACAGTTTTCATTAAAAACAAAACATTGATGATCTGATGAAAATAACTTAAATCTATTAACTTTTAAACTAGCAACAATTTTTTTTTTATATTAGATAAAACTAAGTACCTACAGTTACTATTGAGAATAAAAAAGAATATTTAATAATTAAATAAAGGAAAATTTATTATTCAATTTTTTTAAATTTTTCCACTGTGAAAATACGCTTTGGCTTAAGCTGGAAAGAAAAAAAAGCAAGTTTCTTTTTACATATTAGTTTAAAAAACGATATTTTTTAATAATTATTAATGTATTTACTCAAACATAATTAAAACTAATTTTCTAGTCTAAAAAACTATGGTATATAAACATTTTTCAAAAATTACACTTAAGGACTGATAAAGACGGTATTCTTGTCGAAACTAGTAGTCAAATATTTGTACATACTTTTTATATTTGGTGTTAAATTAACTATTATTTTACAGTTAACAGATTAAATTTAAGTAAGAATAATACATATGCCTTCAGAAATGCTATATACTAAATTTTTTGTTAAAATTACAAAGTTAACTATTAAGTATAAAATAAAAATTTTGTAATAAAAAATAATTTTAAAATTTTCGATATACCATTTGTGACCCAATTGGTTTTAGTAAAAACTTTCTATAAATACCAACTTGGTGAACAAAATACATTATTTTTTTTTTTAATTTTTATTTAATGACATTACTTATTGTTAAAGTACATAAAAACTAACTTAGGTGTAAATTATCTCAGATATTATATATATGCGAATCAATTAAAAATAGTATGAATCATATAGGATTTCACCTGATTGATTTATTTAATTTTCTTTATTATATTTTTTTTATATTTTGGTATATTTTAATTGTTATTTATTTTACCGATCACGTCAATCATTATGTGTCATTATCTTGCAAATTGCAAACTTAGTTTTTGTTAATTATTAAATCCCTTAACTTTAATAGGTATAATACATTTACGGTATTACCTTTCTGTAATGAAAAATTTACTCCAGTTTATCAATAAATTACAACAATAGAAAAAAACAAAAACGAGTATTTACTTAAGTATTTTAAAAATTGGGTTGGTCAAAAAAAATTTCCCGACTGAATATAATATCATATGTATACATAAATAAATATTATTAGTCATATACTTAATATCTAATGAACATTAAAATATTGATTTTTAATGATAACATTATTTATCCACGCCTTATAAAATATACTTAGATCTAACTTTTTTGTGCAATTTACATAAAATTTAATTTTTACACAAAAAAAGGGATATATATACATATATAACTACTTACTTTTTAAGTAGTTACTTAAGAATTTTAATTTTATCGGCATTTGCTATTATCGGCAAAATTTTAATAAGATTATGCTAACATTTTAACCTTCGTTTTGAGGTTAAATTTAATTAATTGTATTATTGTATTGAAATTTCTATAAATGTATGTATATCGCATATAATATATATATATATTTAATTTAATTTAATACAACGGAAATCAACATAGTTCTAACTGAAAAAGACAAAACATATTTGAAGTCTTAATACTTACTACTAAGTTATATCACAAACTAAATAACTATAGTTATTTAGTTTGTGGTTATATATATATACATATCTTTGGCGAACAAATGTATAAATTACAGTTCTAAGAAAGATTCGTCGTAAAATTTCATCTAAGCAAACCAGTAGACTTATTTATATTTCGTACTTTGCATATGATGTTTGTAGATTAAGTTCTTCATTATTCTTTTATATGTATTTCTTCTACTTAGTGTAGAATTTGGGTATTTCCTAAATACATTGCTGTATATATATATAAATAAATAAATAACAAAATAAATCATTTTCATAATAAATTACATTTATAGATCATAAAATTTTTTTTAAATTAATTTCCAAGACCAAAAATATATATTTTTTAATAGGTTCAACGAAAAATCAAAAACAGAAAATCCAAAACGTGTTTTAACAAATTTCTTAAGTACTTATATATTATGTAGTTATGTTTAAAATAAGTAAATGTAAGAAAACGCTTGGTAACTAACACTGTTCGGAAATTTTATTCTTATTTAATTAATAGAAACTTTTTATTCTTGGAGATTTCGCTTTTAAATAGAAATTTATATAGATTAATTTTTGAAAATAATTTTAAATTAAGTATTTTAAATAATTGATTTTTATATTTGTTAATATTTTACAGCAATATTATAATTTTAATTTATTATGAACAATTTCTGAAATTCATTCCATTATTTAGTTTTGAAATGAACAATTAAAAATATCTAATTATGATCAAATTCTTTTAATGTTTGAACCCATGACATGAATTGAACAAAATAAATTATTATAGCAAAACAAAAATTTATATACCTATACTTAACTAGTTATATTGTTAGTGATAAAGATTAAATCAAATACTGACCATGAATAATTAAATAAAAAAACATTTAGTTTTGTAACAATAAAATAACTATTATTTATTTTCCTTCTCTTCTTTGCCATATAATAAATTTGTATTCTTTTTGAGAAACTCTCCAACACTGGGTCTATTTCAAATACAATAAATAAACTGATAAAATACTGTTCTTCATATATTTTTTTTTTTTTAATTTAATATTTTTAACTTTTTTAAAAACACATATATATATATATATATATATTGTTTGATGTCTAAATTACCTGTTTAATTCAAGGCCACAAACTCAAAAGATTGAACAGTTGACAGCATTTTTCTTAATAATAGTAACTGAAACCTTTGAAAAACTGAAAAATAGAATTGAAAATAATGAAAAAGATATGCAAACATAGATGGTTCGTAGATTCAACGAAATAATTTCCAATGAAATAATTACCAACTAAACTGAAATTATACCTAAACTCAAAATATCTAACAGTGATGAAATTACATACAATCCAAAATTAAAGTAATATGATTAATAATGATAATATGAATCATATGAAAAAATATTTTAATCAACTACTTAAGTACTTAAAATCTAAAAAAGCAATACCTCAGAGAGTGTGAATATTTTTATTTCTGCAAAAAAGAATATAACATAGTCTTTTTTTTCATAAATATAAGCCAATTAGCTTTGTTAAAAAAATCCAAATGAAATAAGTCAAATAAAAAAATAATATATTTTTTATGTTGCATCAATGAAAATAAAGTATGTAGTTAAAATTAAAG
The DNA here is from genome assembly GCA_963942445.1 of Argyra leucocephala. Lineage (NCBI taxonomy): Eukaryota > Metazoa > Arthropoda > Insecta > Diptera > Dolichopodidae > Argyra > Argyra leucocephala. Next base: position 151,212,184 of record OZ012680.1, read on the forward strand.
TTAATTTCTTATCGTATGATTTTGTGAATTTTTTGTTAACTGTAAGCTTTTTGCAATTTGTATTATAAACTTGTTATGACGTTGTAAAAATTAAATTTTAAAATTATAAGAACACACACCTGTAAAGCTAAGATCAAAAAAAAATTATTTGCTACATTTACATTTATTTTTAGTTTAATAATTGTATTTGACAAAAAAAAAAGAAGTAAATTTTTTCTGAGTAGATATTTGCAAACATATAAAAATACATTAGTAAACGAAAATTCGATCTTTAATTTAATTTAATTCATTATTTTCTTTATCAAACAAAATTATTTTTAATAAGTAAGTAAGTAAATAACTAAAATAAATCATTGTTGTAATTACTTTAAATACCTTATTATTAATTTTGAAAATTTACAATTTTCATTTATTTCTATAATACTTACGTATATAACTACATAGTATAATAATTAAGTAATTAATTACTAACTATTTGTAAATTTGTATTTCAGTAAATTCTACTTACCTCAGGTCTTATATTTTCAAAAAAGTTCCTGTCATAAGTTCGAAGGACATAAGTTTGATCCAAAAAATGACATCAATTCGACAAATTTTGTTTCGAATTTGTGTCATTTTTAATTTTAATAATTTTGTCGAACTATAACGTAGGATAGAAGTATCAATTTCGACAAGTTGTCTGTAATAGGTAAAGAAAACGAATCCCAATATCAATCTGTTAATATATCACCAGAATCTCATAAAAATTTTTGAGAAAATTGTACTAATCGAGAAACGTCAAGGAAATACGTTAAAAAAAATTTGCTAATACCATTTAAAACGGTTTTATTTTAGCCTGCGGAAAACTCTGGAAAAGTTAAACAGAATTTAAAAAAAAAAAAGTTGAACACCAAAGTAGATTAAATAAAGAGAATTGTTATAATATTTAATTTGATTAAATACTTTTATAACTATGTATATATATATATATGTTTATCTTATTTATTTATTTATTTTATTTTATTTATTTATTTTTTAATTTATTGATTTATATACTTTTTTTGTTTGGAATACTGAATTGTCGAATTTTTAAAATACATATTAACTAAACTAAGTATAATAATTTTATCTGTTTTATAAATCATGAATACTTAAATATAAATTATTTGAAAAATTAATTATTAATTTTACTCTTAAGTCTTAATTATTTTAAAGGGATTTCTTTAACAAAATCGTAAATACGTACATATGAATCGTAAATAAGTTCAAAAGACGGAATTAGGTACATATGTAGCCGGAATTAGCTCAGGTTGAAATTTTCGAGCGGAAATACTTATATATATATAATACAAAATTAAATTTTTCCTGTTGGTCTTACTCTTAAGTACTTATATTTGGGAAAAACGGAATTATAATTAAATTAAAATAATTTAATTATAATTAAAAATATACTAATTATTGTAATTTAAAAAACAAATTTTAGAAAACCTTATTGTTGTCTTATTTTGAGCCTAAACGTAGTTTCCCCTTAATCAAATTTGTGATTGCAATTGCATAATTTTATCTTGTTATAGACTGAGAAACTGTAGAAAAAAATAGTTAAGTAACAGTAAATAAGTAGTTAATTATTTTTTCCTGAGTTCGACGAATTATACTTGACAAATTAGGAATAATTTGTTGATTATTTTTTGTTGTAAAAATAGAATGCAGGCTGAGCTTAAAATACTAATTTAAAAAAAAGATATATTTCTATACTTAATGGTTAATCAATAAATTTTTGAAATAATATATTATTTTAAATATAATATAATAAAATTTAATTACTTAGTTATCTAAATTAAAAATGGTACGATAAAGTTATATATATATTGTTAAATAAAATTTTTAAAGTTGAAAGATTCTACTAAATAGAATAAAATAAAAATTATAAGAGGCAGTTGTTCTAAGTTCTTAATAAAATTAAATAGAAAAAAAAACAAAATCTTAGCTTCGGATCAAATAAATTTATATAAATTAAGTACAAATTAAGTACATAAAGTCCAACAACAAAACAAATTCTTTCATTCTCCTTGAATGTGTAATCTTTTACACAATAGTTATAATTTGTAGTTACTGTTATTACAAAAAATTAGTTTATAAATTTCGAATTATTTTTCTTACAAAATTATTTTAATTGTTTTTGTTGTTCACATTTTTCTTTTATTATTTATTAATTCATAAAAACTAATTTTGTCTAAGTAAGAACATAAAAAAAAAAAAAATATTAAATAAATTTTCTTTTTAAAATAAGTACATATATTTGAAATCCTTGTATAAATAATAATTTTCTAAAAAAAAAAAATTTCTACACATGTGTTAAGGTCAATAAATATTAGTAATTTATTGGCCTTACTTTGTGATTAAAACAAAAAAACTAAGGCACTATATAAAAGCATATTTTATTAAAAGCTATTTCGTGTCAAAATAATATTTTTTTTTTTTAAATAAATAATTTATACACATTATAACAGTAACAAAAGACAAAAACAAAATACAAAATTCCTTTGAGGTAAATATGACTGACTGATTTATTGAAAGCAAATCATTTAAGTAATAGATTATATTTTTCACCTTGAAACCTACAAAAAACTTAATAGCTAACTATTATATATTTTCCGTGTAGTTAGTCCATACTTATATACACAAATAAAGTTCAAATTCCTGCTTCACATATGGTTAAATTTTTACTGTATATATATACTTATGTATATATATATATATGTATATAAAACAAAAAAAAAACTACTAGATGTAGATATGTTAGCACAAATGTATATTTTAATGATAAAAGAAATATCTAGAAAACAATATATCCTTATTAATATATGAAACAAAGGACCTTTATAGCATATTGTTGTATTTTATTCATTTTGATTTTATTTTTAATGTTAATTATTCTCTCCATTATATGCTTGCATTACATCCCTTGACCTTTAATTTTATAGAATTACTTTAAAAAAAAAAAACACGCAAAGATCATGGAACATAGAACTTAAATTATTTAAAATGCATTCCATTTAGTCCATTACAGCAAATATTATTTTTGTTTTTCATGTAGAAAAAAGGTAAAATCATGAAAAAATGAATAATCTGATGCAGTTGACTATCTATAAAGCATTCCACACAAATTCATTAAAATAAATGAAAAATCAAAAAAAAAAAAAAAATTAAAGTTAATATTTTAGTAGTGGGCATTATCCTTGACTCACAATTCGATATTTTTTTTCTTTTAGTTTGTTTGTTTTTGTACTGCTATATAAGTATATATATATATATATAATATGTAATACATCTATGATTTCATTATAATTTTACCCTTATCTAGTATTTTTCCAATTTCCATTTTTTTTTCTTTTTGTTTTATAACTTAGTTTTATTTTTCTGTATTGCGCTTTCATTTAAGTTTTGTTTTTTTTTAATTTTCTATTTAATTGAAAAACAAAATACACACGCTTCCATATTATATTTGTATGCTTAAATCTGAAATAAAAGCAAAAAAAAAAAACACAAAAAACTAGGTTACCTCCACTTATTTCAGAGGGCTATCTTTACTACACGTCAAAATTTATTTACGTGCGATGTTTATTTTCATTTTCATATATAATGTAAAGTTATATGTATATACATACGTACATTTACCGATAAAATTACATGTTATGTAGGTAACTATTATTTTATTTTGTTGTGTATAAAATCGAGTTAACTTTTACTTAGTTAGCTGGTTAGTACGTAGGTATATGATTTAAAAACTTTATGTGCTACATTTTCATAAAATATTTATTAACATATGTGAAAACTTTTACGCTGAAAAATTAGAAAAAAAAATTCAGGTGATGGAAAAGAAAATTATAACAGTATCTGACTACCTATATATATATGTATATAGTTAGTTTAGTTGGTAGAAAATTTTTTGTATACGTATATAATTATGTATTTTTTATGTGTCAAAATATGGGTGTTTTATTTACACTTCTTCAATTTTTGTTTTTTGTTTTTGGTTTTTGGTTTTTTATTTTTTTGGATTAGGAAAGATATTTAATTCATACTTCAATAATGTTGTAATTACTTAATTGTTTTTACTATAGCTGCACTTTTAAATATGACTACTCCTTTGACCTTTGTGATTAAATGTAAGCTTCCGGGCTGTATTCTTCTTGTAAGTACTAGCATTTTTTAATATAGAGATACATATACAATACATTCTAGCTATTATTTAATTTATAATTGAATCGTATTGCTCATACAGATCATTAAGTTTGATGATTAAGTTAAATTGAGAGTTAAATGAGATCTGCTCCTTTTGTTTTGAATTTTAACATGATGTTATTTTTCTAAATGATTTTGAAATTGTTCACTATGATCACTATATTTAAATTTTTCTTTTAAATAGTTAGTTGTTGACGTTGATTTTGGGACATTAACTTTTAACGAATAGTAAATAATTACTATATTCCTTAAAACTTGCAATAGTTAAAAAAAAATTTTTTTCGTCTACGCCTTTTGGAGAAAGAAAAATATAATGCATAAATATTTTGATAAAATACTTACTTTTTCAATCGAAATGGAATAGAATGTCTTAATATTATTTTTGATAATCAGATTTGTTCTTAGTGATACTTGTATTTAATTTATGGAATAAAAGTCGAGTTTCCTTTCACTAATTATATATACATTTATTTTGGAAATATCGATATTTCAGAAGCAATTTACTTCCTTTATTAAGTAGTGCTTGCGACTAATTAAAATTTTTATAGTAAATAACACTTATATTTATATAACTTGAACCCTTAATAAGTAAGTATATAATATGTTAATTGTGTGTAGGTATACAATAGTAATTCCTTAATAGTGTTAAGGTTGGTCAGCGGTAGCTAATATTCAAATATTTTAATTATATTTATTTTGTGAATTACTTATTTAAGTAACAATTAAAATGAAAAAAAAACAATAACAATTTTTTTATTATAATTAGTAGTTATTAGTAGTAAGTGTTCAGATTGCATTAAATTGAAAAAAGAATAATTACTTACATACGTATATAAATTTTAAGGTCATTATATAAACGTAATTTCATTGAACTTAATTTTCAATATTTATTTGAAAATATTAAGGATAAAATGTCGCACTTGTAATTTTTAATAAAGTATATCCAATTTTGTTAAAATACATAATTAGGTATACATACATATACATAACTACATATATTTTTAATTATAATTTTTTTACCATCAATATTTATTAAAACAATTGAATGAACGCATGCATGTAGTTAAGTACATTTGTAATCAAAAGTTTTTGGATAAATGAACTTAAAAATAAATACAGGAGAATCCTGTTAATTTGAATCAATCTGTTTTATTTTTTAATGGTTTATTTTATTATTATTTTATATCAAAATTAAATAAATTCAATATGTACCTAAAAATATGCAACATAAACAAAAAAAAAATGCTAGGATGTAAAACTTTAAAATAAGTAAGTGAAAATAAATCAATTTTTCAAATGTTGAAATTTATACATTAACCATATAATTCTAAGTACTTATTTGACTATAAGTATTAGTTTTTTAGATAAGAATTTAAAATTTCACAAGTACGTACATCATACATGTTTATTATTTATTATTATCATATCATTTTGTAAGCCAAGTTAAAACCAACATTTTAAGATGAAGTTCATCAATCAGAATTAGGTATTTAATTTTCTTTAACAAAATAATGAATGTAAAAATCGAACAACAACAAATTATATTAATTGAAATTAAAAGTACACGAAACTCTAGTTCATATCATACATATAATATGTAGTTACATGAAGGTAATATTGTTTTCAGAACCTCTATCTAGACAATTAATGTTTGTATATCATCATTTATATTGGCTCTTATTGCTGTCACAAAATTGATTTCAAAATTATTGTTTATAACTATATGTTTTCTTTGAAATTTTTTAAATGTATAATATTTATTTATAATATATACTTAGTTGTGTTTATGTCTCTATATAATAGAAAGTAATTTTGTAAAGTTCAAATTTGAAATTAACTTTGACATTAATGTTATGTAATTTCGATATAATTTTTGAAAATTAATTAATGCACGCTACTAAAATTGTTTTGATGGTTTTGTTGTTGGTATAAAATTGGGAAGGTAAAAGAATCGGTCATAACTATAAGAATTTTTTATGAATTAATTTGGTTAACAATTTTGTTTGATGGTCAATTTGATAATCAATCTTTGACATTGTACACTAATAATTTAATGTAAATATAACTAAGTATATATATATATATATATTTAAGATTAATTGTTGCTTTCATATAACAAGAATGACATGTTTGTTAAACGTGTTGTTCATTTGAATTTTTTTATATAAGTATATGCATAATAAGAGGTGCGCACAATATTATAAATGAAATATATCAGTAGCTGTTCTCATGTCCTTCTCATATTCTCATAAAAAAATATTTAGTTCTAATTACCATACCACTGAACATATAATTAAATATTACCTACTAACATATATATATATATATGTAGCTAATTTAAACTATAAGCAATTCCTTATTAAATCATGAGTAACAAGTAGAGAAATGTTATATACAAAATAATTATTATTAATGCAATATCTGGGATACTTAAGGTTATTTGAAAACACTGATGCAGGAAGTATTTTGTTCGAAAAAAAATATGTACTTACTTAGATTTAAAAAATTTCTGAAGAGAATCTGTCCCCTATATCACCGCACTCGCAAATGAGCTTATTGTGATAACCCGTTTTTGTACTTACTTACAATCAAATAAAACTAAAATCAAAATGAAATCCGACTTTAATTAAAATTTACTTATTATTATTTATCTATAAATCTGTTATTGAAAATATGAAAATTTTAAATTTGCAATTAAATTTAGTTTAATAAATCCGGAAAAGAAAAGCATATGTCCTTATTTTTTTCTTCTAATAAAATTAATTAATTATTATTCGATTTTTATAAATATAATGTAATTGAACATCCAATACATTTACAATAAGATACTAAAATTGTAGAGTTAAGTATGTATATTTATATTAGATTTTTTTTTTTTTTTAATTGTGAATTCATTTGACCTTTATCTCAGCATAAAATATCAAATCATTTCAAATATTCTATCTAATAAATTATTTTTCGTTTTCATTTTAATTTCCTCATACAGTTTTAAAAGTATGAGTGCGAAAAATTCAGCATATATTATACAGGGTATGTATTTAGAAACCACTTTATATAGAATCCTGTATCGTATTGTAAAACCGCTAATAGTTAATTTAGTTTTTTGTTTTCGTCATATAACTACTTATGTATATATATATATATACAACTATACATTAAATACATACTTATATTTCTTCCGATTCCGAATGTTGGCGAACATTATCTACTTTTTGTATTGGGGTTTTTTCTACGCGTATCTACATAAATGCGTAACTATACATATTTTTATACAATTCTATTTTCTTTGTGCTTTGTTCATTAAATTTTTTACATTGTGCAGTACAATCTTGACCATATTTTGATATTTCGATATCATGATTTTTGTTTCTTCCAATAATCCTGCACTTTACCTTGTATTTCATTAAATGTAGTAATTGAAGAAATTGATACTTTGAATTTGTTTTAATCTAGCTAAACTTATTTTACTTACTTCCTCTAATGTAATTCCATATTTTTGTTCACTCATCATAATATTTTAGAGTAAAAACTTTATTACTTAAAATTTGGATATTTAATTCTTAATTAGGAAATTTTTATTTATTAATTTTCTGAAAAAAGACAACAATAGTTTTAACTCAGAATGATTGTGCAAAATCAGAATAAAAATAAAACCAAATTAAGTATACTTAACTTATAACTATATAATATACTTAAGTTAAAAATTTTGTAATACAAAACTTATACATAAATATTATAAATTTTAGACTTATAATTCAAGTCAATTTACATTATTTGTTTCTGAAATTTGAATCATATTTTGTCAATAAGGATTAAATAAGCATTTATGATGAGAATAAATTCATTTTCACACATCAGTTAATTCCTCCCCCTTCCCCTATCCTTATTTTTAATCATTGGCATTCATTGGCTACTGATTCCAACACACTCTGTACAATTGTTCTATTTTATTAATTGATTTTTATTAACACAATATATATAGAAAATAAAACAAAGAAAAAAAAATTAAATCTTTTGAAATTTGTTAATGACCGTGAATCAATTTATTCGTATTTTTTGTTGTTTTTTTTTTGTAGTTCTAAATATGTAGTTATAAAATAGCATAAAATTTCAAGGTTTTTATAATTTTAATAAATGAAAAATACATTCGTATATCTACATAAAAATATACACCTTTATACTTACCTGCCTGTATAGATATAGATAACTACATCGGTAAATATAATTGAATCTTATATCTCAAAAATTCTATGAACTATTTTAAGATTTTTAAATAAAATATTTTGTTTAATTTATTTTTGGTTTTGTTTTTCTATTTAGTTAATGCTTCATTGTTTTTCAAATTGGAAACTTGTTCTTCAATCGAAATTAAAATTTGTTCGTTGAAGGTTAATTTTACGTACGTATATGTTACAAAAGTACAAGAGTACTCAGGCTACTGGGAAATTTTAAATTATTATTGGTTTATGATTATTTTATGTTTTTATTATTAAATACGAAACAAAATAAAAAGAAAATATTTAAATAAATTTTAGTTCTAACTTTTTCTTCTAATTTTTTTTTAATGCCTCGCCTAAATAGTAATCGCTAAATCGCTAATGACTATTAATAAATAACAAAGTAACATTATTGTAAATAAACATTCAAAGGATGTGAATGTTATTTGAAATTCACTCGCCCATTCATACAAAATATTTTCATTTTCATATTACTTTTTCTTTTTGTGTACTTTTTTTAATGGCCTTGAATACAATTTTTATTTTATATTGAACAATTCACACATAAATACATTCATTTAAAAATAAGTACGTATATCGATTTATAAAGGTATTAAATTGATCGCGAAATCAATAGTTATAGTGACACACAAAAAATATACATAAGTACATAAAGGATATATAAAAAAAATGTATTAAATAAATTAAATTTTCTGATTTATTTTTCTTTTTACTATTAAAAGTGAGCTTAAACAAAAGTATATATATTATATATATATATATACAAATTTGCTACGTTTTGAAATTCTTTTTTTTTACATCATTGTGATCTACTAACCAATTTCAATTTTTATTTATAAACTTAAATTATATTATTATGACAGTTGAAACAAATTAAATACTTGACATTATATTATTTTAATTATTGGTTTACTTTTACTCCCTTTCATATCAAAACATTCATCCTACTTTACTATTTATATTGTATTTTCTATAGAACACCTATTTTGTAAGTAATAAAAAACAGAGAAAAACTATCAATTGCGTGTGACTGCCAAATTTTATTCCCTGCTAGTTAATCAAATAATTTTAGATTATCACTATGTGAACTACAATAAGTGTATTTCAACCCTGAAGACAGATTTTCAAAATTTGATTTTTGTACTGAGCTTTTTGTTTTGTTTTGTTTTAATGATTTTTTTACACTATACTTAACTATTTTTTATACACTATACTGTTTTTAAATTTTATTACAATGAAATTTCCGAAATCAAATATATTAAAGAATCGTGATTATTTTTATTTTAGAAATTTAATAAGAAATGCAAATAAATAAATTCTTAGATTACTGGCATAAAGTTCAATGATCTGTTATATTAACCCATTCGCACCGCACTACTTTTTCTATTTTATGTATAAAATATTGTTATATTAAAAGTGAATAGAAAAATATGTTAAGATGGGCTGCCGATCCCAATAATTATTGCTCTATTGAACTTTAATTGTTTAATTCCGTGGACTAACATTATGCGAATTTTCATCTGTTTATTTTTAATGTGTTCATGGAAATATTTAGTAAAAACCAAAACCAGCGATTAGTTAAGATTGTGATAACTATACTTATAAATTATAGTTTGATTATATAAGTGATCATTTTCGATGTACAATAAATTAATCACGATGAATATATTTTTCAGATGCTTCAGTAAGTAAATAAAGCATTTAATTATTGTAATTGTTCTTAAAATAAAGTAAAACATAATATCTTTAGCTAGGGTTGCTTTTGCCACTCTGATCTAAGTTTGTGTCATCCATACAAACCCATTGATGGGGTTTCAGGACAATATTGAAGAGCATTAAGATTCTGTTTATTCCATTTTGAAAATTGCAAACACAAAAATACCCATTCTTTGTACAATGTATTGTTAAAGACAGTAATTTTTCAACTAATAAAATTGAATAGGATTTAATAGAAATTACTGAAATAGTTAATCATTTCAACCTACCTATACATATATATATATATATCTAAAAAGAAGTACACGTATAAATGATGTTCTAAAAATTTTGTAACTTCTTAACTAATTACTAATTTTAATCACTAGTACTAGTACATATATACGTACTATATTCAAATATTTTTCATAATTTAAAAAATTTGAAAAGATAGGGTTAAGACGATTACTTTTATATGAAAAAAAAAAACAAAAACAATTTTGTTAACTTCCAAGATAGCTTTTAAAATAAATAAATGAATAGTTGAACTTCTTTGTAATAATATGTAACGTGTGATAAATATTTATAGTTTCAAAAATTAAAATTCGTAAATATTTATTCTAAAAGCATACATCAATTTTCACTATAGAAATATAAATATACAGAGTGTTTCACTTATATGATATTATATTATGTTTCACACAGAGCAGAGTTACGTGATATCAAAATAAAACTTGGACATAACAATGTTTCATTAAATTAATGATTTGATCTCAGAATAACTATAAATATATAAAGTAACAGTACTTAAGTATAACTATACTTAGTTATTGATTAAAATAATAATAAAAAAAAAAAAAAACAGAAAAATATAGTATTACACTATTCTATATAATGTACATATATCAAAATAACTAAGTGTTGTAATCTATCCAGATATGATTTTATACTGATAGATAATACAAAGATTTGAATTCAACTCTCAGCAGTAACTAACTACTTTTTAATTTCAAATAAGCAACAAATTTTTAAGAACCAAAAATTGAAGCAAAACAATGATAACTTAAATGAAAGGCTTGATTTTATACTATCTAAACTATAGTAAAGTGGCATGTTCACGTCCGTGTTTTTTTTATTTTATTTTTTTTCAAAAAATATCTATAATTTTACAATTATGAAATAAATTTAAAATTAACTGGGAATTTATAAAAAACAACACCTGTTATAATAACCAATAATATGCACTTTTTTGAAAGCTTAATTATGACTGTGATGGCTGTGGTACATATAATATATAATATACGGTAATGAAAAAATTTTAGTTAAAGTAACTAAATTGATAAAAAATCGATCTAAATCTAAAACGATGTACATTGTATGGGAGAAACATCTTGTATATATATAATAATATATATATATATAATGTACTATGATTGATTACTATTTTATTATTTTATTCTAATTAGCTTTTGATAAGTAGTTATTTAAGTTTTATTTATTTTTTTCGTATAATTTTCATAAAAAAAGACCAAACCATCAAAACTTAAATGTGAAAAGTTCATTTAAAATTAAATTTTTTCATCTTTTCAAATTTTATATACAATATCAACTTTGGCGTTTATTTCTATTTAAGTAAAAGGAGGCTATTTTTTAACATTGCTTGTAAGTACATAAGTAAATAGTTTTTTTTTTCATTATTAATTCGCACAACTTCTCAAGGACATTTTCTATTTTTATTTCAATTCTCTTGAAGTCAACCCTATTTCTAAATAAAAATAAAACTTTTATATGGAAAATATTTTTGGATAATTTTAATAATTCTTTTTTTTTTTTTGTTCTTGTTTTGAATTTTAATAAAGAAGTAGATGAAGAAATTTGTTGTTTGATTCAATTATATTTATAATATCTGTTTTTGTTTGTAATATAACATATAATAAAGTCACATGATAACATATAATTATTATAATTTATTTAAGTTTTTATTTTATTATAAGTATTACAAAAATATTTCTAAGCTTCTAGACGACACACATTCAAACTTAAAATTACCGTTTTTTTGTTACAAATACATTAAAAAAGTAAAATGTGATTTGTATAGTGATATAATTTTTACCTAAATTTGTGTTTTTTTAATTTGAATGTTCTATTAAAGAAAGTGATTTTTTGTATAAATTTCCATAAAATTTGCACGCAAATTACAAAACAAAAAATTTTGAGACAACCAACAAGTATTTTTTTGTTTTCTTTATAGGAAAATATTCGGATCAATGTTCTTTAGTAATAATAGTAATAGCTTAAAGTAAAATAAGAAACGGTTAGTTACAACTTAATTTGTAATTTATTCTAAAACGTTTTGATTAATTTTGATAAAATTCAATTCATATCTACCTATATTTCTCTATTAGGCATATTAGTACTTCAGTGTTGTCAGTATGAATGTGCTCATAAATTTTTATGGAATAGAAATTTCATACTAAATGTGTGATATTTTTTCCTTTTATTCTACCCGTTTTTTGAGCTTAGGGTTTTGATGTAACGTTGATCTATTGCTTTCAATGGAAAAAAAAATATTAATTAATATTTAAATTATAAAATAATCAATTAACCTACAAGCTTTATATTTCTTAAATTATACTTATTAAATGATACTTACTTCTGATTTTTGGTTTCAAAACCTCTCAAAAATCACTTGTGATTTCGTAAATTTCTTATTTGCATTTCTTTGTGCTCATTTATTTGTTGAAATTATTGTTTTTTAATTTAACTGCCTACATGCTCGCATATTTTCTTCAAATAATTATTCTATTATTTAATAATAATTTATTTATATATAAATATTTATTGAATTTGTATTTTGCTCAACCGGAAATGGTTTAATAAACATTTTTTTAAGTTTATCTAATTTTCTTTTGTTATTCGGTGTTCTAGAATAAAAATAATGGTAACATGAAAATAATAATTATACTACATACCAACAAGGCACAAGTAGAAATAACATTAACATGGAATATTTTCTTTTCTTTTTATGAATGAACACTATTTAGGTTCTAGCTAAATAAATTTAGGTTAATGTGTATGTAAGTAATTACTTAAAAAAATAAAAAAAAATAGTCCGTTAATTAATGGTAATAAACTTATAAAAACCTATTGATTAAGTTTAAATTTATTTTGTTGTTGTTGTTGTTGACCGTTGTTGTTGTTATACTGTACTTATTGCAAATTGTATGTAATAAATTTTATATATATTTAGGATAGTTAATAAAAATAAATTTATATTAAGTATAATGTATATATATATACATACTTATTTTGATCAAATTCTAGTCAAAAGTTAATTAAAGTTGATTACATTCAGCAATTTTTGTGCAAATTTATTGCGTTGATTTTTATTTATAATTTTTTTTTTTTGTTATTATTATTATTCATTTAATATGTTTGATTTCCGTTATACGAGTTTTTTTATATAAATTGTTTTTTAATAATACTTAATGGTAACGATTCCTAGATTTTTTTTCTCTCCCCTTTCATAAACATTCCTCATATGGCACTTTTTCTTCAAAAAACGTTATTCTCGCACATTTTTCAGTATCTAAAAACGAATTTATTGCTTTTTTTAAGTATATAACTTTTGAATTTATTTTTAATAAATCTTCTAAATTTTGTTAATTTTCTTTTATTAATTTTTGTATATTCTTTTGTTTTTTTTTTCTTACAGCGAATCTGAAAGATACAAAAAAGTGCTGTGGCAAGATATTCGTGTTGGTGATATAGTTCATTTATCTAATAATGAAACAGTGCCAGCTGATATATTATTATTAAGAACAAGTGATCCACATGGAGTTTGTTATATTGATACCTGTGATTTAGATGGTGAGACAAATCTCAAAAGACGTGAGGTAAGTGAGGAATTAAGTATTATTTAATTTAATAATTTCAGTTTTTTATTTTTTATTTAAATTTTTATATTTAATTTATCAATTAGGTTGTTCGTGGTTTCACTGAAAAACAACATATTTTTACACCAAGTAAATTTGTAAGCCGTGTAGAGGCCGATGCGCCGACAACGAAAATTTATCGTTTTCATGGAGCTTTAATACATCCTTCGGGTGAACGTGTGCCTCTTTCAACTGAAAGTTTATTATTAAGGGAGAGTCGTTTAAAGGTAAGTTAAATACGTTGATATTATGCATAATTGTAGTTTTTATAATGGTTGTGCTTTTTAACAAATCCGATTTGAATTTGTGAAAAAAATACAGCTAAGTACTTAATATAAAGATAAAAAAATAATTTATGAGATTGTAACCCAAAAGGGAGATACGGTATGATTATGGTGGGGGTCATTGTGTAATTTGACTATTAATCAGAAAATTCCGGATTCAAATACGCTTCGGATCTTTTCGTTTTTGCTTGATTTCATTAAAGTCAATAAAATATAAATAAAACATCTCTATGTAATACAAAATTTTCTAAATAACAAAATTTAACATTTGTTGAGAGTATAGTTTCGTAATAATTTAATTGAATTGGAACTCATCTATTTAATAAAGTTCAAAATTCATCTAATATAATCATTGATAATACTAGCTATAGTTTTCAACACTTGATTAAATTTATTAATTAAAAAATATAATCGTTAAACATTAATAGCTTTTGTTTAAATATGTAATAAATTCTAGTACTATATATAACTATTATATTAATCAACGAAAATTTAATTCTACAAAAAACAATTCAATTTTAATGGGTGCCGAAATAAAATATCATTCCTGTTATTAAATATTGCAATATGTAAAAAATGAGTACATGTCCAAATAAAGAATTTTAAATAATTTTTTTTGCAAGTTTGAAAAACAATAAAAATAAGGATAAGTAAATTTTATATTAAAGACGTATTTTTTTTAACGCTCGAAGATTTCATCATTTAATCATCACTGATTCTTTTGATATTTTAATGATATAACAAAATTATTATTTTTTAAATAAAAATTTTTTTTATGAATGTAGAATTGTATGTACTTAATGAAAAAAAGCAATAATAAAAATAAACATTGTAAAAAAATAACTCGTGTCCGAACATATGAATTGAATTAGAATGCAATTTAAGAGATTTGTTAGAAAAAAAGTTGTTAGTACATTACAGTTATATTATAATCTAATTACATACGTATTTAGAAATATTATTTTATTCTTTTTTCAATATTTTATTTTTTTCGTTTTTTGAATTGTTGACGTTTACCGCCCACATTTTCAGTATTTTCTATTCAATAACGACAATAAGAATAAAAAGTTTTAAAAGAACTGAATAAATTTCTTTCTTATCTTTATAGTAAACATTTTACTTCCATGTTCTATTATAACTTATTTGATGTACTATGATGACCCGAAAAGTAACTGAAAATTTAATTTTAATTTGTTGCCTTTTTTTCTTTCTTACTTTTTTAAAATTGAAAAATTAAAACAATGTATATAATATGGCGGATATGTTCTGTAATTGAATCAATTAAGAGTACTTTTCATTTACATAAGAAAAAAATTTCTTTACTAAAAATATCTTTTCTCAAAATATTGACTAATATATATCGGTCGGTAGTGAATCAGGATTACGTTGCCTTTGATAAATTTAATTTTAATTGCAACCAATTTTTACAATAATACTACATTCAAAATATATTGATATAGTTATAATAAAATAATTTATATTTTACTCAAATGATGATTGAAGATATTTATTTAAATTTAAATATTTAATAATAATTGATTTATTTATTTATTAATTTTTTTTTTTGTCACTCGATATTTTTAGAATACTGATTTTATTGAAGGCATAGTTGTTTATGCCGGTCATGAAACGAAATCTATGTTAAATAATAGTGGACCTCGATATAAGCGTTCACAGTTAGAACAACAAATGAATATAGATGTGATATGGTATGTTTCAAAATATAATTCTGTATGATGTAAAATCATATTTTTGAATAAAAGTTAGTAAGTATTTTTTCTTCTGTTTTTTTTTCACTTTAGGTGTGTGATAATCTTATTGTTATTATGTGTTATTGGTGCAGTTGGCTGTAAAATGTGGCTTAGTACATTTGAAAACTTTCCAGTTCCTTATTTGCCTTTTGAAGTTGAATCAAGTTATGAAGGTTTATTAACATTTTGGACATTTATAATTATATTGCAAGTTATGATACCATTATCACTTTATGTTACAATAGAATTTTGTAAAATTTTACAAGTATATCATATACATAATAATAAAGATTTATTTGATTTTGATACAAATAAAAAGACTGAATGTCGAGCTATGAATATTACTGAGGAGCTTGGTCAAATTCAGCATATATTCTCAGATAAAACTGGTACATTAACTGAAAATAAAATGTTATTTCGTCGTTGTACTATAAATGGTATTGATTATAATCATCCACCATCTGAATTAGAAAAAAAATATTCGAAACCAGGTTCACCAGCGCCACCATTAATTGTTAATCAAAATTTAGTAAATGAATTAGGTCAAATAATAACAAATGGTGAATTCTATACCCAAAACGCACAACGAATTCAAGAATTTTTTATAGTTTTAGCGGTTTGTAATACAGTAGTTGTAAGCGCAGCACCTCATCGTGATTTAATGAATGCAAGTGGCGTCATTGAAATCAACAATCAAGATAACAAATTAAAAACAGCAACAGAAACAGCAACAACCATAATGACGGATAATGATAGTGAAGATGGTGTTAGTGGTAGCTCTTCACGTACTACAATTACTACAAGTTCAGTAACTCCTATTTTAACATTAAATTTATCTACAAATTGTGTTACATCAACTGGTGATATTATTTCAACAGTAGCAAATACTAATACAAATAATTTAATGCCAGTTGATAGATATACAAGACTTACAGAATCACGTTCAATAACACCATCACCACCACCGATTTGCGGTTACACATTACCAACACAAAATCACATTCCATCACTATCCCCAATAAGCAGTTCTGCTGAATCATCTCCAACCACAGAAAGTCCGCCAGTAAAAGTAAAAAAAATGTTAAATACATCATCGCCCTCAGGAAGAGCAAAAACAATAATAAATTCTAAATTAACAACAATTACATCATTTCTAAATGCAAAAGGACATGCAAAAAGATTAGCTAATAAATTAAAGTAAATAGAAATACATATTTTGTATCATTTTACGTAAGGGGCAATTAATTTACTTTTATTTTTTTTTCTAACAGAAATACAATAGGACAAAGAGATTTTAAGAAACTAACAGATGGTCGACCAATATTTGAAGCCGAATCACCTGATGAGTTAGCTCTAGTCAATTCTGCTTATAGTTACGATTGTTGTTTGATTAATCGAAGTCCAAATCATATTCTAGTTAATGTACCCGGTGCCGGTATTATAGAATATGAAGTTTTAAAAATTTTACCGTTTGATTCACATCGCAAATGTATGTCAATTGTTGTTCGAAAAACCGGGTCACAAGAAATTATTTTATACACTAAAGGTGCTGATACTACAATAATGCCATCTTTAACAAATTGTTTACCGGATTCGTCAGAAGGTAAATTAGATGAAATGAAGTAAGTTAAAAAAATAATTTTCAAAATAATATTTTATTATTCTGGAAGGAATTTTACGAGAAAAAACACAACAACAATTAGATTTATATGCACGTGAAGGTCTTCGTGTACTTGTTATGGCTAGAAGAAAACTGAAAGCTAGCGAATACACAGATTGGTGGGCTAGACATCAAGAAATTGAGTTATCATTAGAGAATCGAGAAAAAAGACTTAAAGAATCATTTGCCAAATTGGAAAGCAATTTGACAATATTAGGTGCTACTGGAATTGAAGATAGATTACAGGATGGTGTTCCTGAATGTATTGCTTCTTTATTGTCAGCAGGTATTATATATGAATTTATTTACCTAAATATATATTTATATATATATCATTGTAGGAATTGCAATATGGGTATTAACTGGTGATAAACCAGAAACAGCAATAAATGTTGCATACTCAGCCAAATTATTTAACTCACAAATGGAAATATTGAGGTATTTAAACATTAAAATTATAAAAATTCAGAAATTTTATTACAATTAAAATTAATTGTTTTAGATTAACAGCTCGATCTCGTGATGCAGCTGAAAACTCAATAAGATTTTTTTTATCTGAAATCGAAAAGCAATTAACCGATGCCACACAAAATTATTCTACAAATCGTATTAAACCAAGAGCTCTAGTTGTTGATGGAAAGACTTTAACTTTTATTTTAGATTTAAGGTTATTTTTTTTTTTTTTTTGTAATTAAAAAAAAACAATATATACATATGTGAATAATAATTAATTTTTATTTAAATATTTTAGATCCAATTTAACACGACCATTTTTAAAACTAACAAAACACTGCGTATCTGTGTTATGTTGTCGTTCAACACCTCTACAGAAGGCCTATTTGGTGAAAGTAGTTAAGGAGGAATTAAATTTAAGTACATTAGCTATTGGAGATGGTGCTAATGATGTCTCAATGATTCAAATGGCTGATGTTGGTGTTGGTATATCAGGTCAAGAAGGTATGCAGGCTGTAATGGCGTCTGATTTCTCTTTATCAAAATTTCGTCTTTTGGAACGTTTACTGCTATCACATGGTTACTGGTGTTATGATCGACTAGCCAGAATGATTTTGTATTTCTTTTACAAAAATGCGGTAGGATTGTAATTGAAACTTTGATAAATATTGATTTTTCTAATATATTTAATATTTTCTAGGCTTTTGTATTTCTTTTATTTTGGTATCAATTGTATTGTGGATTTTCTGGAGCAGTAATGATTGATCAAATGTATTTAATGCTGTATAATTTGGTTTTTACTTCATTGCCTCCTCTAGCTATAGGAGTATATGATAAAAGTGTTCCTGAAGATTTACTTTTAGCAAATCCGTATTTATATAAAAATGTGAATAAAAAAAACACTATAAAATATGTTTTATAATTTTGTTTTTAATATTTAATAATTAAATTGCAGGGTCGTTTAGGTTTATCTTATAAACCACATACTTTTTGGATTATTATGTTAGATGCATTATATCAAAGTTTAATTATATTTTTTATTGCAACATCGGCGTATTGGGAAAGTGATGTAGATATATGGGAATTTGGTACTACAATAACAACATCATGTTTAATAACAATGTTAATTCATGGAGCAATTGAAGTTCGATCTTGGGTAAAATTTATTTTAATAATTTTAATTTTTTACTTAGTCTTTCTAATATAATTGTTAATTTTTTATTATGTATAGACTATTCTTCATGTCCTGTCAATAGTTTTTAGTTTATTATCATTCTTTTTGTTCGCCATTGTTTATAATTCATTATGTGTGACATGTTTTGGTTTACCATCTACTTATTGGGTAATCTTTAGATGTTTTGGTTCAGCTGTTTATTGGTTGGTGATATTTGTAACAGCAGTTATTGCAGTCGTTCCTAGGTAATTTCTTAAAGTTAACACTATAATTAACATAATATGTACATATATTTATATTTAATTTAATTCTAATTGAATAATTTTTTATTTATTTTTTAACAGATTGCTTTTTAGAACACTACAAACTACATTCTTTCCTGACGATAGTACAAATGTTTTATTGCAAAATAAAAAAGCAAAAAGTAGAGGTGAGGATTTATTGGTAACTTGGTCAAGATCTACATCAGCATCATCTATTTATAGGTAAAGCACAACAACACAAATGCACGGTTTTATTTAAAAGAAAAAAAAAATTTTTTAAGTTTTTCAAATTTTTAGAAATTTTTAATCAAACAACTTTTATTACCATAATTTTAAATCACTGATGTTTCACTATTTTTTCTATTTTTATTGCAAAAGTTTTATTTTTCTTTTTTAAAATTTTTCATTACGAATTTCATTATTCAAAATAATGCTTTATTTTCGATATCAAATTAATTTAAACATTGTTTTTATTGCTTTTGAATTATACATTTTTTTAAGCTTTGAGTTGTGTGCTTTATAATTTTACATTTTTATTGACGAGTATTTTTTTGAAATTTTTTTAAATTAAATAATTTATTAAGGAAATATTTTTACAGAATCACCGATTTTGGGCCTAAGAATCAGACTATAACGGCAGCGTCACCGGTAATTGCCTGATAATTATTAGTAAAATTTAATCAAAAACCTAGCAAAACTTAAATTATTAAATAAGTAATGAAAAATAAAATAAACTAAAAACGAAAACTGTTAATAATATTACAATTGTTCAAAACTAAAATAAAAATTTTTTTAAATTAAACTGATTCATTTTCGAATCAAAATAAAAATGTATTGAAAAATAAAATCAAAAATTAGGATTCTAGATAAAAAGAAAAAAAATAAAAATATATATTCGTTACAAACAAATATCTTATTAAAACTTATTTAGTTTGAAATTCTTTTGAAACAAAACCTTTATTTAAAGCTTTTTTTTTGTTTCTTTTTAAATATGTACATTTTTTAATTCAATTTTATGTAAATATTATAATTATTTCTATTTTTAAGAAATTAACCAATTAATGATTTATAATTAATTAACTGATATTTTTTTAAGCGAAATTCCCGTGTTAATTTCATATAGTGTTGTGTTCTTAAATTTTAGAAAAATGAAATAGCAAATATTGCAATCATTTAAAAATTTGATTTGTATTTAATTTTTTTTTATTATTTTTACTTTTAATATTGTGATCTTTAGCCTTTTAATATTTCCAATGCCTTGTCGTATTGTTATTTATTATTCTTATAGAAAATATAAATACATATACTAATGTATCTGACAAAAATGCATGTGTAATTATAGTTTTTGAGTTATTTCTAATTTTGTAGTGACTCACCTTAAATTAATTATTTAATATTAGAATTATATATAAATATATCAGCTGTATTAAAAGTATAAAAATAAATAAAATAATATTGACGCAAAAAATATTAATTAATTTAAATTACGTATTTTTAAAATTAAAAAATAAAATTGTTAACTTATAATGATAATTTTGAAATGAACATTATCATTTTGAAAATATTTTTGATCAAATCATCAAAATTCAAAAAACAAATCATTAATTTAGTTTTTACTTACTTCTAACTTAAGTTCAAAACTCGAAATAGAAAAATAGCCCCAAAATTGTTTGCTTTGATTTAAAACCTCAGAATATTTGCAAAAAAATAAATGTTTTAAGCATAGTAATACATTTTTAACAATTTTGTTTTCTCAATAGTATGTATTGCGTCATGAAAAATATTTTTGCCTATTTAGAAACAATTATTTAAAAATAATTTGATAAGGAAAATTGAAAAAAAAATATTATTAAATGGCTGTGATCATTAAATTGTATAATGAAGTTGGAGATCTTTAATTAAAAACAAATTGAATCAAAAAAAAAAATATTAAGAAAATTGTCATACTTAATTATTTAAAAAAAAAATGAAAAGAATAGCAACGCGAATACAATTTACCTATCAATCTACATTAAATTTATTACTTGTTTTAATTTTTAAGATAACGTATAATAATAATTTCAAATTAATATTTAAAATCAATATTTAATAATAGTAATAATAAAAATAATACTTATATTTTGTGTAAATCATGACGAATGTAAAAAATTATAAATAATTTAGAATATAAATTAAAAATATAATTTTAATAAATATTTTCTTAGAAGTTTTAGTTATCCGAAGTTTTCTTGGAGTCAATTACCTTTTATTTCTCCGAAATGTACCCTATATTTTTTTACTTCAGTAAATTTAGGTATTAAGGAACATAACATAAGGAAAAAAATTTCAAAATAAAATTAAAGAAATTTTATTTTTTTAACTAAAACAAACTTTCTTTTTTCGTTATTTTTCACATTAATTTAATTTTATATTTAACATAAAGTTAGAACAATTTTATTACAAAAATTTTTTTTTGATAATATTAATTATTTCTAGTGAGAATCTAAAATTATCTTTTCGCAATGAATGTTTAAAAATGAAAAACTAAAACAAAATAATCACTCATTCTTTAAAATATTTCCTGTTAAGGAAACTTTTTCGCAAATCATTCAAATGATCATGGAACGTTAAAATAAAAACGCAAGTACATTATGTAATTGTGTTAAAATCATTAAATCATAAAAATTGTGTTATTACTAAGTGAGCAAAATTAAATAAAAATTTCTTTATAACTAATTATTCTTTAATTATTTTTTTCATCAATTTTAATCAATTTTAACGGCTGCATATATTTTACGAATGAAACTATAGGCTGCAAAGAAACCAATTGAACCAGTTAATAACCAAAACGTTATTACTATCAATCCTAAAAAAATACATAATATAATCCATTTGAAATATTTTTAATTGATATCAAAATTTATAATTTTACCTGTGTAACCTAAATAAAGTAGTGTTGGAATAAATTCTGTGATCTCCAGCTTGGTAAAAAAATAAAATATGCTATAAAGAAGAACATAAAAAGCAGATCCTCCAGAAACTATGAAACTTCTCCACCACCAACGATAATCCTACAAAAATTTATTTTCAAAAATTTATTTTTTTACATTACATAATTAATTTAAAAATTTTACCTCTCCACAAAGTTGAAAATATGTCATAACAATGGATATTTGACCACAACTAACAACTAGAATACAAAAAACTAAAAATAGGAAACCAAATAGATAATAAAACTGATTTTGCCAAATTGCTGTAAACACAAAAAAAAGTTCTATAAAAACTGCTCCAAATGGTAAGATGCCAGCCATTAGTGTACTAAAAATAAAACCAAATTATCATATCAAGAAATTTATTACAGAAATATGTTATTTATTATACCTCAAAAAAACATTCATATACCAATGTTGTGTCGGAATTTGTCTCGGAATCATATTAGTTCTAACTGGATGCTGATATGGATGTTTTCTATACCCAAAATAATATCCTAAATAAACAAGCGGGAGTGAAATACCAAACCAAAGTAATAATAATGAGATCATTGTACTAAAAGGCACAGCTCCACTAGAATGTTTATCCCAAATAAAAAAATTTAAAAAGAATCCCGTTCTGAAAAAATAATTCACTTATTTGTTTTAAATTTTTACAAGGTAAGCTTGAGAATTTTACCCAAAAACGATTCCTGGATAAAACGTTGCTGTTAAAAATGCAGCTTTTTTCCATTCACGGCCTTTCATTGTTTTGTATAAACGTGCTGAAAAATATCCTGCTATCAAACCCATAACAACGTATTGAAATATTCCAGATATCATTAAAGCCCCTCTTGAAGAGGGAGACAACATTCCAAGCATAGCGAAAACTAAATAATTAAAGAAATTAAATTGCATATAAAAAAAACGATTATAATACTTATTACTTACAAATTGTTATTAAACACATAAAAAATATTTGTATTCCGCTTCCTATTACTGCAGCAAATAGTCTGGGATTTCTAGGTGGACGGAAAACATCGCCATGCACAAGTTTCCAACCGGTTTCTTCTAGAGTATCTTCAATACTGTCATCTGTATTATAACGAGCAATATCCCGTCTCAAAGTTCTTATCATAATCATAGTTAAAATTCCTGAATATTTTTTTATGATTGAAAATTAAAAACAATTATCTTAATCAAAATATGTACCTGATAAAAAAAATACTACAACCAGAGAATTAATTATGCTAAACCAATGAATTTGTACATCGCTCATTCCTAAATAAATATCCCATCTTGAAGCCCAGCTTATATCAGATTCTTTCCATTCAACGGAGTATGTAAAATATAATTCTGTGTTAGTGTTGCGTTCAACCTAAAATAATTTTGTATTTTTCAATATGAATTTAAAACAAACACAAATAAAATTTTACAATTTGTCGCCTGGTATTATCAGGAAAATTGCATTCGTCTCCATCAAATTTTATTTCATATGAATTAACTGACATTGTTTCAACTTCAAATCCAACAACTCTATATTTTCCTCTGTATTTGAAATAATTGTTGACTCTTTATTTATTTATTTATTTATTTTTTTCGAATATTTAACTTACGTAGTATCGTGTTTGTGATATTTAAGAATAAATTTCAAATGATTATTGATATAAGTATTATCTCCATCAACTTGTCCTAATCTATAACCGTGCTCAAAATGTAGTTCCATTGTTTCAGGGTTTATTATTCTAGTTGCAACAGGAAGATTATCAACCAGTCTATATTTAGTTAACAAATTTTACCATTAATAATTTACTCTAATTTAAGATTTTCTAAAATATCTTACAAATGAACGAAATATTCATGTTTAATACGTTCAGAAACTTTAGCTGTTTGATCTCGATCCCAGTGCATGGGTCTGTCTTTTTTATTACATAATAATTTACAATTTATATTTTCAGCCATCCGAACTTCATAGGGAGTATTAACAATTCGATCACCACGCAATACTTCACCTAAATTCTCAGTTTTGTAAATAAGTGTACCTGCATGCAAATAAAATTTATTAAAATTTTTTATAGAATAAAATGATTGAACAAACCATTTTTTGGTAAACAAAATTGTAATGAATAATATTCGTATGGTAATTGTGTACGACTGCTAGTCATTTTTACAGCTTTCACATCAATTTTTTGTCCCATAGAAAATTCAACAGGGGCAACACCTACAAGTAGCTTTCGATTTAGTAATGTATCTTATTTGACCAACAAAAACTAACCTGGAACGTAAAAGCCATCACTTAATTTTAAAATACCAACTAAACCCAGCAAGATTTTCTAAAAGTAAATGGCTTTTATTACAAAGTGTTATTTATTTCAAAGAAATATACAATATATATATATATGAATTTATAGTTTGAATCATTTTTTATACGTGTCAGAATAAACACAATCGTACTAATTTTTGTCCAGTTTCATGACTTAAAATTTTATAAATTAATATATTATATTAAAATATCTTACAAGCATTTTTGTTGCTGGTTAGTTAAATAACTGCTAAAATAAAAAAAAAACTATTTTTTAATTATAAACTATATTCCAATAAAATTTCTAAAACCGAAAATTTCTTATTTTGACGTTTGAATAAAAACTCATTTGTCATAAGCATATGGAAAAAAAATAAGAGAGTTGGGTTTTTTTAAAAATAAAATGTTTAAGTACTTATGGCTTATACATGGTTTATACCAAACAAAATTATAATATACAAGAAAACTTATATGAACATTTTGCTGAAATTTTTTAGCGTTGCGTACGGCCGAGCAAGAAAATAAAACAAAAAAAACCATAAAAGCCCGAAAAATTTGATAATCTCGGAAATGAAAAAAAAAACAAAATAAATTTGCGAGTGAACTAAAATTAGAACAAAAATAAATATAAAAAAAATGTGGAGTAAATTATTCTGTTCTAAGTAATCAGTGTGTTTTTTAATTGTGATTTTCTAAAACAGTTCTGTTCAATTCTATTCCAAATCTACTGAATTTTTTTTTTTTTTTTTTTTATTTTTTTTTTATATTATAGCCAAAACTTAATATACTTATTTTTAATTTTTTTCACGCAGCTTTATTCTTTTTCAACCGACACGATTATACAACTCGTTTTCAAATTTAAGTACACACTTTTCAAGTCTTCACCGTTTTAGTTAAAGAATATGTAGTGTTGGTGTTTACCTTGTATAATTGGGTGGTGCGTCAAATGTCATTTGTAAATGTATAACTCATAATAAAAAGAGTAAACTGTCATTTTGTTATAATTAAAAAGGGAGTAACAAAAAAATTTAAAAATATTTAATAAATGTAATTCTACAAAATAAAGTAAATCAAAATTATTTTTAATCTGGTGGTAAAAATATATAGGGAACAATATATAAAAGAGTACCATGTCTTTTTCCGCTAGTGCTGAAAATTTATTACAACAAGATAAGGAAAAACAATCGAATGATGCATCTTCTATGTGTCTTGAGCTTGCACTTGAAGGTAAGTAAATATTTCGTATGATTCATAATTTGGTATTACGTTATTTTTCAATAAATTGATAATTTTAAAAATATTAAAGGAGAAAAGCTCTGTAAAGCAGGGGATTGCAGATCAGGAATAGCTTTTTTCCAAGCAGCTATACAAGCTGGTACAGATGATTTAAGGACTTTAAGTGCAATTTACAGTCAACTGGGAAATGCATTTTTTTATATGGGGGATTATACAAAAGCTATGAAATACCATAAACTTGATTTAACATTAGCTAGATCTATAAACGGTAAAAATTCATCATTAAAAATATTATGATAATTATAAATTATTTGTAGATCGTTTGGGTGAGGCTAAATCATCTGGAAATTTAGGTAATACTCTTAAAATAATGGGAAAATTTGATGAAGCTGTTTTGTGTTGCGATCGTCATTTGGTACTTTCAAGGCAATTGGGCGATCGTTTATCCGAAGCAAGAGCACTATATAATTTGGGAAATGTTTATCATGCAAAAGGTAAACATTATGGACAGAAAAACCCAGGAGACTATGCTGATATTGTAAAAGAATCATTAGAGAAGGCCGTTGAATACTATAAACAGAATTTAAATTTAATGAAAGAGCTTGGAGATCGTGGTGCACAGGGAAGAGCATATGGAAATCTTGGAAACACATATTATCTTTTGGGAAACTTCAAAATGGCTATAGAACATCACGAAGTATAAAAGAAATCTTTCAGTATTCAATTTATTTATTGTTATTTTATTTTTAGGAAAGATTACGAATAGCTAAAGAATTTGGAGATAAAGCGGCAGAACGTCGCGCAAACAGTAATCTTGGTAATTCTCATATATTTTTGGGTCAGTTTGAAGAAGCTGCTGAGCATTATAAAAGAACACTTTCCCTTGCCATTGAGCTAGGGGAAAAAGCTATTGAAGCTCAAGCTTGTTATAGTTTGGGAAATACATACACATTATTACGAGATTTTAAATCCGCAATTAAGTATCATAACAGGCATTTGGAGATAGCACGCCTTTTAGGCGATAAAATTGGAGAAGCCAGAGCTTGTTGGAGTTTAGGAAATGCTCATTCTGCTGAAGAAAATCATGAAAACGCTTTGCAATATGCTGAAGAGCATTATCGATTAGCTGTTGAATTAAGAGATCAAATCGGTGAAAATACTGCCAAAATTAATATCATAGATTTAAGAAAAATATTAGGTTTACCAGAGTGGAAAAACACAAGTAACGAAATGCTATCAATAATAATGGATTCAAACTCAAAGCCAAATACAACATTCAGTCAAAATGAAAATACCAGCAATGTAAAGCACATATCCAAATGTATTCGAGTTCGTCGCCAAAGTATGGAACAATTAGATCTAATAAAAATAACTCCAGATGGTAAACGTAGTAATTCATTACAAGAAACGGATGATAAATATTATACTAAACCAGAGAAAGAAGATGATTTCTTTGAAATGCTTTCAAGATCCCAAAGCAAACGTATGGATGATCAAAGATGTTCAATGTTAATGATCAGAAAAGATAGTATTGGTCAATCTCATATTTCTTCACGTAAACCATTAATTCAACAAAATGCTAATATTAGTAATGATCAAGGGCAAGGAGAAAATAAGCACAATTTACTTGAAATGATAGCAGATTTGCAATCAGAACGAATGGATGAACAACGTGCCATTTTACCGGGATTGAAAAAAACAATAGTTACTCAAACTAAAAAACCTAATGGTACACCAGATGATGAATTTTTAGATATGTTAATGCGCTGTCAGCGCTCAAGATTAGAAGAACAACGTTCTGAACTTCCACAAGCTTCAGTTACAATGGATGCTGAAGCATCTAATAATGTTGCAAGAACTCCGGGTCCTTCAAATATTGCTGGTGCCACTGTACCGGATGAAGATTTTTTCTCATTCATTATGAAAGTTCAAAGTGGTCGAATGGAAGATCAAAGAGCAACAATACCGAAAGAAAATCCATCAAAACCAAAACGTTCTCCACAAGAAAATTCCAATAATTAAAATTTATGAAGCAAATAATTAAAAATATTTACAAATTAAATTTAGCTAAAATGTTATTTACATTTCCATATTTAAATTTTATAAGTTTTTAATTTTAATCCCTTTTTCTATTATTATAAATATTTTAATTTCCTTAATGTTTTCTTTGATTGTTTGTATCTGTATTTCATTTTAAAATATTTAATAATTTTTGCACCTATTTTTTATAATTATTTTTTTTAAAATACATATACAAAATTGCAAATGCATTAATTTTACAAAATCCAAAATGTGTTTCTTTTATTTTTACTTTACTATTTTTATATACTTTTGCTTTCTTAATTTATAACTTTGAAAAATTAATAAATTAGAAAAAAACAAACTCTGGGAAGCTTTATAAACTTTATTTGATTTATAAAAAGAATAACAGGAAATAAAAAAATATTTAATTATTAAAATAAAATTGAACTTTACAAAAGTTATTTAAAAAATAAATTTAAATTATTAATATAAAAACTAAAATTCACCGAATTCTTCTTTTCTTGGACATTTCTTTTTCGTATGACCTTCCATCCTACACAAACCGCACTTCCTTTTTTTTGGTTCAGATACTTCATCACGATTATTTTTTTTACTATTATCTGTTAAAAAATATATTTTTATTTAAGATATATGTTCATATTTTTTTTAATATTACTTTTTCCCCAAGAATTCGTTTGAAAAGTGTTCCTATTTAAATTTTCGTCATCGTCACCAATCCATTTGAAAAATTTACATTTTTGCTCTTTACATTTTAAAAAAAATTTCCCTTGATTTGGCCCATCTTTTCGTACTTGTAATTGAATCGCTGGTTTATGACAATCGCATTTTTCAACTTGAATAGCCCCCGAGAAAGATCCCCATTGAGCAGATGTGCTACTGCTTTCATTTTGAACAGGTTCATCAGCCCATTGAAAAAAATTACATGTGGAACCGCAAGAATAAAATTCTCTTCCTTTATTTGGACCTTCTTTTTTTACAATTTGCCTGAATTTAGATTTTTATTAGATTGTTTTTAATATAACAAAATTATTTCACTTACTTTCTTGTCGGTTTATTACACACTTTACATTTAATTTCCAATTCATTATTTTCGGAAAGAATAGGATTATTTATTCTTTTAGTTGAATTGATTTCGTCTAAATCATTATTTTTAAACTTTTTTATCTTAGGTTGTTCTGAATTATATCCCCATTTATAATTATTATCTGTAACATCATTGATATTTGATAATTTAGAATTATTACCTTCGCTTAAATTAATCCACTTTGATGAATTTTGTCTTTTATTTTGCGATTCAGATCGAATATTTTCATGTGAACCATCAGATTTATATTGTAAAGCACCCCATCCAGATGTTGATTTATTTCCAACATTTGATTGAGGAGAACTATTTGTAGAAGTACTTGATTTGTGTAAGGATTTGAAGTATTGATCTATATTTTGTTTAATTTGTGAACGTTCGACATCGTTATTTCTTATTGTTATATTTGTAGTTTCTACATTAGAATTTAATTTTTGAGCATTTTCTTCATGTGATGTACTCAATTTTGTCAAAACATTATCGAAACCATCATTTTCAAATAAATCATCACCATCATCAAAAACCCATCCAATATTTTCTTCTTCCTTTCTATTAAATGAAGTAGATTGACAATTTGTACTAAAATTTTGTTTTGAATTTTGTTTGACTTGGTTGGAATTAAGTTCTTTCGAAGTTTTTTTCCCAGTGGTTTTCTTTTCAGAAGTTATCTTACCTGTCATTTTCAAATTTATTTTTTCATTTGAAATATTATTGTTTCCTACAATATTGCCAACGAATTTAACCTGATCTAAGTTAATATCAAAAATTTCTCTAAATTTGGAATCACATCTTACACATGTTGTGTAGATATGATCAGAAGAGTTTAATAAAGCTAGATAAGAAGTGTTTTTAAATTTGAAATTTATTTTTTTAGACAAACTGCTTAAATTTTTTTTATCTCCACATATATTGCAATAATTTTCCGATAACTTCGCTTCTTTAATTGCATCTGACAACCATATAACGTTCTTGCAATCTGGAAAATTTGAACATCCAATCATATAAGAACTTCCATCCTTTTTCTTTTTTAAAGCCATTTGACAAACTTTACACTTAGGACATGGAAATACTTCTTGTAGTCGTTGAGGTATAAATTCATCGTAATTACTTTCTGTATGTCTAGAATTGAATGCACCACCTCTAGGTGGATTATTACCATCATCTCCATCATCATCACTATCGTTATCTCCATTATTTCCATTACTTCTATAACTACCACCATTTGGATCACGATCATTGCGATCCCTCCTATTAGACGGAGTTTCGTTTACTCTTTTGGCAAACTTTTCATCCATTAAGCTAACTCGTTGAGTTATCAAATGGTATGCCTCTTTGTATTTTACTATTTGTTCTCTTAGTACTATTTGAGCATTTTTTTCACCATTACATACTTTTTTCAAGTCACTTTCGAATTCAGCCCGTAGTCTGGGTTTAGCCAATTCAAGATCCATTGCTCCATAACCTTCGTATAAACCCATTCCTATTGTTCCAGGAACTAGTAATCCATTTTCAATTTCACCAATGTAACCTAAATAAAAACTTATTTTAAAATTTAACTAAATATTGTCTTAAAGATTCATACCTCTTTCTTTAATGGTATGAATATGCTCTGCATGAGTAGCATCTGTACCAATTCCATGTTTTTCCATAAGTGCAATTAAATCTGCTTCAGTAAGCAAAGGTGGTGCTGTAGTTGCTCCCTCTTGCATACTAATTTCAGTTGGTTCAAATATTTGTCCTATAAAAAAACTAAATATATAAAATTTAAAATTTTTTAAAATTATGCTTACCGATTTCATAGTGATGAATTTGTTTCGCATTCCATTTTTCATATGGATACACATCTAAATAATTTCTTTCATAAATAACCAATCCATTTGCACTAAATTTTTCACCAGCAATATCAATATAAACAATAGTCTCAGATCCTGTAGCATCTTTACTGACACAAGCTAAGAAATGTCTGACTATCAATTCATACACACGAGCTTCATTTCCACTGAGATCTTAATTATTTTTTTAATTTAATTTTATTTGTTAAAATTACAAAATATTTTATATCACCTGTTGTAAATTTCGTTGGATGAATCGGTGGATGAGCTTCGTCTGTTTTTTTTCCATTCCTTGGATTCGGACCCCACTGCAATACTCTGGATGCAAAATCACCCCATTCTGAATGCGGAGTATGTTGTTCTATAAGTGATTTTAAATTAATATCAGGTGAAAAAGAATTAGTTTCTGTCCTCGGATAACTTATTAAACCTTTGTTATATAACTTTTCTGCAATGGTCATCGTTTCTTTAGCATTGATCTTTAGTTTTCTAGAACCCAATTTTTCTAATTCTACTGTATCCATAGGTTGAGGTCTCCATTTACTTTTAGGTTTAACAGTTTTATTTTCCACTTTAGCTTTTGGGTCTGCTAAACAAAGTAATAAATAGTCCTCAACCATTTCTTTATTAAAGAGTCGATGACGCGCCCATAAAAATTCCACTGTTAGATCATCTAACGTATGTATTACTTTTAATTTCCAAAAGGGTTCTGATTCAAAATCTTCAACTTCTTTGTAACGTTCAGCTACAAATCCTAATGTAGGAATTTGACAACTACCATATGAAATTAATTTTTCTGCTGTTGTTCCAGGAAATAATTTTTGTAATCTAAGAGTTTGATATCTTGTAAATGCGGCTCCAGTTCTTAAATCTAGTTCTTGTCGAATATTTACAGCTTCGTTTTGTTTTATATCTGGTTGAACTAAATTGTTTATGGCACGAAATATTGCTTGCCTAGTTATTTCAGAAAATTTTGCTCGAAAAATTTTTAAATTTGGTCGTATTGCTTGGCATACTTCAATTATTTCAAAACCAATATTTTCGCCTTCTCTATCACAATCCGTCCATATAATTAACCCTTGACAACTTTTAATTTCTCTTTCAATTGTTTTTTTTATTTTTTCTCCTGTATCATTGTTTAAAATATTTTTTCGTATTGGGGCATCAAACAATTGCTCTGGACTACAATTACTCCAACCCTTATAAGAAGATAAAAATTCATAGTTTAATAAATGACCTGATACAGAAGTCATAACCATTTTACAATTTTGACTCTTAACATTGGTCTCAAAATCGAATACTTTATTGTATACACAAAGGCCTTCTCGCTATAAAAAAAAAAATTATGAATTTCAAAATCAAATTCTCTTAGTATTTTCATTAGAAAAATAAAAAAAAACTTACTCTTCTGGCTGACCCATTTGATAAAATGCTTGTTATATTTTTGGCAGCATCATGTTTTTCAGCGACATTTAAATATTTCATTTCTTTAACTTTTTTGGTCGAGTAGAAATTTTTAATGTTATGATTTTCAATTAAATTAAATCTTAATGTATCACATTTAAATACATATTTATTAAACTGTTTTTGAAATAAGTTTATTACATTAATCATTAATTTTGGAATAATATAGTAACAGATATTATTTTTAAATTCGTTTTCATGTCAATTTTTCAACTTTTTTAATTATCAAAATCAAAACAAAACAACTCAATGCAAGCGAACTACAAATTTCAAAATATGTATTTATTTTGACTTTTAAATAGCTAATAAGCTGATATGAATCGATTATTATACAAACAAATCGATTAAATATTTTAAAACTCTTTATAGTACGTTTATATTTCAAGAGATGGTATATTGAGCGGTAAAAATATATAATAATTCAAAATCATTACTCATTTTCATTACGACGAGTAGTGTTTGTGTTACTGTTAACTGCAGTGTTAAGTGTATCCAATATCCATTACCATTTCCAATTTCCATTAGTCTGGTGTGGGTGTGGACTTGTGGAGCTGACCTGAGCCGTGCCGAGGTAATAGTATAGAGTTGATGTTAACATTAAATAACATTAAAAAAAAAAATATAAAACAAATTTCTCGTTTTTACGTTTTCGTATTACAAAACTTATATTAAAAACATAATTACCGTTAAATAGCTAGGTAGGTATTTGAATTCCAAAAGTTTTCAAATATTATATTTGGAAATATGTAAAACAATATTTGTAATATCGTTCTGATATATTACGAATTGACGAATTTCTAAAAACTTTTAATTCGATATATAAAATTTATTCTGGACCATTTAACTTTATCAGCTTTTCGAATCATATAGTTTGTTTTTAATAAACATGTATTAGCATAAAGTAACCATATACATATATATATATATATATATATATATAATATAATTTTTGGTATTAGGTATATTCCATAGAAGATACATCCATAGAGGGAAAAATAAACCCTTTACACCATTGTCTACTACAATTTATAAATTGTTTTTTTTTTTTATTTATTTACAGAGATTGAAAGCAACAAATAAAATGTTTAACTTAAACCCAACGTAGTAGCTTGATGTGTAAATATGTAACAATAATTTGATTGTAAGAAAAAAATAAGTGTTACGAATAGGTTTAGTTAAACTACCCCATCCCCTGATATCTATGATTACTAAGGTTAACCTTATTTAGTACATCAGAACTACAAACTCCATATAGTCTTTAAATTTTTCTTATTATTGTTTTTTGATTTAAATGTAATAAAAAATTATTTTTACTTGAAAATTGAAAAATATGACGAATAATTGAAAAATGCCAACCTAATTTATTAAAAAAAATATATATATAATTAATTGTTTACGAATTTTATGCAACAAAATCAAAGAACAAAAAGTTTTCTCCAAAATAAATAATTTAATTATTATAATATTATAGTAGGTACTATTTTAAATTAAATACTAAACAGTGAAAAAATTAACATTTCCCTAAAATTTCGAATGGATAATATAAATATTCTTTGTAAATAAGAATCTGTAAATAATTGCTATTAACCAAATAATAAAATATAGTTTAAAACTTACCTGAATTCAATTCTTATTACCGGCTCATTAATTAGAAGAACTTTTTCTTTTTTTTTTTTTTTTTTTTTATTAATAATTTTTTATTTAAAAATCCAGCAGCTTTAAACGAGAAAGCTAAAAACATAAAAGAAGATGTCCTCAATGCAGTATTTTCTAAATGCTTGAAGTTTTTATATAATAAAGAAGTTAACAACTTTATTATTTTGTTTTCGACTTTAATAGAAGAGCTGAAGTAGTGTACGACTAAAATAAAAAAATTAGCAAACAAAAAATAATTAAAACTTTTAACTTTGTATATTTATATACATAATATGTGTGTATGCACGTCACAGCAAATTTTTATATTACATTCATTAAATTACAATGCAGTTGTTTTCTTTTTGGTCAAAAAGTAATTTGAAAAAAGTAAAAAAATATTTATTTCTTTTAGAGCATTACACAACTAGGTTAAAGTATTTTGCAATAATGCAAATAAAAAAAGCAAAAACAAATTTTAAACTATGTATAAAACGTAACGTTTCTAATTATATTGGGAAACTATTCATTTGAATAGTTAAGGTAATTGTAGGAGATAGTTAAAGTTGTAATATTATTATGCTACAATAAAATAATGTAATAAATGTTCATACAAACGAAATAACTCATTTTATAATATGAAAAGTGGTTGTAAAATTTATTGCTGAATTAATAATTTTTAATTTTTTTTTTTTTTTTTTTATACATATTTCAAATTTAATCCCAATCAAACTGGATTTTCAAATAGGAGAAATGATATAATTCAGGAGGATTTTTTATATGATTCTAAGTTTATGAGGTGAAATATAACTACTTTTACCCAAAAATTTGGCATACACAATTAGATACAATAGTAGGGGGTATTGAGAATATCAACTTGTGAGATAGAAATAATAAATAGAAAATAAAAGATTGTAAAATTTGCCATCACTTCCTAAATTTAACTAATAAATTTTTAACCAATACAAGTAATCAGGTAATCAAAAATACGGTAAATCACATTAAGCTATTTTGCAGCTGGAGTGATATAGGCCAGATCTCCTCCCGAAATTAATCTAATCTAATCTTATCTAGTGTTTATACCTAAACCTGATGACAAGCCAGAAGTATGTATGTTAGTTTCTGAAAATGTAAAATTTAAAATATTTTTTTTTTGAATAAAAATGAAAATTTTGAAAGAAAATTACTAATTATGCCACTTCTATAAAAGTAATGTAAGTTTCAATGTCGTTATATGAATTTCATATTATGCTTATTTGGCAATGAAAAATTATAATTTTTTACATGGAATTATTACAGGTACATTATAATGAATCAACAATATTCTTCCAAATGACAATGTTAATGTTTCATATAGATACATAATATAGCTATGTATATTTTTTTAACATATTTTTTTGTTTTATTTACTATCATATATTATAATAATATTATTTCTTAATAATATTATGGAAATTTCATTGAAGCTTCATATTATTTATGATGACTTTATTTGAAATTTCCTATTTATTGAAGTAATGAATACGCTATACTATACTGTATCCTTGAATTGTTTTACTTTTTAGATATAAATGTGTGTGTGTAATATAACCTTTTGTTGCTTTCTTAATTCTAAATGAAACGAAGGTAGCTAGCACTAGCGCCAGCACAAAGAGAATAAACAAAAATATATTTTACTTTCTTGAGTTTAATTTGGTTTAATGTTTGTATTTTAAATTAAATTTTTGAGCTTGAATAGAAAATTTTTATTAATAATTTCTATAATAACTTTGTTGCATTTATTATTATTTTTGTTGGTGCATATAGTAAAAAAATAGTAATCAAAAATTACATTTTTAAATTAAATTTAGGAAAACTGGGAACTCTATACAAAACAAAATTAATATAGAATATTTTTCTAATTGAAGTAAATCAAAATTAACTAGTACTTGTAAATGTTCAATGCTCTAATTATTAGAGTTAGATGATAATAAGATACCTTTTACAATAAATATCCTTAAATTTAACAAATTTTTTAATATGATTGTAAAATAACTGAAATAAAGCTAACACACACCTTCTATAAATAAAAATATTACGCAACAACAGGTAAGTAATTGATAAATAATTGAAATTTATTTCCTTTTTTACACTCTTGACAGTAACTTTAGTTAGGACCACCTTTTCGTGCTTAATTAAGTACGGTACTGCAATTTTACACTACAATATCGACAATATTTCGAGTATTTATTTAACAAATTACTGACTTATGTAGGTACTCATTAAATGTGGAAAATTACTGCTATTGTCAGGAACTAAACATTTTATTTAATTTGTTACCAGATTATATACATATACTCTCAATCATTTTTTGTTATTTATTATATCTCAATGACAAAGGGTACTGGCTGATCAAGTCGAAAAACCAATAAAGCATTTTTTTTTTTTGCTTATTATTTACATATTGCATATCAATTATTATATTTACAAACTAGGAGATATGAAACTTTGAGATCAGCAACCATTTTGATTTTACACCAATCACATATAAAAACTTTGTCCTCAAACTGGGCTGGAACAATTAACTGATGATATGATTCTAATGCACAAAAGAAGGCACGATGTTCCTTATTGAGTATGTAACCATCGTTTATGATTCTAGCATTCTCATTTAAAAAAAAGAACTAAACTAATATCAGTATTTGTACAAAAACAAAAATATTCTATTCAATTGCAACACTAATTTTTACTTTAATGTGCTCCTATAATTTAAATATGTATTTTATATATTTATAAATACATATTTCAATTTTAAAATCAAAAAGCATTGTAATATCATGACTTTATAGTACATTATAATATTATATGCAATTGATTCAACTTTATTTATGAACTTGTCGAACTAATCTATGAGAAAACAAAATATATTAGCTAGAACGGTTTTAAAATCACATAAAAAACGAAATGAAAATAGTTTTTTTTTTTTTTTTTTGTATTCCATTTTAGTTAACAAAAATCTTTTCGAATATTGCGGACACGTAAGGGATATTTTTTATTATGTTTTCTTTATTTTTTTGTATTTTGCAGTGAGCTATTATACTAAAAGAAAATCTCCTTAATTGTTTTCTTAAGTTACGTGAAAAAATTTTTAAGTAAAATTTTTTTCTCCTTAAGTTTACTTATATAACATTTTGACATTTTGTTGTATCAAAATGATGATGGTGGTAACTTTCGTGCTTCTTCATTAAATGTTGAAAAATGTCAATTATTAAAATGCAATTTTTATATTAATTTTACAATGAAATAAAAAAATGTGCATAACGTATACTTAAACAACATGATTCTATTAAATAAAAAAAAATTTTTTTTTTTGGTTTTTTTTCAATTTATTCAAATTAAAAAAAAAATCTGAGAAGTGAATTTTTTTTTCATATTCTTTTGAAATCTTTTAATTATATCTACTCGTATTCGAAGAGCAAATTTTCAAAGTGATTTTTCTCTACAACATAATCAAGTCACTGAATTTAATTAAAATTCTAAAGTATGTGCATATATTTTAAATTTTATAGGTTTATATTGAGGTCTCAAATTAAATCTTTTTCTATCTATATTCAAAATGAATCAAAAATTAATTGCTATCCTTTATTCAAACTGAATTAAATTAAAATTGAATAGGTAGAAAAAAGGATCAGAAATCAATTTAAATTTATAAAGTCTATTTATGAGTAACTGTGTTCAAATGAGGAGATTGTCATAGATAAAAAATATGTTCTTTTATATCTTTTTTTTACTATAAGTACAAATTATTATCGGGTAACCAGCTGTTTTTTTTTTTTTTTTCAAATAAAACTTAAAAAATATTAGTATGTTTAAATCTATCTAATTTCTGTCTGTTTATAAGTTTTTAACAATGTCAGAGTAATTCTAAAAGTCATTTTTGAATCTTATAAGGAAACTTAGAAAAACATAAATCATATCGAAAAACGAGCAGTCTTCTTATGATGGTGTAAAAACCGAAATCGATTCAGATAGTTGATAAAAATTGTGAAACATACCTAGAGTTTTAATATTTATTTAATTTGAATAATGTTTCACCTGCAGCATATTCTATAAATGATATATAAAAAATAGATTTTGCTACTCACCCCATTTATAAAATGGAACCAGACTTTATGTGAAAAAAACTTATGCCTAATATAATACAATTCCCAATAATAAGTGGAAAAAGCATGACAAAAATCTTTTAATTCCACGCATTCCATTAATTCAATCAGAATAATATGCCTTTTCAATTAAAATGACTAAAATTTGAGTAGAATCTTGCTTTCACAATTATAATCAACTAATCGTAAGCCCAATCTATGAGTACTGCTGAATTAAACTTCGAAACTCTATAGTTTTCACATGGTTAGCTATACGTTGTTGCTTGCTCAAAAGAAAAAAAAAATTACTTAGTTATTTACACTTCAAATAATAAAACAAAAAAATTTGACTTAAGTGGCAACCCCCAACACAATAAAATATTATAAAGAAATAATTTGTAATTATTTGACTTAACAACAAATTACATAAATAAATATGTAATATGTATGTATTACAAAATATAATCAAAAATTAAATAATTAACTAACATTCAGAAAAAAACACAAGTTCTTTGAAAATATTTGAAATTGAAAATTATTATGAGTACGTGTGCATATCCTTAGTAGCAAGTACCTTATGTCCAAATACATATGCTAATTATAATTTAAGAAATCAAATTAAATAAAATCTTAAAATATAGAAAAAAGATGAACATATGGTAACCTTAAAAATTTAAAATTTAAAATGAGAATCAATGTAGAAAACGGTGAATCTCTGGTTACTTTGAACATGAAAAGGATATCAATCAAGCACAAAATTGCTTACATATAAGTCGTTTGTTTGTTGTTGTTATACTGTGATTATTTTATGCAAATTGTTTTTTTCCATAGGTTAAATGAAATAAAATTTATTAAATGTTTGAGATTATTTTTAATTAAGAAGTCAATTTATATGAAATTCAGCAATAATTTAATCAATTTATGATGTGCAACACCAATACATAACATACTTTGTTATATAACATAAATAGAAATTGCATAAAGGTATACCTACATATATAAATATAAATTTATGGAAATAACTTAGATTAAAATTAATTAAAATAATGTTATTTTTATTAAGATTATATTTGTTGCAAATAATGAGTTGCAGATAGAATTAACACTTTGATAAGAGAGGGGAATCCAAAGTTTTCATCTATAAAAAAATGTATTTTATTCGAACAAAAACCTTCACGCAGCCACTCTGTTACCGATAAACTTTCATGAATCTTTTCAGTTAGATTTTAATACAACTGACTAACTTTTTCTATTATAATTGGAGGAGAAGAAGAGGTTTTCTAGTATTTAGCCGCAAACTTTTTGTGCATCTGGATCCAAATTTCAATGAACTGATGGTAAACTACTATGTTGCATATATTAATTTATATGTTTATATTTTGCTAAGCTTAGTGATGCTGTTGCTCTTAATGTTTTATAAATCATATATTTATCATTTAATAATAATGATAACAAAACTTGTTAACTTAATTTAAAAAAAAAAAAGTAAAAGTAAAATGCAGTAAATTTAAAAATATTTTATAAAAAATTGCTACGGGCAATTTTCTTTGCAAATTAAATCTAAACTTATTTTAAAATTCTATACCTTTAGTTACATTTTGAATTACTGCCCTCCAGAGAAAAAATATTTTAAATAATTTAAAAAAAAAATAATCAAATATAATATATATGTATATATATATATATATATATATATATACATATATACTTTCTCATATTTTCTTGATTGCATTAAAAAACAAAAGGAAAACTGAAAAACAAAAGAAATTCCACGATCATATTTTCCTTTCAACACTTATCATATATATGTACATATACATACTTATATATGCATGCATATGTACTTACAACTGAAACTAGTCTTTATTCTGGACTACATACTGGAAAAATGTTTAACATTAAAAACAAAACAAGGTAGATAACTAATGAATCATCTGGTGTCACTTTTATTTTTCCCACAATGGTAAACATAATATACATTATCCATACATACTTATGTTGGTATTGTACTGTACATATTCATGTACATTTGTTGATATATATACCTACCTACTGAAAAGGAAAATTTTATTTTGTTTTCATATCTTGTTTCTACTACACATAGTAGACTTTAGATATTAGCACATGAAAAAAAGTGTTACAATATATAAGGAACCGTTACTGCAAGTCAAAAAAGGAAAAAAAGAAAAAAAAAATAATAAAAACAAACAAACAATTAATTTACTGTAATTTTTGTTTGTCATTTAAATTTTTGTGCAGAGGTGGTCAAACAGATAATTCATTAATAAAATTAGTTCAGAAATTCAACAGTTATTCATATTTTATCTTTAATAAATTCGTCATCTAGAGATTATTCAACCTCATAATCTGATCAATCTGATCAGAATCTCATAATATTCGACCTCATAAAATAGTATGTTGCAAATATTTGATTTCTAAACAATAAAATATTTTAGATAGAAAAATAACAAACGACTAAAGTCTTTTTACATACATTTATGGATTAACTTCAAGCTAACAATCTGATCTGGAAAACAAGAATAATTGTTTTCGAGAATTTTATTCGAATACAGAACGGAACAAATCTTTAAATAGATTATTTATTTTTGATAAATTGAAAACTTCTTGTATATATTATAATTAGTAAATATTTTTTTAAAATCTGGATTCACAAAAAAATTCGAATATGTATTAAGATTCGAAGTTAAAGCATTCCCTCAGAATTTTTTTGTTTTCTGATATTACTGTTCAGTGTTCACCGAAAATAATATCAAAACTAAATTATTCATCAAAGCTTTTGTTTTTTTTTTGTTTTTAATAGAATATTCATATAAGATGCAGGGGGTTAGAATAGATGTCTTTTATATGTATATAAACGAAGTACAGAAGTACATAGGATGTATACACTTAAAAGTACATATATTATATAAATATAAGTGATATTTTGTATCCAGTTTTAAATAATGTTAATTAATAATTAAATCAAATAATCAATTATCAGACTATAATTCGATATTTTGTTTGTTTTACATATCAATAGAAGATCTATATATAATATCGTTCTTGTGTTATAGCAAAGCATTTATAGGACATTAATGATGATAAATTAAACTACAAAGATCAACTCAAAATCTATAGGAAAATTTTAAAAGAACTGGATTGGGCATAATATGATTAGAAATTATGAAGTTGAAAGATTTTAGATTACTAAACAATGATTAAAGTGAAATATTTTTAAAGAATAAATCGACCAAAAAATTTTTAAATAAAAAAAGAGTTCATTTAAATTTTTAAATTAAGATTTGAAATTGTAATACAATAAATGTTTATTAAAAATGAAAATAAAAATAAGTAAATATAATGTTATAACAGAATGTTCGTCAACTAGTTTTTCCTGACATCACTTATATATAAAAAAAAAAACCTACTAGGTGTATCCAAAAAACTATTTCTACCGGCAACATATACATATATTAGATAACATATTTATATATATAATTCATTTGTGTACATAATAAGGTTGTTTTAACTAGATTCCACATTATTAGATTTTAAATAAAAATTCTTCTATATAGATATCTACTTTACAATATTCTCCTACACTACACTATACTATGCATAGATAGATATACTAAACGAATTAAATGACATTATTTTTAGTTCACCTCTAATACCTTTTATGGCATAAATATATGTATAGACGTATAGTACATATTTGTCTGCACATATTATATCGTTGAATTTTATTTTATAACATTATATATAGGTATATATGCTATTATTGTTAATTTTTTTCTTTTTTTGTTGTAAGTTGCTATGAAGTTAAATTTTTAGTTGTAGATGATATTAGATAGGTAATGCACGAATTCGAATAATGTTGTATAAAATGTAATATGGAAAGTGTTTTTTTTTTTTTTTGTTTTTTAATAAAAACAAACTGAAAATTTAAATAAAAAAAAAACGTAAAAGGACAAAACACACCAATGTTATTGTAAATCAGATTAAAATAATAAAAATAAATGAAAAACAAAAGTAAATTAAGAACAAGAAGGATTGGGTTTTTTTTCTTCTCTTTTTTTTCTTTTTATTTTGATTGTTCTTCTTGTTGATAAATTTCTGTCACCTAAAATTAATACATGCATATTTATATCTTGACATGTGAACATAATATATATATAATATATATATTATATATGAATGTTTATTATTGTTTTTGGATTGTATATCATGCAGAGAAACGGATGTCATAGTCAACAATTGTACATATACTATATAGTACCATATAGTACGTACGACTACCTTTTTCTTCTATGTTTGCAATAGAGTCTAAATGGGAATTGAATTATCTCTTAAGGATAATATTGTTTTGTTTTTCATCTGTTTTATTTTATATATTTGGTTTAACTGAATAATACCTATGCATTTATAAATGTTGATGTACATATAATAAGGATGTTCTTAAATTGACTTATATATGGGGTTTGCGGCAATCTATTTTAAATTGTTGAATTTTATTTTAAATTAAAAAAAAAAATGTTTTCCATTATCTCAATTTTATACGTATATATATTATTTATACAGAATATTAATCTTATGAGGGCACTACTTAATGGTATTATGTTTAGAGCTTCATTAGTATAGATCAAATTTTTGTATGGAATCTTCGAGATATTGGAACTCAAAAACACTTTGAATAAAGCAAAATGCGATAACATAAGTTTCAACCTGGTTTCAACATTAATTCAAAATATAGTGATGACTTTTTATAAACAATAATTTAAAAAATATAAATTCGACAGTTTATCGATTGAAACAATCGTAATTGGTTGAAACAATTTTTCTACTAAATGATTTATTAATGTTATTAAACAAAATTAATATTTAAATATGATTTAAAATTTTTGAATAACTTTATACTGTCTAACTTATTTTATTTAAGTTAATTATAATTTAATATTTTTTTATAAATTCACCTTTTTTTTGTTTCTTCTGATAATCTAATTTAATTTTCATAAGACAAACTAATAATCAACTAGACTTAATAA
Source organism: Argyra leucocephala (assembly GCA_963942445.1). Taxonomy (NCBI): domain Eukaryota; kingdom Metazoa; phylum Arthropoda; class Insecta; order Diptera; family Dolichopodidae; genus Argyra; species Argyra leucocephala. The sequence continues at coordinate 151,255,565 of OZ012680.1, forward strand.
TTGTATTTTCCAATATTATATAGCCATGATAAACACGATAATAAAAATTAATAATATAAAACATTTAAAGTATGTGATTTAACTGCAATAAAGATTAAATTCAATAAATATATCACCTAAAATAATAAATTTATTAAAAAAAATTATTAATCCCAAAGTTCTCAGTTAATTTTTATTAATAATTTAATCGATTGTTTTTTTTTGTTAGGCTATTATATACATATAAGATTAAATCAAATAATAAATTAAATAAATAAAAATCTGAATTAAATTTTAGAATATTATGCATATACATAAATACATATTCGATTGTCATTTTAATTTAACTATATATATAATATTATATATGTAAATACTTGATTGATTCGATGACGGTATTTTTAATCATCAGTTACCTACTTACAAACATAAATATAATGATCAACCAATAAAATTTTTATCTTTAAATTCCGAAATTTCATTGCCGAAGCACTTTTAAAAATCACATTGTTTTGATAAAAAACTACATGTTGTATATTATACGAGTATGATAAATATTTTAAAATTAATGATAGTTAATTTATATAAATAGATAAGGTTTATTTAATTGAAAAGTCAGTTATACTTTAAAATTATACTTTAAAGCAATTCAACGGAACCGGAATAACTAAAAAAACAAAAACACAAAAAATGATGTTGCTAAACTTTAAAATAATTATTATAATAATTGGAATATCAGTTTCAGTATGTGGATTATATAAAAATGTTGATTATAAAGGGTAAATTTATAAATTAATTACATAATTTATACTTAAAACTAATTATTTTATTAAAAATTAAATTTTCATAGTATATACATACATACATATGTGTAATATAGTTGTTCATTGTTCAATTGATGTAATTTTAAAATATTCATTAAAACAGTTTTTTATTTTCTAAATTTATTCAATGAAGTTTTTATATAAATATTCATTCGAACTCATTGGAAAGTTTTCTTTTTTAATTTTATTTCTATACATATGTATGTATATATAGTTTAAATTGAATTAAATATTCTAATAATAATTTTTTTATAATTTATATTATAGTTATAAAATTTATGAAATAATTCCTACATCAAGAGCAGAATCAGATTTTTTGTATAATTTATCAAAGCAATATGATGGAATTGACATGTTAGCTTTAACAAAAATTCCTAATACAGCAGCACGTACTATGGTTCCACCACAATTACAAAAACAATTTGAAAATCAACTCAATTCAATTGGAATAACATTTGAAATTATTAATTTCGATGTATCTAAATCAATTTTAATGGAAAATTTTGAAAATAATTTTAAACGTTCTGGTAGAAATATCCTAGAAAATTTCTATAAACATAGTGAAATAAATAATTATTTAGATGATTTAGGAAAAAAATACTCAAATAGAGTAATTGTAAAAACTGTAGGTGAATCACATGAATCCAAACCAATTAAATCAATTACAATTACAAATGGTATAAATGGTACATTAATGGATAATAAAAAAGTAATTTTTATTGATGCTGGTATTCATGCAAGAGAATGGATTGCTCCATCTGCTGCTTTATATATTATAAATCAATTGGTTGAAAATTTCAATGAAAATAAACATTTACTTGAAAATTATAATTGGATAATTATTCCAGTAATTAATGTTGATGGTTATGAATATACACATAATAAACAAAGATTATGGAGAAAAACAAGAAAACCAAGTTCATCTAGTTGTTATGGAACTGATGGTAATAGAAATTTTGATTTTCATTGGGGTGAAATTGGTGCATCATCATCTCCATGCTCAGATACCTATAGAGGTAATAAACCATTTTCAGAACCAGAAACTCAAATAATTCGTGATATTTTATTATCATTGACTGGTCGTGGAAAAATGTATTTAACATTACATTCATATGGAAATTTATTATTATATCCATGGGGTTATACATCGTAAGTTTTCAAAATAATATTTAAAAATCAAAAATTACTAAATTTAATTTAATTATGATGTAAATATATCAATATTGAGTTTTTAAAATAATTTAATTTAATTTAATTTCATATTTTAATTTGGTTTATTGTGGAAATATCAAACTTTACAAATTGATTATTATTGAAAACCTTAACAAAAAATTTGTGCATATTTTTCTTTTTCTTTTTTTATTACAGAGAATTACCAGATAATTGGAGAGATTTAGATGAAATTTCTAAAGCAGGAGCAACTGCAATTAAACAAGCTACTGGTACTACTTATACTGTTGGTAGCTCAACAAATGTTTTATATGCTGCAGCTGGTGGTAGTGATGATTACGCATTAGCTATAGCAAAAATTCCAATATCAATTACAATGGAATTACCTAGTGGTGGTTATGGATTTGAACCAAAAGCATCACAAATTAAAAATATTGTTACTGAAACTTGGATTGGTATTAAAGCTATGGCTGAAAAACTTATAAAAAAATATTAAAATAAATTATTTAAGTTCGAAATAAATAAATTTGTAAAATAAATTTTTTCTAAGAAATCTGTTTTCAATTATTTAATTCCTTATTTAAAAAAAAAAAAATGTTTATATTGAAATCGTTTTCTTCCTTAAACAATTTTATTTCTTTTTTTTTTTATTTTGATTTTTCGATAAGGGTAATAAGAGGTGAAACAAAGTAACCTAAATCTATTTTTGGTGTATCAAATTTTTTTTTATAAGTAAAGGTGAAAATTTATCAAATCACATTTACCACTGTTAAAAAGTTTGAAAATAAAAAAGAAAAAAAAAATTAGAAAATAAAGTAGTAAAAAATAGAAGAAAAAACATTTTCTATTTTCTCGATTGGAAAATTGGAATCGGAATCGGTATTCGGTATAGATTTATACAGATTTTTCATGTCGAAATACGAGCAAAGAAAAAACTATAGCAAGAAAATGAAAGAAACTGAACTAAAGGTATTTTTAAAACGAAGGGTTCTTGGCTTTTTTTTCTGTTTTATTGTTTTTTTTTTATTTGTAAGAATGTTATTGCAAAATTGATTCTCTGTATATTGCATGAAATCAGAACTATTCTTTCTTTTTTAGTTTTTTCTTATTTTTTTTTTTTTTATATTTTAGAAAAGTTAAGTTTTACTAACAAATTTTAGAAAAATAAATTACCGAAAAATTGCATGAGTTTAAAATTTCAAATTTTTTTGATAAGAAAAAAATATTATTTTCATTGATATTCAACTTTTAAGACTAGGTTTGTAGAAGTAAAGAATACCCGTTATTGAGTCTACTATGTATCTGTTCTCCAGAAATTATTAAAGTAGTACGGCGATGTTATTTTAATTTATCATTTCAACGCAGATTCACTGAAACGAGGTCGGTCGAAAATGGTCATATGACATTCAGCAAATCGGTCATATAATATCTAGTCATCTAGATATAGATACACTAAAAAAATTAATAGAAACATTATTCAAAGGTTCCAGAATAAAGTTGTAAGAAAAATTGTGAACACCCGGTTTATCAGAAACTGAGATATACATATAACACAGTTCTTATATTATATACATACATAATTGTAATTATATTTGTAATATGAATTACTTAATTTCTTATACATAATTTATATTGTAAAATATCTGAAATTAAATAAAACTTATTAAATTAAATATATGGAAATAGAACAATTCACAATTTTGTAAGAAGTTATGAAAAAAAGTTCAACACCATGAAATGTCGAGACAGTTCAGATCCTGGATAATGCCATTTTTCATCGGTTTTGTTTGAATACGGTTGCCATGCTATCTTCTTTATTATTTGGTTTATATTTCTTCATCACATTCAACACTTTTGGAATCCTGAGACTTCTATGTAAGAAATCAACTTAAATCAGTAAACTTTGTTGTAATTTTGAACTTTGAGGTTTACGATTAAAAATCCTATATAGATATACCATTATCAACACTAATTATTGTACATTTGGAAATTTGTAATGTTTATAATTTTTTTTATCTTTTCGAAATTATAAAATTCGAATGAAAAAATAAAATTCGTTATTTTACATTTTGAAATAAAATATTATATTATTTGTCTTCCTGCCATCTTCCATTTCTTTTCAACACTAACGTATTATTATTTGTATTTAAGTGTAGAATTTCAATTTTAAAAAATTAGATGATATATTCCAATCAAATTTAGCTCATTTTTTCTTTTAATTTTTTTTTTTTTTTTTTTATGATTTCAATTTAAGATTCATTACTTGATATTTAAATTGAAATTACACTCATTACCTTGAGATTTTTTTTTTTTTTAGACTAAATATGAGGTCGTCACGTTAGCTATGAAATTTAAATAAAAAAACAAATTTTTTTTGTTTAGTATTTACATATATTTCTATAAAAATATAGAAAACCATCTTAATATGTATGTACAACTATTCTAAGAAGTTTAAATTTTGCTTTTCGTAAAAGCAAGTGTGAAAGCTCGAACAGTGGTTTTTAAATCTGTCAACATTTTTTTTAATTTATCACTAATATTTTCTGTTTATATTTATTAGGATTGAGTATATGCAGTTGCCGAGAGATCAATTTACTTTATATCTTTTTTCAATTTACTTGTATCAATTAACTAAATAAGTTTAAATTTACCTTTTTTCTATCTTTTTTGTTGGTGAAAATCTTTAAAAAATACTTTAAAAGACTGACAGAATGTGATAATGATATAATATGTTTCAATCATTAGACTTTTTTATATGTTAAAACTTGTCTTTACTAAAAAAGCCCACATTTCGAAAGGGAAAAGGACCTATAAAGTTGATGGCCTGCAGATTTATCTGTAGGATCAACTGTTAAGATAAATAAATAAATAGTCTTTATTATGATATTAAATATTAATTTTTCTCTAGTTTTGTCTGTTTTTATTTTATTTTTATTGTGTTACATGTGGTAAATCCCATGTTAATCATCAGCGCAATTTTAGCTACAAAGGAAAATTACAATTCAATACATTCATATAAAACATTGATTTTATTTCTACGAATACAATTGGAATTTGATTTGACTTATATTGTAATTTTAGAAAATATATAAAAATTTTCCGCAGTAAATTTTTACCATATATATGTACATTGTACATGTAATTATGTATTTACATTTCTGGGATAATTAATGAGATACGAAATAAATCCTTCATCAACAACAAATTTCATGCACAATTTATTGGAAGGAAGAAAGAAGGAAGGAAATGATTCTAAATTAAATAGATAATTAAATAATTTATTTGAATATCCTTGAATTCCTCAATTTAAATTAAACCAAAGTAGATGATACCAATTAGCTTATTACAAAATTTGTCTGTATTAATAATGAAGTAAGTATTTAAAAAAATAAAAAATATATTATGAATTAAGCTCAATTTGAATGAATAATATTGAATAATCATTTCATGATTTACATAATTAATGGCAAGAAGTAAAGTACAATGAATGGACGAATATGTCTTCCAAGCCTCTGCAGCCTCCAAAATGAGTAGAACAAAGAAAAAAACTACAAATTTTAAGTTCAAATTTGAATTAATTTTTAATGCGTGTATGTTAGAAAATTTTGCATTGACGACTTTATGATAAATTGAGAATAAAAATATTAGCATAAAATTCAACCCAATTCAATTCAACTTTTGGAAGGATATTTAAGTTCGAATTTTTAAGATACGTAAATTTAAAACTTCTTAAAATGTTTATTTTGTGACGAATTAATTGCTGGTATATTAAGCTAAACTATGAAACCTAATCTAAGTATATGAGACATATCAGACAACTATAACAATACTTTATTGTTATTGAAAAAAGGAAATAAAAAAAATCTAACATACATTTTTTAACAACTTATGGACATATCTTTCTTATTAAATTATCCAATAAGAAATTTTGTTAGCAATAAAGTCAATAAATTTGACAATTCTCATTAAATTGATTTATTTTCGTTTGGAATATCTCACTGTTACCTTTAAGTTAATTTTGTTTCCTAATTTTATATATACTTATATATATATATTTTTTTTAACAATTTTTTGTTACTTTTTCAAATACACTTTTCAATTTTTATTATATAGATTGACATAAGGTGAGCGTGAGAATGTATGTTTATTATTTTACTGTATAAACATTCAATATATATTATACTCCATACATACAAATTTATACAACAGAGATACTCGTATGAAGGAAATATATAATCTTATGCAGATATTTTCTCTAGCGTGCAATTTTCTTTTTTTTGCTATGTTTTTTGTTTTTCTGTTTTTACAAGGATTAATAAAGTCGCTTTTCATGAAACTACTAGAGAGGTTTGTAAAATATATTATGCAAGTCACGTTTTTTTTTTCTCTTCACGAAGATAACATAATTACAGTTGTGGTCAAATAAAAAAACGCTAAATTTATTTTTGAATAAATAATGATATCAAAAGCAAATTTAAGAGTTTTAGAAATTGAAGGTAGGTATATATTTTTTTGAGTATTGAATTTTAAAAACAAAGTAAAATAAACGAGTAGCTATTTAATTAGTAGATTATTATATATTGTAGATATGCATTTGTATATTGATATCATTATTTATAAAGTGTACTCTTTATTTATAAAAAATATTTTTAATTTTACAATAAATTTTGGCAACAAAATAATAAAAATTGTTTCTACAAAATGTATTCTTCAATCAAAACAGAACATGTTTATATAAAATAAGGTAAAAAAAGTTATAACTTAATTAATAAACGTTCTTACATTTAATTTCATAGAAATCAGTTCTTATACAAATTAATATAAACAACTAAAGTTGTTTTAATATTAAGAGGGAAATTAGCAAATTTTATTAAAAATTTAAGCTTTTAATAAAACTTTTTCTACAAAAATTTTTGGTGACTAATTATTATTATTCTTGTAACTACTTATATATTTTAAAATTTATTGGTATATATTTAATAATTTATTTTAAGCTATTAGTCTAATTAGAAACATTAGCAGATAGAACGTCATACAAAAACATTATAGCAGCCACATTTTGTTTAGCTTCAAGTTAAAATATATAGAATTTAGCTAAGTTGTACATATTATATAGGGTTGCCAGTTGAATTTTCAAGAACTGAGTTGAACTTTCTTTTGAGTTTTGAATATTAATAATTACATTTTATATGTCTAGCATACGTCCAAGATTTAATATCAATTTTATAATTTTGGTTTGTGCTATTAAAAATTTTTTTTTGAAAACTAATAAATGAATTAAACAAAAATAAACTAAATTACCTTCATCTTCATAATATTTTTGTGAATCATTTTACGTAGATATTTTTGTGAATCAACTTCAAAATATATCAGTTGTACAACTTGAAGTTGGTAGTTATAAGTAGAGAATATTGTTATGTTTTGTATGTGAAAAATAAAAGCGTTAAAAAATAATACAAAAATATCAAAAAAAGAATTATTAAATTTCCTGCTCTGTAATATTAAAATATTGTTTGCTATATACAGTATCTTTTAAAATACATTTATAGAACATTATATAGTATCGGTAAATTTTGTAAATATATTGTAGATAAGAATTCATAAGTAAATCTAAATTCACAAAACAATAAAAAAAAATGAAAATAAACCAACCAAGTAAAATGTAGAAAATGTGCACGTGCTTCAATAACAACAACAAAAATTGCTAAAAACAAAAATGCAATAATCTCAAGACTTTCATAAAACTCGAAATCTTTAAGTTAGTTAAAAATTGCATTTTCAGATGATTTAGATGTGTGTGGACTTAATTTTTTATGACTTCCTGCTGCAATTTTACTCATATATACCATTATACAAGTATATTTAACATATATACATTAATACATAGAGGGGGTTTTTTTTTATAAAAAATTTATTTAGATATAATTTAGAAAAAAAATAAATAAAAAATAAAATATAATAAGTTAAGATCTCTAGGACATTTTCTTTCATTGATTTTTAAAGATTTTCTCAAAATGTTTTATTTTAAAGATATTAAAAAAATCACGTTTTCTTTTATCTAAATTATATAGCTATCTATGTATTATCTTAATATTAATAAATAATAATATAATTAAAAATAACGATTTAAAATAATTGAAATAACTTATACTATGTTTTGTATATATATATATATAGTATAAATAAATTTATCTATACATACTCTCTAAAGTATTGTTTTAGATAAGTTATTCTTGAAAAAGGATATTTTTAATCTAATATAAATGTATCTGCGAACTGCGAACGTTTTTATTAATATTTTAAAAAATATTTGTTTTATTGATGAATACAGTAATTTTATTTTATTTGTATAATTAACTTACAGCATAAATTATGTTGTGTTTTATGTCGTACGTATATCAGTTTGATTTTTATCATATTAATTTACATATCTACATTCGAAAACGTAAACCACTATATCCCATCAGTCCTTTTATACGTCAATAAAGAATTCTACATATTTTAACGAGCCCTTAATTTAATTATTTCATATTTAATTTTATGATTATGATACCCAGGATATTTAACTTCATCGGGTTTCATCTGAAGAACTAAATCATTAAATCGATATACATACTTGATGTGGAGATATTTTTTCGGATTCGGCAATTAATCAGAAGAGATGTAATATTCAAGGTAAAATGTAAATTGTTGTCCATCACTGAAAAGAGTGATTACTTAAAGAAATCAACAACAATAAATAGGTCACGCGAGTAGTGGGATCAAAACAGAGTAATAAGGTACTAATTGATTTACCATCAGAAACAATTGGAATGCTCACTTCCCCCTACCTACCTACATTTCATCATCAACATTATCACCAGTTAAAGCAATATCATTCACAATAGCCCTAACGTCTTTTGATATATTATTAAGTGTTATCATTCTAATACATAAATTTTTTATACTGAAAAACATAACAAAATTAAATATAGGTACTAAGACGACCCGAATAGTGACCAAAAAGGACACGAATAAACAAATGCTATCTTTGTTACAAAATTAGGATTCTACATACTGTATTATTTAAAAATCAGGATAATATATTATTAGTTGATTATACTCGTTGGCATACTGAATTTCACACCCTAACTATATTATCTAAACTTTCCATTAAAAATAAATTTTTACTTAAATTTGAAATGTCTTAATATTTACGGATTTCAGATAGTTGTGGATAAATATTGTGATATATTTATATGTATGTAATAAGCCCAATAACGACCAAAACTAAAAAAAAAAGACACAGACAACACCATTTAAATCTTTAAAGTTAATAAAAAATAAGAGAAAGATATCTACTAAAATATTTATGTAACTTACGATATTATTTTCTTCATCCCTGTACTACATAGATAACATATTATATAAAATTGTATATATATGGATATGTATACTTAGGGATACATTACTTTCTGTTTATCTAGACATTTAAAAGAAAATAAATCTGGTCACCAAATGGGAATTCTTTTGGGTTTTTTTTTTGTTATACTTTACAATATGTATATATATATATATATATATATATATTATATATATATATATTATATATACATAGTAGGTATATTAATCTCACATGGTCTTAAATCGAAAGAAAAATAGCACAAACATAATCGTATCTTAAACTTAGTAAATATATACTACTCTAATTTCAAAGTGTTGCGAACTAATTAAGCATTTTATATAAAAATGAAATTTCAAATGTGAAAACTATGGACAAAAAATGGATTCATAATAATTTTCATAAAATTCGATTAAAGTTTTTGTGGGAATTGTGACTGGAAATTATAATATTATAAAAGTAAAAAATATTAAAATTAAAAAACAAGTAAATTATATTTCAGTTGTGTAGATTAATAAGCATATTTTATTATTATATTCATTTTCATTGGCTTAATATATTTGTGCAATACATATATATTTAATTTTATAAATTTAATTCAATATTTTAAGAGCTTATATTATACTAGAATATTTACACCTTTGATTTGTACTTATTTAGACTAACCTGACTTAATTATTTAAAATATATTTTAATTTATAAAAGAACAAATAGCAATAAAAACCTTTTGGGATTCTGAGGGAGATGTTGTACTAATTTAGGACCTAATAACTATATTCTAAGGATACCTGGTGCTTCTAGCTTTCCAAAAATATATGTCTTTAATGGTGCATCTTATCCTTTAAGGACGAAAATGACATTTGAAAGTATCCCTGTTGTTTTAACGTTTTTGTATATAAACCGTTATATCTGTTGATCTATTAGATATAATAAGTTTTTTTATCTATTAAGACAACGATCTGCAGCGTATTTTAACATTTATTTTATGATGATTGGTGCGCCGTTATGGAGATACTAAATAATAGAAAATTTTTAAAAAAAACCAATCTTAATTTTTTTTCTTTGAAAACCAAATATCTCAAGATTTTACTAAATTAGTATTAAAATAATAATAAAACTCTTGAAATAATAAAAAGTAAAACTGGTTATATGAAAACTTTTTTTCTAACAAATATATTATCTTAATATAAATACTTTTTGATAAAATTCTAAATAACTGTGTTAATACTAAACTTAGACTGCTCTTTTAAATAACGAAAATCATTCAATCACAAAGTGTCGATACAAATTGTTCAATTCGAATCAAATTATATTTTAGAATCTATATAATCTGGTAGAAATACGGTGTTAATTGCATTCAGTTGCATTATGAAGTAGCGTTAACGAATTAGAGAAATTCGAATCATCAGAACGGTTTAATTTTAACTCGGCTTAAATATAGTTAGAATATCACTTATAAAAAAAATTGTAGAGAATAAACAAAGCTAGTATAGTTAATTTGAAAACTTGCGATGTAACAACTTTTTTCAAACCAACTTTACTTTTACATAATAAAATAAGGATGTAGATATTATATCGAATTTAAAAGGAATAAGGGTAGTACAATATAAAAAAATTTAGCCTTAAATTTCAAGAAAACCAAATCGTTTTAACATTTTAATATGTGGTTTTTTCTTCTGGAAGTGATAAGAAAAGGTCACAAATCTAGTTGTGTTAAATCGTATTATGGACAATTATATTTTAAAAGGATGTACAAATAAAATTTTTTTGAAAAAATAAAAAATAAAACATAAAATACAAATAAGTACACTTTCAAACCTTGTAACATTGAATTTTCAGTTATCCTAAATAATTTTAATAGTTTTTAAAAACTTTTCAACCAGTCCCAAGAATTGTAAGAAATTGTATAATATATTATAAGTATTTATTTTATGGATACATATATTAAAGGTGGGTGGCATATGCTCGAAACAAAATATATAGTTACTAAAATCATTATCACAATAGGTAAACTATTAAGTCAAGGTAAAATAAAGTTAAACAAATGCGAAAGTTAGTACGCCAGACATACAATTTCATTTTTTTCTATGAACACTTCACTAAATTTAAAAGTGTTACCTCAACAGAACTGCTATATATTCCTGGATTTTTCTGGTCTTTGAAGTTACTGGTTTGCTTTACTAAATTAAAATTTTTTTTGTTGCTTAATTTTTAATAAATATTCTGGAATTTGTTGCACTAGATTTTGGTATCCTCCTTAAATTTTTATTTTTTTTTTTATTTAAGTTTTTGCACAATTTTTAGAAAAGATAGTTTTTAAGAAAAGCTATAATAGATTCAAAAACAATCCAAAATTTCATTTTGCTCTTGATAGTTTTATACAAATTGATGAATCCAGTTTCGAATCAGATTCTTTAATATTTCCGTTCTTTATATTGTGTTTGTGAATATATACAGTTAATTCGTCCCTAAGACCCTAAGTCTTAAATTTTAAAATTAAATACGATTATGATTGTTTTTTTATTCTTTATTTGAAATATTTCAGAATTTGAAAAAAAAGAGCAAAAGAGAATAATAAAAAGTTATCAGATTGTAAAAGTAATTTTGTTTGGTATAATTTTATTCTTTTTTTTCTTTTTTTCTTTCTTATTATTACAATAAAAGAGTATTCAAATTTTTTACAACAATGTATATATGTATATACACATACAATAGTCTTCTTAGGATAACTATTATTATTCAAAGACTCTTTTAGAAAAGACAAAGAAGTCATAATATCTTAATTAAGTTTTTAACCGTTGGCTATTTGTAAGTAGAATAAAATTAGAAGACTCCAAAAAGAAATTATATTTTAAAAAATTTAACAATATTAAAGTTAAATTTTTGTTTTGTAACGATTTTGAAAACTTTTTAGTTTAATTCGAATTCTTGTTTTTATTTTTTTAAATATACCTCAGTAGTATACAAATTGAAGAGTACACTCTAACAATTTATCAGGATTTCCTTTTTTATTATTGACATTTTCGATCATTAATTATAAAATGCAAATGAATTACTTGAAATGAAATAAAAAAATATATATATTTTTTTTACACTGTTTTATTTTAAAATTATATTCTGTATACGTATATTTAAAATAAATATGTATTAAAAGAAAATGCCAAAAAAAGGGATAATTAATGATGATTGGTAAAGTACAAGTAAAAGTAAATTTACACCTCAGCTCAATTTTGAATAACAATTCGATATTTAAATTTTTTGTTTGCTAAAATTTTGTAAAGTAAATCAGAAAATATAAATATAACTTAATTTACATTTACTTCTTAAAAGTATCAATTATAAATTATTGATTATCGATGATGACATGACATATTACAATATTTTATAGCTCTTGAAATTATTTACATCATTCATATTCTTATAAGCCTAATAACAGCTATAATATTGATTATCAGAGTTTTTCAACAAACTCTCTAACCCCAACAAAAAAAAAAGTTTTAATTTGAATCCACCATTACCAATATAACGTAATCTTATACTATATTGGCTTTCTAATTTATTACTTAAAAATCTTTTAACACATTACTGTAATTCAATAATATGTAATTGACATGATGCAATAGTTATCTCATTTGTCTACTAATGAGAAAGTGCTTGGCTCTAATAATCCAATATACAACATATTGGATTTAGATTTAAAACATACGCGCGTCTATAAATTCTGGAGGAGAAGATATTATAATGCCAAATCGACAATAACATGAATATATAAAGACATTAAAGGCAAAGTCAATATTTTTACTGTTTCAAACACGATGAGCGTAATAAAGTTAGCCACAAGAACTGATGAAGCAAGTATGTTGCTTCCAAAATACCAATACTTGCAATCAAATATTAAATATTATTAGTGAACAGAAACCTGGCAACAATTAAATTATTTAATTTGAATGAAAAATTTTTTTCACTCTAAATATGTAAGTATTAAATGTGGGTTATGGTTAAAATTTTGTTAGACAAATGGAATATTACCATACATGAAACAATTTCGGATAAAAAACTTACCCAAAATTAGAAATAATGAAAAACTATATTAAATCAAGATCTAAATGCGCGGTATCGCCGGACAAATATAAATTAGATATTCGGATACTGCTTTTACTCTGTTAAATTTTTAGCTCCTTAAAAATTCACAATATTGTGCTAAGTGCAAATATGAACTTGATTTTTATGAGAACCATATGTAGCCGAGTATTATCCGAGGTGTTATAATATTAGTTTCTTTATTTTCTTGATATTCTCTTTACAAATTAAATTACTTTAAGTTTTCTAAATTGAAAATAAAAACTTAACTTACTCAAGAATATTTTCTTTTTTGTTTTATAAAATTCAATAAAATTAATAATTTTACATCTTTAATTTTATATGAATCATTCGAATTTTTAATACGTGATGTACCATTTTATTTTCATTCTCTTTTTACCTTTTTTTTTGTCCTTCTTTTTTTTATGTAGTTTTGTAGAAAATTTAAAATTTTATATAACTTTGTTTTTTGAGGTGATTAAAACTTTATCCTAGTATGTATATGAAATGTTAAATTATATATTGTATATATATTATATTTGTTAAATGTATGTATTTTATATAAGAAGAAAATTATTAATCATTCAACAGGAAACAGGATTTTTTTATTAATGTTCGTCTAATATGAGAAATTATTTTTATATATTATTTTATTTTATTTCACTTATGAACCAGACCCAACCAACCTCATCAGAAACTGTAGTAAGATGATGAAGATGATTTTATTTATAACACAGTACTTCTGAATAATAGTACTTCTGAGTTAGTTATTTCCCATGGATGGATGTGATGAAAAATTAATTTGTTAAAATTTATTCATAAGTTTCAAATATTTTTGTAGTAAACATGTAATAAAAATTTTATAATAAGGATAAATGCTTGGTTTTTATAGTAGATACATTTGTTTCTGGGATAAATATTTTAAAATTATATCCTTAACGTTCCAACAAATTTTTGTTTTTTTTTTGCTCATTTTTGTTTTTAAATATTGTTTTACGAGTTCCGGCCTTTGTTATTAATAATTTAATTTAAAATTCAATGTTTCAATAATTATTCAAGTTACTTTTAGTTATTAAAAAATGTGATTTTTATGAATGATTTTAAATTAGAAAATTTCCATAACTCTCATTATGTTAACGATTTTATCTTCAGGCTAATCAATTTTATTCCTTAGTGTGTAATTTGATTCGCTTAAAACAAAAAAAAAGTAGAAGACCACCAAAAAGGAATTAAATTTGAAAATTCAGTTTTTTCAAGTTTACAATGAGATTCAAATGAACACAAAGCTATTTGAATTATTAAGGACCACTTTTTAAAACAAAAATGTCCTTAATTTTTTTATTTAGTTTTTCTTTTTCTTTTTTTATAGCGCACTTTACCTTCTTTTTTCAACTTTATTTGCTTACTTATTTTCTTTTGTTTAACGGTTCAACTCCCGTCTATGCTCCTTAAAATTTAAATTTGGCCACTTAAGATTTTTAAAATGTCCCTAAGGCATCACCAAAGTAAATAATCCAAGAAAAAAGTAAAAAAAAAAAAACACAAAAATAAAAAGGACTTTTTTCTCTTTTAGATTGTGATTTTCTAAGGAAATGAAAATTTGAACGAATTTATTTGTATCCCAAGGACATTACAATAATAAATTTTTTTTCTACGAATGCTTAATGTAGTAGTCATAAGCTAAAGAATAAAACAAAAACAAAAAATCAAAATTAATATATATGAAAAAATAGCAAATTCGTGAGCTTTCAAAAAAGGTTATTTCTGTTTTTGATTTTTTCGTTTTATTTTGTTTTTATTTTTATTCTTTTATAGAGGTTTTAAGGATTTAATATTGTAAATTTAATTTACATAAAATTTTAGATTTTTTTTTTTTTTTTTATGAGTTCAAATAAGATCTTTACTTTTACAATATATAATATATATTTTATGTTAATATGAATGAATTACAGGCTATGAGGGTAAATTATTCTAAAATACATTTACACTCATTTCTATTTCAAGAAGCTAAAATTTGAATATTCTTAATTAATAAGGCTTCCATTTTCATTTCCAAAAAAAATCTATGATAAAAATTTTTTATTAGAATTTCTTTATAATTTTTTTAAGAATATTTATATATGTATTTAAAGTAGGTAAAGCAACTAAAAAAATTCAAAATTTCTAAAGTTTAACAATGTATGTATGTAGGTAAGTATATTGTACGATTGCAAAAAAACAAAATTTAAGAATTAACTCTTATTGATAAAAGTAGATATAAAATAATGGTTATACACAAAAACAAAAAGTACATGTATATATCGTATAGGTATAATTAATTAATTAGAATTTAGTTAACAAAATTAATTGAAATATTTCCAAAACATTAATAACTCCCTTTAGGATAATTTAAAAAAGAAAATTAATAAATAATTTCCGTCTGTATAAATGAGTTGCGGCAAATATATACCTGTACGTGTATGTGTTTAAATTAAGATTTTTCCTTTATTGAAAATATTAATGGCAAATTAAAATTTTCTAAAGTTTTTGTTTGTATATTAACATTTTAGTTTTATGAACTGATTAAAATTTTACATCCTTTAGGTTAACCTATGAATTATACTATTAAGATGCTTACAGTATGGTTTGAAAAGCAGCAATTATAATTTATAAATAAATCGAAATTTTCGGGGTATATAGAACATAAACAATTTTTCTCCAGTAATTGCCATCAACACACTTCTGAAACTTTGATTCAGTTGTTGTAACATAACTTTTGCCAAATTTTCATACGTTCTTCGAGAGATTGTGTACCCCAAAAGAGTATCTATCTCGGATTTTGATATACGACAACTTTTTAGTTATATCATTAAAATGTTTCCACATATTGGCCAATCAAAACTTCATCTATATTATCTTTCGATTAATAAATTGAATTATATTAATACGTAACACACATCACTATGAATAAATTTTGTTGGTGGCATGTTGATATTAACAACTAACTAACATAAGCCAAACTTGTTTTTTTATTAATTCCAATTGCAAGGTAATTTATCCAAAATAAAAGATTGATTATGAAAGAAGAAACACAGAACAACAGTTTCTCCCAATATTACCAGGATACTTAAAACTTTCATCAATAGATACCTCGCCTGGAGCACCTTGACTTGTTTGCTGAAACGACAAATAGTTTTAACATTAATTACAAAATATGTTTTTTCTAAATTATCTTAATACTTGAAAAAAAAAAATAAATATTTTTGTTTTCTTTAATATTTTCGTTTACTCTGGTAACATTAATTAATTTAAAAAAAATTATTATTTTATATTAAATAATGAATTTATTACAATTTCAATTGCTTAATTTTATTTTTTTCTCTTTCTTTTTTTTTTACAAGTTATAAACAATTATTATTTGTTTTGTGTTTATTGTTAGCGTTATATTACTAACAACTTTATTGAAAAGGATATGTAAAACACAAAAAAAGGAAAAGTAAAAATAAGAAAAAAAAGGATCAAAAAGTGTTTGAAAACTTTCTCTTTTTATGTGAAAATAATCTAATGGTAAATGAATTGTATGAGATTTTTATAGGAAAATAGTAAAAAAAAATTTTTTTTTATTTTCCATTTATTTTATTTCTATTTACATGATTAAAAACACAGAAAAGAAAAGCTTCAGTTTATTTTTCTTTTATACTATTAGTACACTATAGAAAAACTGCTTAAAACTAAAATTTTTTCATTTATTATTATTGCTATAGTTTAATTTTATAATATTTATATAACAGTTTTTTACAATTATTTTCTATGTATTCAACAAATTTGAACTTAAAGAAAATGTCTCTTTACAACTGAAATCTTACTCTAGTTGTTTTATATATAGTTTTTGTTGTTATAATACTAAAAAATAAGAAAGGTATTGTGGAATATAATTAACGTTACCTATTGTATGTATGAAATTCTGATAGATGAGCTGCACCGTATAACTTTCGTCTATCACAACGTGTCAATATTGAAGAATTACCTTTAGTTGATACTAAACTGCTAAACACTTTGTTAGGCGCTTCAGACTAATAAAACCATTTAAACTGTTGTAAGCCTTCCAAAAAAAAAACATTTTTCTGCCTTTGTTGAATCAAAAATAATCTTTATATAAACTAAATTTTGTATAAAAATAAATAATTAACTATATTTTAGTAGTTTCAATTGTGATTTGGGGAATTGGGAGAAGTTTTTAGTGGATTACAGTATATCACAGTATTTCAGAGCCTGCGAATACCAACCCTGTTATAAGAGCGATTTTTGACTTTCATTTTCAGACATAAACAAAAAAACAAAACTGACAAGGAAAACAAATTAATTATAAAATCGACATAATATGCACAAAAAAATCATCTAATTATACTAATTCGTATATAATTTACCATATTTTAATTATTAACCATATAAAAAATTACATAATAGTTTAACATAAATATGCCAAATGCTTAGATGAGAGCTAATTAATAACTGTTCTAAGTGCTAAATTTTAAAGTCAATAATATGCTGCCCAAACCAATAGTAATAAATTGCAAATTTAAGGGCAAAACCTCTTAAAAAAAACAAAATTAAAACAAAAAACTCATTTAATCGTAAAAAATATTTTTAGTTATTATTTAAGAAAATAACAGAGTACAAAAAAGCGTTGTTCTAGTTTTCTAACTTAAATAGTACGCTTTTGGCAAGCTATCAAACTTTCAAATTACTGCCCTGCAAAATTATGATTTTACGACTTAACATAAGTGTGCTAAGCCATCGATTGTACAAAACAAAAAAATATAAGTAGAAAACAAATATAGTTTTCTGGAATTAACTAGGGTACTAATTAGTATGTATCAGTGATCAATCCTCTTTATTAATAATAATTGAAATAAATTATTTCGTGTTCTTATTCATATGGTACAGGCTGTATCTTCTATATATTAATAGTGTTTTTTGTTTTAAAACTGTATTAAAGCAACACTGTTGTTTTTGATGGTTTTTTTAATTTTTTTTATATAATTTATCATTTGTTCATTTTGTTGAAAATATAATAAAGGAAAGTGCGAACAATTAAAATAACTTTAATTGAGTTGTTCGAAATCTACATATTTATATCCTATATATATATCCATACAAATATTTGTATACAAATTATGGATTTAGAAAAATAAAACTTTTATTTTGGGAAAACTACATTTAAAACATTTTGTTGATAGTCAAAAAAAAAAAAAAATAGAAATCAAAGATTTCACTGTTTTTTTTACTTTTTAGCAGAATTTTTTAAATTTGAAATAACTGAAAAATCATAAAGTTTAATTTTATATCGTAGTTTAAATATGGTTTAAGTTTTTGGTTTAATATATTTAATGAATCAAATATAATAATATGTAATTTTATTTCATTATCATATTTCACTTTCACACAAATCTCACATTTCCCATATTATCATAGTTCATAAATTACCTAGCCAATACAGAATTAAATTAATTAAACCATTTGCTCTTATTTCATTATATACATTTTTTAAATTTATATTTTGTTTTTTACATACTACCCACACAGTAGGGAATTATTCCTTTATACAAAACTATTGTAGATTCAGATACCGGGAAAAGGCTTAGGAGGGAAATAGGATGATAGAGAAAAATTGGTATTTAAGTTGGAGACGAACGTGAAAAGATTCTATTTGAAAAATTGCAAATGGAGTATAATACTGGAGCATTTATATAGGAGGGGAACGCATGAGATGGAAGCCTGTTCCACATTTTAGCAGTTCTTACAATAAAAGAATTTCCAATTCCAGTTTTGGAATCTGGGTATTTCCATGGTGTAAAATGAAGCCCACCTAGTGTTACGCTGAAATTTTTTGTAGGCATTATTGATTTTATTCCAATAGAACAAGTGTCCTAAAGTAACATAGAGAAGTTTAAGATGTGAGAATTGTATTCCATCTTAGGTCGGATATAAGTTTTCTAGATATTGGACATCTCATGGAGAAAAGTAGCATTTACATCATAGAGATCAAACATCTTTGAGCTTTTGGTCATATTGAACTTAATATTTTAATTTCTTTAAAAGAAGAATTAATAAGAAATTTAAAATTATTTTTAATTAAATTAAGTATTTTAAATTAATTAAATTTAATTTAAAACAAAACAGCAATTTCGACAAATTTTAAATAAATTTCACTATATAATAAACATTACTCGGACAAAAGATTGTTCTAATGTCACTCTTAATTACAATACAACATTTAAAAATGATAAAATTTCTTTGATATTCAATAATAATATTTACATTACAGTACAGTACAGCTGTTCAGCTTTACAGAAATTTGCAGAATTTTCTTATTTTCTCCATATATTTTAATTTGTATCTCTTTCATTTTTTTTTTTTTTTTTATTTCTTACATACCGTCAGAATATTTGTTTTCAGTTCTGGTTTAGTTGGTATTCAGTTGTTTTTGAAATACCATTTAGCATAGTTAAAGAAATTGCATATTTATTTTTGGAAGATTTGTTTTACGTATTTTTCTTTATGCTTCGACAATTGTTCAAAAAACAAAAACATAGAAAAAATTTAAAAATCTCAAACTTCTTCACAAAAAAAAACAAAAGTTTTTTAGAAAAAATAAAACAAAAAAAAAATACTAACTGAATTATAAATTTTTAACTTACTTTTATTATTTTTTTGCTAGTTCAGAACACGTGCTGTGATGTTATTTTTAAAAAGTTACAAGTAATATAAAAAAAAATGAAAAAAAGCTGACCAAAAACTTTTCTCCATATTTTATCCATTTTTTATAGTTTTTTTTTTCGTAGGCATATGTTTTGGATGGACGCGACTTTAAACTTTTATTGAAAAAATGTAAAGCAAAACAAAAAAAAACGAATGTTCAGCATAATTTTTTGTAAAGTTTTTTTTATTATGACACACAAAACTATTAGTTTAACTTTTATTTTATTTGTTTATATATATGTATGTATATTATATTATTTTTATTTTCATGAGTTTTTAGTACAATTCTTAAATTAAAAAGAAAAATGCACAATGAATTTCTATTTTGACAAATATATACCGATGTTTTGACTATAATAGTTTATCTTCATTAAAGTTATTACGCAGCGTAATTAAATTAAATTGAAACTATTATTACAATATATGTATATATATTGACTATAGCGAGCAATAAGGTATAGTGATAGGCTTATTCGGCTTGATATAAATGCCCAGTAAAATAGTTGAAGGCTACGAAATCTCGTGTCTCAAAATCTCACGTTTTAAAACCAAATATATAGATAAATATTATGGAAAAAGAAGATATCTTCTGTTTTGCGTCCAACAGTGGCAACGCATAACAATGCTTTATATTTTAATGAAATATTTCGTTTGAGGATAAAATTCCAGATTTGTTAATTCAAAACTCAAGACAGAGCTGGGTAAAATACAAATACATACTATACTACTCATTGACTACGGATAATTTTCAAATACTTTACTTGTATTTGAAAAAATCAAGTCAAACCTTACTCAAAAACATATTTTTTATAGTTATGTAAATACTTTTACTCGAATACAGATCTGATTCAAGAGAACAAGTTTTTTTTTCAATATAACGTCATATCTCTATAACGTTATGGTTATATGCATTTAATTCCAGGGAGGTTTAGCAGAACGTGTATATTTTTATTTGATTGATTTCACTAATTTATAGTTCGATAATATCGTTTTTTTTAATAGTAAAAAACAATTTAGTAAAATAAATTTTTTCAATTTTTATTTATTTACATATGACTTTTTAAAATCCTGTCTCTTCTTGTCTTTTTTATCAACCCACCGTTACCGCCAACAATAAAAAAAACAACAATCGTTTTTAATATAAAAAAACATAAACACTTTTAGTATTGTATAATATGTTATTATATATTATAAAGTTTGCACAGTTCTTCACTTTGATCTTTCCCGGCACATAGAACAGAAGGCTTATGACTCTTTCGATAATTTTTTTCTATCTAAAAAAAATATATATATATATATGTAATAACACAAATTTTTCGAAAAACTAATTTAATTTATTTTATTACAGCCAACCAGTTCTTTTTTTCAAAAACTAAACACAAATACATATGATATTTGTTTTAAGTTTATTATTCAATAATATTAAATTTCAAATTGAATAATAAATTTCATCTCATAAATTATTTTTGATTAATCTTTTAAATGTGGCTACAAAAGCTTTTGTACATAATCAATGTAATTAAATATATGTGTGCAGTCTTTTCAACTAAAATTCCACAAATTAAATTCTAACATAAAATAATTAATGAACATTGAATGAAAAAATAATTACAACATTAGAATAGATTGTAAATGAACTACATCAGTAAAAATACGTAAAAATATTTAAAAAAATATTTTTTGTTAATGCAAATACTATAGCTCTACCTAGGATAACAAATTATTATATCCTTTAATACAATAAGAAAACAATAAAACAATATGTATGCATAATCAAATCTATAAACCTAATCAGAGTAGAATTTGTATCCAAATGTATAAGGATATTTTACAAAATTTTCTCATATAAATACGTGCACATACATTTGTATTCGTACATACATTGTACATATTATATATCATGCAATTGTATCTTTTCAATGCTTTTTTGTTTTTTATTTGTTGTTGTTTTTTTTTATACTGAATAATACAATTTTACAATTTTATATATTTTATATAAACCATGGATATCCTTTCACACTATTTCAGGAATCGTATGCCACTCTATATTATTCTAACTATATTAATGTTCCTACTTTGACTGTATATAATATCTATATATCTATACGTATAAGAGTTTTATGAAATCTACTGTTACTGATGTAGGTTTCGACATTTAATTTTTTGTTTTTCTTATTGTTTATTGTATACACGAGTATACACTAATATACAAAAGTAGTTTTTTCCTCATAAATTTTGAAAAATAAAAATGTCCAAAACAAGAGAATTCTGATATTTTCATTCAGTGTTTTATGCCCAAAAGTTAACTTACCCTACCATTTCCACACTGCTGTGTTTGGGTAAATACAATCTGTATATATAGTACCGTACTGATGTAGTAGGTACTTCAACTGATGTTTTTTTTTTTTAGTGAAACGGGAAAGAACCAGAAGAATGCATACCGAAAAGAAAAATGAATTTATTGGAAACGTATACAATAGATGCGTTACAGATTTCACAAACAATAATTTTATATACAATGGTACAAAATATTATACGTATATATTGTGAATAAATGAGTAAATTGGAAAGGTTGCCCAAAATAAAGATATTATTTGTGTCAAGTCATATCTAGTGACAGATAAAATTTTTTGGTGATTTTTTAATGATTTTAAATTGGTAGATTCAGTTGGTGGTATAAAATGAATATTAATATATATGAATACATATGTATATATAGATATATCGATTTTGCATATTGGAGGTACATATATGGTATAGAATAATATATATTAAAAAAGGTATAAAATAAATTATTTTACCTAAAAATGCATAACATAATATTGTCTATTATGAAAATGTATAATACAGAGTGTTATTTTTTTTGGTTGAATTCATAATAAATCAGATTCATTGAAAATGGATTTAGAAAATGTATCGATATATGAATTACTTATAGGATTTAGAATATATTTATAATTTAAATACAAAAGTGCTTTTGTTTTTGTTTAAATGATTTAATTATATTTTATGTGATAAATTCTTATTATTTTTTAATAGAAAATTCTATTCTTTTTATGGATAAACATCAAAACATCAGTTAAAACAAACTATACACTTTAGTAATTAATTGATTCAAATTAAATTCTATATTGAATTTGAACAGTACGTAGTGATTAGATAACAGATTAAAAAATATGTATTTAATCATTATCAGAATAGCATTGATGGTCTCATGATTTTAATACTGCTCAAAAGAAAATTTTCTAAGACGTTGTTTTTAAGTTATACAATGGTTAAAATAAGGTTTATTCTAACAAAATCATTACTGCAATTTATATAGTTATAAACTTACACTTCAAATAGCATTTACGGAAATCGCGATAAACAAACAAATTTTTATTGTTTTTTATCCCAAACTGAAATTATAGAAAATTTTATGATCGTGAAATACTATTGCAAGTAAGTAGTTATATGTATTCCAAGAGGTTGTCTTCTACTACAATAGCTCTTTGTCGTAAATAGTGTGTTTAAGACTGATAACAAAATATATTTTGTACTTGCTTATAGATTCAAACAAGTTTTGCATAACAATTCAAAAAAAAAAAAAAACTAAAACTATTACTTTTACGTAATCGCATATATCCATTGATTGAAATTTTATAGATAAAGTACAAACCAAGAATTTTTATTTACCTCTAAGTGAGTACATTATCAATAATCAATAGTGATTTTCTTCAAAAGTATATTACATACATATAACAATTGTAAGGTTTCCACGAACTCTACTTAAAAAATAAATTTCAAAACCATTTTAAAATGTGACATATACAAGGATGGTTATAAAGAGGAAAATCTTTTTTTTTTTTTGTTTTAAAGTAAAATAAAAACGTAATTCAACTTACTGTAACTTAAGTTCTGGTTATACACAAATAAAACTGAATTTTTTTTGTTTTAAATGGCTTTAAGTATTAACTATATATACTATATACTAAAGAATATATTTTTGTCACGTCAGCGTTCCTGAAATTTTAACTTTTTGCAATTATGTATAAAAAATTGAATACATATGTATGTAGAAATATCACAAAATGTCTAAATCAAATTTGAGTTCATTTAACTGAAGTGCATATAATTTTAAAATTAAATAAAAATAAAATAAAAAAGACAAGTAAATATCAATATCGGAAATTTTTTTAACTTAATATGAACAAAAAATTTTGATTTTTGAAATTCCACAATAATGTGATTATCTTGTATGAATTGTGACAGATATCTGCGACTACAAATATTATAATGTTTATAAAAGGATTCCGATTTTTTTCTTTTAAATAAATTATTTCATACTAAATATTTTTTATTTCGTAGAATGTTAATAAAAAAAAGTAAAAATATTTCTTAAATACAAATACATGTGTAAATTTATGTATAAGACTTTTAAGCAACTTTTGAACTAAACATTTCGGAATTCGTTGAAAATATACATATCTTTCGATAAAAGGAGATTACTTTTACTTATTTACTGGTAATATATAGAACTGAACGATATGAACTGATATAGATTGAAGCAGAAGATATGTACACTATCATACTGAAAATATGCTGATACTGAATACCACCTACTGATTTAATCCCATCAGAAGGAAAACTTGTTTTTAATTTTAATATTGATATAAAATCGACGTCATCTATAGTTGATGCTCTATGTGTCCAACAAAATTTTTTCCTTGTCACTTGATAGTTTTCACATAATTTGTTCGGAAAAACAGAAAATATATCTTTTCGTATATTACATAATTATTATAATACTAGAATTACTCGTGAGACGTATAATAATATTTTCAAACAATTATTTGTATTTGATATATCAACTAATTTGAATCTTATATAAGAACTAATAAATATTTCATTATAGTAACTAGGTCTATATTATAAAATAAGGATTATATTATGTATTTATTTCTAAAATAAAAATATAAAAATTATGAAATGCACAACAGATAATATACATATATATTGTAATAAATATATTGAAAACTAATTAATTCTATTTAAATATACATATATGTATATACATATATGTATATATTTTATATAATTTTTTGATATTTCTATAAATATTATGATTTCAATCAGTTCTCGAAAATTTATCATACATATGTATTGACACAATCAATGAAAATTAAATCTTAATAATATCCTTATTTTTTTTTATTATTTTATATTGCATATATCAGTTCTTATTATACACAATTATATACTATATATATACTGATAGTAGATATTATAATACAAATACTAGAGAATTCTGAAAGATTATAAATTAAATGATAATACAATATATTTTATACATATTCATATACATACTTATTATATCTGAATCAAATCTATGCATATGTATATCTATTGAATTTTAAAAATTCATAAATTTAGAATTGATGAAATTTGCAAATAACTTAGTACATTTATATGCAAATAATACATTTTATAAAGTTTGAATCTACATGATACATTTTATTCTATGGAGGATACAAAAAAAAAACACAAAAATTCTTTATTTTGTTTATCATAAAAATATTGTCTATTTAATTTTTTTTTATTGAAGAATATTATGTGTATATCTAATAATAATAAAAAAAAACCAATATGCATAATTTGAAAAATAATAATTAAAATTATTTAGGTCATTAAATTATCTTAAGATTCTAAAATAAACCAAGCAATTAACATTCATAAATATTTTCAATAAAATATCAGTTCATATTTCAATAGAATGGAAGTTAATTTATTTTCCCCCAAATAACAATATTGATGAATATTTGAAAAACAAAATAAAAAATACGTACCTAATTTTCATAAACTAATTAAAAGTTTTTTTTTCTTTAGTGTACTACAAATAAATTTACAAATATGTACATATACAATTAAAACATAATGAAATTCATTAAAAATTTCAATAGTATTAAATTTTATTTATCTTATATTCTACTTTGTTATTATTTAAACAAAATAATAATATCTTCAAATGAATATATTTGAATCTATTATATGTAATTAATTATTTTAATATTGTACTATTATAATGTAATTAATTTGAGATGGAAATATAGAGAAGTTTAAAGCGTTTTTTGTTGTTTTTTTTTGTGTCAATCATTTTTTTTTTTAATCAGAGTTTCAAAATTTTTATGAAATGCAACAAAATTATTAGAATTATTGAATTGCATTATTTTTGTTAGATTATTGTAAATGGTTGGATACTTAGTACAGAAATTAATTGAAATTTACTAATATCTCAAAACCAAAAAATATATTGCACTTTCTCTGTGAAAATAAACATTTTGAACCAAATAGCTGTTTATTTAAATCTGAATGTAAAACCTCAGATGGAATGAGGACATGAAAAAGAAAAAGCTTAAGTGTAATTAGTTATATAAATTTTCTATTGGCTAATTAAAAATTAATTTATTATAATCTAACAAGATAACTTAAGTTACTAAGCCAACGTTTTAATAAGTGTATAAAAGGTTTTTTTTTTATTAAAATCTGACATTATGCAAATTATATTCCAAATTTTTTTTAATAGTTTATTGTTAAAAAAAACTATTCCAAATTTATTAATTATTTAAAAGTATTCAAAATTTAAATTACTATATAAAGAACTAATATTTCACCAATTTTATTATATATATACATAGCTCTTAATAATTCTTGACTGAAAACATTGCTTAATTTGTGTTTAATTTTAGAAAAAAATTGTGATGACTTGAAAGAAAAATAAAAGTGTTATATTTATAAGAAAATCCCTCTTTTAGTTGTCAATTTCACTTTTGTCATAATAATTTCTAACCACACCACAATTGAAAAACTCTGATAATTAAATTCATTCATCCATTAATATAAAAAATAAAAAAAAATTGGATGTCATTATATATTTAATTAATTAAAGTCTAAAATAGAAATACCATCTCTTAATTAATTCAAAACTTAAATTAACACGATATATCAATTAATCAAATTAAGATCTTATGAAAATGATTTCATTAACATTTCTTGTTGTACAAAAAATAAAAAAACACAAAGAGTAAAAAAATAATAAAAATAATAAGAATTTATTTTAAAAATTTCTTTACGTTATTATTCAAACAATCATTTCAAGAATCCTTAAGAAAACTTTGATTACTCCTTATATATATATATATATGACATGTATATATTTTTTTAAGTTTATATAGAAACTATGTACAAATATATGTACATCGTTCTTAATAAATTTCTCTTTTTATATAAATAAATATTTTTCAGTCTGAAGTGGTTGGTTTCATATATAAAAATTTGCAAATTAATTTTTCAAAAAATATTTTTTTCTACTTAAAAATGGAAATGTTAAAGTAGTAAGTACTCTTTCACCTGTAACTTCTTCTAAATTACTCATCAAATAATCCTTTTTCTTTCAAATTCTTTCCTAAACAAAAAGAAACAAAAAAAAAACTTTTTTTTCTATTCTAATTATAAATAAATGGATACCTTCGTTATATTTGCGTCATTAGGTATTCACTCTTATTAAAAAAAAACGAAAATATCAAGACCGGAAATTAAAAGTTTTGTGTTTTTATATTATGTATTTTGAATTTTAAAATTTTTTTTCTGTTTTTATTTTATTTTATTTTTGTTTTCTTTAATTTTTTATTTTCTTAATTTCGATATTAAAATATAATTATATTGTATGTATAGATTTATATAAAAGAAAAATCCATCAAGTTAATTGAATTGAATATCACTGTGAAAAACTGAAAAGTTCAAGGAATTTCTATATTCTGATCTGATTTAGGTATTTTAACGGAGCTCATCAAACAATATCTATTATTATAAGTAAAAAAGTTCATTGTTAAATAATAAATCACAGCTTTCTATTACTTATAGAAACTTTCTATTATTTATATCTACAATCCTCAATTAGTCTAAGCTGTGCATTGGTATATAAAGGTATAGTTTAAACCTAATGTTTGGCTTAACTTGATAACGTGATAAAAAAAAAAAATCTAGTAGTTTGTCAAGTCAAGTGCAAAATATTTAAATTTATAACATTGTAAAACAATATTATTTCTTGAGGGTTGTTGTATATATACTTAGACTATACTATGATATAACATACGATACTCCGATGCAAAGGCAATATGAAATTAATTGTGATATTAGGTTTTTCTTCCTCTTAAATACTTTAAGTTGTGTGATGATTTAAAACAAAGACTGTTTATGCTATTTTATTTTCTATATTGTAAAGATCTTTCTCAAAATTTTTCGCAAATAACTAGAATATTTAAGTGTGTTCAGTAGATTTAGAATAGAATTGGACAAAACTGTTTTGACCAATGACAATTAAATGTCAAATGGAAATGCTATAGGATTACTTAGAACAGAAAAATCTACTAGACACCTTTGTTATTTTTTGATCTTTTCTAATTTTTGTTTACTCTTAATTTTTGTTTGAATTATCCAAAGCTGTTCTAAAAAAAAATTCAGAACAGAAAAGATCAATTTAGAACTGTTTTAAACAATCTAATGAACACCGATCAGAACACTTGGACAAAAAAGTTCAAATTAACGAAAACTACTGAATGCAAAAAAGTGTTTATATTTTAATGCCATCTAAATAGTTACATTTTTTTTTATAATACTATTCAGAAATTAATTCAATTTAAATTATTGCTTTTCTTTAAAACTATGAAAATACGAATGAAAATTTTTGATAAATTACTTTTAATTTGAAGGCGAAGGCCAATAAATTCAAAATTGAAAAGATATTTAGAAAATATAATCTTAAGTTATGCTTTTATTTTTAGAATTTGAAATTTTTTCTTTAATTTGTTGATTTTCCAAAAATTTGACTTTCATTTTTTATTCGTCCTAAACAATTGTTTTATTTATTTTGAATATTCTTTTAAAATAATTTTCTTCTGTCGGGTACTCTAAACATACATATTATATACACGTATATACAAACATATATAAATAATTGAATGTTAAATAATTTTGATATGGAGAGTGTAGAAAGACTTAAACCAAAAAAAGAAAATGGATTTTTTAATTAAAAGTTTTTTTAAATAGAAATCTTACTTGTACACTTATGTAAAATCATATATATATATATATATATATATATATATATTATATAAAAATATTTGTGCATTATGTTTGTACATACAATCTTCATTCATTTAGGAAAACCGCAACTTTAATGCTCATAATTAGTTTGTTTCAGCAGAACAGTTTTTGAGTTCAATTCGGTTGAACAATCAAGAGTATGTTTTGTTATTTTGAGGATTTTTAAAAGTAAAAACAAAAAAAAAACAAGTAAAAAAAATAATTAAAATTTTAGACTAGATTCTGTTTCGAAACATGCTTTATGTGGTTTTCCATACATAGGTTTCAAAGTTTTTGGGTATAAATTTCTAGTTTCTGTTTTAGAAATACTCATAATTTTCTTAGAAAAATTATTTTATATTCTTTACAGTCCATTTATGTTTTATTTACACTTATTCATACATATACATGTGGACGAGTACTGTAATAGCTTTTTTTTTTAAATTTAATTCCACTCATTTTAATTTATTGTATACTATATATGAACATCTATATGCTATATCATATATTCGTTTAGTAGATTATGATATGTGTATAACTTCTATATATTATATACAAATAAATTATACAAAAATTTTTCTACCACAGATGAAACTGAACTTAGCATATTATATAGAGAACAGAAGGTATTCCCGTATTTTCAAAATTGGGTGGAAGAAAAAAAAATCAAAACCAGAAAAAAAACTAACTAACCACATTCCGATGAATTAATGTTCTGCAACAAAAATATGGTTGAACAAAGCAAAATTATATGCATGGTATATGTACATTATAATATTAGAGTTACCAATTGCATCGTTTACGAACCTACAAGAGTTTTGATTTTTGGTTATTAAATAATTTTTTTTCTTATTAACTATTTAAAAAATTATATGAAAAGAAAGTTATATCCTTACAAAATTACAATTCCTTCAAATGTGTTAATTTATTTGAAATCTCGAAATTCCTATATAATATTTTTAAAACTATAGCTGTTTTCTTCAGCTTACTCTATTTTAAATAAATCTGGTAACAACTTAAATAAAATGGAGCAATTCTATTTGAGAAGGCTTAGCTCCTGACAATAGCAGTAGTTTTCCACATTTAATGAGTAAAACCAGTAATTTGTTAAATAAATACTCAAAATATTGTAGATTAATTAAGACTTAATTAAGCACGAAAAGGTGATCCACCTAAGTTACTGTCAAAAACATAAAAAAACAATAAAATCAAATGAATAAACGGTTAAACCGATATTGCAAAATTAAAGTTTCTATCTGACGTTGCATATAAATGCAATTTATGAAAATTGTAGATAACAAGTTTTTTTTTTTTAATTAAACAAACTTATTCTTAGACTTTTTTCATAAATATGAATTTATACAATATGTTTTGTTTTATTTTATATACTACCCAAACACTAGAAATTTTTTGTTTTACATAGTTGCATTATTTATATTTTAATTATTTTGAAATTGTATCAGTAGTAACTAAAAAATAAAAAAATTTCAATAGACTTCATAAAAATATAGCACATTTCCATGTTTATGATATATGTTAATTTAAAAGAGTTGCAACTTCTTATGAAGTTGTTAATGCAAACAATATAGAAACTAGGGCAAAAACTATTTACAATATCTCAAACACTTTTGCAGTTATTTAGTTAGTTAATTTAAAAGTGATGAGAGTCACAGTCTTTCCTATAGCTGTCATATAATGATACACTGCAATATAAACTTGACAATTTTGATCAATGTTTAAATCTGCCACAGAAATTGTAATATTACGTAACCAATTAATAAGCCTATTAGGCATGTATTCGTAATAAATGATTTAAAACAAAAATTCATAGATCCAAATATATTTTTTTAACAAAATGAACCTATCTATCTTAATTGAAAATTATGGGCTTAATTGAAAAAAAAAATCATCTCATTATCTTGATTTGTATATACTTGAACAGTTACTATATAAATTTAATTAAATTTAAGTAGATGTTCACTCCATAGCTATGTATGTATTATAAATTTCAAATATATTAATTAATTTTTAAGGATTAGAAACTGTAAATTATTTAATAACATCCTCTAACGCTCACCTACTACATATTTTGAAAACTTGGTAGTCCTATATATTATACGTTAACCGGAAATTTGAATTATAAAACTAAACATAATTAAATTGAATTTGTAATAATAAAATAGAAAAAAAAATATTTAAAAACGCAAAGGAGATGTTTTACACGAATATAAATTTTCCCTGAACATTTGAATAAATTAAAAACTAAATGTTAAATACAAAAAAAATGTTTATTTTTTTTTTTTAGTTTTATGTGTGATTTTTTCAGAATTTAATAGTAAAATATTAATTACTAAAATTTTAAATGCAAGTTGTTAAATAAATTTATTTTGAATTTGTATTTGATATAGTATTATGAAACTCAGATTAAGTTTAAATTGGCTGCGGTTTAATAATTATTAATTTTTGTTGTATCAGATAGAGATTCTATATAATAGAAACTTAATATTCTTCACAAAATACTTAAATTTCTGAGTTAAAATTCTGAAAAATAATATAATAAATATATAAACTATAAATAAATCAAAAATAAAATAAAAAAAAAATTCAAAAAAAAAAAAAAAACAAGAGAAAATGGAAAAATTTATGTATATAAAAAAATTTACTAAATTTGATTGGCAAGAATTATATTATAAAATTTTAGTGTATTCAAACTGAATCCTGAACTATGGATTCTGAACTTGAACTAATCAAAAGTTGAATAAATATAAAAATATATTTTTCAATTACTCCAAAAACTAATTTGTTCATGACAAACACTTCTAAATATTTCTTTCTTTCATGTATATATATTCAAAGGTTTTTTCTCGTTTAGCGATGTCCGATTATTAAAATGTTTTGAGACTTTTATAAAAATTGTTTTAATAATCATCAGAACTTATCAGATTATGCAAAGGTCTTTAAAAATAAGTTTTATATGAATATTCTAGTCATGTTTCGAAAAAATTAATTCGATTAAAAGAATGGTAAAAAAATCATTTTCCAAATTACATTTATATACATATGAGTATATTATGTATATAAACCGTTGCGAATTTTTACATTATTGATTAATATTGTTCTTAAATTACTTTATATTTTACAATTACTGAACTACGTATAAAACTTTCAATATTAAGAATTAAAAGAAAAGTTAAAGCTACAACTGATGCCTTCTATGGTTTAAAATTTGTAAATAATGTATATGAACATAATTTAAATAAAAATTACAAATCAGAAAACAAATTTTATTAGCTTAAAAATCAATATTAAATTAGAAAACAAATCATAATTCCAAAAATATTAAAATACACAAAATGTACTAATTATCGTGTCAATTGTCAATTGCTTAGCTCTCTGGAAAATACCACAATATTTAATATTTTCATTTCAAGTGAAAATATTTTAAATTTGAGTCTT
The DNA here is from genome assembly GCA_963942445.1 of Argyra leucocephala. Taxonomy (NCBI): domain Eukaryota; kingdom Metazoa; phylum Arthropoda; class Insecta; order Diptera; family Dolichopodidae; genus Argyra; species Argyra leucocephala. The sequence continues at coordinate 151,288,316 of OZ012680.1, forward strand.
AGAGAAGCAGAGTGAACTTCTTCGAAAATAAAATATAATATCATTATAATTTATTGTAAAAATTATCGTTAATTTAAAATTGGTATAAAAACAAATTAATGATTGATTTTTGTTTGGTTTTACATATTTATTTAAAATTTTACATTTTGATTATCAATTTTAAATTTTAAACTGGATTAATTAATATAAACTTAGATTTATATGTATAAAAAAAAAATTTAAAGCAACGACACAATTATTGTACCAACATCGACAACTTCCAGTAGCTTGCAACAGTTTTACGCTCACTATATCGTGCATTTTTTGAACCCATTCGACATTCTGAAAGACAGACACAATCACATGAGGTAGTTATTTCTTTTTTATATTTTTGATATACCAAATAATTTAAATGTGGAGAACTTCATCTGTTGTATAGTTAATTTCACTTTTATAATAATATATGTTTCAATTTATTTTAGTGATTTGTATCTTCTGATTAGTCAGGTAATTAGAAACATAAAGAAGATCCATAACAAATCTATTGGCAAAAGTTATTATATATCAGTTATCATTATATAATTAAGGCTTCAAATTCCATTTTAGTAGAATGCTCCAACTCGTTAATAGGGTAACATAAATTAAAGCAATTTACAAATATATATCTTAAATGATGTTTAATTAGAATAAAAATTTATTAAATTTAAAATTACATTTGAAACAGCCTGTTCAAAATAATAGAAAATTTTTGGAAAAAATGCTAAGCATAGTTAAAGCACATTTGAAACAATATAATTTTACCTTTTTTCATTAATTATGATATATAACTATAAATATACAATTATATATAAAATAATATATATATCATGATTAAATGTTATCCTTAATCACGTTAATCACCCTCATCACATAACCTGAATGAACTGACCATGAAGTGAATTTTAGGCTTTGAAAGGAAATTAATAAAAATCACGCAACTTGCTTATACATTTTATATTTTTACCTATATCTATATGGATAAGTATAAATGGGTTTAGTCCTTTTTATTTATGAAGTTTACTGGGTGTGAAACACAAATTCACAAGTAAATATACTCTATATACCTACATATATATTAATATGTAATTTAACTATGTAATTTATTAATAAATATAAGGAAAAGAAAATAATATTATAAAATAACTCGTTAATTCCAAATCATATTCACTGCTTTCTACATACAAATAATCAGCAATAGAATAAAAAATAATATTAATTTATATATAGGTACATATATACATTCGTATATTTATATCTTTATATTTATTGGTGTAATATGTAAGTAAGTGTATATTTAATCACAATATAGTCTCAGATATATAATATTCCATACGGTAGTTAAAAAAATAATAATAAAAATAAATAATAAAAACGATAACGTTAAGTCCTTTACTCAAAACGAACAAGGATAATTAATACTTAATAAAATTTTAACATGGAATTTTAAAATTTCCTAAAAAAATAAAACAGCAAAAAACAAAAAAAAATGTAAAAAAATAATTCCAAAAATTATTTAATGCAATCCTTACTATAACCTATAACTATAAACTTATATTTCTTAAAAGAAATCAAAATATTCTTATAAACTTTTTAAATGCCAATAAACTTAAATAGACAAAAAAAGTACAGGTATAGAAGGTCTTGAAATAAATTTATAACGTTTGTTAAAATTAAAACTTTAAGTAAAAAAAATTAACTTTAAGGTTCTGCAATTGACATTACTTTGAATGCATTTAAAGTTATTTTTCTTTTTCTTCTATTTTCATTATACTTATACTCTTTCTTCCTCTCAATATAAATAACTTTTTCTTCTATTATATGTGTATACATATGTATATACTAGCTTTGCACAATATTTCTTAACATAATTTAAATATTCAAAACAAATTAAACTAAATTCTTATATTATATAAAATATAGATATATATATATATACCTAAATATATTTACATAAGTAATCCTTAAGACGCTAATGGTTTCGAAAATATTGTAGGATATGCAATCATACAATAATGTTAGTTTGCGTTCAATGCAATGTAAAAAAAATATTTATACCCAAATAAAATTTCGATTTAAAAACGATTCACTTTAGCCAATAATTTTTTATATTATATCAAAATGAATGGCATTTGTGAAATTATATTTTTTTTCTATTAATTCTTTATTTAAATGTTATATGTTATCTGGGTAATGCTAAACAGACCAACACTAGTTCATATATAGAATATTTTCTACATGTATGAATTTGAACATTTATTTCTAGATATACATTCAGTGAAAAATCAAATTATAGTAAAACTCTTCATTTATAAAAATTAAATAAAAAATACCAAAAAGTTTTGAAACATCGAAAATAAAATAATAATAATATAAAAAGCAAATTAAAATAAAATTTTACAGGGCCTACGGTTACTTTTAAGTCCTCAAAGTTTTATAATAACAAGAAAGAGAGCAAAACAGAAAAAAAAAAATTTTTTTTAATGAGTTCGCATTTCATGCACGAATGAATCTTACACAAATTTATTTCTGCAATTCAATTTGTTGTTGTTTTTAGTTGACCAACAAGTTTTTCATGACAAAGGATAATGTTTTATGGACTTTATTATTTTTATTTAATTTTTTTTTTTCATTTTCTATTTTAAGTTTTATTTTGAAAATTTTAAATAAAATAAAAAATTAACAAAAAAAAATATGGAAAAGAGGAATTGCTTTTATTTATATTTGAGCGCGCTAATGCTTCTTCGGCACTTTTGAAGTTCTCCTTTATCTCCTCACTCTCGAATCTGGAATATAGAATCACAAACCCTAAGATCACAGAAATATCTTGCAAAGGAAATGTAACGGTACACAAGCGGTTCTAAACTAAAAGTTATGAAAAAAGGCTGCATATTAGGTTTGCCTGCTGGATTGAAAAGTAGGTCGGTGAATAAAATAAAAAATAAAATACAGTAATTTTTATTACTGATGATGGTCGATTGATCGAAAATGCATAGTGAAGTTGGCGCAGAAATTTTCTCTCAACATTTAAATATATCAGTATATTACTGTAGACCAAAGTATGCAAGCAATGTCTTTCATGCGACCTATTGATGGCAATCACATTTGCTTAAGTTTCTCTTCATGCATAGTAAAACCAGCTCTCGTGTAACATTAACAAAATAAATCTTATATGAAGTGATTTATAGGAAGGTATCAAACTAATTGTATACCCTTCAATTCTCATTGTTGGAACGCTATAAAAGAGAGGAAATTTCTTGAATACTTTCTTTGCAGTTACCAATGTCTCGGTCACACCTATATACTATATGGTAATGCCTTTCCAAATAGTATATATACAGAGAATATCTCAGAGTATAAAATTGGAAGATTTGGTTGACCTCCTAAAACACATAGATTGACTGTATAATATAACTTAAGCTTTTTCAACTAATGTTTATGATTTTAATAATTTCTGCAACTACAAACTGCCCAGTTATTAACTATATGTACCTATAAAATATAATATTAGATGTACATATATATTAATTGAATCTAATTTTTTATGATATTTTTATTTATATTTACGAGACTCCATGTAATCAAAGTTAAGTTTTTAATCAGTTTAGTTTACAAGGATTTTTAAGCTCACTTCTATTAGTTGATAGATAGATATTTATAACACTAAATTTATAGTTTATAGTAAAAATGTTTACTAAAAGTCTAACTATAACTTTTCGGGTTAATTTTCAAATATTACTTTGAAAACAATCAAAAATTAATAGATGTAAAATATATTAGTTTCAATATAGGAGAAGGATATAATTTTAATGAATAAGAATACAGCACACGATAATTTCAAGTTGTGAACGAGACTCATCAATATTATTCTAATCAACTCAACAAAAATATAATTATTAATCCAACGTATTCGAACTCTCCTTGGACAATCATATCCATTCAACAAGGTTTTACAACTCATAATAATTATATTATAGTTAACTGAAATTCAATTTAAGTAAAAATCCTAGTGAGTAGGTATAGTTTGTCAAGTAAAGTTTAGTTTGATAAACTTAATTTCTTTTGCAATGTTAAAAATAATAGTCTTTAGATTTTTGGTCATAAATTAAAATTTTTTTCAATAAAATGACATATATTTAAATCATTCAGTGGAGCAAAATACAGAATTCAATATAATACTCGTACTTTGCTGATTTATGCAACAATTTGCTATCAAAGCAATTATTTTATAATGATTTTTTATAATTTAAATCAATCATAAATTTATCCAAATTCTTTTAAAAATTTTAAGAAACTTTGTTTTGTTAAATTCAGAAAAAAAGAAAATAAATCACTTTTTAATTAAATTTTTTTATAAATCAGTACAAATTTTAAATATCCTTGAAATTATTCTACCACGTCAAATTTTGGATTTCTATTAAAAAAATATCCAAATCGTTATTTAAAAGTTTTTTACAAAAAAAAAAAAAAATGAAACCTAATTTATATAAAAAGATGAAAGTATTTAAGTACAATTATGTATTTATATATGTATGTTGTATGTATATATTTTTAGTAGTATACAAAAATGTACATCTCGTTATGAATTTATATTTTTTTTTTTAAATTAACTTGTCCAAATCAAAATTATATTTCGCAAAAGCAATTTCTTACGCTATGAATTTGATTTTCTTTTTGATTCATTTCAAAATAAAATGTAAAAAAATTTATCCGTAAACCAATTGAAGAAAATTTTAAATCTTCAAAAGAATTTTTTTTTTTTCATTTATATTTCCTTTTAGTTTTGAAATTAAAAAACGAAATTAAATTTTTAAGGATTTATAATATATGTATGTATATGATGGGAAATTCTTTTTAATGCCACTGTCTATTATATTGTGTATATTTATATATATATTTATATAATATGTGCGAAAACAGCAAGGTTTCGAGTTTTTTAAGTAATTACGAGTATATAATTTCTTTCAAAATATCAAAAAACATTCCAACATTTAATAATAAATTAAAATATATATATATATATATATATATGTAAATATTATATTAAGCATATACATAATAAATATATCTAAGTAATTTAACTATTTAACCAAGTACTAAATCTAATGATATAAATAAACTTTTTTGTTTTTGTAAAAATTAGAACTAATTTTAAAATTATTTAAAAGAAAATAGAAAGAATTACCCTATTATATTATTTTAAATAGAACGAAAATAAATTAAAATGTCAACCAAACAAAAAAAGCCCTTTAAGATTTTGGTCATGGAAAAGTAATTATATGGGTCCAAAGATTAATTTTCAAATTATTTTTGTTTTTTATGTTAAATAAATATTCCTAAACTTATTTATGTAGCCATGTAGGTATAAAATTTCAAAATCGAATTTCATTAGAAATTTATAAAATATTTGCGGGTAAGAAAATTTATTGGTTACACTTCTAGAAACCTTTTTATTAGAGATGTTTGAAACATTTTTTGAATTTCTAATGAAGTTGAAAAATTCTTTTTTAATATACATATAAAAAAAAAATACAAAGAGTCCATCTTAACTCGACTTAAAATAAAAATGAAAACAAAAAAAAACATAAAATTAAGAAAAATGGAAACTTTTTAAGCTTTCTATTTAGTATGACTTGGACTGTATTAAACGATTAAAGTGACTTTTTAGAAAAGTTTTCTTCTTTTTTTTCATTTTCTTTTAAGATCAAGAAATTGAAAAGTTTTGCTTTTATTTTGTACATATATATATATAAATATTATATAATATAGGAAACTTTTAGAAAGAGAAATCAAAATTAACGATGAAAGAAAGTTTCTCTTACTAATCGATGTGTGTATGTTGGAATGGTTTTTTTTTTATTATATAGTTATGTAAAATTTTGTCTAAAATTTTTAAAAACAAATTTTTTCTATGTCAATGAAAAAGAAACGAAGAAAAAATTGAATAACTCCTCCCTCAAAAATGAAAATTTTTTTATGTTCAAAAATTTATCTTGGAGGAGGAGAATAAGATACATTATATAAATGTGTTTATAATAAACGTTAAAGTTACCATGAATTGAACAAAAGTTTTGATTCCATTTCATTGAAATTACATAAACATGAATGGTTAAGTTTTAAAATAACTGCAATTTTTTATTGTTTTGTTTAATAGTTTAAAATCAAAAAAAAAAATTTAAATAAAAAAAAACTTGCAAAAGAGACCAATATAATATAGTATTGAAAATATATGTGTATATAAATACATACAAAATACAAGGGATATTTAATAAGAAATATATTATTTCAAAAAAAATTCTGTAACTCATAAATACATACTTTATGTCTATATCGAATGATATAAGCATTTATTAAAATAAGTTGTTTTTTTTTTAATTTATCTATATAAAACTAGGAATGTGCTGAATAAGCTGAAGATTTCTGTTAACATGTTGAGAAGCACAACTTTTGTCAAGAACATATTTTTAAAAATTTATTGGTCATATTGATTTTGATATCTATATTATATTATTTTTTTATTATTATAGAAATACAGTTTAGGTTTCTTCTAATTCCATTTAGATATTGACAAATATCTTTAAAAGTTGATATCGTAGTTGACAGGGATCAAAATGAAACCTGGTTCCATTTAAATATTTATTCTTCATTTATTACTTCTCATGTTTTTATTGATATATTTGATTTATTAATTAAAATCCGAAATTCATTTCCCTAATAATTTATTTTTATAGTTCAAATATCGATATTTCGAAAGCAACTTACTTCCTTCATCAGTTATTGCGACTAATCTTAGCTTAAAGTTAGATAGTTCGTATCGGGTGTGTATACATTATTATTATCTTATATTAAAATTGAATAAATCAAACTAAACAAAAAAATTAAGTTCATGCTTAACATAAGATATACGCAACAAAAAAAAACAAAAAAAAAGTAAAAGTAAAACAAAAAAAAACAAATCTTAAAAATATCACAGGATTGGATTTCTTTTCATCAATTTATTCGAATCATAGAAACTTCTAATGAAGGTAATTAAATTCTGTTAATTTACTAGACAATATAAGCTTCACAAACCGGTACAAAAGGTCTCTATTTAATAAGTATATTTTAATTATATAAATAAAACAAAAAAAAATTAAATTTTAAAACATAAAAGACATCCCTTGTTATACCAAATATTATAACAAAAACAAAATTTACTAAAAATTTAATTTTTCAGAATTAAAATTGTACATAGAGAGTAAAGGTTTTTTTTTGTGGTTTTATTTCTTTTTCTTAAATTATTAAATAAAACATTGCCATTTTTATAATAACACAATTAAAACATAATAAAATAGTACGAAGCAAATAAAAAGTTCGGATTTTATTTAGTCTATTCGAAATTGTATATACATAAGGAAAATAATTGTAGAAAATCTCAACATTAAGTAAAAAAAATTTTTTTTTACAATTTTGAGTGGTTTTGAAAATGTAAATTTTGGTTTGTTACCATTTCAATAAATTAAATATAATGTTAAGGATTATTTTATTATATCGAATATCTTGAATTTTTCAAATTCTAAATGTTCTTTAAGTCATTTTAAATAGGAAAATAAAGTACATAATATATAAATTGGATAAATAATTTTAAAACTTGTTGAAAACACAAAAATTTATTAAAATTAGGGAAATTAGTGCTGCAACAAAAATAAAAAATGTCAATTGTTTTTACAAAAAACTTTAGTAAAATATTTTAACGTAAAATATTTAAAAAAAATTTTAGTTAATAAAATTAAAATTGAAATAGTTAAATTGTTTATTTCAATTATATGTATATTTAGCACTCAGTTTATAATTTATTTTAAATTAAATAAAAAAAAAAAATAAGAATATGGCTTTTTGAAGTAATTAAATTCGCACTTATAAGTAAATTTTCAAATTTGTTAATTCCCATTTTTTAAATATTATAGAGATTTAAGGCTAAAGAAGTTTGGAAAGGTACAGTTATTTAACTTAGATTTAGAAAAATTTAGAAAATACTTTATATTAAAATATTTTTATTACAAAAAAAAAATTAGCAAACTGAATAATTAAATGTAATTAAAAATAATTTGGCAATTTAATTGTGGTAGCCAATTTTTTATTTTACCAATACAAAAACACAATTTGTCTTTTGCACACTTCCATGCGTACTCTACAAAATCAAAAAAAAAAAAAACTAAAAACATTTTACAATTCTAAATATTTCAAATTTATATTTTCAATTCAATTTACCACAAAATTTCCACATTTTCAAAGCTATTTACAAACATTGTATATAATTTTAACTAATTTCATTTATATAAAAAGGAATTCTTTATTATAATCAATTCAGTGTAAATATTTTCCTATAAAAATATTTAAAAAAAAATTTTTTTTTTATGTTCTACTTATTGTTATTTTATATTAAATTTTTACTGATGGATATTGAAATTTACTTTCAAATTATAATGTTTAATTTGCAAATATTCTATTTTATAATAATTTAATATAGCTATGTGTTTAAAATAAAGACCTCACACTATTACTCTTACAGTACTAACCAACCATATATAAATAGTAAAATAAAATAGTCTAGATTATTTGAATTTTCAATATTAACAAAAATTCAAGAATTTTAAATTACAGTACAAAACATTTACAAAAGAATAATTTCAGGTGAGCATACAAAAGTTTAATTATTAATTACAAAGTAAAACAGAACAAGAGAGTAAAAAAAAAAAACCAAAAAAGCCTTCGCATATATATGTTTAAATGAGAATGAAAAATAAATGGATTGCAGGTGCGTCTACTAATTTGTAAAATAATAATAATAAAAAAAAAATCACAAACAACCCGCTATTATAAAAATGTAAAAAAAAAAATCGGAAACTCTAGCTATATTAGATTGGTTGTAATTAAATAACAAAAATACCATGTGGAGAACTAATTAACGAAATTTCATTACCACAAAAAGCATTATTTAAATTTTTGTGAAATTTGATAATGGTATGCATTCTCCTTATTTTACGAAGGACTATTCAAATGTTGATTGTTCTGTTTTGGAATTTTTTTTTTCATTGATAAAAATTTCAAAATTCCTTTTCAAACCGTTTTTTTTTTTTTTTTATTTTTGGTGGTTTTTGCCAATTATAATTATTATAAACGATACTTTAATAACCGAAATTTAATTCTAAGTTCACACAAAATATATACCACAGTATATACAAGTATATTATTAGTAGTTGGAAATATGAATTTAATCTTGACTTTACCATTTAACCAGAGGATGAAACTTTTTCTTTTAAAAAAAACTGTTAGGTAATTAAAATAAAATTATTCATGACTTAAACATCATCACCATTCATTACCATAATAACTGAACACTAATGCCTTCTCTAAAACAAAAACCATCTAGGAATACAATAAACAATATTTAAGTAATTCAAAATTAGATATCGTTTGTTGCTATAATATTTCGATTGTGAAATAATTTTATATTATAAATTCTATTATTCCAATAGCATATAATGGACCTAATTTAAGAAAAAGTGATTTTATTCTACTCTTAAATTATACTGACTTCAATTATAACAGTATATAATATAAAAAATAAAAATAAAACTAGCAAACTATCACTTTTAGCATTTCTGAATTTATTAATTAATGATAAAATTTCACGGAAATAACATTAGTAATTTGGGATCATAATAATATAATTTTTACAAATCAACAATAAAATATTTACTTTTTACCCCGAAGTCTTAAATTTATATAAAATATTTTTATATATAATTTCTATCAATAAATTTATTACATAATTTAGTTAATAAGCTGCAACTATAACAATTTCATAACTAAAATTTATTTTTATTATAAAATAATTTTATATATATATATATATATATATACATTATACATCAATATTATATTAATTTACATTTTCAATTATTTTTTTTTCTTTTTTCAAATGACAACAATTTTTACTCGTACATTGCAGCTATAAAATTAAAATATAAACTGATAAAATGTACTAATCGTATATATAAATATGATATGTACCAATGTATATAGTAAAATAACGTTTATCCTGAAACATCAATTTAATTGTAAGGTTCTAAATTAATTTCCTGTCAATCCCAATTATCCTGTATATTAGCTATTTTGAAATATTCATGCAAAAACAAAAAAAAAGTAAACAATGTGTATAATATGTACATTATAATGCTATCTTTGTTTGAATTTTATAATGCTACACAGTTAAAATAACAAAAACAACAAAATACAAAAGCAAAACAAAAAACAGTTTTCAAATCAGCAGAGTTGAGTTCTCTAAAGTCAATTTGGATCTAAATTAAAAACTAAATTAATGTGTCTTCCTCTCTATATTATTATACAGAAAGTTTCCTAAATATTTAATCATAGAATGTGAATCCTTAATATATAGGAAGCAAGTATCAAGTATGTATGCGCAGTTTTCAAATATTTTTCTTTGTTATTATTTTTATTTTATTTTCTTTGCAGACTGTTATCAATTCATTATTATAGCAATGAGAAAATTTTCATTTACATTAAAATTGCGAATTTTATTTTGATTTCAGTCGATGTTACTACGGCATCGAGAATACTTTTTTAATTCGGAAAAAATTTATTTAAATTTTTTTTTAAGTAATTTTCCATGTGGTTTTTGTATCAAAACATAATAAATTATTCAGTTAGAAAATAAAAAAAAAATAAAAAACATTATTTACTTTATTAAATAAAAGGAATATAATAAAATTTCAAAATGAAAACACTTTTAGAAAATTTAAAATAAATTAAAAAAGTAAAAATATTACTGTATTCAAAATTTGATACAAAATCTATTAATTATAATAAAATCTCAAATAATACTTTAAAAAAATTATATAAAATATTATAATAATAAAATTAAATGTTATTAATTAATATTGTTTAATATTGTTTTGTTTAAATAAAAATAAATATTAATTCAAGTCAACTAAAATAAATTGAAATTTTAAAAGGGAATTCAAAAATATAAAAAGTAAGTAAATTTATTTAGAAATTCATATTAAAATGATGTTTCTTTATAAAACATTAAGTTGAGAAAATAAAAGGATTAACTAAAAGATGAATTAATTAATTAAAATCGAAAAATAAAATTTAACTTTATTTCCAAAATATTTACATTAGTTATTGTTTACGTTTACATTGTGTTTATACATGAGTTGAGACTTTTCTGGTGATTTTAATTATCTAAATTATTTGTTTAATAATTTTGATAAAATAATCTTAAATTAGAATTATATACCATTGTATCGAAGGAAAGACAGAGATTAAAAAATGTATTTGAAATCAAATTATTTCTTAATTAAATTAATGTTGAAATAAGTTAGTTACATTGATCATTGATAAATAAAGTATATAACTGTATATAACTGTTATACTTTTTTTATTAAGTAGAATACACTTTAAGGTCATTCAGTTTAGAAAAAATTGTGTCATTTGCTTCGATCTATGAGTTATCAATGATATCTATTTATAAATTTAAGAACAGATAATCAATTATAATTACCCAGTATTACATCCGTCAAACGCACTGTATTCCTCACAATTTCCAAGTTTTGATTTCATATGCAACAGAGAACTATATATATTAGCCTTTAAAATAATAAATAATTTAATTAAACATAACTTCATCCTAAACAGAAACATAGATTTCCATACCCATAACACAAGAAATAAATCAAACTATTATCTTTCGCTATTCCGAACGGAAAAACAAAAAACGAATTGCCTTTATAATTGCCTAAAATCTTACAATGATTTGCCGACAAATTTAAAAGAAATAGAAAGCATTTCCCTATTTAAACAAAAAATTACTTACTACTTATTTGGTAAATAAACACAATATGGAATAAAATAAATGTACCTGAATAATAACAAAATTAAATTAATGCATACATTATGTTCTTATTGTTTTATGGTTTTTATTAAATTTACTTTTTTTTTCGTTGCCCTTGTGATGACTTTATCATTAGGATTTATTAATTATTTGATTATTATAATAATGTAAATAAAATTATAAACTCATTTTTTCTATAAAATTATTTTTTATTTTTTTTTTTCTTTCTCTGCTTTTCTTATCTTCTGTTTATTAATAAAAATAAAAACAAAAAAATAAATTAAAATAGAGTTTAGAATAAAATATGTGCATTACAGTAAAATAACTACACTATACTTTTATAAAATTACGTGCGACTTTTAATTCGTGTTAGAAAAACTAAAATTGTTAGGTAGGAAAATAATTAGACCAGACAGCTCAGGCTAGGTCACAAACCATTTTTATTTAATTATTATATAGTTTAAGGTTAGGTTAAGTAAATTGTATTAAAATTTAAATAAAGAAAAAAAAAATTATATTACATATTAGATTCTTGTTTACTCCTTCTTGACTATCTTGGAAGATGTAAAGTTTTAAGTTTTCATTATCCTACATAAAATTATTTTATCATATTTTTGTATATAAAATTAATAATTTCCAATAGTTTCAATCAATTCTCAGAATATAAATTATTATTTTTTCAAAATATATAAAATTTATCATTACCATCATAACTATATACAGGGTGTTTAACAGATCGATGCACTGCTGCCATAAGCCATTGCTTAGACTTTCATTAGTAGGTAAAAATTTATCACATAATTTGGGTTTAAGTTTGAATAGTTTCTAAAATATGATATTAAAGCTATTTTTACTTTTTCTTAAGTTCTTACAAATTGAATCGTACATAAGCTAGATCTAAGAAAAATATGAACCAAATAAAAGAAGTTATGCATAATTTAAAATATAATAGCAAAGATTGTCCTTAAGCTCTTATATTTTGGAAACAATTCAAAGTTCTGTATAAAAGCAGTTAGGGTATTCATTCCATAGACTTGGAATTATATAAAAAAAAAATATTAACCTGAACTCCATTGAAAATTTTACTATTAATGAAGATTTAAACAATGGCACATAGCAGTGCACTGATGTGAGAAACACCCTGTAAATCTTTTTTCAAGCATCCAATTATAATTTTTTCCCTACATTTAAAAAAAATCGCATAACTATAATTGTATATTTAATTTAATCTTTGAATAGATATGACTCTAGAATTTATTCTAAGAATTTTTATATTTCACTTTTTTTTATTTGATTTGGTTTTTTTTTTTTGTTGCCATATAAATTTTATTCATCAGCAACAAATCATATATATTTGAAGTATTACTTAACTTTTTAATGAGAAAGGATAAATACAAAAAATAAAAAAATTATAATACAAAAAATAATAAAACAAATTTCATAATGATAAAAAAAAAATATATTAAAATGATGAAAAAAAAAACAGGAATTTTTTCAAAAGATATTCCCTGAATAGTAAAAAATATATAAATAAAATATAAAAATTCTTTTGAAATTGTAATGTTATAGAACAGCAACGCAAGTATTATTGACAACAAACTAAATTAAATAAACTTTAAATATAAAAAAAATTAATATATTGTCGCCTGAATTTATTTTGCTATATACGACATCAAGTGTGATTTGGGTAAATCAACAAAAAAAAAAACCAAAACAATGCAATTGAAGAATTTTTTTGTTTTGTAATTTTTAATATTTTTCATTACGAACTTTTAGATGTTGGTACTATTAATATCAAAAAGGGACATTAAGTTTAATAGCGTAATTATTATATAATACATATAGAAATAAGTAAAATAAGTAAAATTAAATATTAAAACAAACGTTTTTAGTTGGAGTTTCCTATCTATGATTAAATAGTTCCGAAATCTATGATTAAATTATTCAAATCATAATCCTTAAACGAATACGTAGAATGATAAAAACAGCGCATAAAATTATAAAAAAAATTTCAATTTTGAAAACAAATAGTACGATTAATATAGATTTGAGGAAAAAATAATCTTAAAACAACAGTTTCAGTCTAATATATATTAGACTACGAGTTTGAGCTCTACATTCATAAATATTTCGAACAACTAGAATTACAATTGCTTTATCTAAATTCGTATTGAGTAAAAGAGATTTGGGATGGTTAAAAATCAGTAAATTATATATTTTTTCTTATAAAACAAACTATAAAACAAAAATCAAAAATATTAAAAATATGAATTAATTAATATACTAGTCTCAATGACATTCTTTTTGTTTGTATAATTACATATAATAATTACTCTACATTATCATCTCTTATAAAAATTCGAGCTTTAATTGCGATTTTATTTTATTTAGAAAAATATTGAAAAATAGATTTTATTATAATTATTTGTATTAATAGTGTAAATAAGAATATTTGATGCATATGCAAATTGTAAATATTTGTTTAAGGATGCTTATTTGCACAATTAATTTAAAAATATATCAATAAAATCTCTCTACAGCCTAATCAATAGATGGTATATGGGAAGCATCGATTCAAATCTGCTGTGATATAATTTTAGTCTCAAAATGAAAGGTGGTGCAAACAACAACACTAAGTAGAAAAACAACAGCAGACTAATCAACTACTTTGTAAAAATAATGATGATTGAAAAGTGAAACACTATCATAGAAACACAATGTCTAAACTATGCCGAAGTTCTATACTTCCAAAAGATAAATGATAATTTTATATGTCACCAATAGAAGTAGGGAATTAGGTTTTATGCCCATCTAATTTAGCCTAACATATTAGAACTAAGTAGTTCTGCCTAACAAACTTAAACATGAACTATATAGTTAATGAAATTATTTTAACCAAAACTTAGTTAACAAGAATGTCTTTTACCGGTAGCATACTTATATATTATTATATACTGTGTTTTAAATAAAATAATAGTTATATAGGTTTCATAACCTTTAAATGGATCAAGCGAATTTTTCATTGTTACATTTAGTTCATTTAATTTTTCATTTTTTTGATTTTTAATGTGTGTGTTTATTTAATAAATTAAAATAATCATTTATTATTACTGTTCTAATTTTTGTTTACTCTCAAATTTCTTTATTTATAACTGTCAAAATTTAAAGAAAAAACAACAACAAAAAAAGTTGTTTAAAATTGTTCTAAAAAAAATTAAGAACAACAAAGATCAATTTAGAACTGTTTTGCACAATCTAATGAACACTAATCATAACACTTTTGGACAAAAAATGTCAATCAACGGAAACTACTGAACACATAAAAGTGTTTTTTTTACTCTAAAACATTTTAGAACAGTTTACTGAACTACAAACTTCGAAAATGCATTATAATTAAAAATTAAAAATTCGAGCTTTAATTGCGATTTTATTTTATTTAGAAAAATATTGAAAAATAGATTTTATTATAATTATTTGTATTAATAGTGTAAATAAGAATATTTGATGCATATGCAAATTGTAAATATTTGTTTAAGGATGCTTATTTGCACAATTAATTTAAAAATATATCAATAAAATCTCTCTACAGCCTAATCATTAGATGATATATGGGAAGCATCGATTCAAATCTGCTGTGATATAATTTTAGTCTCAAAATGAAAGGTGGTGCAAACAACAACACTAAGTAGAAAAACAACAGCAGACTAATCAACTACTTTGTAAAAATAATGATGATTGAAAAGTGAAACACTATCATAGAAACACAATGTCTAAACTATGCCGAAGTTCTATACTTCCAAAAGATAAATGATAATTTTATATGTCACCAATAGAAGTAGGGAATTAGGTTTTATGCCCATCTAATTTAGCCTAACATATTAGAACTAAGTAGTTCTGCCTAACAAACTTAAACATGAACTATATAGTTAATGAAATTATTTTAACCAAAACTTAGTTAACAAGAATGTCTTTTACCGGTAGCATACTTATATATTATTATATACTGTGTTTTAAATAAAATAATAGTTATATAGGTTTCATAACCTTTAAATGGATCAAGCGAATTTTTCATTGTTACATTTAGTTCATTTAATTTTTCATTTTTTGATTTTTGATGTGTGTGTTTATTTAATAAATTAAAATAATCATTTATTATTACTGTTCTAATTTTTGTTTACTCTCAAATTTCTTTATTTATAACTGTCAAAATTTAAAGAAAAAACAACAACAAAAAAAGTTGTTAAAATTGTTCTAAAAAAAATTAAGAACAACAAAGATCAATTTAGAACTGTTTTGCACAATCTAATGAACACTAATCATAACACTTTTGGACAAAAAATGTCAATCAACGGAAACTACTGAACACATAAAAGTGTTTTTTTTACTCTAAAACATTTTAGAACAGTTTACTGAACTACAAACTTCGAAAATGCATTATAAGCATATGTTTCATACAACTTTACGCACACACTAAACTTTTGGTGGAGTTATTTTTGATTCACGAGAGACAGTTGTCAACAAATTTTTATTTTTTAATAATTCTTCTGTGGTAATTTACTAAACATAATACAAAAATGGTTTGGACAACTTTTTTATAACATACTTTATACTTTCAAATTTCAATACAATATTTCAATAAATATTGAAACATCACTAATAAACGGACTACTTATCTCCCTCACATCTCAAATTAAAAACAAAATTAAAATATTAACAACTTCAAAAAATCCAGTGCGGAAATTGTGGATCGTAAATTATTGAAGCTGTTATCATTTATTGTTAATTATTCCGTTGTTATTAAATAAACGCAATAGTAAAACCGATTTAATCTTTTTACATTTCACTATAATATCACCGCGCTTGTCGTTTAATAAAGTTCCAAAATAAAATGACTCGCTACAACTCAATCGAACGATATCAAAACTTGGCACCCCGTTAGATATGAAATACGAAAATTATCACCGAAAGGGATATTTTTTGTCACATTGAAATTTGAAGGAAATAATTTTGTTTCTATGGTAACTACATGATCTATATTTAAATAAAAAAAATTTGCCAATCAAATAAATAATTAGATATATACATAAAATCATAAACAACATAGGTTATAACAATTATCTACTCCAACAGTATAGGGAGACTCACAAACAATTTTAATAATGGTTATGGAAATGATGTTCTTTCAAAGAATTAACAAAATTTGCAACATTTGTAAATGAATTTTAAAAAAATTTACTATCACCATATTACTTTAATCAAATTATTTATTAGTAGTACTAAGTATACAAAGAACAATAAGTTAATTTTAAATTTATTTTTTCCAATGATTACAATAATTAATTTAATTTATTTATTGGATGAAAAACATTTCGAAAGAAAAAAACAAGGAGGATAAATAGAAAAACTAAATTCAATTTGAAGTTTAAAAATTTTATTTTAAAATTAAACAATTTTATTTATTTACTATTAAATAAATTAATAAAGCCAAAGATACAACTCACCTAAACAAAACGAAAAAAAAAAGAAAACATTTTAGCTATTTGTTTATTTACCTAATCTAAAAAGTAAAGTGTGTCCCAATTCTCTTGTTATTTGTTTCATTAAAAAAAAACAAACAATAACATATGAAATAATTTTGAATAAAATGTAATCCAAGATTATAAATTTGTAATCAATATATAAAATATTTATTATTTATTTTCGATATTGAGTTTATTAAATTTACTTTAAATACACATAACGAAATAGATATATATATAACTACATACATGCTTGCATAATGTTTCTCGTATACTAAATAACTAACATTTTAACCTAATATTTCATCTTCGAAATATAATAAAAACAAAAATATAAAAAATTACTCTAATATAACTTATACAAATAACTACAATATGTAATTAAAGGAAAAAGTGTGTATATAAATAAACCAAATATATAATATTTAAATTTAAATTACATAATTATTTATAAAAATTTAAAAAGTAAAAACAATTTAAATAATTTTTTTGAAAATTGTATCTTCTTGTTATTTAAACTTAACATTTCAACTCAAATATTTGATAACCCTATTGTTTATTTAATTATTTAATTATTTGTTTTGATTGTTTTTTATTTATATACCTAGGTACTATTGAAAATATAAATTTTTACTTTATTTTTTCAAAATAATAAAATGATCTTTTATGGTAAAATATTCAGTATTGATAAATAAATAAATATAATTTTAAAACTCCAAACCCAAAAACAAATCATCATTTTTTTATCCCTTATTTTTTTCGTTTTTATGTTTCCATCTTTTGTCACTCATTATAAATGAAATAATTGATATTTTCAAAAATAAAATTTCAATTTGCATATATATTATACATCTTTATATACATAAATGACAGGGTGGTTTTACACAATGGGGTTAGTTTTAAATTAGAAAAAAATATTTTCTGGTTAAACACCAATAGTTTGAGTATACCCATTACTTTTTGAAAAAAATTTCTAGATGTTCGTGAGAGATATTTACTGGTTACTTCACCACCATATCGGTCGAAATTAATTAGTTATATGTATTAATGTTTTATAAACTTAGTTATATATATTAAATTATATACAAACAATTATTAAATATGTAAACACACTTAATTAAAAGCTTTATTAATCTAATTCATTGTAGCGGTAATAAATATATCGCGATTTAAGTGAAATAAGCAAACAAGCCTATCAAAACGATGATTAGAATTAAAGTCTATCAGCCTAACTATTTCTTTTAAACTTTTGAAGCTGAATTTTAAAATAACATTTTGATTAGTTGACTTCATCTACCATCTATTTGTGAAAATTAATATCACCATGAAAAAACATCCTGTATATGATAATATAATATGTATATAAATAATATCCTAAGTAATTTTAAAGATATGTCCCAGTGTCAGTGATTAATTATTGGTTTCAGTACCATCTTATTTGCATATTTATCATTTTGAAATAATATTGTACAATAATAATAGATATATGTATATATATTACATTTATATATCGAGTATAGATATGAATATTTTCTTAGTTCTTATTAGCCAAGAAAATTAATTTCATCACAGTAACTAAATAATAAGTATATAAAATATAACTATATTTATTTACTATATAAAATATTATGTATACCTTCAAGTAGATTATAGTAAACACATAGTATATATATTTTGAAGAGAGACTACAAGAATCCTATTGAAAACACCTGAATGAATTTATATTGTGGGAAGGAAATTTTAGATATAATTTCTTTATAAATTGAATTTTATTCTGACTTGCAAGAACTCTTGAGGGATTTTATTGAAAAGGATTATTCAAATAAACTATCTAAATATTAATATACATTACTCATGTATGTATTATATCTGTGTATACAAAATATATATAGATATTTTCCTATTACCTTTATTTAATTTATATGTTCATATTATATTTTTAAGAAAGCTAGGCTACTAAAATCTCTTAAAGGACATGAAAATTATATTAAAATATTTCCACCACTAATTTAAATATTAAAATTCTTTTGAAAATTTTGCAATTAGGGTTTCCTCATATTTTCATTTTACGTACATTAATAATTAATTGTCTTAGATCTTAATGTAGAAAACTGTCAGTCATCAATATAATATAACAAGGACAATTATAACAATAATCATAACAATAACAATTTGAAGAAACATCATAAATATGTATTTACGTATCAAATTACATTAAAACCAGAATATTGTGTAGCAATAACATTAATTACTACTGCTACAATTATTAAGATATGCGGGTATACTTATTTATGAAATTTAATAATTTTCTAGAATATTTAAATAGTAAATGGTAAATATATATATATATACCGTTGTAAACATCCTTTCTGTGTTTTTGTTTCTTTTTTTTTTTTTGCTAAACGAGTTAATATCTAATATCCTTTAGCAAGAAAATATCTGATCTAAATGATAAGATTGTAGAGGAGGTCATAGAAAACAAAATTTCGAAAAGGTGTGTATAGTAGATAATTTTAAATTATGGTTTATAATATCACTATGATATCGTAAAATTGTCTCTAAATAGAGAATATAATCTAATCAAATATTATGTAAATATACATTATATATATATATATATATATATATATATATATATATATATATATTTGATAACCCTTAATAATACCAGAAAAAAGCAACAACAACTGTAAAAATATACTTTTATTAAAAAAAAATCAAAATGTAAATAAAAACAAAGAAAAAAACAAGTAACCTACCCGTTATTGAAAGCTTGTTCATTAATAATAAATGAAGTATTTTATATGTATAAATATGTATTTATTAGCATTTATGTACTAGCCCCAGATCCACAACAATTGTATTCGGTTAGTAAAGTTAGTTTATTTTTAAAAACAAAGGATTAATCATAATGTTTAAGTTAGAGTCATTCAAATGAAAGTCTCCTTAATTATAATATGTCCAATGAGGTTTAATAATTTTGAGCCGTTTTATTTTAAGTCATTTAGACTTACAACCATTTTTACAATAGAGAGTATAGTTTGAGCAAACTGAAGATGAAGTTCAGATATACTTCAGTAAATGGTGAATGCTGTGGACTTTCGAAAGGCAATATTATATATGGTTGTAAAATATAGACTGCAACATAAAAATTGAGAAAGCAAAATTTATTTGAAAAAACAGCATACATAATATGTTTGATGGTAAAAGATAATATAAAATAAAGAGTTTCAGAGAATAAATTACATAGAAAATAATAACTTATTTTACAATGAAGACATTGTCAATCACAAAGATTCAAAATTAAGCTTTGGCAAATGAAAAAAACCTAAAGTGGACAAGCAAGCTACCATTGCCAAAAAAGTCTCAAATATTAGTATTTAAGGCTAAAAGTGTAATGAGGACTGAAAATAAACATAGTCGAATAACATAATAAACGTTTAATATAAACAGGATTTAATAAGATAATTTGACAATATAAATTGAGACGCAATTACAAATTCAGAATTAGTGAAGCAAAATTTAAAAGAAAATCAAATCCCAGCTAAGAATTTAGCGGTTAAAGAAGACGAAAACAGGAACAAATAACAAGCCAAACACATAATCAAAACAAAAATGCATATATTTATCGCGTATATGATTTTTACTAACTTTACTATCGTTAGTCGTTTCATAGATTTTACTTTGCTGTAAGAAATTGAATTAATCCAATTTCTATTAGATTTGAGTATTATAATATAATAAGAATCATAGCACAGTATCTACAATATGCTATACTATAATAATAAATACTATATTATTAAATTACATTTATATGTAGATATATACATATTGCCTCGCCGTTGTTTTATTATTCGTTTTTTTTTTTTTTGACAATAGCAGGGTGAAAGCAATTTTTGAAGTATAGTACTGCTGATATGCATATTAATTAATGGATATACCAGGGGATTTGAGAAAGTAATTTCATGTTTTATTTTATATATATAGCATACATATATATGTGTATATGTATACTTACTCATATCTATTTAATTGTAACCAATAATGCAGTATTGTAAGTAATATTCGAAAACCAAATTTAAATAGTACCTAGTTTTATAACAAATTATTAATACCTATGATGGTTTCTATATTTTTATAAAACAAATATATACATACATTTATATTGATATCCTTTTAAATAACAATTATTAATAAGAACCAGCAAAGTAGTTAAAGTTTTGCCAGCATCAAATTTCAAGAATATTAATTTTAAATTAAATAAATTGTTGAAAGTTTTATATTTTGTTAAAAAAAATAATAACGATGTAATCAAACTTCAAATTAAATGACAAGAACTTTTAAGACTATGTATACGGTGACCATTTCTAGTTTATAGCATTTGCGAGTCAAATTGAGGTTTTTGCAAAATATATTCAGGTATTTGCTAATCCAATTCCGATATTTTCTAAATAAATTCAGGTTTTTTTTTTAAGTACAGAATTTTGCTAAACAAATTCAGATAATTTTAATTTTAAAGCAGATTTTTACGAAATATTCTTTTTTTAAATTCAGAAATTTTTATTTCCAATTCAGATAAAAAAAATTATTGGCGAAAAAATTCAAAAATTGTTTCTTTTCACAAATAGAAGAAAAAAATTGTCAAAAATTAAGCTTATTGAAAATGAATATGTGTGTATGACTATACATCATAATACTATACTGGTAGACATCTAATATCGATATTGTAATATGGGTTGCTACCTTGGTATCGCTACATGTGTGTCACCCCAGCATGGTATTAATAAATATTTTTGCAACTTAAACGTAGTATTGATATTATGAACAGAGGCATAATATCACGATCCAACATGGCAGCGTTGTTCATCAGAGCAGTCTAGTGGCAAGTACTTTTTAATTTTTAGGACTAAAATAAACATTGATTTGAAATATTTTAAAAATTTAACCAAAAGAACTTATAGAAATTATTTAACAAATATCGGAATTGGTTTAGCAAATACCTGAATATATTTAGAAAAAACCTCAATTTGACTCACAAATGCTATATTTTAAGGAACAATATCTACGTACAATTTAAACTTTATTTTTTAAACGGTAGATAGACTTTTAGAAATGGAACTTTTCTTACCCAGCGTGTGATGAATACGCTGGGTACAAAAAGTGCCCGCCTTTCAACCGAAGGCTTTCAGATTAATTTCCCAATGTAGCAAAAAAAAAAATTTATGGGTTTTTCGATTTGTTCCAGTACCCTTTGTCATTGAACTACGCTATTTTAAGAAGGTTTAGTTCCTGCCAATAGTAATAGTTTTCCACATTTAATGAGAAGCCAGAATTAAATTCTAAATAAACACTCGAAAAGTATTGTAGTATAATAATTGTAGTACAAAATTGCAGTACGGTACTAAATTAAGTACGAAAAAGGTTAAAAAAAATGCTACCCTAAGTTACTGTCAAGAACTTAAAAAAAAAATGTGTATGTATACCATTTCGTACGTTTTAGATAAATAAATAAGAACAAAGTTCTTATGTGTATTCAATTAGTTTTTGTTTACTTTTATTTTAAAAAATATCCTTTATTTTGCTTATATAAATATGGTCACCCTAACTAAGTCATACATCTTTCAATAAACTTTTGTTCTAGTAAAGATATAATCATTATGATTTAAAAATAAATTATTAACATATAAATAATATACCTAATAAAATTTAAATTTATACTAATAAAAATTTTAATCACTTTTTTAGATTATCACCTAATTTAAATTATTTTAATTCAATATTTTTACACATATTTTTTAAAAAATTTTTACGTAATTTATTTTAATTATTTGACTTTTTTTTTGTAAAATTTCAGATATGAAACTGGAAACAATATTCAGGAAAATCAAATTCTAAAATAAATTAAATAAAATGTTTTGGAAAGTTTTAATTTTATTAACATCAACTAAATTTAGCCTTTCTTTAGGTAAGTATTTTTATATTTAATCGAAAATTTTGTTTTTTTATATGCATGCATATATATATATATATATATATATATATATATATATATATATATATATATATAGTGTATCTATCTCTCTGTTACGACTTACAACTTATTACTTACTACTTACAACACCACAAACGAATTACTCCCGATCTAGTTAATTTCGACCGATTAATCAAAAATCGTAGATTAGAATAATATTATGGAACGCTAATTTTTTGTTGTTGACATACATATTTCCTTTTGTCATCTACTTTTTTTCAGAGAGTGAAGTATAAGTAGTTGAAAGTAGAAAAAAGTAATTTACTTATTAATATGGTAAGAAAACTTATTCAGTGTGGTAGTGTTGAGTACCGTTAACTATCCAATAAAAAACTACATTAGGCATTTCCTTTAATTCTCATTTTCCCACTGATGTAGGTAGACGAGAAAAAAACTCTTGAGCTCGAGCGGCTTTAGGTAAAGTCTTTCTAAACATTATTAGAAACTTCGTCGGTCGAAAAATTAATGATCTGTGGCAAACAGTAACAACAAATGCGTTACTCGAGTAGTGGCTTAAAAAATGTACAACCTTGTCCTAGTTGTTTTTACATAAATATGTGGAATAGTCACCTTCACTTACATATACTTTAGAACTTTTACTATAAGATTTCGTTTAATTCTACCTAAATATACTAATAAGTGTATATCAACTTTTGACTAACTAAATAATTGTACCTACAATAATTTAATAATAGTTAACAAAACAAAATATAAAATATGCAAATTATTTTTAATAATTATTATTAAAATAAATATTTATAAATAAATAAAACAATAATACAAATATAAAAATTTTAAAAATAAATAATGGTTAAAAAAAAAACAAAAACAGTTTATTTAATTTTTTTTTCATAATTTTTGCAAAAGTTTTATTTGAATTTTTTTTTTTTCTACAAATTTTATTGTTGCTGTTGGAATGAAATATAAAAAGTATGAATGATGCTGAGCATGCAACATGCAAACATAAAAAGAGCAACAGAAATATTATGAATTGTATCATTTTTATGGTCTGTAAAATTAAAAATTATATTTATTTTATTTAATAATTTTTTGACTGGAAATAAGTGTAAATTTAAAATGAATTAAGTCCAAATTGGTAATATTGTGAAACAAGAAATTTAATTAATGAAAATTTTTTTTTATTATTTACTAATATAATATTTTATATAATGAAAATTTTGTAATACAAATTTTGTTTTAAATTTTAACATTTCAAGTTAAACATTTTCATATATACATAATCAATTTTATTATTTTACTGTTATATAAACTTTTACCCTTAAAATAAACAAATAGATTTTTCATGAAATTTTTAACTTAAAAAAATTTGGAACAGGATGTATTTATTTTTAGAACATTTTTTACCTTTTGAATAACATCGTATAAAAGTTCATGTCAATCTCTACAGTAAAATTGAAAACAAAAAATGTTTATGCATTCATCTTACGTATTACTATACCTACAGCGTTAATTATAAACTTTTATAATTTAATTTTACAAAAGAAAGCAAATTTTTAGAAATAACCACAAGATAAATACATGAATTATCGAATGTAAATTTGACTCACATCACTAGTCACAGTGTCACAAATTTTGTTGCATATTTTAATTTAAAAAAAAAATATATTAAAATAGGATTTATAATTAAAAGATTATAAGTTTTTATACTACTCGTTAATTTTTTTTTTTTAATTTTTCACTCCCATAATTTTTTTTTATAATAATAAATAAATAAAAAGAAATTGGTAATAAAAATTAATACATATTATTTCCAAAGAGTGATTTAATAAATACATAAATAACTAGGCTATTGAAGTATGAATTTAAAAAAAAATTTATGATTTGCTCATATGTACATATATATTATATAATTTAAAATCTAGTGTGACACTGTACAAAACTGTCTGTTTTTCTGTTCATTTTGTAATTCCCATCTTGTATAGCACAGATTCGTTCATTAAGGTTCAATTTCCAAGTGCATTACAAATATTATTTTATTATATAATATATTCTATGAATTTAATAATAATATTTTTTTAAGATTGTTATTTCTAACTTGAAGAGTGGTAATTTTTAAAATATTTACAGTAAAAAAAATATAAAAAAAACATATAAATTTTGTATTGTTGTTGCGTTTTTCTGTGGTCACCATCAATTACAAAGTTAATCATTTTTCGTATATATTTCACAAGAATTCATGGTTCCCATCTTTTATATTATTTCAATTTTTTTCATTTTGTATTTCATTTATATTTTTATAAAAAAAAATTTGTTTTTTTTTTTTAATTTATTTTTCGGATTGCAATCAATTTTATTGTAAAAAGCAATCTGATTAAAATTGTACGGTCGAGAAAACATCAAGAATGAAACATATAGAATAAAAACCAACCAAAAAAAAAAATTATAAAATAAAATAAATAGAATATCAGAAAACCTGTGAATTTTTACATTTATGTAGCTAAAGGACATGCAGTTAAAAAAAAATTTAAAATAAAAACAGGACGAAAAATATCAACACAAAAACAAAATCAAAAATTTGTATAATGCCTTTAATAAATTTAATCTCTCAGAATTTCAACAAAACTACATTATACTCTATGCATATACATTTGATATTAATGTATGTCGATATGATTGTATAGACGTTTATACAATTGTGAATTGAAGATTAAAGAGGTCATGGGTTTTAAATGGAATTTACGCCTTTTAATTGGGAATTTTTATTTTTATTTTATTTTTATTTTTGCAATCACTTTGATATGCGGATGGATGATATGCATAATGTGGAGGGGGGATATATGAATGCATAAATTTAAGTTCTTAAAATAATAAAATAATTTTAAATTTACACTTTCTTTTGTCATGGAAATAAGTATTGTTTTAAATAACTAGCAAAATAATGAGTTCAGAGTAAAATAATAATGAAAATTGAAAGATTACCAATAAAAGAAATTAACTGAATTTTTTTTAAATATTTTATTTTTATCAATTTGAAATTGAGCAACCTATCAATAACTATGGAAATAATTTGTTTATTATAGATTATATATCATGCATATATATATATTTATTTTAGATGAAATAAGATTATTAGAGATATCATTATTCCTTTATACGTACTATAATTTAAATTTTTATCTGAATAAAACCTTAATACATGTACATTGGATTTTCAAAAAAAAAAATTTATTCCAAATAAACTCAAAATCATTTAAAAATGTGTTTAGGTACGTTTATATAGTAAATGTGCTATATACATATATTATAAATTTATAATCCTTTTATAAGAAAGTAAATAACAATTTAGATGGTATTCAAAAAAATAATTTGTACATAGTTTAAAATATGTATAATGTATATGTAAGGAACTCGTTGACCAATTCGAATAAAAACAATTGCATTCAAAACCAAAATATTTTTGTATACAAAACATATATATATATATATCTATATATGTAAATTGAATTGTACAAATTTCATACTTTTAACTTCTTTCTATTGCTATTTTCAGAACAATTGAATTCTATCAACATTCACCAGTATTATAAAACCCTTCTTTTTGTTTCTTCTCCAATTTTTTGTTTATTTGTTAACATATGACTGAAAATGAGATATAAAAGAACAATATTGTTGCAATGTACAACCGAAATCAGAACATTTTTTTTAACCTACGCTCTCTTCAAATTAACATTTTTATACATATGCATACAAAAACACGAGAATTTTTTTTCGAAGCATTTAGAAGTGGAAAAACCAAAATAAAAATTAAAAAATACTTTTAGTTGAAACGTTCAATTTAGTAGAAATTTTTAAAAAATGGAATTATAATGATAGAATTATATAGAGAGTTTGTTACAAATTTTTAGGGTTGCCATTTTCATATTTATATATAAAAAAATAAATAAGAAAAAATTTTCAACTGTCTTTTTCGAAGGCTATGACAAAGTTTTGATAGAAATATTAAGTTTATCAAAAAGCATGAATTAAGTTAATTAAGTTGGTCTCTTAAAAAATTCTATATCTTTTACGAATATAGGTAGTATATATAGTTGCCGGAAGATATAAAAAGTTCACCCGACCTCGAAAACAATGCTTATTCGCTTCCAGTGATAATAATTTATCTCTCACATTTCCTAAAATTGATAAACTCACATTTCAAACGATTTTAGTTTATTTGACATCATCAAAATATTTAATATTTTAAAATACTACTTTTTACCTATAGATTCAATATATATATATTTGTATTAATGTATTACTAAAAACAATTCCATACTCAAAACAATATATATTCACATTAATTTTAAATTTTTCGACTTAAAGAAAGCATCTAAAAATCTTATTATAGGAATCTGGCAATCCAAATACATAAATATTTAAATGTTAGCAATAAAATCCAAAATAAATTAGATATAAAATTATTTATATTATATTTATTTCTTTTTCATATAGTTCCGATCCGACTGACAGACGTGTTCAATTTTCTTTAACACACATTTAAAACACACAAAGAGAAACTATAGTAAATTTAATGAACTTCTGTGTGGTAGAGTGAGCGGATTTCTTTTTAGGGCTTAAAATACTTTTTTGAAAAGTTAATACGTCCTACAAAATTGGACGTCGTCACCGAACGGTATATTTTCTAAATTTTTTTTTACGTTTTAAATTATTTATTTATTTTATCGAAATGCTACAATCTCTGCGTAAAGCAGTTTTATCATCAAATTTTTTTTTCTAGTCAAAATCCTTGAGCAATTTCAATTTAAAAATTCAAAATTTATACAAAATAGTATTTTTTTTCCGAAAATATCACATATATATTTTATAAAAAATATATTTTTAATTAGTTAAGTATTTTTTCAAATCAATTTGACAAACAATTAAAAACCGTGTTTTAGACCCACCAACAATTTTAACTTAATTAACCAATTTTAATTAATAAAGATTCAATTTGTTTTATCAATTAAAATAACGCCTATCGAAATAGATATAATAAGTTTTATTTAAATGATATTTACAAAAACAAAAAAATATTCTCTTTTTATAATTTTATAACAATAAACTTTCAAATAATATCGTCAATTTTTTAATTAAATACTTCTTGTATAGCCAGTGTAACAAATATATTTATGTATATATTTTTTTTCCTACATAAATTACAAATATTTTTTTTTGGTAATCTTTTTTAATTTAACTGTTAAATATAAACAGATAAATATATATTTGTATATAGGTATTCACTTCACTATATATATATATATCGAAACTTTAAGACCTAGACAGACAAGTGTAGCTTCTATAATAATTTGTAGCATCCTTAAAATACAGAAATTTTCCACTTGAAAAACTTTTGAACAAGGAAAACTGAACGAAAACTTTTATTTTGTTTTTATGTTGTTCTGTTATTTTTTTTTCTCCCGTAAAAATTAACACGATAAACAACAACAAAAATATCAAAATAGTGTTATGTAAGCGTCAGTCGTTCGTTATCCTTGTTGCATATTGCATGACTTGTATATATATTCACAATTTCTCATTTTTCAATAATCTTCAACTGCATATTATACTTAGGAATCTCATTAGAATCCTTGTAGGTGGTGATTGAGTAAAAAAAAAACAAGAAAAAACAATAAAAAATGTGAATGTGAAAATGTTTTTGTCATGTATGCAAAAAAAAAAACTTTATGACTCTTGAACATGCTGACGTGCGAAATTGAAAAGACATTACGTTAAGAAATTCAATTGAGATTTTACAAAAAAACATAAAGTATAATAATAACAACAAAAAAAAACCAGATACACAAAACTCTTAATTGACTACTAGCAATCTTCAAAAAAAAAAGTGTCCTCAATGGTGTTGTGAAGGATATCTCTTTAGATAAATTAATAGAATATAATATATGCTATAGTATATTATATACGAGTACATAAATTTATTTTTTATGATTCAAATTTTTATAAATATGATGTAAATCGGCTTGAAACAAGGAACTAAGAATTATGATTTTTGAAAAGAAAAGTATGATTTCGTCAGTTGGATGAATATTTTTAATTACTTCTAATTATAAAAGTAAAAAATAAAATATGTACGTTAATTAACGTTAAAAATAGTTAAATAGGTAAAGAGTTTTGCATCAGGGATTAAAAATTATTGCAAATATGTTATAAATAATATTTTTAATTACAGACACCAAAATATAATATTTATATAATTAAGAATAAATTTAATTAAATATTATAGATAATGTTTTAATTAAACATTTTGCTACTTACATAATTCAATTTTATCCTTGTCATTATTTACAGCATTACATGTTTTGTGTGATTTTTTTTTTAAATATTTTTAATTTTTAGTCCAGATTTTGGATGAAAAAAAAAACACCATACTCCAAGATACCCGCAAAATAATACATGTAATTATTCCTTTGATGGAGAACTATTATTGTACGTTAAATCTTTTTAAAAAAAAAATAACATTCCTAAAGTATTTTAACAACAAATGAATGTTCAAAATACATTTCAATTACATAATACGTAAATCCATGTCGTACATTTGATCCATATAATGGAAAAGGGCTCAATCATTTCATTTGGCATTTATGCTCAGTCAAATTAACAAAATAAATAAATATATAAATCTGTTATGATTGGGCCTTATTAACTGTTGGTCTAAAGAATCTAACGTATTCTACATTTTAAAACCCCCTTTGCATTACATTACTTCAATCTAACTAGGTGAATGCTACTCAGGTGAACTTTATATATTACGATGTTCACATTCAAAGAATAGTACCTATTACTTATAAAAATTCAAGTTATTTTTCCCCTTTTGAATATTGACTTAACATAATTAATTTGGATAGCTTCAAGGAAAGAAGATAAATTAGTAATATAATCGTGGTTGTTTATATCGTTAAAGCCATATTAAGGCATGTTCCTGATGGCATTGAAGTAGTAGTTCGAAAAAATATTTCACGTTCAACTTCAACATATACTAGCAAAACATAACAAAAAAGAAAAAGTTGTATATTTAACTGGTCTAAAGAATCTAACGTAGCATCAATAGATATTTATCTTTTTCCAATAAAATTAATATTAAAACAAATTCTCGGTTCTGGTTCGCAACCTTTTCTCATTGCTTCACCATAGAGCTACCAACTTTGAAGCAATATTAGTAAATACAATATCTTATCTCACATTTACTTTAAAATACAACTAAATCATAATTATTTATGAATTAATCCATTTTAATACTTAGGTACACTTCTAAATCCTTATCAGTGTTCTAATGAGTAACCAAAGTCGATATTAAAGGTATTATAATAAAAAATTCTGAAACAACTATAGTACTTTTTAATATAATGGTTTAATATAATATGTAATACTTTGTTACTGCTTCACATGGAGAGTATTTTTATTTGCATTTTTAAAAATATTTTTAAAATACAGCTTATTTTTATAACAAATTATTTTAATAATAATTGTCTTTCTTTTTATTAGCTCCAAATGACATTCTAATACTTATTATAAGTCAACCGGATGAATATCATAGTCAATTAGCATATAATTTACGTCTAGATATATTAAATCAATCGTTATTAATTTCAAAAGATAATCTAGTTAATGTTCATTTAACTAATGAAATTTTCAATCATATCGGAGATTGGACAATTCTGTATGTGTTACCAAATTTAATGGAAACTAATTTAATAAGTGAAAATATTAAATGGATTATATTTTGTGAAGCTCAAAGTGAAGTTAATTTGAGAAATCTTCTAGAAGGTTTAAGCAAGGCTGATCATACAAAGGTAAAATAATACAAAGATACAAATTTAATTTATTTAATTTATTTAATTAGAAATAAAATCTTTACAAGAACAATAATAACAAAGATAGAAAAAATAACAACCCAGCTTATTACTTGTCATCTGACTGAATCTCTTAATTGATATTTTCAATACACCTAATCTTCGCAATATTGGTTCTCTAAATGTAATATTTTGCTGTATGTGGCCAAAATTAGTAACTAGAGATGTACAAAATAAATTAATACTTTATAGCCACATCAATATCAATGCATCAAGCCATTCAATAAAAATGATGCACCCCTCATTAATTATTGGAGTAATTTTATTAATTTTTTGTTTTCTTCATTTTTCATTTATAATAATATGTCCGTATTTTATAAAATTAGTTTTGTTTTAATTGATTAGTTAGTTGTATACAAAATTTTTTTTTAATAAAATAAAAAGTTAAATATTATTCAAAATAAATGAAAATAATACTTTAAAATAATAAAAGTTCAACTTATCGAAAAAACTTCGTTAACTTAAATTTTCATTTTTTTTTTTCAATATCAATTACATTTTATTTTATATTTTATAATTATAATTATATATTTATTTACAGGAAATCTATTTAGGTCATCCATTACATGATCAAGAACCAACAATAATTCATCATTTTGCATTTTTTGAATATCCTAAATGGTTTCCTTATCCATTACTTAAATCAGGAATTGCATTTTCGAAGCCTCTAATCAATACGTAAGTAAACCCAAAATTAAATATAAATAACGTACATTATTATTTAAAATAAAATACATTCTTAAATTGAAAGCAGTAGAGTTAAACCGTGACTAAACTTACAAAAAACTTGAACAAACATTTAAAATTTATCTACCACTGTACTAAAAAATAAAAAAAATTTGAAATCACTGGGTTTACATGCGTGTTTTTGTATCAAATTTATTTTGCAGTTTGTAAGAAAGAGTGTTGACTGTAGAACGAGAAATATTGTCCTAATTAATTTTTTTGGAGGAAATTTTACAGAACAAATTAAACCTAAAGCTAAAATCAAAATTAGTCGTTAATTAAATTAAACTATTTTACAATTTTTTTTCTATACAATTCTTTTTCAAAGATAGGAAAAAGGTTTGGGGTTGGGAGGTATTGAAAAATATTTCCACAAAAATTGTTTGTAATATTTCTTTTCGAAAAATTTATTCTAATTTTTAATGATGGTTGGGTAGTTGAACATACAAATTATTTTAGAAGAACTTTGATATTGTATAATATAATATTTAACTGTTTTTTAAGCTTATTTAATATATTGTTCTCATCGGCTCACAAAAAAACAAACGTGGTGTGCAGCACCATCTTGTAAAAACGAATAAATCGTTAATGTAAAAAATCGTATACAAAAAAGGAATTGTGTATATTAATTAGTCTTTCTGATGCAAAACTTCGCGTAAAAATTAGTACTGTGGTTGATGCAAAAATACGTGTGTAAATCGCCCTAATAAATTTTTAGAACTAGCTTTTTAAAGGAAAATATTTTCGTTGAACTAAAACGAATTTAATAAACTTATTACCTATAGTTAGTGCTATCAAATGCCATCATTAAAGTCTTAATTGTGTTAACAAAATCAGGCAATCCAAAGTTGGTGCAACAATTAATTTGCCTATACATAAACAATATTGAAATATATTAACGTAGTTCATCATTCAACCGTTCTATGCCGTCTATAATTCTTTTAATTCGTTTGTCAATTTAAAAAACATATTTATTTAACATTAATTTAATTTTAATAATTGTAATTATAACCTAAATCTAAATTTTCTATTTTGATTTATTTACAAGACAGTAAATATTGGGATTTATAAAAATAATTTCCCATTCAGTTTTAAAGTTATCATCATAGATAGATAATTTCAATAAAAATATACTCTGTATGTTATTTACGATAAAAACTAATATTGCAAGTCTGTTTATAATGTATACACAGAGTTATTTTACACAAATATTCAATTCTTTATAGAAAGTTCTTTAGGAAAGTTTAAAAAAAAATCCAGTTTCCTTGGACCTTGAAATTATTTATCTTTACACTTTTACAGACCTATAAAAGGTTAATCATATTATTTGGGACTTAATTATTTTTATTTTAAAATAATTAATTTCACTCTTTTTGGTGCCTATGCGCTACTAGATGTTAGCTGTCATTACATATCTAAAATATGCAATTTTTTACGTTTTAAACTTGCAAGTATTTCACAGGACTATTTAATCTACAAAGAACGTCAACATTTGAGACATGACACATAGTAAGGTCATTCAGTAAGTTATTTTTATCAACTTATATGTCAACTTCTATATTATGAATATTTTTTAAAGAACGTGATTAATCACGGAGATAAACTACGAGGATTATAGATTTCAAATTTCTCATTTATGCAAGTATTAAAGATATGGTCTCTTTTAGCCTTCTAATAAGTCGTTGATCGTTAATTTAATCAATTTAATTGCCTCCATCATGATGCATTGATAGATTAATATATTATTATTATTAGTAAATTAAATTAAGTAAGTTATTATCAAATTATTATTAGGAATGAGTTGGTTTCTTTTTGAAAAGTGAAACTTATTTAAATTGATTTGTTGTTATTCATTCTGATTCCTTAATTTGTGTAAAATTAAACTAAGAAGTCGAGTACAAAACACTGAAGAAGTCTGCAAGTAGTAGACGACATACGCGTATCTGTATGATAAGCATACCAGTAAAATTAAAAGGAAAATATTCGACTATTTTCACTGTTATAACAAAATTTTACTCTAACGCTGGAAAACAAGTTTTTATAAAAACTAAACTAAGAGCTATGTGTAAAATTTCAAGAAATTCCTTTGAATGTACGTATATCGAAAAAATACATTGATTCTTTCTTCAAAAGACTTTCAAGGCTGAATAGCTTAGAGTTAGTAAGAATAAACATCCTGAGATTTTTATACTTTTTTTTGTATTCCACAAAAT
Organism: Argyra leucocephala; assembly: GCA_963942445.1. Taxonomy (NCBI): domain Eukaryota; kingdom Metazoa; phylum Arthropoda; class Insecta; order Diptera; family Dolichopodidae; genus Argyra; species Argyra leucocephala. Next base: position 151,322,587 of record OZ012680.1, read on the forward strand.
TTCCTATAATATTGACCACTGATCCACAAAAACTCTATCCAACAAATACTCATAAACAGATAAATATATATATATATATATATATATATACATAAATAAATATCAATGTATAATAAATTTTTACTAATATATTTTTTACTTTACAGTCTTGAAAAACTTCTAATTGAAAGTATAAAACTACCTCGAACGGAATTTTTTATTGATGCATCCCACGAATTATCCTTTTTTATTTGGCAAAATATCAAAATTGAAAATAATAAATGGAAAATTTCATCTTTAACTATATTAAATGAAAACCAACTTAAAAATTCTACAACAATAGTTACAACAATTGAAGATGATTCTTTACAACTAACTGATGATCACAATATAACTTCCGATAAAATTTCAAGAATGTACACACAATCAGAATATTCAGAATACAATAGAATTAAAAATACCAGTAGTGCCAAAAGTAGAACACAGCAGCAGCATCTTATTGTTGATAAAAACAGTAAAAGAAAATATTCAGCTAATAAAAATGAGAATATTCTTACTATTGAAAATAATAAACAAACGGATATAAAAAATAAGAATAAAACAAAAAATAATAATAAAAATATAAAACTCAAACACAATAAGGATATCATTGATGATACTAGTACCAGTATGAAAAATACGAATCGTAATAATAGTAGTAGAAATAGTAATACTAGTAGGAATAATAATCATATAAAAAAAAATAACAGCAACAATGATAATAATAAAAATAATAATAGAACAAGAAAAGATCTAGACAACAATATAAAAAAGCATCTTCTTCTTGTCAATGCATCATCATATTTTTGTACTGAAAAAGGAAATAATTGTGCCATTTATCCTAGAAGAAGAACACAAGGAAGCAATACACTTTGTGTAGGTGGTTGTTTCTTTGTTTTGGTTTCTTTTTTTTTTTTTGTTTTCTTTTTTATAATAAAGTAATATTTTATATAAAAGAAAAATATACAAATCCATAAGTGAAACACAGAATAAAAATAAAAACGTAAATTAAAGTGGTTTTTAAGGAAAATTAATACCAATAATTGAAAGCAAAAAAAATTACAGAAGAACTAAATTAAAATTTAACTAGTTCAATAATTTAAAAAAAAAATCATCAATTAAAAAAAAAAAAATTAAATTAAAAAAAATGTTTCTTAATCATTGCCAGCAACGTATATGAACATTGGATACTGTAGTGAAATTTATTTCTGAATATGAAAATATTTCAAATGTGAAAAACAAAAAAACTAAAATAATTTGGTTGTATAACTAAACCTTGTCAAATACAGCACGTACTTTTTCAGAGACTCTTAAAAAACAATCATAGCTTAAATTTTTTTTTTAATTCACAGAAAAGAACATAATATAAGAAAAAAATGTCCACCTATTTCTAGGTCGAAAACAACATTTTGTAGTTGGATTTTTGATTTAACATTTCTAATTTTATTATTTTCATAATTCTTCTAAAATTTAGTAATACATTTTATTCATTTTCGAACCCTAGAACAAACGTTGATAACGCATTTGAATTATTAGTTTTAAATAACTGGATATTTTTATCCTATTTCATCTGGCTGATAATTAAAATCCAAAATAAATTAAGATATATCTTGGTATAATAAACAAAATTTTAAGGTTGCAAAATCTCCATCAAAAGGGATAAGGACGAGAAAGTGAAGATTGATTTGTCAAACGCTAAGGAATAAATTGACGCGAAATCTATAAAAAAAAAAAACGTTTGATTGTAAAATCAACAAAAAAAATCACCCTAAGAACTGTTGAAGACGAACGATAAATCCGAAAGTTTTCAATAGTAGAAGAACATAAAGAGAAAACAGTCGTTGTACAAGATTGACGTTGGTAACGGTTGTATGGTTGTACAAATAAACCGCTGGAAGACGGTTTACGATTGTTGGAAGGATTTCGATAATTTTTTTTAAAAATTAGTCGTACATAAAAGATAAAAAAAATCTTATTTGTAAAATAAAACTACCATTCAAAAATATCCATATTAAGAGGAAAGAAGAATCTTATCTTAAAAACTCTACTATACAAAGTCACTTAAATATATCACAAAATCTCAATTACCGATTTACTAAGTATATTGAAAAACTTCAATTAGCAATATACTTAAGAGACACATAATTCTAAGAAATTTTCAAAATAAACAATCCATTCTACAATAATTTCGCAAAAGCATTGATATACTCGTTATAAATTCTATTAGAGTAAACAATAAAATAATCCACAATAATATTATCCAATAATTCATTAAAGCAAAGGAATTTTTATTATATTTTAATTAATTAAAATCAAATTTTTTTCATTAATAGTTTTATTGCAAATATTGATATTTTGGAAGTTTGCAGTCATTACAATTGTAACTTTACATAAAAATATAACTATATATATTTATATGAGAAGTCGTTCATAGCCATAAAAAACTAATTTCCTTAATTTTATATTAATATGTATGTATATGTGAATTTCTTATGTTCGATTTTAGTTCACGAAACAGAAACACGAATAATGGTCAATTACAACAACAAGAATTTAAGAATTACATAACATAGCATTAATATAATGTAGTTTTTTAATATTTTTTCTTTCAATTTTTACTAATTTTCTTTTACTTATTTTCATTACATATATTTTCATTTTGAAAACATCCTCCTAAAGGATAATATACATTATATTTTTATGAAGTCATCTGTTTTTATTTTTTAACTTTTATATTTCAAATTTATTTTTTTTTTATCATTTGTTGTTCTTTCTTTTTTATACATACTATACGACGAAAATATCCTGTTTTGAAAGAAAGCATGTTCATTTATTGGTAACTTAAAAAAAAAAATACAAGAAACATAAAATATAAAAGAAGAAAAATATTAAAATTACAAAATATATAAGATATTATAGAATAGAAACAGTTCCCGAAGGAGTATTCAAGTCCTGTACACATTTAGTTTTTTTTTTTTTTTAATAAGAAGTCAAAAAGTAAAAGATAAGATGCCATTCTGATTGCAATTGAAGTCAAATATAAAGACGCCAAATAAACATTTGCATAATATAAGCTTATTTTCGATTCTGTTTTTTTTTTATTTATTTTTATTAATTCTTGTTGTTATAACCAACATTTCATACATATTTGAAAATTCAAAGCTTGCTTGCGGAAATACGTGTGCATTATTCGTTTGCAATTTTTGATTTTTTTTACAATAACAAAGTTACATAATGAAGAACAGAGGTGAGGAATTATCTTTTGGCTCATTTGTAATATAAAAATGATTTTGAAAAAGTTATTGAAAGTCAATAAAGTCAATAAAGTTTCATAAATAATCGTATTAGCTATTTGTATTATTAGCTAAATTTTTGTTAATGCAGTTAAAAAACGGATATTTGACCGAAAGCCTTTTTACATAATATCATATTTCAAAAACATTTTTTTCACAAAACTTACTAATGGGACGGCTTCGCAATAAACCGAACAACAAAATATTTGACAAAAAAATTTAAATTCTATATTTATAAAAAAGTTAGTTACTACTACTACAATAGATATAGTTTTCTCATTTAAATTAGAAAATATATCAATAGAAAATGTAGATGGAAGTGTGGTAAAATTTAATCGTTACATATATCCAAATATATTATTAACATGAAGACATTTAAAATATTCATGTGGTGGCCCTTGTAAAGAATAATTTAGCGACTTCTGCTTGTTTGATTCTAATATATAAGGAAAATTTTACTTAAGGGAAATAATACTAAGGGATATTGGGAAAAGTTTTGTTATGCTATATTTTGAAATAATGCAAAGCAATACAAAACTACTTTTTTATTTGGTAAATACTCAATTCAATGATTGGAGTGAAAATCCATTATTTAAAGTTTCTTTAAAGTCCTTTTTTTTCTTTATTCAGTGATCACTAAATTGTAATTATAAAGATATAATGTGGCTATATATAAGCTTTTTCTAAAATTACATATTAAATTTTCACATACATAATTTATGATGAACTGAATTTTTTTTATTATTCATATATGTACATCAATTAAATTATACAAATAATATAAATAAATCTTAAAGAATTTAATTAAATTCAAAAAATTATAATCAAAAAAATAGTACACAAATAAAAAAAACAATATGTGTTTTTAAAATAATAATTAAATTAAACTGTAAATAGATATAAAAACAAAACTTATTTTTATAAATTTCAGAATCCTATTAATCCAAAAACAATTTACTTTGCAATTAAAACTTGTGAAAAATTTCATAAAGAAAGAATTCCAATGATTGAAGCTACATGGGGTCGATATACACCAATCAAAAGATATTTTAGTGATGTCAGAGGTAAAATCTTTGAAATATAATTTAGTTTGTTTTTAATTTGGATTCTCCAATAATTTTTTTTATACATATGTACATATATATACATGCGTATGTATTTATTATTTATCTGTTACTTGCAGATATTTTTATACCAACAATCGCAACGGGAGTTCTAAATACTGAATCAGGACATTGTACAAAAGCTTTAGAAATATTAAAAATAGCTCTAAATGAAATAGACGTAATGAATAGAGACAATGATTTTAAAATTAAATGGCTTGTATTGTCAGATGATGATACTTTATTAAGGTAAACAATAATAATATTTAATTTTCATATTAAAAATATAAATATTTAAATGAATTTTATATATTTATCTTATATAGCATCTCCTCTATCTGTGATATACTAGGATGTTTTAATCCTTCGCGATTCATTTATATAGGTGAACGTTATGGTTATAGATTACATGCTAAAGATGGTTTTAATTATATAACAGGTGGTGGTGGAATAGGTTTTAGTTTATCAACTGTTCGTAAAATTATTAAAACGTGTACATGCCCACAAGATTCATCACCGGATGATATGATCATTGGAACATGTCTAAGAAGTCTTGGAATAATTCCTATACATTCATCACGATTTCATCAGGTAAATGTTTTATAAATTAATTATATCAAACATTTTTGTATACATATTTATATATTTTATCTATCTTTGTATAATTTATAATTCTCATTTTGCATAGGCAAGACCAAATGACTACCCACTTGAAAGTTTACAAATAGAGAAACCAGTTTCTTTTCACAAATTTTGGCAAATTGATCCTTTATATGTGTATAAGACGTTTCTAAACGGTAACTTAGATGAAAGATTACCAGAAATATACAAATATAACTTAATTGAACAAAGAATATCCAATTCTGTAGAAAATAATATTATTAAAAACTGTGATGATTTTCTTGATTGCAATCAAATCTCAATTAAATTTAGTAAAATTCAACCAAAAATAAGAAATGAAAACTTAGAGCATAGAAGAAAATTACAAGCATTTTCCAAGTCAACAACAACTTTAATACCAAAATCAAAATTATTTCAGCATATCGATCTTTAATGCAAATAAATATTCAAAAAAAAAATTGTTGTTTTTATTAATTTTCAAATCAATACAAAAATTTTAATTTTAATTTAGAAATTTAAATTTTAACATTTTTATTTTCTGCTTAAATTTTACTATTTTTTTTTTTATTCAAAAATAATTTGATTAAAAAATAAATTCGCCATTTGCATTAGTTTTTAAGATGTTTTAGGTTTGTATCTATTAACTCATATATTCTTAAAAAAAAAAAAACTAAACAAAAAACAGTATAATTTAAGCAATTGTATTAAATCAAAAAGAATTTTATATTAAATCAAAAAGAAGGAAAGATGTCCCTGAATCTGAATTAGTCTTTATAAAAGGTTATAGGAATTGTTTTAAATTAACAGAATATTGTTTGACAGTTTAGGGCTTCATGAAGCCCAAAAAGAAACTTCTAAATGCATTTCTAGACTCCAATTCCAAAGCCTAGAATGGTACTATAACAAATACTATGGAATAATAGCTTTAAAAACCCATTATGTTTTTTGTCATTTCTTATATTGTTGTGGTTTAAAAAATTTTAAATCGTTGAGACTCTATATAGATACTAAAGGACTAAAAATGGAATCTGCCTCTTTTCGAATACACTATTGTTCATTTTAACAATCTCTATCACTCCCTAATCCATATTACTCAGTGTAACAAATATCAATGAATAGTGAATAAAATGGATACAAGTTGTTTCATTTAAAAAAAAATATTTAACTCTATATTCACTTCACTAAAGATATTTAAAAAAATAACAAGAGCATTATTTACATAATATTATATATTTTGGACAATCAGACCAATCAGAACAGTAAAAATACTGAACACAAAACAAATATTTTTTTCTCTAATCGATCTAAATAGAACTAGAACAATTGTTGAAAATAGTCGAATATTTTCCTTTTAATTCTTACTAAATATGCTTATCACACAGGTACGCGTATATTTCATCTACTACTTGCAGACTTCTTGAGTGTTTTGTACTCGTACAAGATACAAGATATCTTGTGTCTTTACCGGACCTCTAGTAATTTAACCTTTTGCAGAATACGTATTATATCTGCACTGTATGATAAGGAAAGAATATTTAGTAAAATATAAAGAAAAATATATATATATATATGTACAATATACATATACAAATTTTACTCTAAGTTAAAGAATAAATTTTTCTAAAAATGAGCTAGAACAGTTTACTGAACATTAACAAACCTATTATATATATTATTCTGTTTTGATTTTAACTGTTATTTCTTTTTACTTTTATTTCCATCTACTACACTTTTCTACAGTTAACTATAACGAAAGTAAAAAATTTAAACTTTGCAATTTTGTATTTTGCTTTTGTTTCAGTACAATTTTGTTTGTTTTTTGTAATCCTACAAAAATAAATAGTACTTGACAGTCACTCTTTTGGTGGTCACAGTAACTAAAAAGCCGAAATAGCGTCATCATTCAAGTCAGACAATTCAATTCATTAATTTGTTTAATTTTCAGTTCATTATATCTAATTATTCCGCTGTTGAATTTTATATAAAAGAAGATATCAAAAATTAAAAAAGGTAAATATGAAATAATCATTTAATATATTTTTAAAATAAGTTTAAATGATATAAACATAATTAACGTTAAGTGTAGTAATAAGAAGAAGTTAAAAATGAATAAAGGAATTTAGTAAGAGAACAAAAGCCGCCATTAAATTTTTAGCGTCTCGTTTTTAAGACCAAATTTTAATAAACAAAATCTTAATTCATATTTTATTAAATAATTATATTAATTAACTATATAATTAAACAATTTTATACTTTTTCTTAAAGTAAGAAAAGTTTTAATATTAAAAATTTATAATATTTTTCTCGGCACTAACACAATGAATTTGTTAGTTTTTTTTTTAGAAGGTGGGAAATTAAGAGGTACATTTTTTCATTTTTATTTTGTATATAATTATACATAATCGATTTATGTATCTGTATAAAGTTGATTCATTACATTAAAAAAAAAAAAACAAAAAGCATAGTAATAAATATTTGGTAGATACTCAAGTTATTTTCCTTTTGTTACAACACAAGTATAAGCATCAAATTCAAGAGGTTAAAGACAGTCTAAATCGACAATATAAAATAGATTGAAGTATTGTACCTTAATGAAACAAGTTTTCTATTAATTTGTTTTGTTTTTTTTTTTTTGCATTGAAAAAAAAACTTTCTTGTTGCCGTCATAAGAATATTAGGATGTCTTTTTGTTTATCAAATTAGGAAATTTTAACAATCAACAATTTTACAATTTTATGAACAGTAACATGTCTGCCAAACGTAAATCTGACGTTAATGATGTTAATAACGGTAAACGTAATCGAAAATCTAAGGATGATGATGAAGAGAGCGATCGTTCCGAAAATGGCAATTCACATATTGAAGTTTTAATACCTTCAGAAGACTTAGATTCTACCTCAACATTGCCTGAAGATTTGCTAAAAACATATGAAAAAGGTTCTGGACAACTTTTGATTGCCGGTATGGTTACTTGGGATTTGGTTGGAAAAAGAGATGCGAAAAAAGTAGCCAAAGTTCGACCAAACTTATACACCTTCAATAGATTTACAGATGCAAAAGTAATTTTTTGTAAAAAAAAAAATTATTTTTGATTTAAAATAAAATAATTTTATTTTAGTACAAATATATTGCTAGTGGATGTTCAGCTGCCCATAATATTGTTGTGAACATGGAAGGACAAGCTCTAACTTTCGGCCGTAATCCATTTGGTCAATTAGGTCAACCAGAATTAAGGTGTTATGAAAAACCAACATTGGTACCAGGACTTGAAAATTTAAATGTCATACAAGCAGCAGGTGGTCGAAATCACACATTATTTCTTACAGATAGTGGAGCAGTTTATGCTTGTGGTGATAACAAAAGTGGACAGTGCGGTATTGGTAGCTCACAAACTGTTGTTCAAAGCGCTACTAAAATAAATTATCGAGGACCACCAATAGTACGTGTTAGCTGTGGTTCTGACTTTTCAGCAATATTGGACATTAAAGGTAATTTATATACTTTTGGGTTACCAGAATATGGTCAATTGGGTCACAATACCGATGGAAAATATTTTGTGACTGCGAATAAACTTACATTCCATTTTGAAACATCTCCAAAAAAAGTTCTTCTATACATTGAAAAAACAAAAGAAGGGCATATTACTCCAGTTGAAAATGTATCTATTGTTGATTTTGCTTGTGGTAGCAATCATACGGTAATTAATACAAAATTTACTTAAATTTAAAATCGTTAAATAAGTATTTTTAGATTGCCATTGATTCGAAAAAACGTGTTTACAGTTGGGGATTTGGTGGGTTTGGAAGATTAGGACATGCGGAGCAAAAGGATGAGATGGTTCCAAGGTAAAATTATATAGGGAAAAAACAAGTTTGACTTACTTTTTGGTTATAATATGTTCTATTGCAGATTGATTAAAATGTTTGACAGTCAAGGACGTGGAGTCACTAAAGTATTTTGTGGTTCATCATACAGTCTTGCTATTACCGATATAGGTCAACTTTATTTATTTGGACAAAATAAAAAGACTGGCGAGGCTAATATGTACCCAAAACCAGTTCAAGATTTAGCTGGTTGGAATATAACAGATATTGGATGTTCATACACATCAATTGTTATTTCGGCTGATGATACATTAATTTCATGGGGTGCATCACCAACATATGGAGAATTAGGACTTGGAGATATGCAAAAATCATCAACTACACCTAAAGAAGTAACAAAATGTGAAGGAATGAAAATACCTCAAGTTACTATGGGCCAATCACATTCTTTACTTCTTATTGATACTTCTGATGAGAAAACAAAGGAGAAGTATGAAAAATTCGTTGAATTTGATCCCGATGATTAAACTCAAAAACACTTCTCCATAATGCTCCATTTATAAAAACACTTAAGAATAAAAAAAAAAAAAAAAAAAGTTCCATTTTATAATATTTAAAATCCATACAAATACATTTATACATACATAAATCACGATATTGGGAAAGCGTTAAAGTTATCTAATATTATTTTAAAATAAAACAGATAATCGACAGAATATTTACATATGAATAACTTCCTTTTTTTTTATATAGAAAACAATATGTTGAAATTTTATAGAAATAGAAATATAAGAAAAAATAGTACACGATATTTTATAAGTTCTAGAAAATAATTAAAAAAAAACAAAAATTTGAGTTTTTATATTAGGTACACATTACTTTTAACTTGAATTTTAACAGTCTGTATTTTCATTATGTGTTAATTTATTTTTTATCTTCAGCCATTAGGCAGTGAGTACATGATTTTATAAGATAATTTACAACTATTAATTTAAGTTAATTTTTTTCTTAAATTTTTTTTTATGAATATATTTTAGTGCCCTTTATATTTTTGAATGTTTTTGTTTTAATTTTTTTTTTTTTTCAGGGAAAGGTTTTGAGTAAAAAAAAATTTTGTACATATTTTAATAATTTATTAAACTAAAAATTATCAACATTTATAATAATCTCAATAGATTTTTTAAAAAACTTTTCTTTGCACCTGGAATATTCATATGCAAAGCATTCCAATCAGTAACATTTATATGAATAACATTAAATCCCAACATTTCAAGATGGCGAATTCGCATATGCTCAAATCCTTTGATATTATCATTCTCATTTTTACAGTAAGCATTTTGTTTCAGTAATAAAATAGCAAATGTGGAAAAATTATCTAAATGAGAATACTTCGAATTTAATAAATTTTGACTGTAATCTAAATAAACTACAAAATCAATTACATAGCCGTATGGTGTAGATTGATTCGGCAAAATATGACTTTTATCTTTAACTACGGTTAAAAGTACATTTTCAATTTCTGTTGATAGCTTAGATCGTATAATTGGTTTTTTACTCATTTGAGCTTCAATATAATTTTGTTGGAACCATGGTAATTGAATTTCTGGATAATCTAAGCAAACAGCTCTATTTAATTGCATCACTAGGCTCAATATACGATTTGGATAAGTTTGTTTTGAATAACATAATTCAATTTCATCTTGAATTCTTTTGATAAATTCAGGCGTGAAAATTTTTTTAACCAGTTCGTTTGGTAACGCCCTATAAAAGCAAAGAGCTAAACTTCCGCGAACAATTGCCATTGTAGTCATATAACTAAAATCTCGTTTTATAATTTCTCCTAACCAATAAAGAATTTCTTCGTTTTCAGGAATATATGATAAAGTATATGCAGTATGTAAAATTTTCTCTACTGTATCACCCAAAACATAATTCCGGTTTTTATGAATATAATTGAAGCTGTGTGTTATGATATCAGAAACTAAATAGTTAGATGCTAATAGATTAAACGCCACTTCACGAATAGATCGTGAATTGATGTCTAAATGTGGTTTTTTGTATAGTTCTGCTACTTTAACAAACAAGTCAGATGTGGTTTGTACTGAAAGTATAAAATGTTATAAATTCTCTAAAAATAAAAATTAATTCTTTGCTTTATTACCTTTTATATTGGTAAGCGTTTTTACTATAGAATTAAGTTTTGCTAAATCAACATTTTCGATTTCTAAATATTTCATAATGCAATCAGTCACTATACTTTCAATTTTGTGAATTTTTGAAATAGTTTCTCTCTTCATCTTACTTCTGAATCTTAGTTCTAACGCAATTTGTAAACCTTTCGAAAATCGTAAGCAATCAAAATTATCAAATTTGTTTTTCATTTGTTCCATTTTTGTTATTATTATATCAGGTATAACAGCAACACCTTTTTCATTTTTAATACCATATGCAATTATAAAACTAGCTAGCCATGAAAATATTTCAGGTTGTTCATTTTCTTCATTTTTAGTTAAACTTTCTAAAGCTAATTTGCTTAAAACATGTTCAAATTCTAAATGACGAAATGTTCCTCCTAAATTATTATTAAAAAACATGTAACAAAAACAATGCCTTATTAATCTAATTTCATTACGTTCCTCAACATTTGCCTTTATTTCTTTTAAAACTCTATTCCAATACAAAGTACATAACTTTATATCAGAGATTTTTAAAGATCTCAATAATTTATAGTGTGGTGGTAACATTTTAGACATCGTTATTTGTGGTATATCATTCTCTAATATTTCTTTAGCTTTATATATCAAATTTTTTCTATCAGTTTGATCAAAATTTGCAATAGAAGAAAGTAATTCAACAGTTGGATTACATTCGTACATTTTTTTAGAAGTATTTAAAAGCTTTGGTAATATTTCAGCAGGTTCTAGAATATTTTGAAATAATTTAAAGGTAATCTCAAGTTCTTTTAAATCGATTGTTTCAATATTATTTGATATAAGGATTAATAACTGTCGATTTATACTGGAAGTTTTATTTGACCATTTAGGAAATGATAAAAATTTTGCAAATTTTACGAAATACTTAACAGAACTATTTTTGAATTCATCTTTTAACAACAAGCAATCAATTTTTTCCTTATATTTTTCAAAATCATCATGACTAACAAATGGAATAATATTGTGAAGGCAAGTAGTGATATAATATAAGCCTTCAGCATCATTACAGTATTCTAGATTCTTTAATGTATGAAAAAGAATTCTTTTGTAAACAGGAGCTTCGGTAAATTCATTTATTTGAGTGGTCATATAAGAAATTTTTGATAATGTTGAAAAATGTATATCGTCTTCAGCTTTAAAAAATTAAATGTTAATGTATATTTTTAAAAAAAAATAAATAAAATACCATTTAAAAAAGCGTCGCATTTGAGCAGCAATTTTTTATTATGCAAATTGTCATTTATTCCAAGTTTTGAAAGATACCATAAACAATTAGTAACCTCATCTGTATTCATTTCTTTAATAAATTTATCCATATATTTTATAATTGTATTTAGCTTATCAACTGATTCAAATTTTTGAGTGGGAAAGGCTTGGTAATACAAATAAATTTTCTGCAATGCTTGTGTAATCGTTTGAGCATTATATTGATCTTTAAAATTTTCAAAATGTTTAAAAATCTAAAAAGAAAACTGCATTATTCTTTTTCTTTCAAAAGAGAAAATTCTAACCTCATTAACATGAACTAAAGACTTCATAGAGATTAAAGTTTGATCTTTTGTTACAGGATAAAAATCTTTTTCAATAAATTTTTTTATAATAAGTTCATCAATTAGACCATAATCTTCAATTCCTTCAAATAATAAATTTTTATCATCGGAACAAAATTGCCTATATAGAATAGGTTCAACATTTTCTATTTTAGAAATAGATAATTTTGTCAAATTCAAAACTATTTCAGGTAAACCGGTATAATTTCTTATATGATTTTGTAATGTTCTTGTTACAGAATTATAAACTGACCATGTTGTATTTTTGCAAAATCTTCCTAACAACATTTTTAATTAATAACACTATTAATAATAAAATTAAAAATTTTCATCTACAAAACTGTGAAATAAGAAATAACCTATAACAATTAATAAAAATAAACAAATATATTTCAAAATCATCTGGTATTGTCTTGTCGGTATTCTAAATTCTTTCAGAGAAGGTTATGATTCAATACTCGAAAGTAATTAAGTTAAAGAAGTGACATCTGACGATGAAATTGATATAAATAACCGTAATTTTTATTTAACTAAAAGTAGTTTTACGAAAGTTTGAACACAACTGGTTTGATTAAATAATGAAAGTTTTAAATTTTGGTTTTATAGTCGTTCATTAATTTTTTGTTTCAATTAAACAAACTTTTATATATAATTTTTTATATACAAAGCCAAATATATATAAATATATTTAATGTCTCAACTTCAATGCTAATACTAGAAAAGGGCCAAAAATTTTATTACATATGCAAGAGAAATAAAAATTAAATTTAATTAAATTTTATATGGTAATAAAATTTCGGCTAATAGCTAGTATTCTAACAACTAAAGAAAGATTATGGATAGCCTGTCGTAATGCTATAATATATATATACACATATACATACATATTACCTAATAAGTTTTCTATCTCATCATCACATTTGGCTTAATCCCATTTTGTAAAGGGACACTTCAATTGACCAATTGCCAGAGACATTCAGCAAAAAATATTTTTAAAATTTCATTCAAAGTAAAAACATTTCATTATACATGAAGGTAGGTATCTATCTTTGAACCCTACCTACCTAATAATTCTTTTTTTTATTTTTGTACATAGGTACATAATGTACCTAGTATGTACATATTGTGTAAAATATATTTTTATTTAGTAAGATTAAGGTACCTATGTACTAATGAGTTTGAATTAACAATAAATAAATGAATGACATTAAAAAAAAAAAATTATTTGGCATGATGAAGAAGACGCGCAATTTTAATTTTGACGAAATCAATTAATTTTTAACATATTATTATGTTATTATGTTTGTAAAAACTTTAAGCCTAATATCCGTTTATTAAATTAAATTTGCCACTAGTTTCCATAAACCAATTTGTTATATTATAATATGTAAGAACTTATATTCAAAAATACGTAATCTATATGAAATACCAATAAGATTATCTTTCCCGTATAGAAATTTTCATTTGTTCTTAAATAAAAAGTTAAATCGCTTCAAATTAAATAGTTTCAAAATAATGTTTAATCACCTTCTTAAACACTTAGGTACATATGTACATTCATTCATTCAGTAGGTAGGTACAATTTTATTTTGCGTTTGTTCTCCTATTTCATAACAAAGGGGGAAGTTTTAATAGGAATTTTGTAAGTTAAGTAAAAATCACCTTAAAACGTAGAAAAATTTATTTATATGATTGACAGATTGACCCAAAAAAATTAAAACTATTAAAAATTATGTAAATTGTATTGACCATGTAATCAAAGATGCACATATAATAAAATAAATTTTTAATAATAAATATTAGGTACATATTATTATATGTATTAAAATAAATTAAATAAATTAAACAGTTTTGAATTATCTAAGAATTTATTTTAACTAAACTAATCAGTCAATAACAGTTTGAAAAATCAGTTGATTACCTAGTTAAATTTTTACGTTTAATAACTGTCTTTTTTATTTTATGTGATTATATAAGTATACATATTATAAAATGAGATATAAATTTGATCAGGGAAACTTTAAAATCGATTTTTTTAATGGCGACTATTAGACTACATTTCAAATATATACATATATTTATAGCAAATAAATATGTGGTGTAAAATAAATGTACTTCAAATTACAAAGTAGCTATAATTATGTATACAAAAACTAATGCTTATGTTTAGTACAACATTAAAAATTTACCTTTCAGGCGAAAACATAGAATTGTTTCAATTCAAACAATAAGGCATAGGTACATCGTACAAATGTACATACATATTAATACTTAATACTATTAGGTATACATGCTTACTTTATTATATACATAAAGAGTGATTTTTTAATTTTTACAAACTTATGTCCTTTCAACAACTTTAAAAGTGAAAGAATAAAAAATATCTATAGAAATATTTTTCAATTGAAAATATACAAATATGCATATAACTATTTTCATGGCATTTTCAATTTATATACATATACCTTAATTTTAAAATGGTCGATTTACGGTCACAAAACAATCTTAAAAAAGATGAATTTTTTATATACGTATAAATACTATTAATTCGATGTAAATTATATTATGTATGAGTATGTACATATTTTATATTTGAAAAAGATATATGGTATACGTATACAGTATACTTATCATAAATGTTTAAAATAAATAATATATAAATATATTATATAAGGTTTCTTTCCAAATTTACCCTTCATTATCTTTACAAACACAGCCATATTTCCATCAAGCGAAAAAGCATGTGTATGGATTAAAAACAACTATGTTAATTATACATTGCTTATCCTTCCACTTTACCTATAGTGAAAATTTATTGAATGACTCACTTAGTTTTTTGTATTGGAAAAGTGAGAATTTCAGTCAGAAATTACAGTTTATCAGCTGTAAAAACTACCCTTTATAAAAAATAAAAAAGTAATTAAATATATTTATAAACAAAAATACAGATACCTACCTATACGTAAAAATATTATTTATGGAAAGCAAGAAGTCTAATAACAAGGCAATTAAAATATGTACATACAATACACATTATACTTTTATAAGTATATATATGTATATGTGTATAATAAATTTGCCATAAAAAGAATTTTCATATTGGAAAATATTTTTAATATTTTTTCAATATTTTTTAAAGTTAATATATTTAACTCAATAATTAAGTAAATTCAAGGAGCAAAAAGAACTTAGCATATGTGTATAAATTGATAAATTGAAAGAACTGTAAACCAAATTGAGTTTTTTTAAAAAATAAACAAATAATTCGCGAATGAAAATAATTCACTATCTACCTATTCTCTTTTTGAGATATGTGTTATGTACTTGCATTACATATGTACTTATATAAATCATAACAATAAATATAATAGAAATTAACAAATAAGAGTGCAATATTTAAAAAAATAACAAAAAAATCGGAAATGATAAAAAATTTGAAAAAGAAAGAAAAAAAAACACGTGTAGAGCAGGGCAATAAACAAATTATCACTTATACAAAACATAAACCAATAGATAATTGATTTTTTCAAACGAAAATTAATCAATAAATAGCCAAATCATCCATCTCTATTAAAATATAATTAATTTAAAAACTACTAGATATCATAAATCAATAAAATTCCATACTAATCTTCCATCAAATTTCCCATTCTTATCAATGGCTGTTGTTCTTGAATATGTTGTTTTGTTGTAATTGGTTATTACTTTTTGTTTTTTCTTGTTTATGGTTTTCAATTTTTGCTTTCTTTTCTACCTATTTGTCATGCTTAATAGTTTTTTTTTTTTCAATTTATTGCAACCAATTTTATTGTCTTTTAATTTTTTTTTAATGTACTAAAAACTGTTGAATGTAGGTAAGGGCTGTTTTTGGCTCACTGTATTTTAAACTAGAGTGTATGATATACAATATTAAATCCTTTTCAGTGTCATTATTTTATATAATGTTCTTTCATGTTCAAAATCAAAATTAATTTTTGTAACATTCGTGGCTTATCAACAAATTTCCATGATGTCGAACCTCATCTACGTGCTGAAAATCCAGCAAAAAATCGATATTGAAAAGCACATTATTCGTTTCTGTTTTTTATGCACATCACTTCAAATAAGTTGGCCTGACACTATTGTGGAATTAGATAACCTGTCTAACACAATCATCCAGAATCTGAAATTGTATCAACTGGCTCAAATATTTTAATCGCAATACTACCGAAGGTACGTAAGTTAAGCTTTTTTTAAGTAGTGAGTAACAACATGTGCTTATCCCTATACACCGTATAAATATCACAGTATTTTGAATAATTCAATCTTTAGTCGAAACCATTACAAATCCATCTAGTCGTCTCGGTTTTACTCTGTTTAGCTCTGACCATAAATTCATAGTTTTTCCATTTCGGAAAAGTGTCATCAATAATCATATATGATGGCAATCTCAATACATAAGTATGTATATGCATATGAATATATAGCTTTCCAATTTGCAAAAAAATAAATAAAATGAAATAATAAACCCGTTTTCATGACTCAGAATTTTATTTAATACCGAAATGGTAGACTTTTCATATCCTTTTTTCGTTTTGTTTTTGTGTTTTGCATGTTACAAAAAATATACAAAAAAATTGAAAAATAAAAGTCGAAGAGACAATACGATATCACATATTACTATTTATTTTCCGAAATAAAAAAAAAATTAATTCTTCGCAGTTTTTCAATTCTCCAAACATTTTTTTCCTTTTTAATTACGAAATACGAATTTAAGTGTAAATAAATAATGCACATATAATATATTATATGTATATGCAATATTTATTGTTATGTATATGTACATGTGAATGTATATGCAAACTTAAAACATAAATGTACATAAAGGACAACATTTTACTGCATTCATTTATGCAACTAATCGACTTTTACGTCATCCTTTAACTTACATGTTATG
The DNA here is from genome assembly GCA_963942445.1 of Argyra leucocephala. Lineage (NCBI taxonomy): Eukaryota > Metazoa > Arthropoda > Insecta > Diptera > Dolichopodidae > Argyra > Argyra leucocephala. The sequence goes on from OZ012680.1 coordinate 151,340,145, forward strand.
AGTATACATAAAACAAATTTACTGAACTGAACTTTTTGAAAGTTCTTTTAAAAAAAATAAAAAACAGTTATTTTTTAAAAGAAAGGGTATACGAGCCTGCGTAATAATTCCATCTATATATTATTATTGTATTTGTGTAAATGTTACGATAATTCGCATTTCAACAATAATCAAAAATACAAAATTTTCATATCGTTGAAATATTCATAGATGTATTTATTATACGAGCACAAATATATTCTATTCCTACTACATATATTTATTCTATTCCTTTTAACACTTGTTACAAGAAGTATTTATCCCTATGGAGAACTTTTTTTTTGTTTTTCTTGTCTCCCCTTTTCATTTCTGGTTCGTAAAGATTTTCTTCAATTTCATTTAATTAAACATATACATATGTACCTATATATTTTTATTTTTTGATATTTTATATACATATATTTGCAAAGAAAATTTTGACATGACTTCAGGAATTGGTTTGAATTTATACAAAAGTCTCCAAATTAATTTTAATACCGTAAAATCTTTTTTTTTAAATTGTTGAACTATGTATCGTCCAAAGCTAACGAAATATACATTAACTAATTCGTTTAGTTTGTCGTCGTTTGTTGAAGTTATAGCAAGTTGCAAAAAAAAATATTAAAAAAATAAATCGAAGAGAAAATTGTGTTAGTGATTTTAACTGTGAGTTCTAAGCTTTCAAATAAAAAAAAAAACCTTTATGAGTCTTTAAATAATTCTTTTAAATAATTTTTTTTTCACAGTTTCACAATTTGTTAACGATAATTAGCTAGCTCATTAGATATTATATTTATTTTTATTTTTTCACACTCTACTCAAATTTTTGTGAATTTTTTGTGAATTTTTTTCTGTGCCCCACCCCATACTTCTCTTCTGACATGTTCAACTACTAACCAAACGTCTGTAGAAAAGAAAAATCGATCTATAATTGCATATCCTAGTTCTACAGATATTATTAAAATAAAAAATAAAAATTATTGCAAAAGGAAATTTATTGTTTTTGAAAAATTACTTTATAAATATTTTAATAAATTATATTAAAATTTATAAAAGTAAATTAAAACAAAACAAAAAAAATAATAGAAAAAATAGAAGAAAGATATTTAAAATATATTTTTATATAAAAGTGAAGAATTATTAAATTAAATAACAAAAAAAATTGTATAGTAAATATTAATTTAAAACTAAGCAGCCTTACAAAAAAGAAATATATATTTAATAATATTTGATAGAAATATTAAGATATTTAAAAAATTTCGGCTTTTCGAAACAAATAATTAAAAAAAAAAAAAAACAAAAAAAAATATTTTAACAGAAAAATTTAAGCAAGGACACCTCAATCAAATCAATCAATCATGCTTATAACTTTAGTAAAGGAATCTGTAATGCAGTGCTTCTGTCATTCGTGTCAGGCACCATCTTTATCTGCCGGTAAGTTTTTATTTTTCCTTTTTTTTATTTATTTATATGTATGTACATATGTATAACAAGATATGATTATGAATTTCATTTATTTGTATTTAGTTAGTTGTAAAATTATTTTACAAGTTATTATACTCGATTATATTACGTTTTAATAAAATTTTTAATATACTATAATATACACACATACCTATATATTTGAAAATGATTTTGTATATTCAATGAACCTCTTACTTTTATATAAGAAAATTTCAAAAGTTTTATAAAGGATATTGAGCCAAATAGTACAAATAAAACAAAATATATGAATCATATGAAAAATTATTCTTTCAATCATGACCTGAAATTTTTTGCATATAAAAATGTATATATGTAATTAGAAATTATTGTTGTTTGAGATATGAACACCATACTCGTATGTCATTTATGGAAGAAAAAAAAATATTTTTTTTTAATAATTCTGTTTTTATTCTTTTTAAGTCATTTTGTTAGCATAGGGCATAGAAAACATAGATCAGATTCATTCAGATTGTGGTTCAAAATAAGTTGTACTTTTTAAACATTTAGTTTTTTTTAGGAAGTTTAGTTTTTTCTACTGTTAATATTTTAATATAGCATTATTCAATCCTCCTCACATCTAGGACAATAGATACAATTATTCATTCTCTTTTTTCATATTTTAATTAAAATGTTGGGTTATAATCATATAGTGGTCAAACAGCTATATGGAGGTTTTATCCATAGATAAAGATTTAGATCTCATTGTTTAATTTAAAATAATTTGTGAAAGCTCAACAAGGGAAATAGAAGGAAAAAATGTGCGTTATATTAGTAAAAATCTATAGTATTTGTTACAGCTCTCGTGCCACAATGTACCTCTATGATCTAAGTGTGTTGGTGAATGCCGACAGCCACTACTACCTGTACTTATAGTTCTCATCAATCAATTATTACCTAGCTGAACAGAAAATTTATACGAAATAAAATATTTAATCTATTACCTTGACCTTTTCAAAAATATGAAAAGACGAAAAAAAAAATTTAAAAAAAAAACAATTTTTCCTATATGATAGCTATTTTTTTAGTAAATAATTCAGTATTGGAACTCCATTATAATTAATGGATCAACGAATGTACAAATTGTAATTTAAATTACAATTTTTATATTTATTATATAAAAAATCCTTGACGCTGAAAAATCAATTTTTCTTCTTTTAATTTTGTTTTGTTATTTTGACTATTATGAGTATTATGACGATTGCAAGAGTTTTCTTTAATTTGAAAAGTAATAAAAAATATATTGTTGTATTGTGTCAAAAATATTGTACTTTGAAAAACGAATGAGTCATTTTTTGATAGGCGCCATATAAATTACAACATGCAGACATGTATACATCCGTATGGCTTTTTTATGGTTTGCAAGAGGGGATAACGATTTTTGAAAATTTGTCGAAAACACAACATTACATACATTTGAAAGTCATTTTATTTTCTTATTTTGAATAAAATTTAAAGGGGGTCTTGCAATTTTTATTGGAAAGCCTTGTATATATACATAAATTTTCATAACTCTTTTTTTATTTTGTTAATTTTTAAATCGTCGTCTACTTGCATAAAATGAAAATGAATTCGATAAAAAAAAACATTTATTTTGCGTAACAATTTTATATTTGTATTAAAGGAAAAATATCACGTGTGTAGAAGGAGGACTAAGTTGGAAAAGCGAAGAAGCTCGTGGAAAACTATTTGAAATATAATATATTATGTACATAATAATATAAGTAAGGGTAATTTTATTCAACCACAAATACATACATATGTATATATGTATGTATAAAAATTACTAAACAAAAATAAAATAAAGTAGTTTTAAAATGAAAGTAAAAAAATTAAACTTCATTGAGGCAAATGACATATAATTTACCCTACAAAAATTGGATTGCAATTTAATTTTAACAAAAAATTTTAAAATTTAGTAATAGTACATACATATGTATGTAGATACTTATTTTCATGTTGCTAAAATAATGACACAAACACCTCAGCTGCTTGCGCAGAACTGTGACATGGGTTTGTTATATCTTTCGAAACCTTCCAAGTTTGATTTATTAAAAAAAACTTTTGAACCATTTTATTATTGTACATACATATGTACATATAAGGAAAAATTTTACATTTGAATTCTATAAGAAGGGTGTAATTAATATATGTAAAAGCAATTTTTAAATTGTCATTTTATATCGCGAGCCTGATTCACAAGCAATCTTTTTCCTTTATTTCCAATGGTGATTTTTTGATTTTAATATAGTTTGCTTCTCTCAAATTGAGCAAACTAAATAACAAATAATAAAAAAAAAAATTAAACAAAAAAAAATTAATTATGTGTATTCGAAAAAATCTTGATATTATTTTAGATGACTAATAAGTTTCTAAATTTTTAATGATCTAATTTTATACTATAGATTTCAATTAGTTTTTTTTTATATAAAAATAAATCGAAATAAAGAGTTGTACAATTTAACTCTATAAATTAGTAAAAACTTAATGCATAAACTTTTAATTTTATTAATTGATAAACTTCTTATAAATTAACAGAGCAAAAAAAAAAAATACAGGAAAACATAAGGAGACTCTAAGAGTTAATTTCATACCTAAAACTAAATGAAAAAAGAGTAGGTAATTAGAAATAAACGGACTTCCATCAAGATTCAAGAAAATATTTTCCTACACATAATTTTCTTTTTGGTTCTGCATTTAAAATTAAACTGCAATTATTGCATCGGAATTTGAGAGTTTGAAAGTATATTTAAAAAAAATTATAACTAAAACTTTAATCAATTGTAGTATATACTATCTAAAGGAAAAAAATTGATACAAATAAAAAAAAATATTGAATTAGCTTTCCTCGTTACTTTATGCTTGAAAATTTATAAAATATAAGTATATACTTTGATCTTCACTTAGTATGTAATAGAAACTGACTGTTAAGTAACACTCAGAAAAGTATCGAGTTAATTTAATTTAAAAAAAATTTACTCATATGTACATACATACATAACATATATTTTTATATTTAACTTAAATATTTTTATTCTGTTTTGTAAATACCTAATGTAACTTATATTTTTATTTTACCTTCCGGAAATACAACACTTTAATTGAAAAAAAAAAAAAAAAACAATTTAACTGATATGGGATGGCTGCAATATTCTTTCATCTTTATTCAGTTGGAAAAAGAAATGCACCATTTAAAAAAAATAATACTAAAGTTCGAGCAAAACAACCTAGAACTGGATCGAAAAAAGTGAAATTCATAAGTAAGTATCAAACTACGAGAATATAAGAATAATTATGTGCATTTTGCTATTATGTATACTGTATTTAAACATCTATGTATGAATATTAAAAAATAAATTAAATATTTTACATCAGTATAAAATTACATTTATTTGTATTTACATTATATCTTATTCTATATATTTAATTATTTCAACTATTTTTCTTTTGAATTGAAAAATATGTGCATATGTAATATGTATACTTCGGTTAAGAAAAAAAAAATTGAATTTAATAAATAAATATATAAAAAAATTAAAAATGGTATCTAATTTTTTTCGAAACCTGATAGCATTTTAAATTGTTAACTAATAATTTAAATTAGAATAATTAATAATTCAAATAAATAAATAAAATACTTTTATTTCAAATAAGCTACTGAAATTCGATGCCAGGAAAAATCTAAAGGTGGTCTCAGCTATGAAGTTATATTGGCTGAGCCTGCACCAAACGTTGCACTGCCAAAAAAAACAACTTCACCAAATAAAAATGTTTCAGTTGAAGATATTGAGCTAAAATTAAAGGCTGCTGAAGAAAGGAGATTGGTAAGTTATTAATTATATGTAATAATTATATATATACTATTACGTATATTGATTTTTAAATTTTTATTTGTGAATAAATATATATACATATTCGTTTATATGTAATAAACGCATAAATTTAATTTGATAATTGTAGTCTTTAGAAGCTAAAAAAATGGCTGACTTGTCAAACAAATTGGCAAAAATTGAGGAAGCTTCACGTAAAAAAGATGAATTAAATAATGAATTTATAATTCAAACAAAAGAGGCTCTCGAAACTAAAATGGAGCAACATGTTGAAAAGCGAGAAGAAATTATTACAAGTTTAAAAGAAAAACTGAAGGTAAATTTACTTATCTGAAATTTAAAACAACAATACAATGAAATATAAATGTCCTAGTTAAGTACTTAATAATCTAATAATTTTATAGAATCATTCCCAAGAAATTGAAAAAACTCGTAATTCTTTGGAACAACAAAAGGAAATCGAAAAAGCTGCCATTGAAGAAAAATTAAAAATTGCACAATCACTTCGGGACGATAATTTAAAGAAAATGATTGAACGTCTCAAAGAGCATGTAAGATTCAAATAAAATAATATAAAGTGAATTCAAGTTTTACATGAAGCATATTTTTTTTTAATATTTTGAACTTTAATTTTTTTCGATTTTTTTTTAATTATTTCAAATTTAGTTCCTTTTATTTTAAATTAAATGCTTCTATTAGTTGCTGAAAATATGACTTGCTGTAAAACAAAAAAAAAAAAATTTAAAACAAATTAATAATAAAAACAAAAAGTAAAAATAGTAAGCAAAACAATTAATACACAAAAACATATATTATTAATAATTTATATACACACACATGTCATATGTACATAATATGTCTATAAAAAATATCATGTTCATATATCCTTTTTTAAATTAATCATTTGACTTTTTTTTATTTTTCTTTTTATTTTGTTTTGTAATCACCTACTGAAACCTATATATATATAATGTATAAAATATTATTGCAAAACTACTCTACTATGTAAACTGTCATCGAATGTAAAATTTTGCTCTCTGTTGTGCAGAATACCGTTAAAATAGCTGAAGTGAAAAATCAAGTTGAAGGGTTCGTTGCTCAAAAATCTGAAGAAAAAACAAAAATTATTGAGAATAAATTATATACAGCAGAGCAGAATCGTGAAAGGGAAATTCAAAAAAAAATTGAAAAAATTCGAGAACTTGTACGTTTTTACCTTATTTAAATTTATTTTTAATTTTATTTAAAAAAAATATATATATATATATTTGTAAAATTTTCTGTTTTTTGGTATCAGTGTATATATATTTTTTCAAATAATAAATTTTATTTTATTTGTAATTTTTTTTTTTGTTTAATTGTAATTTAATTTTATCACATCTCATTTTGACTAATCACATAAAATCATAGTTAAGCACAAAACTCACCTTTCTTCTTATATACACACTACTTACATGTGTTTATTTTATTTTTATTTGCAATATCTGTTTGGAATTATTTCCTATTTGATTTGAATATTCTATTATCCTATCAAATGGTGATTTCAAAATCAACTTAAAACTCAAACAAAACAAAAAATCTAAATAAAATTAAGATATTGAAAATTAGTTAATTAAAATATAGAATTAAATTAAGCAATTGAATTTGAAAAAAAAAAGAAATGTGGCTTTTTTTAATAATTAAGTTTTTTATTTATTAAATTTGATATTATATGTTTGTATATGTTTTTTTAATTTTTAATAATAGTGTTTAAGTGTTCAAAATAACAGCAAAGCAACTTTTGAAATATCTAAATCTTTACCTTAAAACAAAATAAATTATATTATTTTGTATATATATATAGTCGGCAACAATATTGACTCACATCAGAAATCAAAGGGACACAAAATAAATAATTTATATTTTATACAACTGGTTCTCTCAGGGAAAAGTATCCTTTTTACATATTTGTTAATTAGTCCTATGATTTTAATGGTTTTTTCCTATTTATTCAATAGTTTTACAGGTTTTTATAAACTATTAATACAATTAAAAATACTATTATTTTGATTTAATAAGTATTTCAGGTATTATATTTATCGGATTAAATTATTATTTTTAAAGTTTAGTCCGAAAAATATAAACAAATTTCACAAATACGATTTAATTATATTTCATTCAAGTTTTGTTTTTGAAATGGTAAAAAGTAATCTGAATTTAATATATAACATTCAAATTAAGTTGAAGAAATTAAAAAAAAGTCAAAACTGATAACGCCGTATGCATAGGACTACCGACTACGCAAAAATATTGTTAAATTGCTGTTATTTTGAATCATTGTCAATATATCAGTTAGTTTTAAATTTTATAATAACTTAGAGTGCATATGTTGGTACTTCAATAATCAGAGCGACATTAGCGAAAAGTAAATAATTAAATAAAACTATACTTACTATTCAAATTTTTATATTGATTTTGATGAGTGAAGCTTTTGTAAAATCCTCATTGTCGAGCTAGAAGGATAGAATATTCATTATTCTCATCTCCGGTATTGTTACTGTGAACAAAAACGTATATAAAAAATCTAATAAGTTTCAATGGACCAGAATATACTTTTATTCAATTCAATCCGGTATCGCTTTTCGCAAATCTACAACAAATTTACTTATACTAAAAACATAATGATCCTTATCACTCTTCTCAAAGCTCTGATATAAACACCAAATAACCAGCACTTTTATTTTTTTTTTGGAATTTCCAACATAAAAGCACCCTTACAAAAAATATTAAAAAAAATTCAAAAAAAATTAATATAAACATTTCTAAATAACAATTACATACTTAAAAAATTTAAACAATTCTTTATATAATTAAAAATTTATTTCTTTATCTATTTCTCTCTTTTCACTATCTAATTTCAGGAACGTCGAGCAGAAATAGTTCGTCAAAACAAAGCAGCACTATGTAATAATTCAACTGAAGATTATGATGCTGCGGATTCATTAATCAATACACGTGGTTAAATATTTTCAACTTATTTCATTTCTTCATAAAACAATTTTAAAATCAAATAAAAGATTTGAAATTGTACAGATAGTAAATAACATCTTAATAAAATCAAAAAAACTTAAAAAAAAAAAAACAAACAGAATATATTTCTTTCAATATTTTCACTAATTTTAGAATTTTATTAAAAACATTTAACAAAACTCAAAATGGAATAAGAAAAAACAATAAAAAAAAAATATTATATTCAGCAAAAATTAAATCAAATTGATTAAAAATCGCAAAATTAAATCAATAAATAGCAAATTATATAAAATTATATATTATTATAACAAAATAAACAAAAAAAAAAAAAAATAACAAAAAAAACTGTTTGCTTCATAAATTTTTATGTAAACGCTTTTTATAAAACAAAAACAACTCTAAATATTTATATAAAAATCTATATTAAAAAACAAAACAATTTTTGTCTTAGATTTAAAAAAAAATTATATAAAATGCAATGTTTTATTTACACACAAATTTGAACAAAATTGATCTTTAAATAATAATATATTATTATATATTCAAAAGCAATCAAAATCATTGTTTTTGTTTTGTTCAAATTGCTTGTTTTTATATTATAGTCTTAATAACAAAAAAAAAAAAACGCTTCAATTAAAAAAAAAAAAAACAAAAAAAATCACATAAGACTTGTTCTATTATTATATAACACTAACTTTCACACATTATCATTTTCTTAAAAAAAAAGGATATGTAAGTAAAAAAAAATTATTCAATTAAATGGTTAAGTTTAGAGAAAAAATTTAAACTGTTTTTTATTTAGTTTTTTGTATTTTATGTAATTTAAAATTTTGTATTTCAAATATAATATAATTAAATTTTTTATTAAAAAAACAACATGTAATTAAATTATATGAAAGAAATTTAAATAATAAATTAAATAATTGAAAGATATTCTGTTAGGATATAATCAAAGTGAGAATCATCATTTTTCTTTTGATATTTTGTTTTTTTTTTTATTTAACAAAAAAAGTTGAAATATTTAAAATTTAATGGCAGCAACGATAAGAATTCTTTAATGATCGATTGAAAAAATATTGACAATAGTAACTTATCTCTTTAGATTACCACTCCAATTTATTTTTGAATGATATTACAATCAAAACTAATTAACAATTAAGTTCAAAAAAACATTTTAATTATTTAGTCTTACCCATTAAAAAGAACAAAAATTATAATCTCTAAATTTTAATTTAAAAATTTTTATTTCATTTCAATATTTTCATTTAAAATCAAATGAAAATATTAAATGAAAACCATAATAATAATTTAAGATCTTTTAATGTAAATTCAGTATTGAATTAGCCATCATATGTCTGTTTAGTTGACATAAATATTTCTTGAAATATTATATACTCTAGTAGTTTCCCGTTGCTGTTGAAATTGGCCCATATTCTTGTTTGTCTTCCATCAAGATTATCACTAGGGCTCCATAACCTTCCTCATGATAGATATAGATAAAATTATCAGAGCCTCCATGTTGTAGATCAATAATATGTATCATTTACTATTATTTAGTTAAGTAAATAAAACCGAAACAAGTGTCTTTTTGAAATATTACTAAACTTATAAATTTACATTTTAATTAAAGTCCTTTGATTAATAATTTGATTTGATGATATACATACATATATCGACATTTTGAAAACAACATCATCACGTGCTAAAAACTTTCCATGCTCATTCTCTAACTTTTATATAGCGAATGTATAAGAAATATTACAAAAACAGTTAATTTTTATTGTACGTGCAATTGCAAAATTTTCATAATTTTCAATTTACAACTTTAGTATTATAATGAACATTAATGCCCAAGGTATGTGTATATTAGATATTTATTGAATTATTAGTAAATTATTATACTCAAAGTTTAAGCAATGCCAAGAGTTAAAATGATTCATTTCAAAACTAATTACGCTATACTTTTAAAAGGTTTACTTTTGGATACCCTGTCACTTGTCCGTTTCGGACTGTAATATAAAGTGAAATAATGATATGAAGATAAATAATCCTTTTGATGATTTAAAAATAATTGCAAATATTCAAAGACCTGCCTGCTACACTCTACTCGGAGGAAAAACTCTTTAAAAAAATTTGGATTAATAACGAGAAAATATTCTCTTAGTATTTATTTTACTTAATTATTCAGTACTTGTTATACTTAAGTCCTCTGTTAGGGCATAGAGTAGAAATTATGAGAACGCAATTTAGTATTTTAAAATCTCAATTTTAAAATTAATTTAATTTTGAATTAAATAAAATAATTACATAATATATCTTAAGAGAATAATATATATAAAACCTTTTAAAACCTTAGTTTTTAAAAATAACTATAATGCAACATAGAAATGGGCAATTTCTTGATTTTTAAATACATAATTTAAATCAATTTACGTTTTATAATATTAATGAATTGTCATTAGAAAAAAAATATATGTATATTTACTTCAATATTTTTTTTTTCATGAACAAGTGAAACTAAATTCTGGCCTAGAAAAAAAAATTTCAAATAAAGAAAGATACATATTTAAATTTTTCTAATTCTACATACAAATATCAATTTGTTAAAACTCCTTGAACCAGCTCCTTTGAAATTAAAAAATTTTCAAAAATGCATTTATTTAGTTAAATTAATATGTTTTTTTTTCTATTTTTAAACATATGATATTAATTATAATATTATAATTATATAATGTTATAACAATATATAAATATATACAAGTATATATCTATATACAAATTAGCAAATAAACTCGAAAACATTTCAAAATAACTTTCAATCTATACTTAAATACGGAAATTAGTTAGGAATTTCATTGTTTTTTAATAAAATTAATAATAAAAAAAAATGATAATAAAACGAAAATTCAAAGAAAAAAATAAAACAATATTAATTATAAAATGTACTTGCTTTCAACTCAAACATTTTTAAGCACAAAAACGAAAAAATTCAAAATTAATAACAAAAAACACAAATTTACAAAAAACACAATACATACATTAAAATTATAACTATTTTTATTAATTAACCAAAAATTGAGTTCAATCACAAATACACCATTACATACATTTTATACAATAAAGAACAAAATTTAAAATAATTTTAAAAAGAAAATGTTTAGCAGGATAATGTTTTTTTTTTTTAAACAAAAACATTATCGGTTTCCAACTTTACTTATGGTCAACAACACTATTGTCACAGTTAATATACTTTAGAACGTTAATTATCTGTGATTTTATCTAATTCGTGTCTTTTCTCTTTTTCAACACCAAAGTTTTGTTAAATAGAATCGCAATCGTTTTCAAATTTACCTTGTAATAAAAATTAAATGAAAGGAAACAAAAAAAAATGAACAAATTAGGAATCAAATATTACAATTAATAAGATGACCTAAATAACACAGATAAAAAATTACTTATCATGTGTAAAAAACCTAGAAAATAAAAAAAAAAAAAAGAAACAATATTTTTTCTACAATTGAGTAAAGTATTTAAATAAATAATAAAAAAACAATATATATATAGATATATATATATATATATATATATATATATATATATAATATATAAATTACAAGCTAAATTATCTTGTAATTAATTAAATCTTAAAACAATTTTTTTTTTTTTTAATTTGAAAATAATTTTTAAAAACAAAACAATTTTTTAGTTAAATGTGGTCTAAATGTGATTTAACATATTTAAAAAAAAAATGATAAATAAATAATATAAATACATGATTTAACTAAATACATACATATTATACATATATATATTACATATATAGTTATATACATTTAATTATATATATGAATATGTGTATATATATATTAAAACAAACAACGTTTAAAAATCTATAAAATATTAAAAATGGAATTTTGTACTTGTAAATGAAAATACTATATAAAAAAAATATTAACACGAGTATTATGGAATGAATGTCGTTTTATGAATATTTACATGAAGAAATTATAAACAACAATTTTGAAAACAAACAAAAAAAAAAAACAAAACAAAAAATAAACCAAAAAACTTCATAAAATGAAACGCTGCTTTAATAAATAAATAAAAAAGAAAAAAACAAAAAATTAAAACTGTTTTATTTAAATCTATTTAAGGAATCTTTGTAACTACATATGTAAATCCTTTTCGTAAAAGTCATTGTTATTAAATCCGTTAACGTAAGTTCAACTGAAACTTGATTAATCACATAACTAGAACCTACATTAATGCGTAATCGACAAAATTTACACGAATACCAACCAGCTCGAAAATTATTTGAAAAAATCTGAAAATTAAAAAGTCTAACAGTTGAAATCTTACTATATAAAATATCGTTTGGTTTTTCATACAAAAAATGTGGCAATGCCCAGTTTTAGCGTAAAATGAAAATCCCATATGTGACCCATAGTTTTTTTTTTTACACTCTTGACAGTAACTTAGGTAGAATTACATTTTCGTGGTTAATTAAGTACGGTACTGTACCGTACCTAATGTATTTTACACTACAATATCTACAACATTTCGAGTATTTATTTAACATATTACTGGCTCTACTCATTAAATGTGGAAAACAACTGCTATTGCCTAAGCCTTTTTAAATAAAATAGCTCCATTTTATTTAATTTGTTACCCGATTATACTCTCAATTATTTTTTGTCATTTATTATATACTAATGACAAAGGGTACTAGACCAGGTCGAAAAACCAATAAAACAAAATAAATTATTTTTTTCTAAGTCTTTTATTTCACCATATACCTAGTATAATATTTTTTAATTTTATATTTCAACAAATATAAATTCCTTATATCTAAAACTGAAAACCGCACTAGCGGGACAATGGAAATTCTGAATATATAAATGCTACAGTAATTTTTTTTGTTATAAATTGTTGTGTTCAGTAAACTGTCTGTTCTAAGTGATTCTAAAGTGTTTGACAGTTAACTGTTCTGCCCGATTCGGTTCTAAATCTACTGAACACAACTAATATATACTGCAGTGTTCAATAAGCAGGCATTTATTTACATACCATTTTATATTTTTATATTATATATATTTTTTTTTTTTTTTATATTATAGCCAAAACTTAGGTTTTGAACCTTTAAGTACTTGCGTACCGTTGACTATTTGAAAAAGGAAAGGATAGTTAGAGGAAAGGAAAGAAAAAGGAAGAAGAAAAGTTTTGTGGGAAAGAGCGAACAATGTTGTTAATATTCGTCTTAAACCTCTGTAAGTCATAAATAAAAAATCCTTCTCTCATTGGGAATGCTTCGATTGGGACGCGGTTCCACAATCGGGATGTTCTTACTATAAAAGAATTTCCATAGCCGGACTTAAACCATCTCGGAATTTCCACTGTGAAAGGGTGGGCACTTGATGCCTCTCGTGTTGTGCGATTGAATTGCTTAAGAGGAGGAAGAAGTGATTTTAATTCCTCGGAACAAGTGCCAACACCAAGCAGATATCTATAAAATAGAGTAAGTGCTCCAACAATACGACGATGACCAAGTGGTATAAGGGATGAGGTCACATTTATGTCGCCTATAAGACGAATGGCGCGGTTTTGAACTTTGTCCAAAAAATTTAAAGCGGTTTTTGGTGCACCTGCCCATAAATGTGAGTTATACTCGAGCTTGGGTCGTATATATGCTTTATAGATTTTTAAAAGGTCTCGAGATGAAAAATAAGTTTTGCAGCGGCTCAAAAATCCTAAACATTTTGCGGCGCTTTTCGCAATATCGAAAATATGCTCATTCCAGTGCATATTTTGATTCACTCGCATTCCGAGAATGTTCAGATCTTTGAGTCGCTGGATACCTTCATTTTGAAGCCGGAGAATTGGTTCGAATGTTGTTAGCTTGTTACTAACAAAACAGCTTTGAGTTTTTGAAGTGTTAAACTCGACTCTGTTAGCTTTACCCCAGTCGACAATTTTGGCAAGGTCGTGATTGAGCGCGCCGGCCATCATTGTTCTTTTGGAGGTGACTGCGGAAGCTGTAGCATTAGTTTGTTTTAGAAAATCATATGATGCTACTAGAGTGCTGTCATCAGCAAAACTATGGATTGGATTGAAAGTTAATTTGAGAAGGTCATTAATGAAAATGAGAAATAGGGTGGGGGAAAGGACAGAGCCTTGTGGAACACCAGCATTGATTTGAAGTTGGTCGGAAAAAGAACCGTCAACTGAAACTATGATAGATCGATTTAAAAGAAAACTTTCAATCCATTTAGAAAAGGTTGAACCAAGGCCTATAGCGTTGCATTTTGCTATAAGAGCAGAATGCCAAACTCGATCAAAAGCCTTAGATATATCCAGAGCTACAACAGTAGCTTCACCAGATTGATGCAGGCTGGTGTTGAGCTTCTCGCAGAGGCATGTCATGAGATCACCGGTGGAACGTTGGGCTCGAAAGCCGTATTGGCTATCATGAATTATACCTCTACTGTCAAGATATTTCTTCAGCTTATGATTAATTAAGATTTCCATCGTTTTTGAAATAATGGAAGTAATAGCTATGGGCCTATAGTTTGAAGGATTGCTTTTGTCACCTTTTCTAAGAATAGGATAAACTTGGGCAACTTTCCAATAGGAGGGGTAAGTTCCTGACGAAAAGGACAAATGGAATAAGTTGCGCAGAGGTTTAGAAATAGCGAAGGCAATGTGTCGCAGCACAATTGCAGGTATACCATCAGGACCGGTAGATTTTTTTATATCGAGATTCTTCAAGACTTTTGCTACAGCTCTTGTTCTAAAGTAGATCCTTCCGAAGGAATAATTTAGAACAGGGATTGATGAAGGATTTTGGGCTGTAGGAGGGAGTGTGGAATTAGCTGCAAATAATTTTGCGAAGAGATTAGCCTTTCCAACAGAATCTGATATAATAGTACTATTATTATCAATCATAGGTGGAAACGAAGACTTGCAAAAATTTTGCCTAACATTTTTAGCAAATGTCCAGAAAGACCTGCTGTTGTTGGGGAGATCAAAGATTTCTCGTCTCAATCTTTGGTTATGCAGGAATTTTTGCTGATTGATAATTTTTTTACATTTATTCCTAACCACTTTATAACTCTCATACGTATTGACTGTTTTATTGTTCTTGTATTTTTTGTAAGCTTCTTCTTTGGATTTCAGAGCTTTGCTGCAGAGGTCGTTGAACCAACCTGAGGGATTTCGTTTTATACTTCTAAGGCTATTTGGAATGAAAGTTTTCATTCCTAATAGAATCCTCTTGGTAATCACCTCTGCAGCAAAGTCGACATTTTTATATTGGAAACACAACGACCAGTTCGATGCATTTAAAAAGTTGTTGAAGCCTTCCCAGTCAGCTTGGTGATAATGCCAAACTAGTCTTTTGGGAGAATTAGAAGAACTGGTTGTTGTGCCTACTTCGAAGCTTGTGCTTACAAGACAGTGGTCGGAACCACCTAGCGGAGAGTTAACAGAGATTGAATATTTCTCTGGATGGCTAGTTAGGAATAAATCCAGGAGGTATCCGTTCTGGTCGCGTCGGTCTGGTATCCTCGTAGGGCTTTTGACAAGTTGAGAAAGGTTGAAAAAATTGGAAAAAAGTTCAACTTGTTTGCCTTCGGGACTGTTGTGACTAGAAAAATTAAGCCAGTCTCTGTTATGAATATTGAAGTCTCCCGCCAGAATAATCTCAGACTCGGGATTGGTTTCCAGGATTGAGTTTATCTGGTTGGATAGTCTTTCTATAAGCATATCAGTTTCTAGCTGATTCGCTTGAGGCGATCTGTAAATAAAACAGAAGTGAATGATGTGCTTATCGGCGTGTATTTTCATCCAATTATATTGATAAATTGGATTGGAGCACTCAAAATTTTGAAGAGTCTTATAAGCTACATCATTTCGTATATACAAAGCAATCCCTCTATGGGGTATAAAAAGTGGCACAAGCGAATAATTATTGATATTAAAGTTAATATCATTATTCACAACTTGTGTTTCACTTAGTGCTAAAATTGCTGGATTTTGGAGCCGTAGATGGCTTTCGACGGAATGGAAATTTGTTGATAGACCGCGAATGTTACAAAAATCTATCTTAAACATAATAACGAACAATTTACAAAGAGAAAAGGAAAATAAATTAAACTTAACAAAAAGTACCGAAAAAAAAAAAAAATATATATATATAAAAAAAAAATATATAAATTAAATTTTTTGGCCCACGTACCACTTACTTATACCACCCCTGCAATGAATGCAACTGAAACCAATATCTACACACAACAGTTTTTAATACCTTATTGGGTGTAGAAATACTCTCAGAAACATTCACTGCAGGTTAGAACAATGAGAAAATTACGGTAATAACAAAATAAAAAAGAAGAAAAAATTATAGTGCATAATGAGAGAATTTTGTAGAAGAAAAAGAAAGCCGGAAAAGAAAAACGAGAAAAAAAAAAAAAAAAAAAAATTATTTTAATGTGAATTGAATCATGATTTTATTATTGTCAACTAAGACGAACAGTTAACAACATTTTGAATAAAGGAGAGAAAAAAGAAAAAATTGTTTTGGCTATTTTTAAGTTATGTATTATTTGATTTTATTATTATTCTAAAGTAAATTTTATTATTGACACTATTTTTAAATTGTTTTTATAATTTAAATTTTTTATTATTTTAATTTTTTTTTTTTTTTTTTTTTTATGCACTCTGATTTTAGTTTATTAATCATTAATTGCTTATTTAAACGTTTATTTATTACACCGCACTTTTAATTCACATGTACCTAGGTTGAAGTACAGTGGCAAACTCCAACAAACTCATACAGAGTATAGCTCAATTGGAACATATAATTCTACAACCATTGCATATGTAAATTTTTAGTAATCATGTTAAATTCATTACTGAGAAACATATCGGATTATCAACAATAATTATGTTTATGTTATATGTATATGTAAAACTCTTTTAAAAAATTCTATTTGTTACGAAAAATCTGTGACTTCAATTAGATTCAAGTTCAAATAACATTCCAAACAAAAACTGCGTGATCATTTTTAATTAAAACTTGAACATTAATTTTTATTAATTAAATAATTCTTTACTTAAATTAATTTCCCTTTTTTTTATTCATTCAATTTTACTCATTTACAATGAAACTCTTTGTATACAGGAAAGTTTCATTTCATTCAAAATTTATAAATAAGTTAACAAGAAACCACTCCATATGTATTAATTCCATATTAAATTTATAATTATTCAGATTTTTATTATTTTGAGTTAATTATATATGTTATACACAAGTAAATATAATGTATTATGAATCAAAATGATAAATGAGTATAGCAAGCAATCGGGTTTGTATTACCTAATCAAAATACTTTTTATATTTAGAACACATATTTTATTTATTTCATATACAAATGAAATTATCTCCCTGCACCAAATTTTTATATATTACTTTCCAATAAACTATACTGATTGCTAGCCAGTTAGGTCAACCTAAAGCTTAAAGGTCCAAAAAAGTATTTGATCTTATGAACCAAAAGCAGTCTTTGATATTACAATTTAATACCATATCTTAACACGCTGGGTGGCGCAGTAGGTAGAGATCCTGCATTCAACCGAAAGGTTTCAGATTCGAATCCCTACTAAGGCAATGCAAAATGCAAAGCAAAAGGCAAATGCTTTCTGGATTTTTTACCTGGTCCAGTACCCTATATCATTGGGATCAAATAAATTATAAATAGTGGAGAGTTTTGGTTCTAAAAACAAAGTGGAACTATGCTATTATGAAGACGAAGTACTCTACAGTAGATATAGTTTTCCACATTTAAATTAGTAGATATACCATAAAAAATTATAAAGAAAAGCTATTGTATGTTATTGTGTATTCCAATCTCTGTGTAAAAGCAGTTAGTGTTCATCCATATCTATACACTTGGAATTATATTAAAAAAAAAATACCCTACATTATTTTTAACTCACTAAAATGTTTAAAAAGTACCACTGTTCTATCTATACTATACTATTAATATCTTTCATGATTTTAAAATTCAAAAAATATTATAATTAACAAAAATACAAATGAAATTATCTCCCTGCACCAAATTTTGTTTTTGTTATTTTAAAGCTGCATGAACATATGCATAATATTATAAAGAACTGCACTATAACAAAAATTAAATTTCTTACAAGATTCTAAAAATGCAATAATAATGTTGTTATTTGTAGATTGTACAGTAATTTTCATTCTGATACAATTTATAAAAAATCTAATTAAATTTATTTTGATGCTGGTGGAAAAAAATTGAATTTTAGTTTTTTTATCTTTTTCTCTTTTGTTTTTTTTTTTCTGTTTTTCAATACAAAATTTCATAGAATGATCAATGGCTTAAAAGGTTACAAATTAAGATCAATTAGTTAACCACGCAACAATACATGAAAAATATATTAGGTGACCTCTTTAGGTCAGCATAAAATATTAATCAACAATAGCATAATAAACTCTTTAATAGTTACTTCAAATTGTTTCAGTATACAATATTTAAGATAGAACAAAAAAGAATATATTATTATTATACATGCTGTTATTGTTACATAAATGTATATCGTTATTTGAGAGTATTTATAAAAAAGTATATCATTTAAATTATAGCGACCAATATTTAAATAATACAAGAAAATGTCACAGGTTCGATTCCACATGATGAATGGTTTATCGGTTTTCTCGACCTGGACCCGTATTCTTTGTCATTGGGATACAATAAATTATAAAAATAACCAATAATAGCCCCACATCCTGAAAGTTAATATTAATGTTTTTTTTTTTGTTTTTTCTCCTATTACTCCGCGTGGTAGCATAGGGAATTTCGATAGTGAACCTCCATTCCTCTCTGTTGAGTACTACTTCCTTAATATCGTCCCAGGTATAATTGTTGATTGTTAATTCTTGATCGATTGTGCGTCTCCATGTGTTGTATGGTCTGCCGGGTCTCCTTTGTCCTTGTGGATTCCACTCTAGAGCTCTTCTTGCTATATCACTTTCTGATTTCCTTAGTGTATGATCTATCCATTTCTATTTTTTCCTATTTATCTGTCTGTTGATCGGTTCTTCTCCAGTTATCATCCAAAAATCCTCGTTGCTAATTCTTTCCGGCCAAAATATTCTGCATATAATTCTCAAGCACTTGTTGATGAATACTTGTAGCTTCTGTTTGATTCTGACCGAAGTGAGCCATGTTTCACTGCCATATATTAATGTTGACTTAATACATGCTCTGAATATTGTTAGCTTTGTTGTTCTCGATATTTGGTTGCTCAGCCATATCTTCATTAGTCTCCCAAATGTTCTTCTTGCCTTATTTATACGGCTGTTGACATCTTCTGTTGTACTCCTCTTGATGTTATGATGGTCCCCAAGGTAGTTGAATTCTTCTACGTATTCTATCTGTTGTCCACTCACTGTTATTGGCTCACTATCACTGTTGTTTGTCCTCATTGCCTTGGTTTTCTCGATATTTAATTCCAGTCCCGATTTCTTTGCTTCTTCCTGTAATCTGTTGACTTTGTTCTGTAGGTCCCTTTGATTCCTTGATATGAGGCATACATCATCTGCGTAATCTAAGTCTTCTAAGTTGCCGAAGAGATCCCATTCTATTCCGTTTATTCCAGTGCAAACTTTTCTTAGAATGTCGTCTAGTATTGTGTTGAAGAGAAGTGGAGATAGTGGACATCCTTGTCTAACTCCTATATTGGTGTAGAATGGATCACTGATGTTAACTCTGTGTTGAGCTGTTGTCTCTGCATCTTTATACATCGCTTTGATGATGTTGATGATTTTTTCAGGATTATTGTTCAATATTAATATACAGATCCACAATCCACTTATAAATTTATAAATAAATAAATAGGTACAAGGTATTTCTTCAATGATATTTTCATTTTTAGACCTACATGCAAATAATATTTTGGATGGTAGACCGGATTTTTTTGTTGTGATGTTGTGATCTTGTAATCTTATCAGTAATAAAATGAAATGTTTAATGTTTTTCTGGTTTTTTATTTGTTTATTAATTTTCTAATACTAATAAAAAACTGTTTTATGTCAGAAACTAGACAGAGCTGAGAGAAGTAATAGAGTAGCTCCATTTTTACTTAAATTATAAATTATACTCTCAACAAATTATGAAAAATATTATTTTATGAATAATGAAATAAAAATGCATGCCTTTAGCTGCATTTGAAACCGATATCCTTTGATTGATTAGGATTACTTATTTGTATAGTCAGATAACATAGCCACTAAATTATGTAAGTCGTCACTTTATTTTGTTTTTACATAGTGTAGTTTTTTCTGGTAGTATATTTACAGCTGAAATTTTTATTTAATAAATAGTAGTGATTATAGCAACCTTAATTTAAACTACACCTGGCAATACTTCAATACTTAAATTAAAAGTTAAGAACCGAATAAAAATCGAACTTATTTTTTAATACTCGTTTTGTTTATCATTTAAGAGTAAATCTTTTTTTTTAAATTTTTCTCAAAATGTATAAAAAAGCAATAATCACCAGCATGTGAAAACTGGTTTTATATGTTACATAGTATAGTATATTTCAGTAAACCCATCCGGTAAATGTAACATTCTTACGTTTTTCATTAAATAACAGTACGAGAATATACGATTTTTCCCAAAAACAAGCAAAATAATAATAAATATGACTTTATTTGTATAAGTTAAATGAGTTAAATATAAATATAACTTATACCAGTGCTTGCTTATACAAATAAAATATCCCAAAATAAAAATAAAAAAATTGAGTATCTTTAAATTTTAATTTGATAGATAGCATTTTCATGATCATGATGACATGACTCACCACACCACACTCCAGCAAACCTGTATTGCAAAACACAAAAGATATACTAACGAAACTAATGAAACAATATCATCAATACAATTTTTATTAAGTTGGTTCGTTTCAGTTGACTTTAATTTCTTATTTAAAAACAAAAATATAATAAAAGTGGAAAATGAAAAGTTTTATAATTGTATAATGTATATGTAGTACACCTACTCTGTAACTGTATGTATATGCATGCACAATGTACAATTTTTGTATGTGTTACTTTACTAGTTATTTTATAATAAAAAGAAATATGTAAAAACTTATAAAGTAGTAAATGAAGAAGGAAAAGTTATAAAAATAAGAAAAAAAATAGTTAGCGAGTAACATAAAATTTGTTTCGAAACATATTAGTAGTTCACGTTCACTGTTCAGCTTTTGTTCTCATCAAGTTAAGTGTTTACTGTTTAGTGTTTTGGTATTCGGAATTATTAAATATTAATAATAAAGGCGGTATTAACTCCAGTTTTAATTTTTTTTGTTATTTGTTTTCTTTTATATTTATACAAGAATATACTTAGTGCATCTTTGTAAAAAAAAAAATAAATAGAAAAACCAAAGTAAATAATATGTAACTACATAAAACAAAAAATGAAATTATTTTTTTTTAGAAAATATCATCGCATGCAACGTGTAAATTTTATATTAACTTCTACCGTTATTTAAATTATATTTGATATTTAATATTTTTAATTTGTAGGTAGAGCCAATAGTTTTTTGAATAAAATTTAACAATAAATAAAAGTCTATACACACATATTTATTTAAATTAAGCTTAATATTATTATTTGATGACTTATACAAATAAACTAATACAAATAAAAGAAGATAAGACAAAATACCTGATGAAAAGATATACCTATGTGAATAAAAAGTAAAAAAAAGAAAAAATAAATAAATTTCGGTTTTTGTATAAATATAAAATATTTTTAAAAAAAAATTGTGGTAGTTAAAGTGATAAATATTAATGTATAAACATTAGTGTTTATTAAACACAGGTGAAATATAGAAAAACAATTTTAATTATCTATATCAGTTATCGATTAATAAAGCGAAAATGTAGATAAAATTATAGGAATTTGTAATTGTCATAAAATAAAACTATTATTTTTCAACTCTGTCTACATTATTATTTAAAAAAAAAATATTTGTATTATTATTTTAATAACTAACTAATAGAGGAAACATGTTATACTTATGTTAAAAACCGCATTGAAAGAAAATTAAAATATAATTATTTATGAATTCAAATATAATATGTGAGTATATATATGTGTGTCATCTATTATATATGTTTATAAATATTGTGTAATTAAATGATTAATCCACCTGTTACATGTAGGAATAGTACATAAGTTTTATTAACATAGTACTTACATAGTATATTGTACATATAGGTATATTTAATAATATAAAAATATAATTTTATTTTAATTTAATAATGATATAATATGTAGATACAAAAGAGCTAAGAAGATAATTGAAATAAGAAGTTTGATTACTAATTAGTTAACTACATCTTTATAAAACAAAAGTATGAAATAATATCCATACCTACTCTACTATATCTATAAAGTTAAAGTGGTTAAAGCAAAGACATTAACATACATTATATTAGTAATGTATTTGGTTAAAGTTTACTTGTTTCACTTTGCAGTTACGTTTAAAATTTACATTTGCATATATAATATTATACAGATTTATGTACTCTATTACATATTTACATTAGTCAACCTAATTTTTATTTATTATTATTTATAATTTTTTTTACAAAACTTTAAAAAACATACATTAGCTATATATAATTTCATGAAAGGATGAAATAAGAAAATAAAACTTTGTGATAAATATCATTTTGTGATGCTATAGCTAATTATTATAAAAAAAAAATTACTCTAAAAACTTTAAATTAATCCCAACAAATCACTGATGAAAAGTGTATTTCGAAAGATGATAGATTTATGTAGGTACCTACCTAAGTCATTACAATATTAAAATAAAAATTAAATTAATTGTAGAAAATTTGACTTTTATTTAAAACTAATTTATTGTAAACTGATAAATTAATTAATAAAATCAAATTAATTCATTAAATGTTAAGTTTAAATGCAATGTTGTGAGACACATAAAGTTTAAAACTCTCTCAAAAACCTGCTTAAATCGACACTGTTTTATGCATTATCTACGTGAAACTTCCTACTAAACTAATGCAAAAATAAAATCATTCAAATTGTTATTTATGGATATTCAAATATTATGCAGATAAGTATGAATGAATTTATTTCTTATATATGTGCATATAGTATAATATAATAACTTTTTGAATTTAAAAAATTTAGAATTTTGTTTTTTGTTTAAAAATCATTTTTAACTCTTCCATTAAAAAAACAGAAAAAAAAAACAGACATTTCCATTATATATAATAGTGACGTTGATTTCACTTTTGTTGTTTTCTTATTTTTATTTTACTTACCTTTATTTGATTTTTTTAAATTATCGTTTTATCGAAAGCAAGCAGCTTTAAATTACATTAGTATGCGTTAGTATATTTTGTACCGTATGTATATTTACTACAAAAGTGACGTCATTAATAATATGCTTTGTTTCAATTTTTTAACAATTTTTTACGTAAATAATATTAGATATATGTATATATAATAATAATATATAGATTGTTCTATGATGATAATTATATTATTTCTGAATTTTTATCGCACGTACACCAACATAAAAGTTTAGTGCACACAATTAAGGTTATTCAATAAAGTATTAAGATTATATATATATATGCATATATATATATGTCATATATGTAATATGTATGTACATTAAAAAAACAATAGTATGTATATTGTATAGCATTAATAATGAAAATTTTTATTTAATTTATATAATTAAATTTCAATATAGATTTCCTAAAGTTAAATTTTTTAAAAAAAAATAGATTTATAAAAACATACTGTACAACAACCTTTAAATAATATTTCAATACTTACCCTGGTTTTTTCTTTTCATAAACTGTAATATAAACCATAATATACACTACACTGTACACAGTATTGAATTTTCATAAAAATAATCGACTTTTAATTTTAATATCATGGATCTATGTAAATGATTTTTTTTGTTTTTTTTTCATACCTGCGAAGTAGGTATATTATACATGTATGTAGTTATTTCAAAATATATACATATTTCAAATTAAAGTCAGTCACTACTAAGTATGTTTGTTTGTTAGTTTGTTAATTTTTTCAACTCTTCAATTTATGTATACTTGTACAAAGATGTAATCATAATTTTAACTTAATAAATAATTATACCTATGTACATCACTATGTATGTAGATGAATCAACAAAGTTTCCATAAAAAAATAATTGTTCTGTTAATTTCTTTGGGTACCCGGTCACTCCGCTCCGGTGTAGAGGGAAACTTTAAAGCGGACAAACTCGCAAAAGAAGGTGCAAGAAACAATGTGCCTGAGGAATTAGAGGTAGGACTAACAATGCAAGCCATTAAAATAAATACGATGAAGTGGGAAAAAAAACCATCCAACAGAATACCTAGAGAATTTCGAAAAGGACGATCCAGACGAAAAGCTTCTGGGGAATATTGAATGCGGAAAAGACGAAAGTCATTCTGTCGTTGAATAGAGCCGACTTAAGGCTGTATGTATAGGCGTATGTATAGGGCACCTCATACTCAGAATGTGCCTTATAGAAAATAATCTGTGCAGAGGATTCGGACTGCGGAGAAGAGTTGGAAACTTGGCTTCACGTACTTTGCTAGCATACATATGCCCAAACATATGCCCAAAGCAAAGAACGAGGAGAGTAAACATCTTAGAAGGTTACTACTGGGAGGACTTCTCAGAAGTAAACAGGAAAAAACCAGCAAAAATTGTTAGGTTCATTAAAGGTATTAGTTGGCTCATGGATGGAGTCTGCTGAGAGGCAGAGGTGAAATTACTGAGTGTGTATACAATGGGGCGCAAGGCCTAAGTGCGTACGAGATAAACCAACCGGTTAACGATTCTTATTTCCACCCTATTAACCAACCAACCAACCTATGTTAATGTCTAAAATAAAAGTTATTTTTATGGAATAACTTAAAAAATAATAGTTGCGTTTCAATTGGATAAGTTAAGCTTTAATACATTAATATACGGAAATATTTATTAATGTTAATATAAAATGTCGTATATGGAAAAAGTTTTCTTCTATTAAGGATTAATTTAAATGTAATTACATTAAACTTTCACTTTAAATTTTCCAGAAATGGCAATTATATACTATATTTCTACGTAATACCAAAGAACATATATATTTAATTATTCTTACTTCCTTCATCAATGACTCATCTCGCAAGCACTCGCAAACACAAGATTAGTCACAAGCACTGATGAAAGAAGTAAGTTGCTTCCGAAATATCGATATTTGCACAATAAAAATAAATTATTAATGTGAAATTTGACTTTTAATTAATAAATTAAATATATCACTAAAAACAAATCTAATTATCAAAAATAATTAAAATTAATATTTTTTTTCTTTATAGATTCTACATAAATACGTGCATATGTAAAAACTCTACATACACACATTCAATTTGAATGCGATCTATTAAAAATTAAAAGTTAGTCAGCTATTAATCATCAAACATTTTAAATTTCAATTAATTTTATTCTTAATATTCTTTATAAGTATTTTAAATTTATTTTCAAAGCAAAACGAAGAAATAAAGCATAAAAAAAGTAATTTCATTGATTTCGATTAATAATTATTACATTAGAAAACATTTAATTTCATAAATGAGAAATATGTAAATAATTTAAAATATTTACTAATTTAATAACAATATCAAATATAATCTAATGATAAGTCATGGAAGCATTCTTTAATTACCGTTATTTACGGAGCACCATGTTTTTGTATAGTTTTTTAATAAGTTTCATAATAAGTATATTCTTTCAATCACTTCTTTTAATCAGTGATAATATAAATTTAACAAATGCTCAAGGTTTAATGTATACACGTGATCCCAGATTTTATTCAAGAGAAGGTGTTGATTATCCTATACAAAATCCAGGTGATCCAGATTATAGGTGATTTGAGTACAAATTTTGTAATTAAAAATAATATTAAAATCTTTTTTTTAATTTTCAAATAAAATTTTATTCATTTATTAGAACATATACATATAATGATCGACGTTATGGATATTATCAACCGAATGGCTATGGACAAAAATATCCTGGGCAATATAAACCAGGTCAATATCCACAAGGTTATCCACAAGGACAAGATACATTTCAATATGATCCTGTAAGTCAATAACTCTTCTGAAACAATTAAAAAAATTACTGGCTCAACATTCTAAAATGAAAAGCTGCATAAATTTTGTTCTTAAATTAACATACATTATTTATTTTCGTAGCTATTGTATTTGCGAGTCAAATTGAGGTTTTTGCTAAATATATTCAGGTATTTACTAAACCAATTTCAGATATTTTCTAAATAAATTCAGGTTTTTTGTTTAAGTACAGAATTTTGCTAAACAAATTCAGATAATTTTGATTTTAATTCAGATTTTTACGAAATAAAGTCAGGTATTTTTTTCTAAAATTCAGAACTAAAAAAAACAGTTCATTTAACATATTTTCAAATTTAAACAAACTTTATTTAAAAATAAAAACATTGTCAAGCCAAATTAATTAATAAATAGAAATAAAAAAAGAGACAAATTTAAAATACAATTTGATATTATTATAATATAGAGAATATTAGAAGATTGATATGGGTATCATAATATCGATATTACATGTCTGTCAGTAGTACCACATGTTCATTCCGAACATAGACAAATGATATAAAGCATATTTCTGGAGGTTGGAGGAAGCTCCATTAAATATAGATGAGTATAATTAAAAAAAAAAGCTTACATCTAAGTAAGAACGACGAAGAAAGTAGTCTTAGTTTTATAGGTTAAGATAATTTAAGCTTTATCTAGTTTTAAATAGGATAATGTTTATTTTTTGAAATTAAATTTGTTAATATAATAATAAAATAAAGTTAAAAATACCGTTAAAG
Source organism: Argyra leucocephala (assembly GCA_963942445.1). Taxonomy (NCBI): domain Eukaryota; kingdom Metazoa; phylum Arthropoda; class Insecta; order Diptera; family Dolichopodidae; genus Argyra; species Argyra leucocephala. Next base: position 151,367,486 of record OZ012680.1, read on the forward strand.
TAGCAAGCCAAATTAAAATATTTGTTACATTAATTATATTAAGGTATTATTATAGATGAAATAATGTTTGCAAATTTGTACTTACTTTAAAATTTTCTTCAAATGCCAATCAATAAACATATGCATACATACATACTACATATGATAGCCATAAATATGAAAATAAATACCGCTTAACTCAATACTGAAATAATTTATATTACCGCCATTAAGTATTGGTAAAACTGTTTTGGTTTAATTTGAATGTTCTTTACCTATTTAATAGTTTTTATTCAAAAATTGATTATGCAAAACAATTTAAATTTACATTATTTGAATTAAAAATAAAAAAAATTTTATTTGTTAAAAATCCATACACAACCTTAAAATTCTAGAAACATTTAATTTTAAAAAGTAACGGGAACAAAAATGAAAAAAAAAAATTCAACCAATCTTACACAATATATTAATTTAAAAAAAACTCACTTTAAATATTTAATTATAATATTATCTTTAAAACATTTAAAAAATATAAAAATTAAATTAATAATCAAATCATAAATATTATAATTTTAAAATTTAAAAATAAAGTCTTTGCAAATGGATACCACTCCACCACACACAATTAAAAGTAAAAGACAACTGCACTACTGCAGCATGTTAACCTCAAATACGATACGATTATGATGAACTACAACTGCATAAAGCAATCAATCAATATACATAATCGATAATTACATAGTTTTATTTAAACATTTCGTTAAGTTTAAATATTTATATTTAAAAAAAAATCGTAATTTTGAATATCTTTTATTTTTTATTAATGAAAACGATGTTCTTTTTATCTTAACCTTGGTTAAAATAAAAATTTCTAAATTTAAAAAAAAAAATACTTGGATTTATTTTGTAAAAATCTGAATTAAAATTAAAATTATCTGAATTTGTTCAGCCAAATTCTGTATTTAAAAAAAACAAAAACTTTAGAATTTATTTAGCAAATCGGAATTGGTTTGACAAATACCTGAATATATTATTTAGAAAAAACCTCAATTTAACTGGCAAATATAGCATATAAATAAATTATAAAATTGAAATATATATATGAAAAATTAATTTTACTTATTTTTAGAATAATCCTAATGTTCCGCTAACACCATTTCCAGGTGTACTTGGTGGTTGGCGAAAAGATCTTCAAGGGAAACAACGACCAGATTCAGTGACACTGGATCCACAAAAAAATGTATTTGTAACTACAAATTATGGTCAAGTTCAAGGATTTAAAGTAACCGTATACGATAATCCAGATCCTAAATCATTTTACAGACCCTATCATAGTCCAGTTGATCAGAAACAAGGAGAATGTTCTGTTTTTCTTGGTATACCATATGCATTGCCACCAGTAAATGAAGGACGTTTCAAACCACCAAGATTACACCGTGGTTGGCAACTTCTTCAAGCTGTTGATTTTGGGCCAGCTTGTCCACAACATCCGCGTTATACTGGGGCTACAAAAGGAATACGCGATGTTCATGAGGATTGTTTATATTTAAATGTATTTTCACCACAGGTAAGATATGTATCTATATATATTTCCAAAATCATATTGTCAAATAAATAAATAAATATAATATGCATAACTATTCAAAATAAAAATAATTATAGACTGGTGCAGGTGCAGTTCCAGAAAAATATCCCGTTATGATATACATACACGGTGGTCATTATGAACGTGGAGCATCTAATTTATTTCCCGGTCACATTTTAGCTACATTTTATAAAGTTATTGTTGTTACAATAAATTATAGATTAGGAGCTTTAGGATTTTTATCGACCGGTGATGAAAATTCTCCTGGTAACTATGGAATTCTTGATCAAGCAATGGCAATACGTTGGGTACATGAAAATATAGAATTCTTCAATGGTGATCGTGATTTAATTACACTATTTGGACCGGACGCTGGAGCTGCTTCGGCTGGTTTATTGTCGGTAGCACCACAAACAAAAAACATGATTGCAAGAGTAATTGCTCAATCTGGTTCACCACTTGCAGATTGGGCTTTCATTACTGACAAATATAGATCACAAAATACTACTAGAGTATTAGGTCAAAAACTTGGATGTTTCATAGAATCCAGTTGGAAATTGGTCAATTGCTTAAGATCCCGAAGTTTTGAAGAACTTGGAAATGCAGAATTGGAACCACAAGTTGGAACATTTGCTTGGGGCCCAGTTTTGGATATTAATTTTACATATCCAGGGGATGATTGGTATGAAGGTTGGCGTGAAAGTGATTGGAAATTTTTAACGGAAACTCCAGAAACATTGTATAGACAAAGCAAATTTAATCGAGGCTTAAATTATATGACCGGTATTACAACTCAAGAAGCAGCATTTTTCATTGCTCAAAATGATAGCTTAAAACCAAATTATATAATAGATGAAAAATTCTTTGATATGAAAATTCGGGAATTTGTTTTTCGATATAATTATACATTAAATCCAAATGGCGTTTTTGAAGCCATCAAGTACATGTATACTTATCATCCTGATCCAAAAAATATAACCTGGATTCGTGAAATGTATATAAATTTTCTTTCTGATTTCTTATATACCGCTCCCGTAGATAAAATGGTTAAATTATTGTTGGAAAAGAAAGTTGCAGTTTACATGTATGTATTAAATACAACCATTGAGGCTTTTAACTATCCGCAATGGCGAAATTATCCTCATGATATCGAACATTATTTGTTAACTGGAGCGCCATTTATGGATATTGAATTTTTTCCAAGTGCAAATAGATTTGAGAGAAACATGTGGACTGATAATGATCGAAATATGAGTCACTTCTTTATGCAAACTTTTAGTAATTTTGCTAGATCAGGGTTTGTTCAATTAATTTTAATTTTATATATCAATATTTTATAAAATTTTCAATTTATATTTTAGGAATCCAACACAACAACAAGTTCTAGGTCTACATTTTGAAAAATCTTATCAAGGGGAGCTCAGATATTTGAATATTAATACTACTTTTAATTCAACAATAAAAATGAACTATAGACAAACTGAAAGTGCCTTTTGGATGCAATACTTACCTACTGTAATTGGTGTCTTAGTTCCAACGTATCCGCCAACAACAGAATATTGGTGGGAACCGCATGAACCTTTACAAATTGCTTTTTGGTCAATGACAGCAGCATGCCTATTACTAATTGTTCTAGTCTTTATATGTTGTATAATGTGGAGAGATTCTAAATTGTAATTAATTAAATTTTGTTTATACATACATACATACATATATATACTTATGCTTATACATATAATGTCTGTATATGCTTGTTTTGTCTTTCTGGAATTTATATAACTATGCATATATGCATTATTTTTATTTACTTTTAGAAAAGCTGATCGTCTTCAAGAGGATGTATTTTTCATTGATAGCGTGGAATCAACGAGAGGTGGACCTAGTATTATAACTGGTATAGAAAATACTCACATGTTGGCTAATCATCATACAGTTAAATCGCGTGATAATATTTATGAATATCGTGAATCACCATCGAAAAAAAAAAGTTTTCCTGATGATGCATCATTGCATGCACCGAGTTCTATAATTACAACACAAAAGTCTGGAAGTCAAATATCATTAAAAAGTGGATTCACGTCAAAGGATAATAATTCCACAATATCACAAATATTGCCAGGAACGAAATCGTCCATACAAAGACCGCAAACTAAAATTGAAAACGAAAGTAAAGCAAATATAATGCCTGTGAGTAATATATCTTTAGCTAATAATGGAAAGGAAACTTCTAAAAAACCGGTAATGATACCTCCCGAGGAAAAGAGTTTATTGTCTAAAGAATCACAAAATAGTAGTTTATTAGATAAAGACTCCTTTTCAACAAAATCGAATATTACAAGTAATTCACGCAGCGCAACGCCTCCAGTACCGAGATTACGAAGTAATGTAAAAGTACCCAGTAGAACACTATTAATTGAAGGAATACCGCAAACATCTGTGTAAAGTTATTTAGAGGCTTATAATGGAAAATGCAAAAGCACAAACTTTACCGCACGTTAATAAACGGTATATCAAAAATTATATATACTTATATAGTTATTTTATGGTTATATGTGGGGTTATATTATATTTTGGTACAATTAAAAACGGAACGGTAAATGTTAGTTGAATAAAAGCATTGAGTAGGTAAATATAATATAATATATAGAGAGTCAAAGCTAGAACAAATGCTTAAACTATATAAATAATATATTATACATATTTGCTCAATGATAAAAGCAATAAAAGGGAAATAAAGTTTTTTTTACGTTTAAAAACAAAAAAAAAAAATTTTATATGACTGAAATTGCATACATTTGGGATGAAATATAAATTTATTACACGTACCAGATCGATCATACATACTATTGCTATTATCAAAGTAAAAGAAAGTGATAAGGGGTATGATCGCTATAATACCAAACACGTTTTCCATTTCGTTTTCCATCATATGCCCTTCATACTTTTATAGAACATATTAACTTTTGTTTTTAATATTCATTTTCTTCGTAACTTCGTAATAATTATTTTTGGTTTTATGCTCTAACCAGCATTTCGGAAATTAAATTTAAGCTTTATTTTAAAATTAAATTGTTTTCCTTAAATTATAAGTTAAGAATAAGTTAAGCGAATAAGTTAAGATGTAAATTAAATAATTTAAAAATAATTTGAATCACTTAAATTCATGTCCATCATATGTAATTTTATAATTTTAATATTCAACGTTATTGAGCAGTTTCAAAAGAAAATAAAATATAACATTATAAATAAAAATCCTTCATGAATTTAATCTTAAATGTACGAACATTCATATTTCATATCGTGTATTTTCATTATTATTTTGCTTGCTTTTTAGTTTAAGTTTTATTATTCATTATCAATTTTATATATATTTTAGTTTTAGTATTCGAGCATAATTCTTATTTTTATGTCTATAAATAAGTTGTAAATATGTGCAAAATAATTACCGATCAGAATTCCGTCCAATATTTAGTTTTAAAAATTTAATGAGTGTCTGTTAATTTTCATTTATTTTTAATTGTAATGACAATTTTGGTAAATTTTGTCTGTAGCTTGAACGTGTTTTATTGTTTTGTATTTTTTGTGTATTCGTTCTTTTTGTTAATTGAATATATGTTAGGAAAATAATTTTAACTATAAAAATAAACGCTTTTTTAAAAAAAAAATTAAATTTTAAAAGATTTTTTTTTTATGTTTATATTATTGTGTTGTGTGTATTTCGTCTTGGATGTGGTTTTATTTAATGCTTTAACAACAATTGGTTTTACATTCTAAAAAAAATACTTATTTTCTACCAATATCAAATTTTATTTTATTTCTTCATTTATAGATTACAAATACAATGATGCAGCAAAAATAATGTCCCTTTTTATAAGTCGAATTCCTTCAGAAAATTTGTTTTCTAAATCCGAATTTCCTATTGTTTTTGATGCTTGACACATCTGTCTTAACAATTCTTCCAATCTTCTCATACAACGTATAATTGAGCCTTCAAAAATATCTGTCATTTTACATAGACTTAAAAATGATGAACCTTTGCACCATGCTAAAACTACATCCATCAAAAATGGTTTAAATTTTTCAATGTAAGCATCTGGTTCTAAATCTAATTTACATTCATTAGATACTTTTGCAATTCTTCTCGCTAGATCTTGCATTTCCCTTAAGGGTCCCGATAGTTCTTCTGTAGAAGCTGGAGTTTCTGCACTTTTTTCATCACAAACAAATGTCGAAAGTAAGGCTACACACTGACCTGTAGATAACTTGTTAAAGGTTCCGTTAAATATCATTTCTGTGATCAAAAGTTCATCAGCAGAACTTAATTCGCATGCAACACGTCCCTTAAATTCAATTACATCGGCTGCTGAACAATAACCCAAACGTCTTAAAACTCTCTTTCGATATTTTAATTCGTCCATTTGAAGCAAACTTGTAGCTTCTTTTAATTCATCTTTAGCTGATTTTAATTTATCTAAAATTGTCAATTTGTTAACATATTTCATATATAACTTGTCAAGATCCTTGTTATTATGCAATGGATGAGCATATAAACGTTTTTCAAAGCTTTCAATATTTTCAACAATTTGTTTAAATTCTGGTTCTTTAATTTTCATTTCAGTAATGGGGTTCAATATTGGTGGACCTTTTGGAAACCGTTTTTTTATTTCCTCTATTACTTTTACTAAACTTTTTCTGTTATCTGAAGGTCGCAGATCTTTTGGTAAATGTACTCTTAGAGAGGAAATTTTTGTAACCAATTTATGTAAAACTGGAATTACTTCCATTGAACCTTTTTTAACACCTGGAGTGAATGGTTTCGGTTCTTTATCTTTGTCAAATCCATCAGCTACATGTAACAACACATCAATTATTACATTAACTTCAGACTTCAGAGGGTTTTTTGTTTCATCCGATTGTTTTTTGAAATTTACAACAATACCCCAATCGAATTCGTCAAACTCTGTTTTCACTTTGATTAACCGACCTGGTTGTAAAAATGGTATCATATATTCTGGTTTAATAATGTAGCTTCGAAATTGTTTTCCAAGAGTATCTAGTTGTTCACGAATGTGATGATAAGAAGCTACAACATGCTCATCTTTTATATGAATTTTATTTAATTCTATTTGTTTATCTTGAACATTTTGATATAAATCAGGAATTTTGCTCTGATTCTGAAATTGGAAAAATGATCGTTCTAACATATACTCTGGATTGATTTCCTCAACTCTTAAAAGATTTAAAACCATATTGTAGGTGAGATGAAATGCAGAATTTATTGGATCTGCTTTTCCTTGTATTATTCCTCTTCCCACTGCAGGAGATACTTTTTCATCTATCATCAATATAACTATTCCTTTATCATCAAGACCTCGACGACCTGCACGACCTGACATTTGAATATATTCACCAGACGTGATCCAACTATAATTTATGAACAAAAATTCAAATTTTAATTGATTATGCCATTAGTATATTATATCTTTAATCTCTTACCGAAAATCTTTACCATCAAATTTTCTAGGTGCAGTAAAAAGAACAGTTCTGGCAGGCATATTCAATCCCATAGCAAATGTTTCTGTTGCAAACAAGGCTTTAATAAGACCTTCGCCAAATAAAATTTCTATAGTTTCTTTCAAAATAGGCAATAATCCTCCGTGATGAATTCCTATTCCTCTTCTCAACAATGGCAACACGTTTTCAACTTGTGGTAATTGCCGATCTTCTTCTGATAAAACGTCCATTGCGTTATTAAAGACTTCATCAACTAATTTTTTTTCTTCATTCGTATTAAAATCTAATTTAGCCATTTGCATAGCATAAACTTCACAATCTTTCTTACTGAATGAAAAAATAATCACTGGAGCAAAATTTCTTTCCATTATCATTTTTACAATTTTAAAAATATTTGTAGAACCAGAGTCTTTTCCTCGTATTCCTCCTTTTCGACCTTTCTGATCACCTTTAGAAGCTTCTCCAGTATTGGCTAAAACAGACATAGCTGTATTAAAATTATCTTCCTTAAATTGTCCTTTTTCGTCAACAATTAAATGAATTCCATCGCCCCCAGCGGGAAAAATATAATGCTTAAATGTAAATTCACAATTTTACTTTATTTAAATAGCTTTAAAAACACTGTATAATACATACCTGCAAAGGGGTTGGTCGATAATCTGTATAAACAACATGACATGGTTGTTTATGTAAATGACATACCCATTCAGCAAATTGTCTAGCATTTGGAATAGTAGCAGATAAAAAAACATATCGAACATTATCTGGCAATAGTATCAGAGTTTCTTCCCAAACAACACCACGTTCTTTATCACGCATATAGTGAATTTCATCAAAGACCACCCAGCCGACTTCTCGCATAATCTCTGAACCTCGATACAACATATTTCTAAGAATTTCTGTTGTCATTATTAAACAAGAAGCTGAAGGATTTATTGTTACATCACCTGTGACCAAACCAACATCTACAAATTCTTCTGTAAATTCACGATATTTCTGATTTGATAAAGCTTTTATTGGAGTAGTATATATAACTCTTTGTTTTGCTTTTAATGACTTTGCAATAGCATATTCTGCAACTACGGTTTTGCCAGCTGAAGTGTGTGCTGAAACTAATACACTTTGACTATTTTCAATACAAATTATTGCTTCTTTTTGAAAAGGATCTAAAACAAAAGAATATTGCTTAGCAGGCTCCCCAGATAAAGGACTTAAAGGGATAAATTCTTGTCCCGGATATACAGCCACTTCATGTGTACAAGATTCAGGCGATTGAATAACATGTACAGTAATTCGAGATTTCAAGTCCTCGATACAAATATCATCTAAAATTGATTCGGTGATTTTTTGCCGTTTGCTGGGCGATTCTTCACCTTTCACTGAATCTTCACTTTCTTTAACGTTGCTCGTTTCAGATTCATTTAAATCAGAATGTAATCTTTTTTCACCTCGTTTTCTAATAACAAAAAATTTTTATTTAATTTTACAATTTAGAGGTTAAATTGAAACTTACTCTTCCTCTACTGAAGTATTTGTCAAATTTGGATAATCTTTTTCTTCAACAATTGGTTCAATTATGTTTCCACTTTTGACTTCGTCGTCGAAACAACCAAATAAATCATCTAAATCAGCCATTTGCTTATCCAAATAAGCAACTAATATTTTAAACTGTTATAATTACGTTTTTGCAACAAAACAAAACGATAGCATATAATAAAAATTTTTACTATTAACTGATGATAATTATTGACAAATGATTATTTTTGAATGATTCTGAAATTACAGTCAACCAACACACACACAACCAATTATCTTCCATGTGAGTTGTGAATATTGTGAATTATGATATTTTTATGTCGAAATTTTTGAAGTATCAAACCAGAAAACGCTGAACCACTTAGGCAGAGTTTATTCTGTTTATGTTCTGTATTATATATATTTGTTGACAATTATAAATTGAAAAGAAACACTTCCTTTACACATCAATTTCTAAATAATCAAACTATTTGTCAATTTTAGCATGTTTTAATAAATAATTAGAGAATAATTAAAAAAAAAGATAAAATAAATATTAAAGTCTTGTATTTAATATTTAAAAAATATTTATATTATAAAAAAAAACTATTAAATAAATAAAGTGATTTTGGGTAAAATGCAAAATAAAATAAATTTTAATATTTACGGTTAAAGTTCTGATATGAATGATAGCAGTAGATGAGCAAAGTCAAAGAAGTAAAAGAAAAAGTATGGCTCAAACCATGAAGATAAAGCTACGCACGATACGATATAGAAACAAAAATTATGGCGCATTTACCAGTGATGGTATCATACGGATATGGATATGGATATGGATGAAATCATATTTCTACAAATTATTGCTTTTAAGTTTTTACAAATTTTGAAAAATCTAATTTTATTTTATTCAGCACATAATATATAAAGTGTTCATTATATTGTATTTTTTTAATAGATTAGTGTCTGTATATTAAAGTTTATCAATTATGTATATAAATTATAAATATTTAAATTTAATATTATATTATTTTAATTAGTAGTATCAATTTATAAATATTAAAAAACATGAATATGAAATAAATTCATCTAAAGTGTCAAAAAATTACAGTATTTTTAAAATCAAAATATGTAAATTATATGAAAAAGCTTGAATTAGTTATAAAAAAAAATTGGTAAATAAATTATTATTTAATTTAATTAATTTTACCTTTGTTATGATGTTTCTGTTTCTACTTATGTTTATTTTTCGCCTCGCTATTTTTTCCTAATTGTGTTTCATTTGGTAAAAAACAGTTCAGCAATTTTTATACCTAGAAAAAACATTTTGTGAGCTTGCATAATCGAATTTTTCTTTTTAAAATGGATGTTTTTAATGCATGAAATTGAAATTTCGAAATATAAAACCCAGCCCATTTGTTGTACTGTCAGTACATCAGTTGTTTTGTTGTCATTTGTCTGTCAATCTTTTAGTTGAGCGAGTATTGAGTGTTGACTTAACTGACATCCGAAAATAAAGTTTCCATATTAAGATTTCATTTCAATTTTATTAAAGTATATTAAAATTTATATTTTAATTAAATTTATTTAGACTAAAAAAAAATGGCTTCTCCAACTGGTGGTACCATTCCCATGGCCATCGCTGGCCGTACTGTTCGAGAACGTGAACGTTTAATTGGAATGTCAGCAGAGGAAAGAGCTTGGCGAGCTAAATGGGTGAAAGACCAAGAACTACATAACGAACCAAAGCGTATACCACAACTAGAACTCGAATTTAAAAATCCAATTCGACGTATTTATCGTGCACCATTAGATAAACTATGTGAATTGCTGACACCATCCCTTGTAAAGATAATTTTTGATTTATTATGTAACTAGTAAAATTTTTTGATGAATATTAAAAATTTCATTCAAGGGTTTCCAAAAAGCATATGCAACACGATTTTTCTTAGGCAAGGGGTTGCTCACCATTGCTTCAATATATGCTGGAGCTTATTATTTTAAATATAATGGAAATGTAAGAAAAGTTAATTAAAATTTGGTTCAATTATTTACATATAAGGTGTTCTTAGGACTGGACGAGAAAAGGAGGATGGAGAATTATTACATCACGAAAATCATGTAATCCTGGTGATCCAGGTTATCCCAAAATATCTGATCGTAGCAAACCTTCAGATTATGCACTAAGAGGTTTTAATAAATCACCAATATAATTATTTTGACTTTGTAGAAAATTAAATTATAAACCTTTTGAGCAGTTAGATAAATATCAAAATAAAAATTATTATTTTGAAACTTTATTTGTTTTCTTTTTCTAAACAAAATGATTTTTCTGTCTATTATTACTATTTTTAGATATCAAATATGCGATTGATAAAAACTTTATGAACTTCCCTTAAGAACTTCCCAAAAAACGCTTCCCTGCAAACCTTGTTATAAGTGCTGTAATAGTAAAGAGTCCATAGCGTAACACAGAATGCTGTATGTGTAAGTATTTAGGTATGAATGGAATTCAAAATAATCATATATGTATCTAGTGCCATGTCATCCCAATAGTCCTACCTACCTAAGTCTACATAAATTTATGTAGACTTAGCGTACTCCCATTGCCTGATTTTATAGTGAATTTAGAAAACATCTCCACGTCCACGCCCCATGACCCGCTTTTAAATATTTTAATCATCGACACAAACACAAATTCTGATACATACTGTGTATACTCATATACTGATGGACTGGACTGGACTGGACTGTAGTGTATAATGTATGTGATAAATAAAAAATACACCTGTGGTGCGAAAATTGATAAATAAATTACACATAACAGGACTTCGGAGTCCGGAGCAGCCAGCAGAGCACTTCAGGCAGGGCAGGGCTTTATTTTTATTTTATTCTCATCTTCATTAATATTCATTCGTTAAAAAACAACGAACAATTTATCAGCTGTGAAAGCATGAAATCATCTGGTATTCTGGTACCTAACACTCACGCACATTTAAAACTACTTTCATTTTTTTCGAAATTGAAAATGGCGGTATTTTCTCCTTTAAAATGTATAATTATTTAATATAATAAATATCAAACCAAACCGCAAACCTTGAATATAAAAAGCGCGAGAGCCAGAGCGACACTGCGGTGTGAGCGGTTACTTTTAATTTAAGTATGTATGATGGAATATTTGTATACGGATTAGAAAGAATAGAAGAGCATGAGCGCCATGAGCAACATACTTAATTTATTTTATTTTATTTTTACTTCAATTAGTTTAGTTTAGTTAGTGTTCGTAACGTAAGGGGAAATATATTAAATTAAGGTGGTATCTTTTAAACAAGCCCTTAAATTGAGGCAAAACGATTAGGATAGAATATTTTTAATGGTAAAAAACTTTGACAAGGGGAAAACACAACCACACATAATTAATATATATTCATACATCCCCTCAAACTAAATTTCTACCTACCTAAGTTTACATTATGCTAACCCATCCATGATGCATCTGTACATGTCTTCTTTTCATTATTCTGTGGTATAATTTTAATCAAAAATATAATTAATTTTATTTATTTTATTATTAAGTACCACTTTTAGATTTTGATACTTACTACAATTTTATAAATAATAATAATATTATCTTTAAAGGCAAGTTTTTCTATTTTATTTTAATTTACAATATTAATTAATAAAAAGCACTACTTTACTATATATAGGGCTATAATCGACTATAAGCGAACTAACTGAATTAATTTTTGTTTTATTTAGAAAAGTTAATTAAGTAATTGTTGGCTATTGTAATTTATTCAAATTCGAATATTTATTTATGCATTAATATATTATATTTACTAAATTATTTTATGTTGTATTAGAACCGACGAGGTTGTATTGAAAATTCCTTTTCAGTAATTGTCATCATTTGAAAATCTTTTCGTGCTCCTAGGTTGTTTTACCACTATACTATAATGCTTTACCACTCGACTACCGAGGCCACATTTATAACTTGACTATTTTTTTAAGCGGTTACTTGAAATAAGTAAATAAGGAAAAAAGATTTGATATTTATATTTAGTTTCTTTTGAAAAAATTTTAAAGAAAATATTTACGTTTTATTAAATGTATTAAATGTTTTAAACACATATAAATGTGTGAATTATTACAAATTTTTCTATTCAAACTATGAATAGCAAATCAATAGCTATTTTTTTAATTATCCTTTTTTGTATTGTATGTGTATGTACAAAAATTCTTTCTTGTATACCTATTTTTAATTTGAAAATTGGAAAAAAGGTTATTTTTTCCTTTTGTAGTTATTTATATGTATTGCACTATTTTACAATTAGTATTAGATACATGTTAAAACTAAATTTCAACACATCTTTTTCATCTAAAGTAAATATTTCTGCCATAAAGGAAAAACCGTTACATTCTTATTAATTGATCTCGTTGTCTTCATTATTTTCTAATTCTAGTTAGAATCTTATAAAATGAATGCGGAATTCAGTATATCAATATGCATATTTTTGTATTATTTTTTAGCAAAAATGTAAACTAGAAATTAGTAGATTGAAAATAATTCGCTTGACGTATGCAATGTACAGAATTTGTACACTATATACGATACATTGATGATCGATCACATTTCATAGAAGGTATTTCTGAATTCTGATTTCTGACCAGTCGAATTTGCGTTTGTAACTTTGTAGTATTGTGAAATTTTTACAATTTGCTTGGAGTTGGTTGCAAAAGGTATAGCAAAGCAAAAGCAATAGCGCATAGGTAGCTTTGTTTGGAGAAGTCGTGGTGAAAAATAATTTTTAGTTTAATGTAATCGTAATGTTAATGTGAAGAAGAAGTGATATTGTAGTATTTGTAGTGAGTTAGTGAGTGAGTTATTATATTATAAATTAAGGAAAATTCACCAAACAGAAATTCTCTTTCTGACTATTGATAAATGATAATTCTACAAAGCAAAATGAGAAAAACGGGGTTGATTGTTTTTGTGTTAGTTTATATTTGATTTAAGTATTTGACTGCTGCAACATCAATGTGTTGTATTTTATAAAGTGTAAGTGTAGTGTAGTCTTCTTGCACATTTTTTTATTTTTTTTATGTGATGATTAGTAAAAACATTTATGTGTTGTGTCAGTGTGGTTCAATTCAATTGAAACAAGAAAGATTAAACCATTAAACAAAAACAATATCATTTGATTGAGAAATGAAACTAAAGTAAGATCGTCATTCGTCAATAGTTATATTTTACAGCTAGAAATTAAAAAAAATTAGATTAATTAATTACCTAATATTTTGGAGTTTATTAAACAAATTACTTAAGGACTTATATAAATAAATCACGATAATAAGATTGAAAATCTTTTTAGTTAACTTTTAATATTAAGTTATTTTTAAAATTTGTTAAATTAATAAAAAAGAAAAGTGCCAAAGTGATTAAATTAATTAAAAATAAGTTTTTTAATGTTTTGATAACAAATGAAAAAAGATAAAAAATAAAAAAAAATTAGAGGAATTATTTTCTTCGAAGTAACAGTAATATAAAAATAAAACCTACCTTTTAAGGAAAAAAGTGGAATACCCGATTCGATTCATAAATTGGTTTTTTTTTTGTCGATGTTCTGATTTTAAGGATAAATTATGTATAACTAACGTTCATACAAATTATAGATGAAACATAACGTGAATTAGTTATACGAGTTATGATACTTTCATATCTCATTCACACATGTTACCTACGTGTATACATATTTATATATAGGGTATGTACGAAATGTTCTTTTTGATCTAACTAGTCTAGCCTCCTCTAGGACAAAATCAAAAACAAGAGTCCGTTAATGAGAAAATATTTTACGCAAAAAAATAATGAAATAAATTGTGGAATTTTTTAACTACCTCAAAAATGTATAATTATAAACTATATATCTTATACTTTAAAATTATGTAAATATATATTTAATATGTAATACCTATTGAATTGCCATTTTATGTCGTATTTATGTATATGTTTGTATGTTGTATTGGCGGTAGATCAGCTTGGCTTGGTGTTTTTCTATATTGGAATTTAAGGAATTTCTAGGAGTTTTGTCTAAGGATATTATTATTACATATTTTTTTAAATGCATATGAAATTTAAAAAAATATGAATGCATGTATTTCAATTTTTTTATAACAATTCTTTAGTATTATGTTTCGGAATTCGGTTAAAATAACCATGCATATGTGTAGATATGTACATATAGTATAGTAAATATCAGTTTTTTAGACAATTATTTTCTTTTTGTTTTTCACATAGTAGTTACCATTACCTACCTAAATACAATTATGTATGTATATAAAAGCTAAATATGTAATACTTAAATTACTCCCTTAAATTCTGATTTACTTAGATTTGAATTACTTAGAATTTTTGTTTTAGAAATAAGTTTTGTTGTATCTTACATTAGCCTAGAATCTAGATACTTTTGAATTATTACTGTTTTAAAAATAGATTTATTTTTAATATCAACTGTAAATAGAATTCAATCAAAATGAATTTTTATACTTAATTGGAAATATGTACTATAAAAAACACAATTTTTGGTTAATAATTGTTTAAATTGGTTTAGTTATGTTATATGACAGTTTGTAGTTTTATTTCAATTTAGAAAAATCTATGTAGGTAACTAACTATAAAAGTAAAAAAATAATTTTTGATTTTGTGAACACTAAACATTGCCAAATAATACTAATTTCTAATCATTGATTTTGCTACAGTATTTTAATTGTATACTTTATTATACCTATGCTTATGGATGTATATAAATATTTATATATAAGCTCATTCATATGTTTTTATGATACATTTACATTTGCGTAGGTATTATTATATAGAATTTGTAATAATAATCAGCTGGTTGTTTTCAGAATTGTTAATTTTGTTTCTTTTTGTCGATTATGTGATACTTCATATGATCGAATCTCACAGAATGATTTTTGTGGTGAATTTAAAAAATATAAACAATATAATATAATAAGTTTAGTTTGATAAATTCTTTCTTACACAACAGTACTCGGTAGTACTTTAACTTTTACAAATAATTCACCTGTGTTAATTTAATACATTTAAATTTCTCAAATAAATAACTTTACTCATTTGGAGAGAAATTTTTGCTTCTATAGAAAATAAAAATTGAAAATTTCTACTTTCAAGATGAAAAAAAAGTTGGCGCGCGCGGGAAATGATTTTTTTTATTAAATCTTAATTAGATTAATTTTATGTTAATTTTTATATTAATTTAAAAATTTGATTCTAAATTATTGAAATTTTTAAATTATTTTGTAATTACTCTATGTTTTATTCATAATTTTATTAATATTTTAAGATAAAGTTTTGTTTATTTTTTTGTTTATCTATTTGACATTTGACGTGTACACCACGTTTTAAATTAATGCATTTTGGCGGGTAAGACTAAATTTTAGATCAACTTTTAACTAACTTCTAAATAAAATTTTGGAAAAATTCTACTTGCTACTAAAAGTTAAAATATTAAATTTTCGTGTGACATAATTTTAAAAAATATTTCATAATTTTTAGGGAAATATTTTTAAGCGCCAATTTAGATGTCAATTCTATAGGGATAACATTTGATGTGGCGCGCTGATTCTACTCTCCCAAAAAAAAATTTTTTTTTACGGTGGTTAAATATATACGGCAATGAGACAAGTCGTTGATCGTTGAAAAATCGTAATATAAATAAATGTATATAAGCTATATTTACATAGAAATTGGAGGTTTAAATGCAATATAAAAAAGATTATTCGTATAAATTTATTTTAGTATTAGTTTGTATGCTCTTTCTAAATCTATATGTATGAAATTCTTGAAGAAATGAGAAAGAATTATTTTGTAAAATGCCTTTGCCTTGATTGACCGGCATATTTTTCAATAAAATTTAAAAAAAATAAAAAGTAAATTATTTAAATAATTTAGTGCATAAAACTATAAAAATATCTTTCATATTAAATTTTAATAAAATTGTAAAAATAGTGTACCTAGCAAATATTATTTTATTACGATAGCTATCTCTGAAAATTATTTTGCTTTGTAAAAAAAAAAATTAAAAAAAGTGATAATTTTTTGTATTGCTCATTTTATTTTAGTGCCTAATTATAGTGTCAAAAATTTGTAATTATTGCTATCGTGAAATTTGAAGAAATTTTCATACATAATTAAAAATTTTAAGGTATTACTTATATTTTAGTTGTATTATGTATATATTTATTAAAGTTAATATTCAATTGAACAGACATTTTTATCTTGGAAGTAATTGTTTAATCTGATCTTAAAGTATGAATAATAAATATGGTTAAAACCTATTAAAGATGTACATAGGTACATATTTAGATATTATTTGCTTACCAAATAAATTAACTTTAGTTGTCAATCGTTTCTAAACTAAATCTTATTTTTATGAATTATCTTTTCTAACAATTAAAAATTTATTTGTAACAAATCTATTGATATTTTTTATGATTTAATTATTTAGGAACTTATATGTACATATGTACTACGTTTTCATACTTTATACTTTTATTAATAATTCTAATTATTTAAATTTAGTTTTCTTTTTAAATCTTTTATTTTTACATAAACAGACTAAAATTTAGTATACCTATTTAGTACCTTAAGTAAATATTAATATGTAGGTACATACTAAATAATTGTATTTTCATTATGCTTATTATTGCATGGATGCAATTGCATTAAATTAGGATCTAAACTAACGTAAATTTTTTTAATATAATGCTATGTTGTTTTTTTTTTGGATTTGGTACTTAATTCATTGAACAATTTAGGTAGGTAGGTAGGTACCTAGACTTTTAATCATATATATAGTTTTTATGCTGTTTGTAAACATTTAATTTAACTAAACTTTTTAAACTTTACCATTTTAAAAATAAAAAGCAACCAATTTTTTTAATTATATTGATTATGTTGATTGATTTGAAAAATAATAGTCAACAATCAATTTTATGTTAAAAACCTTAAAATTTAAGAATTTTACTTTTTTCATCATCTATGTATGTATGTCAAATCTAGATACATATATTACAAAGTTGTATGATAAATTTAAATGCATTTAGCATTTGTAAACACTTGCTAAGTCTATCATTCCAAAGACTTAACAAACTCTTATTATGGCTAATAGTCAGAATAAAGAAGAAGTAATATCTCTGTTGTTTTTCTCTGTAAAAATTTAATTTAGTTTGGTTGTATCCTATTACTTAATTTTTTTATATTAATTATTTAAAACTTGTATCGGTAATAGATTTGTACATTTATAGAATTTGAGCCAGTACGTAGAATGTTACGTGAGGCTAACTTGAGAGTAGCTTGTTCTGATTCTAATATAAATAAAAATACTTTAAAAATTTAATAATTAACATTACTATTAACTTTTATTAATCGTAGGTCTTTGCGTGTTTGCATATTGTAGTTTCTCTTTTTAGTGTAGTGTCACGTAGCATGTTGTATGCCATTAAATGATGAATTTGTTTATACGTAGTTTTTAAAGTTCAGTTTTAGTTTAAAATTCTTTATTCTCAATAAGTACAACAGATATATGTAATGTATTATTATAGCTTACTATTTTTCATAGTATTTCTCCATTTTTAAATTATTCAGAAATGAAGTGAATTTAGATCGTACATTTTAGCGCTTGGTAAACTATGTACATGTACATATTCGATCCAAGCTAACTTCAAAATATAGCAAGGAAAAATTTACAATATTAAATCTAAATGTTTTATTGGAATCAAAATTAAATATGTATATATACATACACACAAAATAAAAAACAAATTCGTTCATATTTTAATTAACTGTAATTTAAAACTTTCAATTTCCTTTTAGCCGTATATCCTTATTCTATTAAAAATAATTAAAATCAAAAATTCACCAAAAGCAGAACTTAAGAATTGTGCAGAATCTTATATGTGAAATGGAATTTAAGAGGTAAGTCATTTTTTCTCACTTAATATATTTTTTTTTACAGATCTCTGCATGTATACAGAAATATTTTATTAGTTTAAAAATAGTAATTGGGGCCTCGGTAGTCAAGTGGTAAAACACTCGAGTGTAGAAATGTAACAACCGAGAAGCACGGGGTTCAAACCCCGTGAGAAACGAAAATTTCAAATGGTGAAAGTTATTGAAAAATGTAATTTTCAATACAACCACATCGGTTCAAATATAATTTAATAATTAATAAAGATATAATATATAAGTAATAAAAATAATATAAAATATATAATACATATACAAAAATATATCATCATCATCAGTGTCCTGCAACCCCATCTGTGGGGCATAGGGCGGAAGTAAATTATTTCCATCGACTTCTATCTGCGGTTTACCTCTTCAATTGTGGTCACGTTCTATGTTGGGGACTTGCTTCGGCTAAGACAGTTGTTCTCCACGTTTTTCTTGGCCTTCCGATGCGACGTGTACCCTGCGGATTCCATTCGAAACATTGTTTCGCGATGTTGTCAGGTTTCCTCAAAGAATGCCAGATCCAACGCCATTTCCTCTGCCGGATTTCCACGTCTATTTGTGTTAGTTTCGTTGTTTGCCACAGCTTTCTGTTGGAAATGGTTTGTGGCCAACGATGTTTAGGATGCGCCGGATACATCTATTGATGTACGCTTGGAATTTTCTGGTGATGTTTACTGAAACTTTCCATGTTTCGCAAGTGTACAAGAGAGCAGATTTTACACTTGTGTTGAATATTTTTATTTTTGTGCGCAGAGATATTTTTCTTGACTGCCATATTTTTGAAAGCATCCCGAAAGTAGTACGGGCTTTACAAAAATATATAGGTACCAAACAATATAATTTAATAATTTTCATTTCGAAAGGGAAAGGAATCTAAAGTTTACCTGCAGATGTATCTTTAGGGATCAACTGTTAAAATAAATAAATAGTAATTTTGATAGCATTTTCTTTATAATTTAAATAAAAAATAATAATAATTACCTCTTAAATACACAGAAAAATAATTAAAAGTTTTTATTAAAAATAGTATTTCACCAAACGTATTAAAAGGCAAATTAATATGATGTTGATAAAATGTTTAATTTTTTTGTTTCAGTTCTAAACGTTTAAATAGATCTTACAGTAGTGGCAACTGTAAAAACATTAATAGCTATAGAAATAAAGTTTCTAATAGTCCTACGGTTAAACCAAGTAAATCAACAAAACATAATGAATTTAATTTTTTTAATTCAACAAAAACAAAACCGGCAACTTCATCGAAAAAAAAGTCGCCTAGTAAATTATTTAGCAGATCAGCAATCAATGATAAAGCAATTTATTTACAGTCACATTTAACAGCATCTTGTAGTAGAAAAGGTGATATTGATGATTCAACTAGCAGAAAATTTAATTGGCCAATACCTAGTCAAACGTCTTCGTCTTCAATATCAATGGATTCAAATAATCTTGTGGTTGATAATGAAGCCAGTAGTAATTTTAGTGATATAAATATTAGTTCAACCTCATCAAATTCTAGTCAATGTAAATTATTTAAAAAAAATAATAGTAAATATAGTAAAGGAAAAATTAGCAATTCACAAGAAACTATTGGATTATCAAATTTATCTCCAAGTAATAATTGTAGAAAAAGGAAAAGATCTTCTACTCTAAATGATAAGGTAAGTTTTTATTTCATTAATGTTGAATTCTAGTATATTTATTGTAAAAAAATGTATAACAATCTAATAATTAATTTATAAAATAATAAAGAAATATTTAATATACAAATAATGCGGTATCCAAAGGCCTTTAATGTTAGCGCTAGCTTCTAAGTAGAAGAAAGTGTACATTATTTTTTTCTCATTTTTCTTTTAATAAATAATAAAATAGAAATAGTTAAGTTTTAAATTAAAATTTCAGTTAGATATTGAAAGAAACAAATTACATAATTGAATTAAAACAGTATATTTGAGATGAGAAAAATATCTAATTAGATTATCCCCGTTATTTTCGAATCAATTCTCTCTACCAACCAGTGTTATAAAATCGAAAATTATAAAAAATTATATCATCTTAAACAAAATGATGAAAGTAAAATAAAGTGTGATACAACAATTCGTAAAAAAGTAGTTATAGAAAAATTGCTAACGATTTTTGTTTTTCACATCTGCTTAATTTCAGGATACTGAATAAATTATATGTAGTTTATTTTTTGTGTATAGATATTTCCCTTTTTTTATTTTATTTTGTTTTACTTTTTGTTTTATGGGTTATACGGCTGTTTCTTTTTCATATGCGCAAACAGATATTTCTAAAACGAAAAAAAAAATTGAAATTTTTTTGGTTGTTCGAATATTCAGGACGTAAAGGACGATTACTAAATTAAATTATGTATTGGAATTTCTGATATTTTTAATTTAAATTTGTAAAGTAATAAGAAATTACGTTAAGTTTAATCAACAGTTGAGTTGCTGAATAAAAAGTAGCTTCATTATGAATTTAAATTACAAATATGATACAAAAATTTAATTGCACAAAAGGTGCCTAGTAAAAAGTTTCTTGAGATTAAGGAGTTAAGTTAAGGAGCAATTCTATATTTTAATCACTAAAATAAATAGGATAAGCAATAAAAACTTTTGCAGCATTTTGTTTTGTTAGATATTCTTATTCTTTGCATATAGGTTTCCCGGTCCTTTGTAGCCCGGTTTTGCAGTATTTTAGTATGCTTAGTTTTTTAACCGTCACTTGAAATTTTTCTTATATGTATATACGAGGAAACAAAATTTTTATGCAACCAAGAACTTTTGTATAGGTATATACATACACACAAACGTACACACTTATGTAAATTTAGTGAAGTTATGATATTTTTCTGCATTCATATAATATGTTATGGCTTGAACTTTGCTGATTCTGTACAAAATAACTGCAACTAGTATTAAAAAAAAGAACAATTAATGACAATAGTTCTTATAAATAGTTCTTCAAGGTTTTCCACGCAAAATCTTACTTAGTTTATTGCGTAATTTTTAGATTACCTCCTATGTTTATATTTTTGATAATATAGGTAACTCGAATTGCGATGACATTACTTATTTTTTTTATTTTATAAAAAGTAAATAACTTAAGTAACTTATAAAAATGAAGCAGATGATTCAAACTCAACAAAAAAAAAAAACAAAAAAAGAAAAAAACGTCACAGTTCAGAACAATTGCATTTATAAAGCACAAAGAAAGGTAAGGAAAAAATCCAGGTGTAATTTTCTTCAAGAATTTTTAGTTTTCGTCTTCTGTTAATTCATAAACCCTACAATACAACAAAGAAATATCATAAATTTATATTTACGTGTATTTATTTCTAACTTATATAAATTTTAAATTGTAGTTATTTAAGTGTGATGTGATCACTGATCAGAAGTTCTATGATGATTTTTTATGTGTATGTGTATGTTTCTATTAAGGGTAAATTTTTTGAATTTTCCCTTACTGATTTTTTTTTTTTATATTTAAAATTTTTCACAAAAGGGTGTAAGTACTGGATCTTTGAATAATATAGAAATTGGTTTTAATAATGCATATGGTTAATTCTAAAATATTGAAGAAGTAGGGAGATATATGTAGTATTTTTTTAATTAAATTTATTAGAAAATTGTTTTTTAAGAGAAAAAGAATCTTTATTTTTAACTGAAATTTATGTTCTCATTTTGAAGAAAGTGCTAAATGAATTAAATACTTAAATTACAGTTCACAAATGTAATTTTTGGGTTTAAAGGTTGAAAGTTAATTTATTTATTTATTTATTTTTAATTATAATTAAATATGTAAATATAATTTATGTATTTTTAAAGGATTTACTGGATGAACCAGAGTCGAAACGGACACCTTTAATGGAACCATCAACATCATCATATTTATCATCTAGAGCGTTACATTCAAAAACACCGTCATGCGAAAAAAATGAAATAGTAGTTTCTTTACCTAGTTCAGTTGAATCCTCATGTTTTAATTCATCATTGTCCCCGTCTGGTGGTGCTATAATAGATGAATTCATGGAACATGAAATAGATGCACGTAGTTCATCATCATGCTTATCAGCTGGAGCAGAATTTGATTTTGTGCCTAGTTCTGATGAATCTACTTTGGTATCAGAGGAAACTTCTACGAGTAATTTACAAGATCACAATAAACATACATTATTACAACAACAAAAAATCAATACCAAAATTCATCAACATTATAATACACCAAACAAAAGTCGTTCTCTAACACCTTCATTAGATATGCGTCCATGTCCATTACCAGCATTGTCGTGGGCTAATTCTTCTGATGTTTGGAATACAATGTGTCGAAATGATGAAAAAGCTACATCTGAAAGAACTTCAACAATGTTAACTAATCATTGTGGTTTACAACCACGAATGAGAGCAATTTTATTAGATTGGCTTATTGAAGTTTGTGAAGTTTATAAATTACATCGAGAAACTTATTATTTAGCAGTCGATTATCTAGACCGCTATTTATCAACACAAAAAAATATTCAAAAAACTCATCTTCAACTGATCGGAATAACATGTTTGTTTGTAGCAGCGAAAGTTGAAGAAATTTATCCGCCAAAAATCGGGGAATTCGCTTATGTAACTGATGGTGCCTGTCAGGAAGATGACATTTTACAACATGAATTATTACTATTATCAGCATTAGATTGGAGTATAACTCCTGTCACTATAATGGGATGGTTAGGGATTTATATGCAATTAAATGTCAATAATAGATCAGCAACCACCTTTGTAAAAACTAATAATGTAATTGGAGCTGTAAAAGATCCATCGGGGTTATCTCCGAAATTGATAAATAGTAACACTGCCATTTATTCAAAAAAGAACCAAAATAAAAATTGTTTATATTTAAAGGAAAACAATAATATATCATCCTTTAATAATAATAATTATTTGAACTCTGAAAATGAGCGAGTATGTAATAACAATAATATTAGTAATAATAATATTAATAATAATAATAATAATAACAATAATACTAATAATAATACTAATAATAATACTAATGATAATACTACTAATAATAATAATGCTAATAATAATAATATTACTAATACTAATAATAATACTAATACTAATAATAATAATAATAATAATAATAACAATAATAATGATAACAATAATGCTAGTATTACTAATAACAATAACAATAATAATGATAACAATAATGCTAGTATTACTAAAAATAATAATAATAATAATAGCAAAAATTATAACCGCAATAGTAATAATAATTTAGAAGGATTACTTGCAAATGATAGCGGTATATCGATTAATTCAAGCGAAATTGATGACGCATTTATTTTTCCACAATTTTCTGCCTATGAGTACTCTCAAACAGCTCAATTAATTGATTTGTGTACATTAGATTTGGGATTAGCTGATTTTTCATATTCAGTTATTGCTGCTACTGCAATAAGCTATACCTTTGGAAGGTACGTTTAAAATTTTGTGTTAAAATCTTGATATATATATTCGAAATATATATATATATATATATATATATATATATATATATATATATATATATATATTGATATTTTACTTATATAGTACATATATAACGAAGAAATCAAAGAAACGAAAAAATTTTATTTATTTTTTAACAGAGAAACTGCAATGCGAATTTCGGGATTTGATTGGGAAGCATTAAAAAAATGCGCTAATTGGATGGAACCTTTTTTCGATGTTATCAAAGATGAAGCAAAATATTTGTTTTTAGGCGAACATAATGAACAAGTTCAATCAAAACATGGATTAGGTCATTTTTGCCCTAAAATTGTTACAGACGATTCGCATATGATACAGGCACACACAACATGTATCACAATGCTGGTGAGTAATTTAACAATTATTTTTAAATTTTGATTAAAATATAAATTTTTTAAAACCTGTATTCTCCGAAAAATTAAATTTACAAAAATTTTGTTTTTTTAGGAAAAAGCATTATTACGTCGTGAACAACTTTCCAATCAATATGCATTCAGCCAACCTGAAGAATCACCAGCAATAAAAACTTCAAGACATATATGCCCTGAAGGATTGTTGACACCACCAGCTTCGAGTCGTAAATTAATCGATGATGAAATTGGAGAAAGTGAGTCAGATTTACAGAATATTGAAACATAAATGCGATAAAATTAATTTTTCCAAAGTTAAAAATATATACATATATAGATATAAAAAATTAATAAATTACGCTTATTCAAATTATAAACTTAGTATAAATAAATGGTTAAGTAATGTAAATAATTGATTTAGGAAATCTTTAAAAAAAATTGTATAAATTTATTGATATAATTAAGTTCTCAAAAATTGAATAAATACTAAGTGTCTAAAAATAACTTTAGTATCTTTTAAGAAATAATTCAACGTTTAAAACTTTTTCCCCTCTTCAAATTTTGCCAAACTATTTTGACAATTGTAATATCTATCTATTTAATTCATATAATTCTATGAGTTCTATGTATTATATAAATATTCTATGTCTATAAAAATTAGTAAGTATAATACAAAAAATTGCAAAAATTTTGAAAAATTTAATTATTTTTCTTAGTTCTCTTTAAGGTCTCTAATTTCAAAATGAATTTAAATTGAATAAATAATATAATATGTATATATATATATAAATTAAGTGTAATGTAAAAAAAAGTATATTAAATTGAAAAAAAAAATGAATCGGCTTAGTAATTATTTTTCTTTCATCACTAATTAAAATATAAGTTTATACAAAATGTAGGTGTTAAAGAAAAGTAATAAATCACATAAACTAATTGAAAAACGATTGTCTCATGTTAATTGAATAAATATTTTTTACTTATAACTAAATAAAAGATTATTCAAATTAATTTTATAAAAACAAAACAAAAATAAAATATGTATGTATATTATATTTGTAAATCTAGACAGATTCAATCTTGAAGATACTGTTACATAGAGCAAAAGAAATATATTAATTAATAAATTTGTTTGACGATTTATATAAGTCATTTAATCATTGACTAATACTAAAATTTAAAAATTATGATTTAAGAATGTATGAGAGTATATTAATATAAAAATTGTGTGCAATTTTGATTTTTATTTTAATATTTAAAATTGAACGTTAATTAAAAATTTGCATAAAAAAAAATTAATTTAAATTTACTTAATATATAAATAAAAATAAAAAAATTTCTATTAAAACTGATTCTTAATTTTGTATCAAATAACTTTACTATTTTTACGAAACATAAAAAGAAAAATGTTTAATAAATTAATTATTTATAAAAAAAAATACTTTTAAGATGAAGATATAATTCCATATTTTAAATTTTTGTATAATTTAAAATTGTAATAAAATTATAATAAATAATAACTCTTTTTGTAATATAGTA
Source organism: Argyra leucocephala (assembly GCA_963942445.1). Classification (NCBI taxonomy): domain Eukaryota; kingdom Metazoa; phylum Arthropoda; class Insecta; order Diptera; family Dolichopodidae; genus Argyra; species Argyra leucocephala. The sequence continues at coordinate 151,393,526 of OZ012680.1, forward strand.
ATTTAATATTTAAAAATTTTCAATTATTGTATAATTTTGAATTTTAGTTTTTAGTAAATTTCTAAATGATAAATTCAGATATATTTTCAATTAAGTAGGGTTCAAATAAATTCTAATATAGAAAAGTAGTGTTATTATTATTTTCTTAGTTTATTTTAAGTAATAAAAGTAGAAAAAGCAATATAAAATTTAAAAAAATATATATAATATTTCACGTAAAAATAAATAAAAACAATGTTTTATTTTTCATTACATAAATTTTGTTTCAGATTGCTGCCAAAAATAACATATTTTCCATGATTGACTTACACTAAACTTTTGCCCTGAACAAACTTGGTTTACAATATACGTTAAACCATCCAACATTACATTCTGAATTTCAAAATTGTTCGTTTGAATTTATTTCCAATATTTATATTATATTATAATATTGTTAGTAAATTAATGCTAAGCTTTAAACATTTGAAACCTTGAAATAATTTTCCAAAACGTATTTAAAAATGCATACACAAGGCATTCCAAATAGTGTATTTTTTATATAGAAAAATTGTTTTTATATAAACAATTTTAGTACTTTATTTCTACAAAACCTAGAAGAAAGAAGTCGAATAATTATACATATTAATATATTGTACGGCAAAAAAAATAAAATAAAAACAGAAAAGCTTTTTTAACATTTTCTCTGTATAAGTCTATTAATCACCCGAAAAAGGATATTTAACCATAAAATTATTTTTCAGTATTGTGTTTAACTCTCTCGCGAACAGAAGTAATTCTCTTTAAGTTGTTTCTTCACGTTCATTTAACATTTTAAGTATAAGGAAAAAAAAGAAAAAAAAAACCAATAAATGATGTACTAACAAATTGTTTTACTAAAATTAAATAATATTAAGTTTTACATTAAAAACTACTAAATAATATCCTATATGTTTTCAATGTTCAATTAAAAATTATGTGCTTACTATAATAAAATTTTAATTACTTAGAATGTACAAAAAAAAAAACCAAAGAATAAAAAAAGTTCTAAAAAGGCGAAAAAAAAGAAAAAAAAGTTAAAAAGACAGCCAAAAAAAAATTCTCTATAATATATTTTTAAGAATTGAAAAGCGCGCATTCAAAAACCTCCCCATCAATTTGTCATACGTCCACCCTTAATATTTTATATTCTTCTGTTATATGTTTTTTGCTTTCCTTTCAGGTTTTTCATTTTACTTATCTTTTTTGTATTATTTATTTATTATTGTTTTATTTTTTTATTTATTTTTTTTTTGTTTGGAAAACCCCTCCTGTTATTTTCTATTCTCATTCTCTACTAACATACATGTATTATTATTAAGTATTAAATATTAGTCTATACAAATTATCTTTTTCTCATTAATTTATTTTTTTTAATGCTTTAAAAAGTTCCTCACTTTCTTATTATATTAATTTCTGTATTTATAACATAATATTCATACATATATGCATTTATAAACATACTCTAATTTCATTATTTATTCTAATAAGTTTAATAAAATATATAATTAAATTTTTAAATGAATGCAATATTTTTATGTATTGTATATTACCATATTTTCTTATTTCTCATTAATATTATAATTTAGTTATTCGATTTCCCGATAAATGTTTAAAAGATTTCTTGGATTTTATTTTATTACAATATCTAATTTCACGTATATTAAATAAATATAGATATGTATAAATCGAGTATTATGGGGCTAGCCGCATAAAATTTTAAAAACTAAAAGGAGCTTTTGAAAATTTTATCTCCTGGGAATATTTTCTAAAAATAATGTACATATACTTTAACTCAATAATTCAAAAATCATTTTAAGTAAAATACTTAATAAACTTTGTGGAAATGAAATGAATATACGATAAATTTATGTATGATACGATACATCAATTGCATTTATTTCAGCTTATGTGGCCTTAATATCTTATAAAAATTCGATCTAAAATTTAATTATGATAATGCTAACTATACAAATTTTAATGTTTGTCAAAAATAAAATAAAATAATTTTAAATACATACATAGTTACATTGTTTTTATGTATTTCCTTAAATTGAAAAAATAAAATTTTCATTTTGAATTACATATGTACATACATACTAATATTATGTTAAATAATTTATTTATTCAGTTTATTAATTCAAATTAATTAAGCATTTGGTTAACTAGATTAAATATGTATATACATAGATTTATACATATTTAGCGTAAACTTATCAGCTTAAATTTAAAATAAATTAAAATCTTAATATTTTGCCGGAAAATTCAGTTGAAAATTTTATTTTGAAGAATTTGGTAGTGCATATTATATACTATATGGAAGTATCAAATTTGTATGTATATAAATTTTTATAAATAAGATTAAAACAAAGTAAGAAATAAATGTATTTTAAATAACAACAATTTTAATTTAATTTTATCAATTTGTCCAAATTTAATATTTTAGAAACTCATAATACGGTATAAATATAAGTATGTAGTTATGTACATAAAACATATATATTTACATAAAACAATTTTAGAAATTAAATCAAAACCAAAAAAGCAAATAGCAAATACTTCATATTTACAAATTATACCTCTATTATTAATAAATTACACATATATATATGCATACATATCATATGCAAGGAGACTGCGCTTTAAAAAGCTTCAGGTTAAGTTCAATTTATAGAGTTTCCCATTTTATTCTTTGATTGTATTTTTTTCTAGTAAGTTGTAAAGGAATAATAATAAGTACCTGTTCATACAATAATAATTGTCTAAATGGAATCGTACCGTTGCACTCTTTCATAACGGTTTTTTTTTTATAAAGTGTATTTTTATTGTTTAATATATATATTATATATACATTATTTTTTTATATATATAACAATATATAGTTTATTTTTATGTGGTGGTAAATTTTACTAAAATAATGAGTCTAATCTAAAGTTATATATATATTATTTATATTAAATTCGTTATATAGATATCTTATATTATTAATATTATATACTCATATATATATGACATAAATGTATATATAATTTCCTTTGCTTTTTATTTTATACTAAAAAATATTAAAAATTGTTTTCATGTTTCCTGTGTCTTTGAAAAGAACCATAGAAAAGGTTTGAGCTTATTTCAACACTTTAAATAATATATTGCTAAAATATTTTGAAAAAAAGGAAGAAATAAAAATAAAAAATTCTAAATTTTACCTACATTATGTTTGCATGTGTATAAGAGAAATGTTGAAAACGTGTATTATATAAGAATAAAAAAATAAATAAAATGAAATATATCATTTTTTCTTTTAAATAATTTCGAATTTGTGTTAAATGTTTAATAAAGCATGTAATTTTTTATTTACTTTGCTATTAAAGTTATGATGTTTGAATAGTGTACAATAAATTTTAAGAAATAAATAACTTATATGAAAATTGCTTTAGATATAATATTGATGCATACATACATATGTATATACATATATATATATATCTTTTTTAAAAAAATATATGTATTGAAAAAATTGTAAGTTTGTTTTTTTGTGCTTTAAAACAAAAATTCAATTTAAGGATTTAAATTAAAAAAGAAAAAAAAATTTATTTGTTGTGTAAATCTAAAAAAACATGGATAAGAATTGAATAAAAACAATAAATAAAACATAATCTTATATTTTAAATATATTTTATATTTATATTATAAATAATAGTAATACCTATTTGGTTCAAGTTAATTTGTATTTTATTTTACAGGAATTCTACGCATGCTTCAACAGAATTTTTTTTTGTAATTTTATTTTAATTTTTGCAATAGTATATAGTGTATATAAGTAGGTACCTAATTCATTTAAATTATTTTAACAAATTTATTCTACCTATTCATTTGTTAATAGATCTAAATTTTGTGATTATTTTTTGACCACTATTTATTTGTTTAGGTAATTAAAGAATAATATTATAATACCAAAAAAATCAACATTTATGTCGATTTTACGATTTATAAAATATACCAAAATGTATAATATGAATGAATATTCTCAGTTCTCAATAATATTATATACATAACATATACCTACATGCACACAATTTCCAAATTAAGTTTAAAACTTATTTTTAAACTAAAAATTTCATTCTAAATTAAGTTTAACTTAAAACATTTATATTTATATTAATACTAGTATTTAGCACATTAATATACAATTTCTTGAAAATTCTTAAACGTTTTTCACAAAGACGTCGTTCATACAGAACTTCATTTTATTCAAGTTTTTTTTAATAATTTCTATTCATCAAATTTATATCTATTTTTCCTTTATTTGTTTATCGTTTTACGGAAACATAAAACCTTTAATATAAATTTATATTAAAATGTAATCTAAATTAAATGTATTTTGTTATTTGTTGGAAAATAGGAGGTTTTACTTATGTGTGTTTGAAGATAGTTTGCATTGAAAGATTTATTTAAACAAAAAAAAGTTTTCTGAAATCATAAAAAAAATTATACAACTGTTCATTTTATTACACCACCAATAACAATAGAAAATACTATGAAAAATACTACAACCTTTCTTAAAAATAAGAAAAACAATAAATATAAAAACGCATTGATTAAAGCAATATTATAAAAAAATAGTTGTACAATTTATTCACGCATTTAAATCATTAGTTAACGTAAAAGTTTTATTCACCTATACTAAAAGTGCATTTTCAAGGACAAAATTGCATCATTCTCATTATATCAATACATGTTGTTTTTTTCTGTGCTGTTTCTGTTTCTCTTCTTTTTATATATTTTAAACTAATTCTTTTATATAATATATTATATAAATATATATGTAGTTACTTATATACATTTGTGAATTAAAAAGTTACATATATGTACCATATACAAAATTATATAGTATGTGCATACTACTACTGTATTATTTTCTTATATCGAAACTTACATAGAATGGATACTTTATAGAAAAACGTATATTAATACATATTAATTTTTTTCTATTAAGTTATGTATTCATTTATATATTGTATATATTATATACAATGAAAATGAAGCTTAAATATAAAAACCAGAAACATACCAATATGTTAAGTCCTTCAAAAGAAATAAATAGCTTCAAAAAACAAAAGCAGCAAAAAAAAATAGTACTAATAAAATCCAAACTTAAAAAGCTTTTGTCTTATTTACAATATAATCAAATTTACATTCGTTTTTTTTTTGTTTGTTAAATAATTAATTTTACTATTTTGATTTTTATTCTTGTTTTTTTTTTTGTTAAAAAATAATATGAGTGAGATATACAGACAGACTGACAGACAAAAATTATTTATGTTGAAGAGCTTTACTAAAACAGAATACAAAAAAAATAAATATGTAATTCAAAATTACTCATTCAGACTATGTATTCATATCAAGAAGCTCACATTTTTTTTTTGTAATTTCGAAGAATAAGAAGTTCGCCGCGCATTCCGAAAACGTCAATTTACTTTAAAAAAAAAGTTAAAATTCAATAAAAAAAAACGGTGTTGAATTAAAACTAGAACAATAGAAAAAAAATTAAATTTAAAGAACAAATTAAATATCCTTCAAATGCGTTGCATACTCACTCACTTTTCTTGTTATTTTTTTCAAATATTTTTCTCATAAATTTCTCATAAAATTTAGTATGTAATTAATTCAACTACAAAAAAAGAATAATAATATCAATACATAACTATATGTAATGTATATATTATATTTTTGATTGTGACAAGAAGATAAGCTTTACGTTATAAAACATGTTTAAATATTTATTTTTTCTCATTTTTTATTTATTTATAAATTAATTTGTTACTGAATAATATTTAATGTTTCCTGAAAATATGTTTATATATTATATTATAAGTCACAAATTAACGTAGAACTATTTTTCTATTGTATCCTAATTTGGTAATGAAACTGTGATAGGGCTAACAAAAAATAAGAAAATTAAGCACTTATAACATTGAAAACATATCCTTTTTTTATCACTTTTTAATTTAATTAAATGATTTTATTTAATAGAATCATGTTTTATAATGATTTGTCGACACATCATTAGAGTATTATCAAAGAGTATAAAATAATATTTATAAAAATAATAAAATCGGCAAAATAATACAAAAATAAGATATAAATATAATTAAATAATATAATATTACAAAAGAAATAAAAATTTATTCAATTGAAAATATATATACATAACATAACATATAATATACATAACATCACATCTACATGTACATAAATAAAATTTAGAATTAAATTAAACCAAATAGAATATCTTAAAATAAAACCGTTATTTTTTTAAAGAATAAACCAATCAACATATCTTTAACTTTGTTTTAACCATCATCATATCCCTTTCAATATTATAAAAATAAAAAAAAATAGAATTATAGTAGTTTGAACACAAAAGTAAATTGAATCCATATCATAATCCTATTTGAAAATACACATATAAGTATATGTATATATATTAATAATATAAATTTAAAATTATAAATTCTTCAAAATAAAAAAAAATAAATAAATAAGTGTACCTATTCTTAAATACATAGTGTAATAGTAAATTTTCCATAGTGAAATTAGAAATATAAGAAATAATATGAAAAGTAAAAGAGAAAATGTGTGAAATAATATTTTGAATTCAAAACATAATGAAATATTAACAATATAAATAAAAAGCTATTTTAATCACAGTGTTAGTACATAGTTAATAACAACAACAAAGAGAAATATTAATTACAAAAAGAAATAAATGAAAAGAAAATTTGAAAATTGATTAAAAGTTTTCCTTTTTGAAAAACTGATTGTATAGAAAAGTGTATTCTAATTATATTAAAAAAAAACAAATTAAAATTAAATATGTATTTTAATTTATACTTTAATTTTCGACATTTAATAATAAAAAAATTATTAATTAAAAAATAATTTATAAATAATTACACAAATGAGAAGTAAAATAAAATATTAAGATTCTTTATGATGGTTCATAAAGAAAATTAAAATAAACCACATATAAATACAGTATCTACATAAATAGTGTATGGAAAAATAACTAAATATATATAAATTATTGCATAAAAAATAAGTCTGTTTTTTTTTATGTAACCACTGCAACAATAATATACCAGTTATTGTTAAACGTGAAAATAACAATAAAAAAAGTAATAAAAAGTAAAATAAAACGAAAAAAAGTATAATGGATGCAAATTCCTGGACATCTTTAACACTTTCAAAACTGTGTCTGCTGTGTATTTGTTTTTTATCTATAACATTTTTTGGAATATTTGTTGCTGCTGATCAAGAAGAGGATATACCTCACAATGAGTAAGTTATTATAATAACTTAAGATATCTTTCAGTAGTTAGTTATCGTGTTAGTTACATTTGAGTTTGTAAATTATGAACTTATTATAGTAATCATATTTTATTGAATTTCCTATTTCTTGTTTTATTTTGTAAATACATACATAAGAGTATATACATACATATATTTTTATAATTAGATTATTGCTTAAAATATAATGTATTAAATTCCCCAATATGAATGAACTAAATGTTCTGTATTTTTTTCTAATTAAAATTATTATTTTTTTATTTTAAATTTGTACCATTTTCTTTTCACTCACTAAGATTATAAATATTGTTGAGACTTATTATTGTCTCGTTATATATAAGTATGTATATATTTGTATCAAAGCCAATAAATAAATAAATGAAATATGAATAAGTAATATCACAATAATTAAAAAAAATATTTGTAAAAAATTATTTTGAATTATTGTATAATATTTCGGATATTTAATTTATTTAAGATACTTAGTTATTGCTTTATTAATTTATTTTTTACCGAATGTATTTTTACAGAAATATTGTTTTTATTTTTCGATCAAACTTGTCTTCTTACAAGTACACCATACTTTACGGCATCTTTCTATTTTAATTTATTTTCTTTACTAAATCCGTATCGATTACCTTTTGGTATAATTAAGTAACTTAATATAGTAACTAGTTAGTTTTATTTAATTAATGAAAATTAAGGACATCAAAAAAGAAATGAAAATATTTCGGGTTCAATATTATGCTCGTAGATTAGGTAGGAAAAATTACTATTCCAAATTGCTTCTAAACAAATAAGTAGCTCTAAATGGCACTTTTGTAATGTCACAAGCTAAGTGACCTATTAACTTTGTTGTGATTTACTGCTTATCAGATTCTATATTGTAGAGCTAATATAGAAGGTTGAGGGAGTTTGTACTCTTATGGAACATATTTTTATGCGGCAAGCACATCATTGAGCAGGAATTTAATAATTTTTTTTTTTCAGAAAAAATATGAATATTTTTCCCATATTGAAGTTTATTTGGGAAACTTATTATTTGGAAAAGTATTTAATTAGTTATTCAATTTTTGATATTTGACAATTTAGAGCATATCGAACTTTAAATATTACATTAAAGCAAAGACTTAAATTAAAGGTTGACTTAGATTATTAATAAATTGTAATATAAAATTGGAGAAAACTACATTTTATGTAATGGTTGTGCCATCTGATTATCAATCAGAGATTGAAATTTCGCACAGAGCAAAGATGTTTAGTTAAAAACGTTTTCCTTTTTTCCATTATTATCTATTAAAATATTGAATAATTTGTAAACAACTCAAATAATTTGAACTTATAAAAAATACCCGTAAAATATTGAATTACTATTTGCTCCGCTTTAAATAATAAATTACAGTGATACTGTAAAACTATTTTCACCTAAATTGCTGGCAATATGATGAAAAAAATCTATTACTATATAGAATACCAGTAAAGTCACCCGATGTTGTGCGGGTCCAACACAAAATATATAAAATTTAAAATGTCAATCACAAAATTTTTTGGTCTGTTACTCGTTTCAACATCATTGTCCTGTAACCCCATCCGTGATCAATTGGGTTACACGAGTAACTCCGTTTAGTGTTTGAAATATTCTTGCTGGAAATTAGGTTGTAGCTGCAGCTACCCAAACCTGTCATTTGAAAGCTTTATAAAGTACTACGTTAGTTCCTTTTTTTTCAGAACTCTATTTTTAAAACTGTGGACATATATACAAACAAAAACAAACAATCAAAAACTTCCCCTTTTATAAGCTCTCTTATTCTTCGGTAAATATTGCAAAAAAACACCATTGTCATCATGATTCATGACACACTTTTATAATTTATTTTATTTATATGTAAACTTCACTAAGTATATGAATATTTTTAAAAATACTGTATTTATGGATATTATATGTATTGTAGTTGATTCAATAATGAAAATAAATTAGAAGTTATATTATCATAATGTATCCATATAATAATATTATAAAACAGAGAAAATTCGTTTTAGACAGAAAACAAAAACAATAAGGATTACAAAATGTTTGGTTTTATTTTTCTTTTTTCAGTTTATTTTTGTCAAAGAATCGTGTATGCATAAAATACCTGCAGAATGCAAAGTAATCTTTCAAAAACTTTTTATAAGGGTAAAATGTTACTATCAATAATCAAAATTTCTGGAGATTAACAAAAAAAGATTTTTTTTTGTAATATATTTAGGAAAGGTATTATTATCTTAATTTGTAATTAATATATGAAAGGTTTTCTTATACATATACATATATATATATATACATTTTCCGCTCCCCAATTTTCAATTTTGATTTTTAATTAAAGCTGCGTGATGTCTTTTTTATCTTATATCTTTTTATATATTTATGAAGCAGCACAGATTAGGTTAACACAATGTGACAGAGGTTTTTCCAATATTTTTGCAATATACTTACTAAGCAATTTTCACAAGGTTCAATATTGTAGGAAAATTGTATCGTGTAAATAATGTTTTTATTCAATATTGAATTATAATTCACTAAAAAAAAATATTTGTTTAATTTATATTGCGTCTTTGTCATGCTTCATTTAACAACTTATTTTCAACGTTTAATTATTTATGTTGAATTATTGGAGTGAAGTTCAAAAATTCTGAACTGAAGACTAGATTCATTTAAATCTCAATATCACTTGTAAGAAATGTAAATAATGAAAAGGTTAATAAATCATAAAATAATAATAATATAATAATAATATACATATGTATGTACATATATTATAAATACTAGAACCTATAACTTTTAGGATTCTTATTCATACTGTTTTTTTAATGAAAGAACCTTACTTAAATAATATTTTTTTAATATTAAACGTGAAGATTTTAATAACATCCGATCGAAGAGACCTTAGAATAATAATTGAAAATGCTTTGGATGTGGGATGCTAAGCAAGTTTTAAAAATTTATTCTTATTTTTGTCGAAGTTATTGAAATGACAAATGTTGTTTCGAAAGCATTATTTAAGATAACTTAAAAGTTATAGCCTTAAATTTGTTTCTTTTCCATTGTAACCATATTAGATAATGCATAGAAAAGGTCATAGTTAAAAATGTTTCCAAAACTTTTTAGGCATAAATATTATATTACGTTTTTTATTATTTTATATTTTGATATCTTTAACAGAACCTGAGCATAATTATGAATAATTCGACTGAAGTTTCATTGTACCCAATTACAAGCACACGACATATTTCCATGTACAGATTTGGAACGAAATGGTATTCCAATTCTTTTGAACCTACATAAATATTTTCTATACAAATGATGACATTTGACGTCTAGTGTTTGTGTAACTTAGCTAGCAAATTTATTTTCATACATAATTTTTTAATACATAACTATTGAAAATGTCGCATAAAGCATAATCCTTAAAAATAATGTTCCACTTGAAAACTTTTGAAACTAATTTTTTTTTTATTCTTTTTAGACAAAATAATAATTAGAAATAAGTAATAAAATAATTAGTAATAATTAGTCAATTTTATTATACCGCCTTTAAACTGTTTTTAAATTTAATTTTTGAAACTTACTTTCTACATGGTAAGAAATTTGCTGTAATATTTTTACATTATGGAACACAATTTAAAACTTTTGACGCTTATTTTGTTGTAATTTTCTGTTACTACCAAAGTTTAGCAGAAAATTTTCAAAATTTACCGAAATATGTCAAAAATATTGGAAATATAATTAAAAATAAAATAAAAGTTCCAATAAAAAAAACCTTGCAATACTTACAGTTATATACCAAAAGTTTACAAAATGCATCGAAATTTTTATAAACAATATGGAATAGACTAGATTGTAAAAAGTTTTTTATGTACAATGTGGAATATGATGCATTTTAGAAGAAACTTTTTTTTTACAAAATGGAGGTCACGGAGCCACTATAATCATAATCAATACAAAACATAATTTAGTCCTGCTTTATCCTTTCAAGACACATCAATTCTGCTTAGAAATCACAGGTATTTTTTTAATTAAGCGATTTCAACAAAATTTCAGAAAATACATTTTCACACATGAGAAGAGCACAGGCTATGTTGATTTTCAAAATCTTTATGTTTCACTAATGGACAATTTTATATTTCTTACTTAATGGTGGATTCGCCAAAGTATTTATTTATTTTTGCTCCTGAAGGTAAAACTAAAAATGAATCAATGTTATGGTATTATATTTTATCGGTCAATTTATTTGGTTTAGTTTTTTGTATTTTTTCGTCTTTCTGCTTTATTCTT